>CM035842.1:60218563-61418563 GCA_020510985.1 Pholidichthys leucotaenia
CAGTGCTTATGGGAGTTGTAGTTTCATAGTCTCACATTGTGATAGATATTTTAGATGCTGTTTGAGAAAACTACAACCCACCAAAGCGGCTAGTGGGAGAGGCTGTCTTACCAGCCACTGCTGAAATCCACCGGCCATTGGCCGGTTGGTCAGTGTTAATGTCAAGCCCTGCTGGTGAGGGTAAACATCTTTTTCACGTAACCACGAAATAAATGTTGTGTATTTTCAAACTGTGAAGTTGCTCATCTGTCAATTTTTCACCCAGAACACCAAAACAGTAAATGAATTTCATACCAGTTTTGTTGCTGTTGTGTGGGACTACAGGGGCTAACTGGCGCCGGCGTGGTGACACAGCCATGGGATGATGTCATCACACCGGACAGATATAAGGAGAGGGTCAGCCATCTTAGGGCTCTCTCTCACATGACGCTCAGCAATAGCAATAACACAGCACCAAATGGACTGTATGTTATTAGTTCTGTTGTAATAAAGTTTGTGTTCTGAACCAGCTCAACTCTCCGCTGGTCATTCCGGTTTCCGGACATAACATTTGGTGATGAGAGTTAAACCATAGAAGTGTACGTGAGGCCACTACAGCCGTTTCTGGAAAACCCTGGTGAGCCGCCTAGCCCATGGCCACGCTGGTTTGATGCTTTCACCACCTACATATTGGCGTTTGGCCTGGACGAGATAGACGAGGTACAGAAACAATCACTACTGGTTCACTATCTGGGCATAGAAGGCCAAGGTATTTTCCACACACTAGGACCAAAGGAGTCATTTGCTGACTTAGTCGAGCTACTAGCTAGCTACTTTGCCACACCTGACAACATGTTGGCGTGGCGCATTAGGTTTCACCACTGGCGACAAAAAACTGGGCCCGTCAACCCCACGTCTGACAGACATGGCGTCAACATTGTGGGCCCCGAAGACTGGTCAGGACTGCAGTGTGTGGTGAAGTTGGACGGCGTCAGTGTATCAATAATGGTGGCCACCACTGCCTCACGGTCCCTGGTAAATGAGGCCATTGTTAGGAGGCTTACTTCCCAGCAACCTGATGAAGCAGAACTGCCGGATGATGGATGCTCCATGACCGGCAGAAATGTCAACTTCGCAGTACATTATGGCGACAGAACAGTCCCAGTGTTCTGGTTCCAGGTGACATGCTAGGGCAATAACATTATGGGTTGGGATTTGTTCTGTGAACTGGGCTTCTCCCTCACAGTCCCCGGGTGGACTGACGACGGTCCAGGTCTATTATACTCAGATGTGGACGCAGCCACCCCCTGCCTCGCACCGCACACTGAACAGAGCCCAGCAGAACCGGAGCAGCCACTAGAGCTCCAGTCCGCAGCCACATGGGATCCGATCCGGAGCTGTTTCCCATGCAGCATGAGCATTCTCGAGCTGCAGATGTGAGTGCAGCCGAAGAGCACAGCCAAGAGAGGGAATGCAGCACAGAGAATGGATACAACACAGAGAGCGAACATGACATGGAGGGAGAGCAGCAACCGGAGCCTCCAGGAGCCACTGCGGAGTTGCAGGAGAGGGAGCCCGCGTCTATTGGGAACCCCGAGACACAACAGCACAGCGCAGGTTCTACTAACGGTGACAACAACATATCGCCACAACCAGACTTCCCAGGAGAAAGGGAGAACAAACCGGACTCACCTCCGATCCTTGCCTGGCATGAGCTCCAGACAGCCGCCATGGAGCCACAGGAGAGGGAGTTTGTGGAGAAAGGGGACCCCAGTGACCGAAGATGGCCCGGCATGCGTCCCATTACCGACAACAGTGACACATCACCCCGACCTCAACCAGCACCAGGTGAGAGAGAGAAGGAACCAAACTACTTCCAAATCCACACACAGCACCAGCCTACAAGAGTCGCTGCTGAGCCGCTGGATGTACAGTCCGCAATCATACGGAAAGCAGTAGAGTCACCGGATGTCTTCTGAATCCACAGTCGGCACCGACCACCAGAAGCCACCGCAGAGGTGCAGGATGAAGAGTCTGTGACCCAACAGGTTGTAACAGAACCACCACAACCTGGTGGATGCCCCACAGCAGACGTGAGAGTCATAACCTCACAACCACAACGCCGAATGCAGCCAAACAGAGCACCACTCACAGTGATGAACTGGGTTCAGGTCCGCGGAACCAAGCGACCGAGCCCAAAGTCAGCCTTAACATTGCCACTACCACAACACCTATGAAGATCGCCGCACAGCTGGGACCAGCCGCCATTCAGATGCCGGATGGATCGAGATGGCAAGCTAGCCATCTGCAGAAGATGAGAGCAGCTGCCGTGGATCAAGATGCAGCATTGGAGCTGACCCAGCTGGTGTGGGACCCCAGCTGGGACATTGTTGATGAGCGTGCCGAGACTCCAGCGGGATGGCACCCGGGCCTGCTGCAGCTGGCACCTCCAGGGGCTCAACCACCACAGGCTTGCTACAAGGCCCCTCCAGATGAACTGCACTCCTCCTCAGAAAAAAAAGAGGACTGTTTAGCTAGGGGCGCAACTGCCAACAGATAGTGGCAGAATAACCCACTCAGCCGCGCTGGGCTACGTGGTGGTCCACCCACTAGCCCTAGCTAGTTCTGTTCATTATGTACAAAGTTGGGGAGTGCAAATTTGACTTGCATGTGGTTCTGTTTTTTTTTTTTTTTTCTGGGGGGGGGGGGTTGAATGTAGTGTGGGACTGCAGGGGTTAACCGGCGCCGGCATGGTGACGCAGCCATGGAGTGATGTCATCACGCCAGACAGATATAAGGAGAGGGTCAGCCCTCTTAGGGCTCTCTCTCACATGATGCTCAGCAATAGCGATAACACAGCTACATCCAACTGCACTGTATGTTAATAGTTCTGTTATAATAAAGTTCATGTTCTGAACCAGCTCAACTCTCTGTTGGTCATTCCAGTTTCTGGACCTAACAGTTACTTTGTTTTTCTCCATAGCTGCTGTTAGATTAATTTGTGACAGCCGTTGCAGGTGTTTTTTGGGGCTGGGGAAAATAGGTGACCTTGCTGATACCTGTCCAAAATTATGCAAAGGTAAGTAAAATATTTGATAAATGCACGTGTTGTAATTATTTATGTTTGTTTCTCATACAGTTGTTACTCGGGGAGATTTACAAAATTGTTGTAATGAAAATATAGCAAGAATGTCACAGCAGCCCATCACAGCAGCCCATAAGAATGAAACCATCCCATTGCTGGGATGGGTTCATTTGTATTATTTTTTTTCCACAATTATTTTTTACAATAAGGTCTGCACCTGCAAGACTTAAATATATGCCATGACAAAGGGACGAGTGTGACAGTTAGGTTTACTTCCAGTACTGTTGGGAGAAGTGTTTCACATCATCGTATGTCAATGTAAAATTATGGTTGGACAAAACAAAAAATATCCTTGAGTTCAAGATGCTGTATAGCTCACGCAGATAAACATGTTTTACAAGTCAATTAAACCAGAATCAATGTGGGTTCAAATACAGCTGGTAGTAGTTTTATTCTTGGTGATTAAGGTTTTTTTTATATTAAACTTTTTGTAATCTGTGGATTAAATGTCTTAGATATATTTACCATGAAGAAACTGCAACAATTATTTAAAAAGTTAGAGACATGAATAAATATAAGATTTTGTAATTCATATGCATTGTCACTAAATGGGTTTATACATTCTGCTGTATTGCTGTCACAGGCTGTCACGCCGCGCCATTCATCAGCAGCGCCACCTGCTCCCGCACCTGCTCGTCATCAACGGCGAGGGATAAGAGCCATCTCGCCCTGAGCTTCGGCCTGAAGCCGTCAGACTTCGTTCCTCACCGTTGTGAGTCATCTACAATCTTCAGCGCAATTGTTTGGGTAAGAAGCCTTACCTTCTCTCTCCAGTCTGCTCCCCTGTGCACAGGTGGATTTCCCGGCGGCGGACGTCTTCTCTCCAACGCCCATTCCTCGCTGTTGCACCGAGCTCTCCAGGTGGCTGTCTCCCGGGTTTCGTCCCTTGCTGTGCCAGCTGTCCTGTCATCCAAGTAAGTCCTTCCCTTGCCATAATCTCTCCTGTGTTGGTGTATGCCTGTCACCCTCTCCCTGTGCCTTCTCCATAGGGTTGCCCGGCTGTACGGTCACCTGCCTCTGTGTCTGAAGCGGACGCCGCCACCAACACATTTACACCCCGCAGACACACACTCATTCACGCCTGTTGTTAATAAACTATTTGAACTACTCTGAGCCTGTGTGTGTGCGTCTCCTGAGCCGTGCGTTATGTCAGTACGGCTTCAGCAGAGCGGCTCGGCAGACGGCGGGCTCGCACACCGTCTTACCACTCTCGAGGTTCGAGTGGATCAAATCGCTTATCAACAACAGGTGATCCTGAACCAATTAGTAGCAATAACAAACCGATTGGACCGTCTGGACCCCCAGCAGCCGTTCCCCCCGGCTCCCCAGGGTGGCGCAGCTCCTGCTGTTCCTGCGGACGTTCAGCCAGCTCCGGTGGCACCGGCCCGTCTCACACCGATTCCGACCCCCGCTCGCTTTAGCGGAAAGCTCGGCGGAGCGCGGGGGTTTGTGATGCAGTGTGAGTCCGTGTTCGACCGTGTGCCCGGGGACTTTCCCTCAGATCACAGCCAAATCGGCTACATAGGTAACCTCCTGGAGGGGCGCGCTTTAACCTGGGCCTACGCTATAATGGCGAGACCCAGTTATGCCACCCTCACCTATGCCGAGTTCGTGAGGCGCTTCCTGGAGGTGTTCGACCATTCTCGCACCGAGACGGTCCAGGTCGATCGGCTTCTCGCTCTCCAGCAGGGAAGCCGGTCAGCCGCGGACTATGCTATCGACTACCGGGTAGCAGCGGAGGAATTGGGCTGGGACGAACGTTCCCTCTGTGGCCTGTTCCTCCGCAGCCTCAATGACGATCTGAGGGATGAACTGGCTGGACGGGATGTCCCCGGAACGCTAGCGGAGCTAACCTCACTAGCCATTAGCTTGGACAACAGGCTGCGCGAGCGCTCCTCAGGACGGAAGTCATCTACTTCTCGCCCTCGGGGAGCCTCGCTGCGCCTGCCCCAAGCTCGCCCCCTGGCGACGCCGCCACCATCGCGCCCCGAGGAGTCGGAGCCGATGGTGACGGGCTGGACAAAGCTCTCCCCGGCAGAGAGACAACGCCGCCGTGAGTTGGGTCTCTGCATGTATTGCGGAGACAGTCAGCACACGGTGGAGCTTTGTCCACAGAAGCCAAACGGCGGGGTCCGCGAGTCACTGTAGGGGGCCTCACGGACGTCAATCGGCAAAATCCCCTCACCCAATTGAAGCTGCCCATCCGTTTCTGCCACAACCCCACTGGGCATCTCACCCACGCACTGGTGGATTCGGGCGCAGAAGGCAGCTTCATTTCACAAAGCCTGGCAACCCGATTGGGCATCCGCTGTCAGGCACTGAGAAACCCCATCTCCCTGGTCAATCTCTCTCGTGCCTCCCTTGGGAGAGTCTCACATCAGACCGTCCCCGTCCCGGTCATCATCTCAGGGAACCACCGGGAGGAGATGGTTTTCTACGTCCTGCCCAACTATGTGTCGCCCGTCATCCTGGGGTATCCCTGGCTACGCCTCCACAACCCTGTCCTGGACTGGAAGTCAGCTGGGGTAGCGGCATGGAGCACGTTTTGTATGGGCACCTGCCTTCAGTCCGCTGCCTGCTCCCCGTCCGCTTCCCCCCCTGTGGCGGACGCAGCACCTCCGGACCTGTCTCTGGTGCCTCCGGAATTTCACGACCTGGGTATGGTGTTCAGCAAGGCGAAAGCTATGTCTCTTCCCCCTCATCGGCCCTATGACTGTGCCATCAACCTCCGCCAGGGGGCCCCCTTACCTTCTGGTCGGCTCTACAGCCTGTCTGCGCCAGAGAAGGAGACAATGAACACCTACCTGAAGGAATCACTGAGCGCTGGGATAATTCGCCCATCGTCGTCACCCGTGGGGGCAGGGTTCTTCTTCGTCGGGAAAAAGGACGGGTCCCTCCGCCCCTGCATAGACTACCGTGCGCTCAACGACATCACTGAGAGGGACCGTTACACCCTGCCCCTCATGGACACTGCCTTCCACTCCCTCCAGGGGGCGACCTGGTTTACCAAGCTGGATCTACGCAGCGCTTACCACCTCGTCAGGATCCGGGAGGGAGATGAATGGAAGACAGCCTTCCGTACCCCGAACGGCCACTTTGAATACCTAGTCATGCCGTTCGGGTTAACCAACGCTCCTGCCGTCTTTCAGCGCCTCATCAACGATGTCCTCCGGGATTTCATCGGCCTCTTCGTGTTCGTCTACCTGGACGACATCCTTATCTTCTCCAGGTCCAGGGACGAGCACCAGGTCCATGTGAGGCGGGTCCTCCAAAGACTGTTGGAGAATCGGCTCTACGTGAAGGCTGAGAAGTGCGAATTCTACGCTAGGACCACATCCTTCCTGGGATTCATCATCTCTCAAGACCAGGTGCTTCCAGACCCAGAGAAGGTGAAGGCGGTGGTGGAGTGGCCTACTCCCGCATCCCGGAAGCAGGTGCAACAATTTGTTGGCTTCGCCAATTTCTACCGCCGCTTTGTGCCCAACTTCAGCTCGATCGTTGGACCGCTGACCCGCCTCACGTCCCCGAAGGTCCCTTTCCAGTGGACAGAAGAGGTCGCTGCTGCCTTTAAGGCGCTGAAGGCGGAATTCTCCTCCTCCCGGGTTCTTCGCCAGGTCGACCCCGCGCTGCAGTGCATAGTGGAGGTGGATGCCTCGGACACGGGAGTGGGAGCAGTTCTATCCCAGCGGTCACCGGACGATGGCGCCAAACGACCCTGTGCCTTCTTCTCCCAGCGCTTGTCCCCGGCGGAGAGGAACTACGATGTGGGGGACAGAGAGCTCCTGGCCATCAAACTCGCCTTACAGGAGTGGCGCCACTGGCTAGAGGGGGCGGACCTGCCGTTCGTGGTCCTGACGGACCACAAGAACTTGGAATATTTACGATCTGCCAAGCGCCTGAACGCCCGCCAGGCGCGCTGGTCTTTGTTCTTCGCCAGGTTCCATTTTACCATCACCTTCAGGCCAGGCTCCAAGAACGGCCTGCCTGACGCCCTCTCTAGGCAGTTTACCCCCGTGGGGGCTGAGGAGACGCCCCACACCATCCTGCCCAGGTCGTGCGTCGTGGGTGCCATCTCTTGGGACATCAAGAGCAAGATCCGGAAGGCGCAGGAGGTGGAACCTGATCCTGGCGGCGGACCGGAAGGAAGACTGTTCGTGCCATCTGCGGTCCGAGGAGAGATCATCCACTGGCTCCACACCTCCCGGCTCACCTGTCATCCCGGCACCTCCCGGATGATCAACCTCCTCCAACGGTCCTTTTGGTGGCCAGGCCTGCGGAGGGACGCAGCCCGCTACGCCCGGGCTTGCCCTATCTGTGCCACCTGCAAGTCGGGAAACGCCCCTCCAGCGGGTCTGCTCCAGCCCCTGCCCGTTCCTGGCAGGCCCTGGTCGCACATCGCGTTGGATTTCGTCACCGGTCTCCCCGTTTCCAACTCCTTTGACTCCATCCTGACCATCGTGGACCGTTTCTCCAAGGCGGCGCACTTCGTCCCCCTGCGAGGTCTCCCTACTGCCCTGGAGACGGCGGATCTCCTTGTCCAACACGTGGTCAGGCTGCACGGGATTCCGGTGGACGTGGTCTCGGACCGGGGCCCCCAATTTTCATCCGAGGTTTGGAGGTCGTTCTGTAACGCCATCGGAGCCAAGGTGAGCCTCTCCTCCGGCCATCACCCCCAGTCCAACGGGCAGTGTGAGCGGACCAACCAGGAGCTGGAGGCTGCGCTCCGCTGTGTGACCTCATCTAAACCAACGTCCTGGAGCAACCATCTCGCCTGGGTCGAGTATGCTCATAATACCGCTCGCTCTTCTGCTACGGGGATGTCTCCATTCAAGGCGTCCCTGGGTTACGACCCCCCGCTGTTTCCAGAGCAGGAGAGTGAGGTAACCGTCCCCTCAGTTAGAGCACATCTCAGGCAGTTCCGCTCCATCTGGGCTGCCGCGCGTAATGCGCTTTTACGCACAGCGGAGCGCAACAGGACTGTGGCGGACCGGCATAGAAGACCTGCCCCGGCGTACAGAGTTGGGCAGCGTGTCTACGTTTCCACCCAGGACGTCACCCTAAAAGGCGAGAGGAGAAAGCTGGCACAGCGCTTCATGGGTCCCTATCCCATTACCCGGATCATCAACCCGGTGGCTGTGTGCGTGGCTATTCCCCCCTCCCTCCGCATCCATCCCACCTTCCACGTGTCGAAGGTGAAGCTGGCAGTCACCGACCCCCTTTGCCCCCCTCCTGCTGCGCAACCCGCGCCCCGGATGATTGATGGCCATCCGGCCTGGTCTGTCGCCTCCATCCTGGACTCTCGACGCCGGGGTCGTGGGTTGCAGTACTTGGTGGACTGGGAGGGCTATGGGCCCGAGCATCGACAGTGGGTACCCTCGTCGTTTGTGTTGGACCCATCGCTCATCGCGGACTTCCACCGAGCGCACCCAGATAAGCCATCGCCAGGAGGCGCTGCTAGAGGGGGGAGTACTGTCACGCCGCGCCATTCATCAGCGGCGCCACCTGCTCCCGCACCTGCTCGTCATCAACGGCGAGGGATAAGAGCCATCTCGCCCTGAGCTTCGGCCTGAAGCCGTCAGACTTCGTTCCTCACCGTTGTGAGTCATCTACAATCTTCAGCGCAATTGTTTGGGTAAGAAGCCTTACCTTCTCTCTCCAGTCTGCTCCCCTGTGCACAGGTGGATTTCCCGGTGGCGGACGTCTTCTCTCCAACGCCCATTCCTCGCTGTTGCACCGAGCTCTCCAGGTGGCTGTCTCCCGGGTTTCGTCCCTTGCTGTGCCAGCTGTCCTGTCATCCAAGTAAGTCCTTCCCTTGCCATAATCTCTCCTGTGTTGGTGTATGCCTGTCACCCTCTCCCTGTGCCTTCTCCATAGGGTTGCCCGGCTGTACGGTCACCTGCCTCTGTGTCTGAAGCGGACGCCGCCACCAACACATTTACACCCCGCAGACACACACTCATTCACGCCTGTTGTTAATAAACTATTTGAACTACTCTGAGCCTGTGTGTGTGCGTCTCCTGAGCCGTGCGTTATGTCACAGGCTAATCTGGTGTAGAGAGATCACATACAGCTAATGAAGAAGCAAATAACATTAATTTGTGTTTGTTTGCTTTTTGTGCGTGTGTGTGTGGGGGGGATTTCTTTAAATCTCCCCTGAGTAGCAACTGTATGTCCACACCTCTGATGGCCTAGTCACCCTTGTCAGTGCATACGCTTCTACTCTGACATCTACATCTGAGGCAAAGGACGAGTTTTACACCAAGCTTAGCGACATCATCAAGAACATCCCTAGCAATGAACACTTTGTCCTCCTTGGTGATTTCAATGCCAGGGTAGGCGCCAACCGTGATTCTTGGCCTTCCTGTCTGGGACATTTTGGAGTTGGCAAGATAAATGAGAACGGGCAGCGCCTGTTAGAACTTTGCTCTTATCACGGCCTCTGCATGACCAACTTCTACTTCCAGATGAAGCCACAACAAAGAGTGTCATGGCGATGCCCTCGCTCAAAGCACTGGGACCAGCTAGACGTGGTCATTGTCAGACACACAAGCTTGAAGCTCATGCTCCTTGCTCGCATATACCATAGTGCAGACTGCAACACTGACCACTCACTAGTGTGCAGCAAGATCAGGATTCTCCCAAAGAAGATCCATCACAACAAGCAAGATGGGAAGCCACACATCAACACCACCAAGATGCAGTATTCAGAGAAAATTGAGGAATTTGTCAAGTCCTTTTAGGACGCCCTGTCCACAGACCACCCGCACAGCTCCACCTCTGCAAATTGGGACCACCTCTGGGAGACCATTCAGAAAACAGCTTTCACAACCTTTGGGAGGAAGACTTCTAAGAATGCGCTGCTCTTACTGAATACAAGCACTAGAATACAAGCACGAGAAATCCCTTCAGGCACTCAGAGCAGCCAGTAAGTAAAGTACAGCAGACAGCAAGAAGATGTGTCAGTGAGTATTGGCAGCAGCTCAGCAATGACATCCAGACTGCAGCTGTAACTGGTAACATCAGAGGGATGTACGAGGGGATCAAGAAAGCTCTTGGTCCAACTCAGAGCAAGACGGCCCCCCTCAAATCATCCAGAGGAGAAGTGATTACCGATAAAGGTAAGCAGATGGAGAGAGATGGGTAGAACACTACTCAGAGCTGGACTCCAGAGAAAACATTGTGGCAACTTCAGCTTTAGATGTCATTGAACCTCTGCCCATCACGGAGAAGATAGATGTAGAGCCATCATTGGAGGAGCTTAGCAAGGCTATTGATAGCTTAGCCTGTGGCAAGGCACCTGGCATGGATGGCATCCTGCCGGACCTGATTAAGCGCTTCAAAACCACCCTCTTGCAGCCATTACACGGTGTTCTCTGTTAGTGCTGGAGTGAAGGAGCTGTACCGCAAGACATGCATGACACTAAGATTGTCACCCTGTACAAGAACAAGGGTGACAGAAGTGACTGCAATAACTACAGGGGCATCTCTCTCCTGACATTGTAGGCAAACTCTATGCCCTGTTATGCTCGTGCGGCTCCAGAAGCTGGCTGAGCACGTTTATCCAGTGTCAGTATGGCTTCCGAGCAGAATGTTCAACAGGAGACATGATCTTCTCCCTACACCAATTACAGGAGAAGTGCAGAGAGCAGCAGAAGCCCCTCTACACTGCCTTTATCGACCATACTAAGGCATTCGACCTGGTCAGCAGGGATTGGCTCTTCAACATCTTCCTGAAAATAGGATACCCCCCAAAATTACATAGCATGATCAGATCCTTCTACAACAACATGAAGACAGTCATCCAGTATGAGGGCAGCATGTCTAAGCCATTTGACATCAAGAGTGGTGTGAAACAAGGCTGCATCCTTGCACCCACCCTCTTCAGCATCTTCTTTTCTCTGCTCCTGAAGCGCACCTTTGCGACCTCGACAGAAGGAGTGTACCTACACACCAGATCAGATGGACAACTCTTTAACCTCACTAGACTGAGAGCAAAGACCAAGGTGTGCAAGGCCATCATCAGAGACATGCTCTTCACTGATGACACTGCAGTCATTTCACACACTGAGCAACAACTCCAGTGTCTCATGGATAGATTCTCCCAGGCATGCAAAGACTTTGGGCTCACCATCAGCCTGAAAAAGACCATCGTGTTGGGCCAAGATGTGGAAACACCACCTGTCATTACCATTGATAGCTATGAACTAGTTGTTGTCCACCAGTTCACATATCTCAGGTCTACCATCAGTGACAATTTGTCCCTTGATGCAGAAATCAACCAGCGCATCGGAAAGGCTGCAACAACTATAGGCCGACTTATAACCCGTGTGTGGGAGAATCCCAAATTGACAGTGTCAACAAAAATGGAAGGGTACAATGCCTGCATCATCAGCACACTGCTGTATGGCAGCAAAGCATGGACAACATATGCCAAGCAAGAGAAAAAGGTGAACAGCTTCCACCTGCACTGTCTACGTCGCATCCTCGGCATCACATGGAGTGACAAAGTGCCAAATGCCCAGGTCCTCGCATGCGCTGGTCTCCCCACAATGTATATGCTGCTCAGGCAACATAGGCTGCGCTGGCTCAGCCATATGTGCTGTATGGAAGACAGACGCATACCTAAGGACGTTCTGTATGGCGGGCTTACCACTGGCAAGATATCTGTTGGCCGTCCCCAGCTGTACTACAAGGATGTCTGTAAGTGTGACATGAAAGCCCTGGGCATCAGCACTGAGAGTTGGGAGCAGTATAGCAGGTGACTGCAGTAGATGGCGCAGCACTCTCCAGAAACAACTCAAAGCAGGAGAGGAAAAACTTTAGACCTAGCCAGAAGGAAGGTGCATGCCTGCAAAGTGAATACTGTGACCACACACACCTGCACCAGATGCGGTAAAGACTGCTATTCCCGTATTGGACTGATCAGCCACAGCCAACACTGTACCAGCTGAGACAGCTCCACAACGACAAATCAAGAGGGCGCATCATCTATGGTCAACATTGACCGACAGAGGCCATCCAGCAACTGTATGAGAACAAACAATGAGAAAGAAACAATGACAACACGAGCATTTGTCAAATATTTACCTTTGCATAATTTTGGACAGGCATCAGCACACCCACCTGTATTTCCCCCCTGTAGCAGTTGTTGTCACAAGTTAATCTAACAGCAGCGATGAGGAACACAGACTAGCGAAACTAGTATGAATATAACTTACTGTTTTGGTGTTCTGGGTGAAAAACTGACAAACAAGCCACTTCACAGTTGAAGAATGGACGTTTATTTCGAGATTACGTGAAAAATATGTTTTAATAGTGAAATGCATGCACATCTGTTTACCCTTCCCAGTTAATCCACCGCCAGTTAAACTGACACACCGTCTGTCATTATTCTGACAGATTAAATGAATTTCAAAGCTGCAACAAACAACTGGGTGCACACACAAACACACACAAGTAAAACAAGAACAACCACAATAAATTTTGTCCTGCCTTTGCTGTTGTGCCGTTATAAATCATATTTGAGAAGCAACACACAGGACCCATTTGGAGCTGTTTGTAGCAGAGATTGAATCCACAGAATACTGTTGTGTCCATAATTATAAGGAATAATGAGATACTAGTAACTCAGTGAACAGGGCTTTAATACAGGATACAACTAAATACATAAGGCTTACAGCACTCGCCTGCATGCCAGGTGGCTCCCACGACAAAAGAGGCAGAGCCTGTTCCGCCCATCTCCTTTATACCATGAGTGGCGTCACTACTGGAAACAGGCAGTTAGACACCCCAGTCTATCCCACATCCAACCCGGCCGCCATCTTACTATTACCAGCCTTTTCCATATCTAACACCCCCCCCCTTTAAAAAATGTCAAGCACACAAACAACCCACCCTAATTTGTCTCCCAACTCATGCTCTAAAAGGGGGAGAAAATATGTACAAAAATAAACAAACTCCTATCCATTCACACAACTGAGGCTGGGGGGCCGGGTAGACTGCCAGCGGCCCCTACACGGCTGGGCGGGTTATTCTGCCGCCAGAGAAAGAACAGTTCAAATAAAACAAAGCCGTGTTTCTAACTCAAAACAACCCCCATAAACAACAATGCACAAACATCACATACAAAATCACAACATACACGTACTATTGGCAGCCCCCACCCCAACACCCACCCTGTGACAGGCACACACAGAGAAACAAACCGTGTTGGGCATTCCAAATCTACATAAACAACCAATTAAACATTAGCACACTAAATCATCGGTACTTAATTAGGCACACCTGCCCTAAGTGCCATGTGGCCCCTGGGGTAAAGCAAGGCAACTCAAGCACCCCCCCCCCAAGTGGTCAAGAGTGGTAAAAAAATTGTCAATAAAATAGTTCAGATTTCCAAGGCTATAACTTGAAAGTTACAAGAGATAATGGCTTACTGTCAATTAGAAATATGTAGAATATGATTCAAAGTTTCAGATAGGAATAAATTTATGCATCTAATTTGCATAATGTCGTGGTAGCTATATAAATTACATAACTCAGTCAATAAGTTGACACGTGCAGTTGCTGCGCTGTGCCACTGGGGGCGCGCGGCCCGTCCATTTAATCTGGGCAGTTAAAGGGTTAATAAACTCCTAAACTTACACACGAAAATGTCATACACAAACCAAATCACAGTACCATCTCTCTCCTTTCTCTTTTTGAAATTTACCAGGGCACCAAACAGCAACAACTACACACACAGGACTAAGGTAAAACACCACAGACACACACAAAACCCTCAGTCCTTGAATGGATCCCTCTCCAGGCATCTCCGTCATTTAACCTCAGGGCTCCTGCTGCGCCATCTCCTCTCTGTCATTGGCAGCCGCAGAGCCCTCGGGTGTCTCCAGGTATAGATGGACCTACGCCGGTGTGCCTCCATCCAGTTGGGCTCCACCTGGAACTGCCTCTGGTCGTCCCGCTGCTCGCGTGGACTGTGATTCCGTCGTACTCGAGCATCAACCTTGGTCAGTGAGGGAGTCCTCTTCCTCTTATCAGGATCACTATTCCTGCGACTGGCCTCTATCACCGAACTCTCCGGCTCGCGGGTCTGCTTCAGTCTCCTTTTGGCAGGCCGTTGCTGGGAGCGCTTTACGACCACCATGCTCCGCGGTCTCGCCCCTTTTTCTCCCGGCGTGGGCACCTCATCCTATGAGCCTCATCGGGGGTCCCGGCATGCCATCTGGCACCCTCATCCAGGGCAGCCTGCATGACGGCATCGGGTCCATCCCGAGACGGCACCGAGTGGCGCCGAATGTGCTCTTCCTCTAAAACTCTGTCCAGCCAGTTTGAATCCCACACCTCAGCACCCTCCACCACTGGAACAGGCCGGCCCCAAAGTCCACATCCGGACCATTCTTCACAAGACACGTTAGATATGGAGAACCCAAGGTTGTAAAGCAGCTCTTGCTCGGAGCTTCTCCATCTCGCCCAGGCTTAAGACAATGAGATAGTTGGTAAAGGCAGCAAACCAACGAGGCCACGGCACGGGCGACTCGCCCGGGGCCTCAAAAAATGGCCGAAAGCTGGCAATGGAACTCTCCATTACCGCTTTTACCTCGTCGCCAAATGTTGTGTTCATAATTATAAGGAATAACGAGATACTAGTAACTCGGTGAACAGGGCTTTAATACAGGATACAACAATATACATATGGCTTATGGCACTCGCCTGCTTGCCAGGTGGCTCCCACGACGAAAGAGGCAGAGCCTCTTCCGCCCACCTCCTTTATACCATGAATAGCGTCACTACCGGAAACCTGCAGTTAGCCACCCCAGTCTATCCCACGTCCAACCCGGCCACCATCTTACTATTACCAGTCTTTTCCATATCTAACAGATACCACACCAAATTGCCCTGCTGAAGTGATTCAAAGTTGGTCAGCACTCGAAGGCCCCCTACTGGCCTGGGGTTGTAGCATTTATCTGCTGGCACAGTGTACCTGCCTATTAGGAATTTTCTTTTATTAATTTAACACCCCCCTCCCCCCCAAACAGGGGGCGCCCTAGGCAATGGCGGAGGGCCGAGGGCCCTGGGCCGGCCCTGTTTTGATGTGATTTAATGTTAGTCATCTTAATTTTGGATGTTTTTTCCTTCCAACCATCACCCCTTCCAATAATAAAATTGCAGCAAGTTACATGTGTAGCAATATTTAATAGAGTATAGTGTAATAAGGTACAGAAATTATTCATTTTATTTAGAAGTGGGTGTGCGTGAGGACTGAGGGTTAAACAGTCATCACAACACTCACTAAATAAGAGAGAAAAGCATTTGTAAATAAGGGGCACCAGTTCCAAAAAGAACAAATTATTAATTAACTCATTTCTGTAACTTCAGTCAGTTAATGAATCAGTCTCAAACATTAGTGAGTTATTTACTGCCATGACCCAAGAAAGTGTATATGCAAAGGAAAATACTTGTAGCTTCTCTCATTTACAAGTTTATTAATGAAACTAATTCAGGTTACATGACATTGCATTCAAATGATTTGTAAGCATTTTCAAATGATCAGCATGTGTTAAATATCACATCAACTGTTAATGGATTCCTGAGCGTAAAAGCTACAGTTAAACCTTTGTGGAACCAAGAAGAAACCAGATTTTATATTTCAACTGTAATGCAATGGAAGGCTGAGGTAACTAACAAAATCATACATGATATTTGGGGCATCTCGTTTAAACCCAGCAGACAGGAAGGTGGAAGTCTCACTTACGAACACAGCCGGGTCAGCCAATTTTCAGCGGCGATCACAAACGCCAGTAAGGTGGCAAACAGGGGAAAGCGACGGCCAGTTGTCTTTCCAGTCGTTCACAGCTGTGAGAAGCGTAAACTCGGCTGGGGGCTCCCAGGAGCAGGCAGTGCATAGCCAGCAGCAGGATGAATAGGGCTCCAGGAGCAGACGTGACGTCTTTTGGCAACCAGTCCAACAATTTAGGATGTCCACAGCACACAGGACAACCCCAAAGGCTGATGGAAAATTTATTTAGGCAGTTTCACCCACGAGGTCTGAGTTCTTCTGTTATATCTTTCACCCTTTACGTTACTTAATATAACAATAATAACTCGGACCATCGACGTAATGTTCACGGTTTATTAGCGTAGCAGCAACTCATAGCACACAGCCAACGACAACACACTCTGACATTTCAGATTACCCATAATGCTTTTAGCAAAGCACTACGACGGGTGCCGTAGTAAACCAAAATACATAACATCTCCTCCCCCCTTACAATAGATGTCCTACAGGAGATACCAAATGTCTTTGTTTTGTCTCTCTTTTTTTTTTTTTAATTATTATGCTACCTTAGGAGTGAGGGTAGACTACCTCATCCCATAACTGTACCCCTGGGGATTATTCTGCCCCATTAATGTGGGTCAGTTACCATCTAGTCTAATAACTCAGACGGACAGGAGGTCGTCGCTCCCTGGTGGGATATCGGCGCTCTGCAGGAACATGAGTCTGTGTTCTTTCTAATGGGGAGGTTGCTTCTGGTGCTGATGCAGAAGAAGATGTCACATCTCCAGCTGGAACTCCGGTCTCTGAAGTGGTTGAGTTCTGTATATGAGACTGGTCCAGTTTGTGCAATAACAGTTGCAGGAACCCACTTAGGTTCACCTCTGTAGTTCCTGGCTAGCACAGATTCTCCTGACGTGAACGCTCTGTCCTTTGCCCGATGTTCTCTGTGCATAATTTGTTTCTCTTGTTGCTTTTGCACAGTGTCCTTTAATCCTGAGGGTTTCAAAAGGTCAAAGGTAGTGCGCAGATCTCTCTTGAACATCAGACTAGCAGGGGTTGTCTTTGTGATTGCATGTGGAGTGTTGCGGTAGTTTAGCAGGAACTTGTGCAGCCTCTGATGCAGTGTTCCTTGACCTTGTGATGCTTTCAATGCATGTTTCATTGTCTGCACAAACCTTTCTGCAAGGCCGTCCGTCACAGGATGGTATGGAGCTGATTTAATGTGCTGCACTCCATTAGCTTGTAGAAAAGCATCCATTTCTTGTGAAACCAACTGAGGTCCATTGTCAGAAACTAGTTGTGTAGGAGACCCAAAACGACTAAACATTTCTCCTAAACATTTCTCCTAATGCCTCTGTGGTCTTCTCTGTGGTGGTTGACCTCATAATAGCCACTTCAGGCCATTTACTGTGTGCATCCACAGCAACGAGAAACATTCTGTCCTCAAACGGACCTGCAAAGTCAATGTGCACACGATGCCATGGCTCCTGTGGGAACTCCCAGGGATGGAGAGGAGCCAATGGTGGGTTGTTCCGTACCTTGTGACAAGATGAACAGCTTTTGGCTATCTCTTCAATCTGCTTGTCAATGTTTGGCCACCAAAAATAGCTTCTCGCTATTTCTTTCATTCTCACGATTCCACTATGTCCTGCGTGAAGTTGCTGTAACACTTTTGTTCAACATGACAGGGGAATAATCACTCTCCTCCCCCACAGCAAACAACCCGACTGAACAGACAATTCTGTCCACTTCCCAAGGAAGGGCTTCAAGGTTGCGTCATCACCCGCAGGTTGTCCTTTAATGATCAA
Source organism: Pholidichthys leucotaenia (assembly GCA_020510985.1). Classification (NCBI taxonomy): domain Eukaryota; kingdom Metazoa; phylum Chordata; class Actinopteri; order Cichliformes; family Pholidichthyidae; genus Pholidichthys; species Pholidichthys leucotaenia. The sequence goes on from CM035842.1 coordinate 60,236,271, forward strand.
GTCCATGACTGCAGACAACACAGGGTCATTTCTAGTCCCCTTTTTCACCTGCACAGCTGAAACAGGTGCGTTTTCTACCTCTGTGAAGTAGAAGATGTCCACAGTGCTTGACTCTGGCTTCATGACAGGAAGTGGTAATCTGGATAACCCATCTGCATTGCCATGACAGTCTGACTTTCGATACTTGATGTCATAGGAGTGTCCTGACAACAGCAACGCCCACCTCTGCAGTCGGGACGCTGCAAGAGATGGTATTCCTGTGTATGGTCCAAGGATGGTTGTGAGAGGTCGGTGGTCAGTAAAAAGTGTAAACTTCTGTCCATACAAGTACTGGTGGAATTTTCTGACACCAAACACAATGCTCAGAGCCTCTCTTTCCAGTTGAGCATAGTTAGCTTCTGCCTTGTTTAATGTCCTTGACGCAAAAGCGATTGGCTTTTCCTCACCGTCTAGCATTACGTGGGAAATCACCGCCCCTACGCCATAAGGAGAGGCATCGCAGGCAAGCTGGATCGGAAGTGATGGGTTGAAGTGGGTCAGAACCTCTGATGCCATCAGTGCATCCTTTGCCTTCTGAAAAGCCTCCTGACAGCTTGCTGTCCACTTCCATGCTTCCTCTTTGCGCAGCAGGTTATGCAGTGGTTTTAATAGTGATGCCAAGTTTGGTATGAAACGTCCATAATAGTTCAGCAGTCCCAAGAAAGACTTCAGCTGACTGACATTTTGGGGTGGAGGTGCATCCACAATGGCTGTGATTTTCGATGGTGCAGTGTGTAGTCCCTTAGCATCGATCACATGACCTAAGTATTCTACGGATGACTGGAAAAACTCGCATTTATCCTTGCGGATTCTCAATCCATATTCCTCCAGTCTCGTGAGAGTTGCATCTAAGTTGCGCAGATGCTCTTCTTCATCTGCTCCTGTACACAGGATATCATCCAGGTAGCACTGCACTCCTGGTAATCCACTCAGGATTTGATCCATAGCTTGCTGAAAAAGTGCTGGAGCAGATGTGATGCCAAAAGGCAGTCTGCAGTATCTGAAGAGTCCTTTATGGGTGTTGATAGTCAGCATTTCACATGACTGCTCGTCTACATGCATTTGTAAGTAAGCCTGGTTGAGATCTATTTTGCTGAACTTTTGTCCCCCACTCAGCCCCGCAAATAAGTCATCAATCAGTGGAAGGGGATACTGCTCTGCTGTTAGTACAGGGTTTACTGTTACCTTAAAGTCTCCACAGGTCCGGATTCCTCCGTCCTTTTTGGGTACTGGAACTATGGGCGTGGCCCACTCACTGGTTGTCACAGGCTCCAGAACTCCATTCTTGACCAGAGCATCTAAGTCAGCCTCCACCTTTGGTCTGATGGCGTACGGCACTGGTCTGGCTTTCATAAACACTGGTTTACTGTCAGGTTTGACATGCAGCTTCACTATAATTTTTTTCATACTGCCTAGTTCATCACGAAAAACCTTTTTGTGCTTTTCCAGTATGGCCTGCAGTTGAGTGGAACTGTGTGACAGCTTCCTTACTTCTTGCCAGTCAAGTTGGATTTTCTTTAGCCACACACGCCCCATTATAGCTGGACAGTTGTTCTTGGTAACATAAACTGGAAGCTCAGCAGTTTGGCCATTGTACTGAACAGTTACCTCTGTCATCCCTTTCATGGGCACTCGGTGTCCAGTATACGCCCTGAAGACGGTGTCTGAAGGTCGGAGTGGAAGATGTTTCAGAAACTTCTTGTAAATGCCATGCGACACAAGTGATGCCTTCGATCCGGTGTCTATCTGCATTTTATTAAAATGTCCCTCCACTTTTGGTTTAGTCCAAAAGCCTTCTGAGCCTTCATTCACATTCATAATCCGGACAGTATTTATTGCAGTTGACACCTCTTCCTCTGAGGAGTCGCTCACTCTGTCCTCGCCATGTTTAACTGTGTGAACATTTCTTTTCTTTTTGTATTTTACCATGTCACTTTTATTCCTTGTCTTTGGGCCTTTGTCTTTGCTCCTTTTGCTTCTACATGCCCGCTCCACGTGGCCTTTTTTTCCACAGTTGTTACAGTCCATCTCTTTGTACCAACAGTCATTAGGAAGGTGTCCCACCTTGCCACAGCGGAAACATGGCCCTGTTGCATTGGTTTTACCACTGTTGAGCTTATGTACTCTGCCTGTAGCATGCAGTTGGTGTGCTTCTTTGGAAGCCATCTCCATCATCACACTAATGTTAATGGCTCTTTCAAGCGTCAAATCACTTTCTGTGAGTAACTTCTTCTGTGCTGCTTCATTCCGTAGTCCACACACAAGCCTGTCTCTTAATGTGTCATTTAAAACATCTTTAAATTCACAGTGTTCGGCTAACTTGCGTAGCGCTGCAACAAACATGTTAACAGACTCACCCTCTTCTTGGTTACGTCTGTGAAACCTGTATCTTTCTGCAATCACTAGAGGCTTGGGTGAGAAGTGGTGGGTCAGTGTGTCCACCAGTTCTTTGTAGGTTTTAGAGCCTGGCTTTACTGGCTGTAGGAGGTTACGTAGTAGGTTAAATGTCTTGGGACCCATCACACTCAGAAAAGTGGGCACTAACTTTTCATCCGTTATTCCATTGGCCGCGACGAAATAGTCAAAGCGCTCAGTATAGGAGCTCCATTGTTCCGCGCTCTCATCAAAGGGCCCGATAGAGCCAATGACTCCAGCCATTTTAACACTCCTGGTTGAATGTCGCTCTTTCCCTCGTGGCTCCTTTCTGTAATGTCGTTTCTTCCCTCCGGCGTTACTCACGGAGTTTTTTTTTGTCCTTAACGATTTCCACTGCTCCGCTCCTCCCCGCTTAGCAGACAGCCCGCAGCATCCACCTCAGCACAGTGGCGCGGTGTATCACCCTGTCAGCACGAAGTAGCAGCGGGAAAAAAAAACACGACAAAAAAAACTCTCCTCCGTCGCGGACTGCAGCGTCGGTCCAGACGTCCTCGTCGCCACTTTTTGTTATATCTTTCACCTTTTACGTTACTTAATATAACAATAATAACTCGGACCATCGACGTAATGTTCACGGTTTATTAGCGTAGCAGCAACTCATAGCACACAGCCAATGACAACACACTGACATTTCAGATTACCCATAATGCTTTTAGCAAAGCACTACGACGGGTGCCGTAGTAAACCAAAATACATAACATCTTCTCTGTGGGAAAACAGAAAAGTCCAAAATCTCTATTAGTCCACTTTAAAGGCAGGGAAATTAAAAGTCCACTTTGACGGCAGGAAAAGTCAAAAAGTCCAGGAAAAACATTTAAATAGGATAAGCATGGCTTCTGAGGCGAAGAAGAAAAGGCTTTTTGGAACTTTGACTTCCACAGAGAGATGAGCTCACTTAGAAAGGATGGCTTCTCCTCAGTTACCAGAAAAGCAGGAAAAAGCTTAACAAAAGAGGATTTAAGAAAACTGGCACAGGACTTGACAAGGTTCAGACACACACAAAGACAAAACAACTTATTAAAACTCTCAGAACTCTGCTGTTAGGGTGTTTTCACCTCCTTTAGTGTTATGATCTTCGATGATGTCATAGCAAGTCCTAGAATCTTTGATGATGTCATAGTGAGTTGACGTCACCACTCGTTCAGTGATGCCTGCCTTTGATCTTTGATGTTGCCATAGCGAGTCCTGTGATCGTGAGTGATGCCTGCCTTTGAGCTTTAACATGGTTACCATGGCAACACAAAGTCCTATGATCATGACACACAGACAGACACACACACAGTCCTACGATCGTGACACACAGACAGATTTTCTTGAATTATATATAGAGTGATGTAGTGGATGTATAGCCACAAAATTCCTATTTGACAGAAGTAAAAACATTTGTATTCCTTTAAAGTTGTGTCCTATTATTCTTTGATTTTGAAAATTGCTAATCTCACTCCAATGAAAGCAACTAGGGCTGTGAACTGTATGAATTAACAGAATTGGGCTGCAGTTCATTTTCTGGCCACAAGAGGCTGCTAAACCCAAGGTTTCTAAAAGGTCTTGAAAGGTCCCATTTACTGCACTTTTTCCACAGGTTGACAGCTCCCATTGGTCTTAATGAAATGTGTGTGACATACTTTGACCAAATTGCCTTTAAATATTTAATTATTGCAACATAATTGAGAATCATCTTTTGCAGCCTTCCTGAGAATGGTTTGCGTCAGTGAATGTCTCTTTAAATGTTTAAAAGCCGCAGTTAACTCCCCCCCTCCTTCTTTTATCACTTGCTACTGATAGATGGCTAGCTCCTAGCTTTGATAGCAAGCCTTGGCTCAGGCTTGCTAGTGTGGGCGGCAGTGGCTCAGCAGGTAGAGCTGGTGGTCCGATAACCGGAGGGTTAGCAGTTTGAATCCCGCTCTCCCCAGCCATCCTGCTATTGTGTGCCTAGGCAAGACACTTTACTCACCTTGCCTCCAGTGTCCATGACACTGGGTATAAATGTTCAGTAGTGGTCAGAGAGGCTCTTGGTGTGGACTGGCAGGCACATTTCCGTCAGTCTGCCCCAGGGCAGCTGTGGCTACAGAGGTAGCTTACCACTATCAATGGCTGTCTGGAATGAATGAATAATGGGCTCACTGTAAGCGCTTTGAGATGTCACTTGACATGTAAAGTGCCATACAAATCTAATCCATTATCATCACTGTATATATCATTCAAGAAATCTCTGTGTCTGTCTGTCACGATTATAGGACTTGCTATGACATCATCAAAGATCATAGGACTCGCTATGACATCATCAAAGATCAAAGGCAGGCATCACTGTGTGTGTGTCACCATCATAGGACTTTATGTGTGACACAGTCATAGGAGTTGCTATGACATCATCAAAAGATCAAAGGCAGACATCACATCACACTCTGTGTGTCTGTCTGTCTGTGTGTCTGTCACAATCATAGGACTTGCTATGACATCATCAAAGATCAAAGGCAGGCATCACAGAACAAGTGGTGACGTCAAAGATCAAAGGCAGGTTTCACCATGGTTACTACTGCCATGGCAACCATGTCAAAGCTCAAAGGCAGGCATGCAGCAGAAACACTTGCTTATACTTGGTTTCTCCAGACATGCATGGGTACCATGTCAAAGATCAAAGGCAGGCATGCAGAAATGCTAGCTTACACTTGCTTTCTATGGGCATGCAGAAATATTTGCTTATACTTGGTTTCTACAGGCATGCATGGGTATTATAACTAACTAGTGCATACCTGTACATGCCCGTGCATGCCCATAGAAAGCAAGTGTGAGCAAGACAAACATGGGTTCCACGCCCTTGTGTCCCACATACAGTGGTGTGAAAAAGTTTTTTTTTTTTTATTACTTATTTTGTACCAGTAGGTAGATTTGTTTTGCAGTCTGGTGACAAACCACCAGCTGCCGGTCACTGCGTGCACAAGCGCCCCTTAACTCCCTGATCTGCAGGTTTTTGGCATGTGGGAGGAAACCAGAGAAATCCCGGAGTAAACCCACGCAAACACGGGGAGAACATGCAAACTCCACACAGATCACTGTTGGCCGGGGGCAGGGATCGAACCCATGATCTCACGGTCCCCGCGATCCCCCGGCCGAGGGTAAAACTGTGCTGCCACAGTGCTAACCACGTATGTTTGTCACACTTAAATGTTTCAGATCATCAAACAAATTTAAATATTAGAGGAAGATAACACAAGTAAACACAAAATGCAGTTTTAAATGAAGGTGTTTATTATTAAGGGAAAAAAAAATCCAAACCTACATGGCCCTGTGTGAAAAAGTGATTGCCCCCTAAACTTAATAACTGGTTGGGCCACCCTTAGCAGCAACAACTGCAATCAAGCGTTTGCGATAACTGGCATTGAGTCTTTTGCAGCGCTGTGGAGGAATTTTGGCCCACTCATCTTTGCAGAATTGTTGTAATTCAGCCACAATGGAGGGCTTTCAAGCATGAGCTGCCTTTTTAAGGTCATGCCACAGCATCTCAATCAATCAGATTCAGGTCAGGACTTTGACTAGGCCACTACAAAGTCTTCATTTTGTTTTTCTTAAGCCATTCAGAGGTGGACTTGCTGGTGTGTTTTGGCTCATCGTCCTGCTGCAGAACCCAAGTGCACTTCAGCTTGAGGTCACAAACAGATGGCCGGACATTCTCCTTCAGGATTTTTTGGTAGACAGCAGAATTCATGGTTCCATTTACCACAGCAAGTCTTCCAGGTCCTGAAGCAGCAAAACAGCCCAAAACAATCACACTACCATCACCATATTTTACTGTTGGGATGATGATCCTTTTCTGAAATGCTGTGTTACTTTTATGCCGGATGTAATGGGACACACACCTTCCAAAAAGTTCCACTTTTGTCTCATCAGTCCACAGAGTATTTCCCCAAAAGTCTTGGGAATCATCAAGATGTTTTCTGGCAAAACTGAGATCAACCTTTATGTTCTTTTTGCTCAGCAGTGGTTTTCGTCTTGGAACTGTGCCATGCAGGCTATTTTTGCCCAGTCGCTTTCTTATGGTGGAGTCATGAACACTGATCTTAACTGAGGCAAGTGAGGCCTGCAGTTCTTTGGATGTTGTTGTGGGGCCTTTTATGACCTCTTGGATGAGTCGTCACTGCGCTCTTGGGGTAATTCTGGTCGGCCGGGCACTCCTGAGAAGGTTCACCACTGTTCCATGTTTTCGCCATTTGTGGATAATGGCTCCCACTGTGGTTTGGTGAGGTCCCAAAGCTTTAGAAATGGCTTTACAACCTTTTCCAGACTGATAGCTCTCAATTACTTTGTTTCTCATTTGTTCCTGAGTTTCTTTGATGATGTCTAGCTTTTGAGGATTCTTTGATCAACTTCTCTTTGTCAGGCAGGTCCTATTTAAATGATTTCTTGATTGAGAACAGATATGGCAGTAATCAGGCCTGGGTGTGGCTAGAGAAATTTAACTCAGCTTTCCAAAGATGTGATAAACCACAGTTAATTTATGTTTTAACAGAGGGGGGCAATCAATTTTTCACACAGGGCCATGTAGGTTTGGATTTTTTGTACCCTTAATAATAAACACCTTCACTTAAAAACTGCATTTTGTGTTTACTTGTGTTATCTTTGTCTAATATTTAAATTTGTTTGACGACCTGAAAGATTTAAGTGTGACAAACATACAAAAAAAATGAGAAATCAGGAAGGGGGCAAACTCTTTTTCACACCACTGTATTTGGAACATAGATGGCACTTGAGAGAGTTCAGAGCTCTTCTGAGGATCAATAATGAGCTAATCAGAGAAAAAAAAAACGATTTAAAGGGTGTGTGTGTTTAAGAGAAGTGAGTTGTTTTTGCGGGTGGGGGGGTGATAATCATATGACCAATCGATGCATTTCAGAAGGTTAAAACCTACAAAAACACAATTTTTCAGCCAATGACCCTTTAAAATTGTCTTATAGGCAACACTACTTGCTGAAGCTATCATAAAACCAATAAACATGATCGCCTAACAAGTGAATTGGATGTTCAGGTGACAAAAGAATCACACAGAAAGGAACTACTGGTAGGGTGCCATAAAAAATATTTTGCTTTATGGGAGCTTATTGAAGACACATGAAAATAATTTTTAAAAGCTGTCATTTTAGTCCCTTTGTAGTTAAAACAGAGGCTTCTGTGTGTTTGTGAACACTGGCGCCACAAAAAAAAATCTTTAATATTTAAACACTTTGCTAGATTTGAAGTCTAAACTGTTTTGCTGTCGCCAGCAGCCCCTTCCCCGTGAGAGAGACCAAACCATTCAACAACGTCGAAAGTTGCCTACTTCAAGAGGAAATATGCGGAGGAGGAGGATATACACGGAGGCCTACACGGATATTTTCAAAAAGTGAGTGCTCTTCTTGTTCTTTTCCGAGCTTTTCATCCTCACTCAAGGCTGCCACTCAGTGCATTTTGATTTACTGTGAGACCTTAATGCAACATTTAAAGTGTTCCTTGGCTTTTTCATTGCTGAACAGACTCTCTAAATCGTTCCATCTCCCTCCTCCACATCTCTGATTCATTTCTTTATGTTGTCAACCTTCACCATTCCCTCTACCACTGTTATTGCACTTTCTGATGAACTGTCCTTCTCGACGTCCTTTGGCTTCATACACTATCCCTGCAGAAATGAATACCACTCCACTATATCTCTCCTTTGAGCAAATGAAACCTTTACAGCCATGTTTGCTCCACAACTGGAATGAAATGAAAATCTTCTGAACTAAACACTTTATATGGCCACCCTCCTGCAAAGATAGCCAGGGCTGTTTCCTGCATTTTGGGGGCCCTATGCAAGATTGTGTCGCGGAGGGGCGGCTATTTTTTTATAAAGCAGTGGAAGATAATTTGTGGCAATGTCAATCTGGTACACTTTAAGAAGAAAACAAACTAGATTTGTCAACGTAAAATTCAGATTAGAGAGCTCAAGTTGATCTAAGCAATATAAACCTACAGGAAAATATTACTAGTACATCTGAGTAAATCTGATTATTATGATTTGTAATTAGATTTAAAAAGATTATAACCACAATCATCAACATTATATAAAGGCTTTAAATATTTCACAGTGGGTGTAATGTATATTGAAAATATTAAAGTTTATCATTTGGACTGTATTGCAAAAAAAAAAATCTTTGACTTTTTCACATGATTCTAATGTACTGAAATGCACTAATGAAAGGTGAGCAAGTGCAATGGATTTCCCTCAGAAATATTTATTCCAAATTCAGGAAATAAAATTACTCAGTATAAAACATAACAAAAGTATTCGGTACTGGACCAACTGCAGGTGTTTCAGGAGGTGCAAAAGAATCCTGTTCCGTCACTGGAGCTGCAATCAACTTCAGCATTTTACCTAAAGACAAAGGACATTTGATTACCAAGCAAAAATAAAAGGCAAATATTCATGTATCGTCATATCAAATGTATGTCATACTCATACAGAAATTCGTTTTTTACTTAAGTGTAACTAAATATTGCAAAACAGTATCCCTGAATGCAAGCATCCTACTTCAAAGTTCTCACTTTTAAGACTGTTTTCTGTTTATAGTATATCTTTTAAATGTCAAAACAGTAATTTAGTAATGAACACAAAATTAAATAGATGGAGCGTTATTGTGATCAGAGATCAGAGGCAGAGTGACTGAGAGGCAACTCATGCATTAAGGCACGACATGCAGCTACAAATAAAGGATTTATCAATTACAGTTCATTGAGAAAAAGGTTTACTCATTTATCACAACTAACAACCATTTATTACTAAATTATTCCAGTGCATCTCAGTAAACTAGACTATTGTGAAAGTTTTTTTTCCTCAGTATAATTTGAAAAGCTAGAGGTTCATATATTTAACACAATTACATGGACAGGGAAAATTGTCTGTCTTCAGCTTTCTTCTCCCCATAAGTACAAATACATCATTAGTCAATGCCTTACCTTCATCCTGGGCGCATTTTTCTTGGTCAGTTTTCTTCTTTTTTCTGTAACAGTGGGAAAACTCTTTTTTTCCCGCTGGAGCAGCTGTCAGGCATCCCAGTTGATGACATCACACACCCCCGACAGCCAGAATTTTGATCTAATCACCCCCAGACAGCTTCTTTATCACTGCAGCTTAGTTTTCTTTATATTTTATATTGTGGGGATCATGAAATGATGAGACTGGATAATTTCTCAGTATGGTTTATTCATCTCAAGTCCCCAGCTCTCTCTCTCTCAGTCAGGAAAAAAGAGAAAGAGCTGCGGTAAACCCACATACATTTATACCCACACATCAAACACAGAATCACACAATCAAGTCAAATCCTTCTATTTACACTTAATCCCTTCAAAGTCCTCCTTGCTCTTCTGTCTGACCCCAGGAGGTCAGACAGTCCTTTCAGGCTCTCGCTCCAGATCCTCTGACTTCCTCCCGAGTCCGCAGGTGGTCCAGACTCATTGTCCATCTGAGGCGTGATGTCAGTACACACCGCAAGCTTAAAGTCCTTCTATGCATGGGTCTCTGCAGTGAAATATGTGAGCTACATAATGTTACCATTATGGGCGCTACAATATAAAATTTTAAGTCATTAACAAAACATATCATGAGCTTATCTTGTTACAAATGAAGACAGGAACTTTTAATTGTCTCAAAATATTGTAGCTTTGTGGATGAATGCAGTCGCCAAGGGCTGATGGGAAATAATAATATGCATGTTTTCCTTAGGCAGATGATTTAAAGAGAAGTTAGATTGTCATTTTACTGTGCATAAACGGTTTCTAGTAGGATAGTTTATTATTATATTTATTATTTTCTGTGACTTAATGTTTGACACTGAGTGTGAATGGGGGAAAGACCCCCCCCCCCCATTTCACGATTCTGTCTTGAAAGAATGCACCCTCACGGTGAAACAAGCCACATTTTTAAGGTTTGTTGAAAGTACTTTCAGAAAAATTAGGATGATGGTTGAAGCTGTCACGGTATGGTGGAGATTGGACCCAAACGCTGGACATGAGTTTAAATGGTGTTTATTGGGAGCTCATCACCCAGTCGCAGCTCGGGGGCTTAAAACAAACCTAACCTCAGCTTGGAAGCTGCAATGAAAAACTCACAAAAACACGGCAGATAAGACAGGATACAGAAGCGTGTTGTTCACGCATGCATGACAAAAGGAACCCAAGCAGAACAGAGGTGGAACAGAACCTAAATAGACAAGGGGGCAATCAGGACAACACGGCACAGGTGGGGAGAACAATCATGACTGACAACTGACACATGAGGAAAACAGAGGTGACAGGATGGGCGGGGCTGCACACACAACCACAGATGGAGGACGCACAGAAACATGAACAGAAGATCAGCGGGGAGACAAGACCATGACAGTAATAGTACTAAGAATGACCAACTAAACCAATGATAATAATAATAATAATAATAACAATAATCAAAACCCAAGACAAAGCAGCAGAAAATATAAAACTAGAATGGAATCATGACAACAAGCAACAATAAATACAGAAAATCCTATGATGCAAACTCAAAGCGAGGATGTGGGCTGCAACCCCAAGTTCAGATGATGAGAAAAATCAATAATAAATCAGAGTGAGGAGCTGGGGCCTAGTCCACATCCTGACAGAAGCAAACTGACAGGGGCCCATTTGACTGTTGGGGGCCCATAGCATTTGCCTGCATTGCCCTATGGAGGAAATGTGTGAAATGTGTAAAAATAGCTTATATTTTGATTGGCTTCCCATGGTAAAATGTAAGGTTTAAACAACCAGAGCTGAGTACCTGTTAAGCCTTATTATTACTAATGTCCCCAGTGAGATCAAGAGGGGGAAAAAGTGGCTAAACGTGAGAAGAAAGAAAAGAAGAGCATAAAGGGACGAAAAATAACTAACTTGACAATGGAAGAGTCATGGTGATTAATTAATCAATATTACACAAATAGGAGTGCTGTGTACACAACATTGAGTGTCATATTGCTTTTACAGAATAGTTCCACTCCACACATTGTATTAGTTGATGGTAATAAATGGCTACAGATTATTTTTAAAACAAGTTATGCTATTGCTCTGCCAGGAGAAATAGTTCCTGTGACTGCTGTTAGTGGATGCTGCCATTAACACACTCAATAAGCATAGAATAGCCTTTAGAATAGAATAGCTGTGTGGTCAGTTTACACACATGCACAATTACATTTTCATTAGTCATATTTATACATACACAGTCCTCTTCTACAGCTGGGATCACTCTGGTAACCCTTAGAGATCTTTGTGTGCATTTTACACACTTTTTCTTTCTTCATTTTTTAAAATCATTTTGGCTGTGTTTATGCATATGGCATGAATTTTGGCTGGATTGCGTATTTTTATTTGATATTGTCTTTTCTCATTCAGCTCCTACAGTAAGTCTAAAATACACTGTGTACAATCAATTGTTACACTCATACTGTTGAGCGTAAAAAATTGTGCCAGTGAAACCCATTCAAACTGCAGTTTTTGATGTCACTTCCATCAAAGCACAATACATGCATTTTGCTATATCTGGGTGTCAGTCTGGGCTTTTGCCTTGGAAGTGATCATTTTTACTACTCTCCGCCAGATGACGTCATTTTGACCATATGTGGCATATGGAGAAAAAACATGCCATTTCCACTAGATGGCACTGTCACAATGCCCCCCTCCTGTAATGCATAATGTCAGTGTTGTTGCTAATCACTGACATCCTAGGCTGTAATAATTCAACAGAAATTTTTTTTTTTATTTTGCATGCAGTATATTGAAATAATTATTTTTTCAGTTTTTTCATCATCATCATATGGTGACATCATGGCAAAAACCTGGCATTTAAATGGTTAAAAACTATTAAAAAAAATTAATGAATAATTGCTATGAATAATTAACTCAAATGTAGATGAAAAAATTAGCTCAATGAAAATAGAATATAATATTAATGTATATTTTTTAGAGCTATCTCATGAAAAGCACAATTTTTTTGCACTTAGCAGTACGAGTGCGACTAATATTTAAAGGGTCCCTGAGGGTTAAGCAGCTTGTTACCTAGCTTGCTTGATATGATTCCTGGATGAAGCCAATATTATATTATTATCATCTTACATACAGACCAGGATGATAAATAAAACCTCATAACGTCCATCTTGTTTGAAAAGGTGGTAAACAACCTGATGTTCACAACAGAAAGACTGGGGAGCAATGCCCTGTCGCTAACTCAAATCATATCACCACTTAAAAAAAAAAAAAAAAAAAAAAGCATACTATGTGCTGCCTTTTTATTCAGTATCTTCTGATAAATTAAAATGTCCAAAGCATGCATCACACTGCAAGGCTTTAATCTAACTAATTTCAACTAGGAACTAATTTAAAGGGGTCATTTACTGTACTTTTTCCACATGTTGACAGCTTCCACATGTTTGTGGCATATTTTGGTCAAATTTTCTTTAATTATTACAACATCATTGTGAATCATCTTTTGCAGCCTTCCTCAGAACGACTCGTTTCAGTGCATGTCTCTTTAAAGCTGGATTTATGCACAAGCATCCCACCTGCATCACCCAACGTGCACCTCTCCAGAAAAGGAGAGGTGCACGTCAGCGATGCAGGCCGCAGCAGCTGTGATTGGTCCTCATTGTCTCCTCCTTCACATTTCCTGGTTCTCGTCTCTGCTCCGCACTGCTCGATCACCACGGCGCCACTTTCAAAGTGAGTCAGATAAACAAAGATCCAAATTTAAACGAATATTTAGGAATTTAAACAGAGATAGAGCATTTGCATGACTCGTTCTAACCCCAGTAATTACACAGATTGTCAAATGATGGCAGCAGTGATGATTGGACATACTGCAACGTGTTCTCTTTTTTTCTTGCTGTTGCCGCAACTGCAGGAAAAGTTGCTTTTTCAACGTTGATTAGCTCCAACTCCATCACAGTCAGCTCTTGTCCATTGTAATTTAATGAACAAAAACACGACGAACACAAATCATTACACATCGGCAGAAACACGTTTTGGCAATAGAACAACACATTCAAACTGGTACACAAGAAAAAACCGCCATTCGCTGCATTGGTGACGTATGTGGGTAATGCCATCGACATGATGCTAGTGCACAGTTCCAGCTTAAATGGCCAAAAGCCACATTTAACTCCGCCCTCCCTCTTACATCACTATTGCTAATCATTGCTGGCTAGCTCCTAGCTCGGATAGTGAGCCTCAGCCAACTAACGTCAATTTGTCTTAAAGAATGAATGAAATAATGCATCACTAGTTGGTGGACAGGGATGTGTGGTTTCAGTGGTTGATAGGATGTTGTGGCGATGTTAAAATAAGACACGGCGTCTGGAGTTTTAATGAAGTTTATTGATCAAATCATCGCCATCACGGAGCTCACCCCAGCTGCTGTATAAGCATGCTGGGGATCGCTCTCAGGCTCTCATGAGCTGTAGTCAGAAGCAGTCAGAAGAAGAACAGTAGTAGTAGTAGATTAGTTTATTTGACAGGGACAGTGCAATAAACATAGACAATTAATCAAAGACAATCAATCTGATGTGTTGCACATAGAGTGTATAGCTATTAGCTAATTTGCAACTCTTGTCCCTGGATGGGCTTTAGAAAAAAGAATCAAGATAAAAATATACACAATAACCACATACATCAATGCAGAAAAATTATAAATACACAATTATAAATATTATAAATATTATAAATACACAAATATAACAGCCTGACTCACCTTTAACATAAATATTATAAATACACAAATATAACAGCCTGACTCACATTTAACACATATAACATAACTCACATTTGCCTATTTCAGGCCTTCCTCCCTCCGTCACTCACTATAAACAAACACATTTATTCCTTCCCTTCATTCACTCTCACTTTGCAGACAAATAATTCATACATGAGTACATTCTTGTTTATTTTTCAGCCAGTTTTTAACATTTTTAGTGAATGTTTTAAAGTCCGTTATTATTTTAATTTCATTTGGCATTGTGTTCCAGATGTGACTGCCCTTTATAGAGAAAGCTGTTTGTCCAAATGTGGTTCTGCGGTGGAATATTTTACAGTTATTGTTAACAGAACTCCTGGTGGCTCTGCTGCTGTCCTGTCTTTGGACGAAACCAGCAAGTGGCTCGGGTGCTGATTTATGGAAACATTTGAACGTTAATTTCAGAAGACAGAGGTCAATGAAGCTCTCAAAACTCAATAGGTTGTATTTTTTTAAAACATTACAGTGATGCCACCTAATGGGCTTTTTGTCCAAGATTTTTAGGGTTTGATTATATAATGAACCTATATGTCTTATTGTGGAAGGGGCTGCTTGAGCCCAGACTGTCAAACAGTATGATATATGACAAAAAACCATAGAATGCATATACAGTGCAGCTGCTTCGTAAGGTATGTAATATCTAATTAATTTAAAGCAGTTCAGATTTTTTTTTACTGTTTTTGAAATTTTCTTTATATGAAGATTAAATTTGAGTTGAGGATCTAGTACAATGCCAAGGTATTTGAATTCTGTAGCTAAACTGATGTCATGATCATGTATATTAACTTTAAAATGTTGCAGGTTACATTTTTTGATTGAAAAGCACATTGAGACTGTTTTCTGAAGGTTCAGCAATAGATGGTTCTTGAGGAGCCACTCTTGGACATCAACCATACTTGTAGACAGTACATCTGCAGCCTGTGCTGGAGTCTTGGCAGCTGTGTAAATAACTGCATCATCTGCATAAAGTTGGCATGTTGCAGCTGAGCAGTGTAACGGCAAGTCATTAATAAAAATGCTGAAAAGTAAAGGACCAAGAATGGACCCTTGTGGGATACCCATGCGGTTGTTTAAAAATGAGGATTTATCCTGGTGAACTTTTACACACTGTTCTCTATTCTGGAGATAAGATGCAAACCATTCTAATGTATTTGGGGAGAAGTTAAAAGATACCATTTTGGATAAAAGCAAACTGTGGTTTACAGTATCGAAAGCCTTTTTGAGATCTAGAAAAACAGCTACTACCACATTACCCCTGTCCAAGGACTGTTCGACGTTTTCAATAAGGCAACAATTTGCTGTTTCTGTTGAGTATCCTGGTCTAAAACCAAATTGATGTGGATGAAGAAGTTGACTGTCTTGTAAGTAGTCTATCAGCTGTGTAGCTACAACTTTTTCAAGAACCTTAGATAGGACTGGTAAGATAGAGATTGGGCGGTAATTGCATATATCGTCTTTACTGCCTGATTTATGAACTGGTATGACGACAGCTTTTTTCCAGCCAGATGGAAATGTACTAGACCTAATGGAGAGATTAATGAGATGAGTCAGTGGTTTGATTAATATTTTGCTGTGCATTTTGAGAAAGGAGGTGCTCATATTGTAGATATCACTAGTTTTTGAGTTTGACAGTGTTTTAACAATACCAGCAATTAACTTCTCATTTACCTCATCGATGTGAAAAGTATCTGTTGGGAGTATGGAATTTGTGTTGTTGAGCACATTTGGCAGCACAAAAATTTTTGTTAAGTCTTCCACAGAGCCCACAAAGTGTGAATTAAATTCATTTGCCAAAGTAGCCTTGTCACTGACGGTCTTGCCATTGATTCTAAGTTCCTTTACCCCCTTCTGATCGTTTTTTTTATTAGTTAAGTTATTTAAATGCCTCCATAGGGAACTGTTGTTACCCTTTGCATGATCTATCAGTTTATTGTAATAAGATATTTTTGATTTTCGCAGCTCATGTACCACTTTATTTCTTAAACTTTTGTACACAAGGTGATCATTTTGTAGTTTGGAGGTTAGTGATGTTTTCAGTGCATAGTCTCGCCTCTTCATAAGTTTTCTTATTTCATTATTTAACCATGGTAGGCTAATCTTCTGTTGTCTACTTTTAATTTGCTTTGAAAATTTTTCTATAGACTTTGTGATTGTTGCAGTTATAAAATTACAACAATCATCTACTTCACATGTTGCCATGAGCTGCTCCCAATTTTGATTCTCTAAGTAATGTTCAAACTCCTCATTTTTTGATTTGGGGATAATAAAATTTGATTTGTCAATATCGACTCCCCCAAAATACTGTAGTCGCTTTTTAGTAAGTTTCCTGACAGCAAGAACCATGTTATGATCTGAGAGACCAGTTACAAGATTATAGGTTCTGGTTATTCGTTCTGGTTTATTAGTAAATACCATGTCAATAAGTGTTCTGGATTGTTTGGTTATCCTGGTGGGTCCTTTGATGATTTGCTGGTAATTAAATTTAGTCATGAGGCTTTTCAGTTTTTGTTTGTCTTTTTTATCAGACCAGTTGATATTAAAGTCACCATGAATTATTGTTTCTCTGTTCTTCTCAAGTTGTTTAACCAGATCACTTAATTCATTATAAAAGGAAGAGTTGTGTGACGGTGGGTTGTACACTACTGCAATGTTGAAATTCATTACCGGAGAGAGACATACATTAACAGCTAAACATTCAAGTGAAGTATTCAAATCAACCAGTTGACATTTATATTTCTCTTTGATGTAAATTAAAACACCTCCTCCCCTCCCTACCTGCCTGTCTTTTCTAAAACACTGGTAGCCCACAATATCGATCATATTAGTGTCTATGTTACTGTGTAGCCAGCTTTCTGAGAGACAAAGGTAGTCCAGATTTGAGTCCAACAGCAACACCGAAATCTCATCTCTTTTGGGGATTATGCTCCGTATGTTTAAATGACCGCCGAGGATCCCCTTTGGTTTAGCCTTGGTGTCCCAAAGAACTCGTGCATGATTAACAGTTTGGAAAAATAAATGTTGTTTTTGCTTTTGTACAGCTCGGTTTTGTGCTAACCCAGTGGTCTGCTGTTTAATAGTGGCAGGTCCAGGGTTAAGGTGAATATCTCCTGCCAGAAGTAGCAGAACTAACAGAACTTTAACTGTATATCCTCTGCCATATTGTGATTTTTGCTTAACAGCCATGTTTGCCTTAATTTGGAAGTTTTTGCTCAGGGCTTTTAAAGACCACATAGAGTGTAGGGTGAGATGTCCAAGCCCAAATCCATACAGATAAAACTTTTTAACTTCACCTTTGGTTGAGTTTGTCGGAAAATCCTTCTTGTTGCAGGTCCAGACACACAAAGACAAAACGAAGAGGAAGTAGAGAAGTAGAGAAGGCTTATTAGTGGTGCCCATCAGCCCACTTTTTAATCCGGTGGCAGCCATCTTCAGTCCTTCTTGGAAAGAAGGAAAAGGAAAATCTGTGGATAGTAAAATAAATTCTGCTTATATCGCCAGAATCTGATCCGATCGTCCTCGAATCCAGCTGGGCCTCAGCTAGCCAACTAGCCCCTTCCGTTGCTGGTCTCGTTGCTCATAGTCGCCGTAACTGGTCTCCCGTCCCGCTCCTCCAACCGAGTCTCGTCACACACCGCCGCTGCCACCGAGCTCCGCTGAGGTCACGGTAAATCCTCCGCTAGGCACCGCCACCTACCGTCGTCTGCCTGGGCGAAATCTCTGCTGAGCCCCGTCAACAAATAGCCGCTTGCCTGGTAGTATCTCCGCTGGGCCTCGCAGCTGGGCTTCGATTCAGGCTGGTGTAAGGTGGAATGACTGGCGCCAGCATTAAGCTAACTAGCGTTAGCTTAGCAATCGCTTCGGGTAGTCTCGTCGCACACCGCCGCTGCAGTCACGGTAAGTCCTCCGCTGGGCACCGCCGCCTACCGCCGTCTGCCTGGGTGAAACCTCTGCTGAGCCCCGTCAAACAAATAGCCGCCTGCCTGGTAGTATCCCCGCTGGGCCTCGCAGCTGGGCTTTGATTCAGGCTGGTGTTAGGTGGAATGGCTGGCGCCAGCATTAAGCTAACTAGCGTTAGCTTAGCAATCGCTTCAGGTAGGGCACATCAGTGAATCACAAGGAAGCGCTGGAATCGCTGGTCAGTTTACTCACAGTGGCCGGATAAAAGCGATCAAAGGGGTAATCCACCGGAGGTATATCCGATCGCTGTAGGTAGTTATTTAGAGACTGGCGCCAGCATTAAGCTAACTAGTGTTAGCTTAGCAATCGCTTCAGGTAGCATTAAGCTAACTAGTGTTAGCTGAGCAATCGCTTCAGGAAGGCGCAGGAAGTCGCTGGAGAAAGGCGATTAAAGGGCAATCCAACGGAGGTGGCAATTCAGCCCGTGCGTGTTCGCCACGAGCGCCGATCGCTGCAGGCCAGCCACTTTTAATGGCAAAATCAGTGACTTTGTCTCAGCACTGAAAAAGTGTGACCATCCCGGTCGCCATCTTGAGACGGGCGGGGCTGTGGGGGGGTACCCCATAGATGTGACCGTTCCCTGGAGTACAATAAGAACAGAAACATTCGTGAATGAGTGCTGAAACTGCTAGCTTCTGCTGGCAGTTCTGGCTCTTGGTTAGAGAAAATAATGATGCTAATGCTTCAAGGTAGTATCATGGCGAATTTATAATGAAATAAGCCAGAATGACATGAGATATATTATTGACTGTGGATTAGGAAACCAGGTGGAAACAGGGACGCCTGTTAGGGTGACTGAAATGGTTGATGGAGGAAGGGACGTGTTGGAAATCTCCCGGGTGAGTCTTTTTTTTTTAAATCACACACTCCGTTTTTGCTGATGTGTTCCATTAATACTCACTGTAAACTCAGAAGTGAACGCGGTGCAGCGATACATTTGATTGGTTAGACTGAGCGTTTGCCCGCCACTCAGAGACAAATTTGATTGGTGAAATTGGTGTAAGTTGATGAGGATTGGCCAAAATTGTGGGAATGTTGAGGTGACTGGACAAAGTTGCAAGGTCACACAATAGTCGCGCTGATTGGCTGATTTCGCGTGAATTGACGCGATCGCAACATCACGAAATCCTGGAGGGACTGAATAATAGAGCAGAGGGCATGTATCAAGACTGGGCTTGCCTTTTCTTGACGTACAGGAACAAACCGAGAAGAGTTAAACTGGCTTCTCAGACACAAAATATCTAAAGGCTGTGCTTTTTTCTTTAAGAGAAGTGAGTATTTTGATATTTTTTCGATAATCGCAAGACCAATAGACGCATTTCAGAAAGTTTAAACCTACAAAAACACAATGACCCCTTTAAAAGTAAAACAATACAGCTAACCAGGCTAACTATTAGCATCAACTTAGATCATAACAATACAATATCCAGACTGTGAAGGCTGTCTCTTTTCCAACAGTGCCTCACTGTGGAAAATAAAGAACACAAGAGGGTATTACTATAATACATATTATACATATGTGAACCATCCGAATTATACACATTCCTGGATGCCTTTTGTCCAGTAAACTGTTTGGTCGGAGCTACCTTTTGGATGATAACATGTAATAGTAGTGGTACCTGGCTTACATAAAAGCATTTTGATTGAGAGGGGAGTGGAGAACTGCTCATAATAAAATCTCACTATAAAAATATAAAAGCACAGATTAATCTACTATGGTACGTTTGCTCCTTTCAGCACTTGATACTGCAGGAAGACCGGAGCTGCATCCTGAAACTGTCCCTGGAGAAGCTGAGGTTCCTGGACGATCCCGAGGCCTACCTGAGGCGCTCCGTCCTCATCAACAACCTCCTGAGGAAGATCCACCATGAAGAGGAGGAGCTGGAGGCCGAGGAAGAAGATGAAACTGAGGTAGAGGAGGAGGAAGAGGAGGTTCTTGTGGAGAGGGGGCAGCGGAGGGTGCTGTACCCGGACAGAAAGAGGGTGAAGGTACTGGTGACGGACTGCTGCTCCACAGGGTTTGGACTGGAAGAGCTGCAGCATTACCGCCTGGTGCCCTGCTACCCATCAGCGGGCTGCCTGTACAGCCTGGGTACCTGCCCAGGCCTGGGCACGAACCACCAGGTCCTGCTGTACAACCTGGACGACAACGGATGACTCTGCAGTCCTCACCAGCAACTCCTCACTCCAAAGCTGAGAAACAATGCAGCATCCCTTCACAGGTGGAAAGCTGCGGCTGTTGTCCCTCTGCTTAAACGCTTTGAGGATCACGTGTCATGGGTTGCGTGTGTGCGTCAGTCAGCCGTCTCCTCTTCTTGTTGCATAGACGGTGCTGGATTCAGGAGGATGACCCTGATGCTTCTTCGGCCTCAGGATCAAGAGTCTCTGATGCAGCGACACTGCTTAACACTGTTTGTGCAGAAGTGAAACACAGAAGGCTGGCAACTTTTCCGTTTTTTGGCTACTAAAACGTTGATTTTTATTATTGTTAATGTTGCTCATGTGACCAGTGGGCTTATTCAGGGATTTACTGACGACTGGCAACTTTAAAAGTACCTTGGTTTGCTGTCACGCTTCTGTTGTCTTTTCCTGCTACTGTGATTTATGATTGAGTCAGAATTCCCCTGAAATGTGTGATTTTCTTTCTTTTTTTCTAATGCAATGAAGAGCTGGCAGTATTTGCTCCTCTGTGATGTATGGGCAGGTTGATCATGTTCGTATTTGGCAGCACTTTGCTGACCTCTGCTGGCAGAAAAATCTTGCTTTATTTAACCTCAACTCCAATTTAGCATTAATGAAGTATTTAAATAAATGTGTAGCTCACGGCACATTATTGGCAAATATAGGTAGTTTTTGATATAACTACACCAGTAGGTGATTTGTTATTTTTTAACAAAGGGGAAGGGGGTATTGACAAATTTAGCATAAGGTATAAATGTAAATTAGGTGCAAATTTGCAAGAATAAAGGTGCAGAAATATGAAAAAGATACCAAGTTAAAAGTTAAAAAAGTGTTAAATTATAGTTTAATTATATAGAATGAAAATGTAACCAGCACCCAACTGGACGTGCAAATTGACAAGAAAAAAGTTGAAAATTTAAAGGAAGAAAGCTGCAAATTTGAGAAAAAAGTTAAAATTTAAGAGAAAAAAGTTGCAATTTCGCAAAAAAAGTCACATTTTTGAGAAAAAAGTTGCAAATTTATGAAATAAAAGTTGCAACTTTACAAGAAAAAAGCTGCAAATTTATGAGAAAAAAGCTGAAAATTTAAGAGAAAAGAGAAAAAAGTTGCAAATTTATGAGATAAAAGTTGCAAATTTACAAGAAAAGGGTTGCAAATTTACAAGAAAAAAGCTGCAAATTTATGAGAAAAAAAAGTTGAAAATTTACCATAAAAAGTTGCAAATTTACAAGAAAAAAGTTGCAATTTTACGATAAAAGATTTACTCCTATGAACTGGGATGAGGGGTGGCATGTTAACAAGGATAATGATTTTGGGTCATTTTGCTAACAAGGGGGGTGGCATCCCCCTCATCCCCCCTCATCTTACCTACTGATTACACCTCATCCTCTTGATATTAATGTTATTACAACAATTTAATTTAAAAAGCACAAGCACTGTAATCATAATCAACAATTTATCACCCAAAATTGTTTTTTATCAAATAATATTCGTTATGAGTGTACATGCAAGTAAATCTTTCAGAATTTTATAAAGTATCTATAATTTTTCTTTTTTTTTTTCCAAAGCAACAGTAGCCACAACACCAGCCCCTTTTGAAGGCATCTGTAGGGTATATCACATATTTAAATTTTTGTGAGTTATTTTTAAATTAGGGCAGTTATAATTTCCCTTTTGGAACTATGAAAGATTTTTTGAAAACAGTGTTGCGATGCCTTTGGGCTCTGTGTATTGTATGATGAGAAAAATGAATGCATTTGAATTTATGTTGCAAGTGTTATTTTCTTGCTTTTTGTTTCTATTCAAAAGAAAAGCTGCAATGTTATGAAAGAAAACGTGTTTACGTCGTGGCTCAGTTTAGGAAAAAGCTCTCAAAACTGCTTTTAGCAGCGGTTGATTACATGTCACTTTTGTGTCCCTTTGTGTGTCTGTTGTGGAGATTTTACTGGGTTTGAAAATGGACATCTTAATAACAATCACAAAAAAAGAAAGAAAACAACAATGACAAACCTATGGCAACTATTAAAGATATGCTTGGTATTTTAAATCAAGAATTTATATTTTGAATAATATGCGTATTACATACATATTATTGTATGTACACATGTATTTAAGATAAACTATTTTGAAAAAGGTGTCATCAAGCTTTTTGGAATGATTGTCAAATAAAATATGTAACGTGGCAAGTTTTCTATCTATCTATCTATCTATCTATCTATCTATCTTACCTGTAAAAGAGGCTACACTGGGGCGCGTTCACGTCGCACCGTGACGTATTTGTACGTGCGCGCCATGATAGCTGTTGCTTTCAAGTGTACCTGGTGAGCTCGGACTTTACTAAATCATTTCATTCAGGCAAACCGAATTGGATACTAACAAATCCAAATCAAAGGTTAACAATTTATATTTAATTTAATCAAAGGTTAACAATAAGTTACCTTGATATTATTTAAGGAATAATTTGTGGAGTGCTCAGTCTACTGAGACTACAGAATTTATGCAAGCTTCCAACGGTACAAGTACAGCAAAGGCACTGCTGCAGTCTGTTACCCAAAGGGCACAGCTAGGCCATATACACTACTCACAAAAAGTTAGGGATATTTGGCTTTCGGGTGAAATTTCAGGATGCACCTAAAATGCACTATAACCTTTACAGATGAACTTAATTTGACCTTCTTTAACCTTTTGAATGCACATGTCCAACTGTTCAATGTTTCAGTACTTTTTGCATAACTTGCTGTTGTCTAACAGAGTGCTTAATGGCAAAATTCACGATCGGTGATTGATCCATGAATTGACCAATAAATTTTCTGGCTCAATAAGAATTGGTATTTAAACAGTCCTCTCCATCATGCTGTTCAAATTTTGACATCATGAGACCAAGACGACACCAAACAATTGATCAACAGTACCTCGCCATTGCCAGGCTTCAAACAGGATGTTCTCAGAGGGAAGTGGCCACTGAGCTCAGAGTGTCACAGAGTGTCATCAGTAAGCTGCAACAGAGATACAGAGAGACTGGAAGAGTTGCAGAAAGGCATAGAAGTGGATTTCCTTTGACCACATCCCACGCTGATGACCGCTCTATTGTGAACAGTGCCCTGCGGAACGAGATGATGAATGCCACTCAACTCCAGACACATTTAAGAGAGATGAGAGGCACCCAAGTGTCATGTCAGACCATTCAAAATGTTTACATCAGCGTGGTCTGCATGCTAGATGACCTGCAAGGGTACCGGACCACACCATCAGGCACAGGTATCATTGTCTTGCATGGGGCAGGGAGCATTTATGCTAAACAAGGGACCAGTGGGCCTCAGTGCTGGTCTCTGATGAAAGTTGATTCACGCTGAGCAGAAATTATGACCGCCAACAACGTTGGAAACATCAAGGAGAGTCCTATGCATCAGCCACTGTTGTCACAGTCTGGGTAGGTGAGTCTAGTTAACTCTTTGAGTGTGTCTGTCGCCAAATTGCGACATAACCCCTCGTGGTCAACAGTGGTAAAGAGTTTTTGTCAATAAAATAGTTCAGATTTCCAAGGCTGTAACTTGAAAGTGGTAAGAGATAATGGCTTACTGTCAATTAGAAAGTTGTAAAATATGATCCAAAGTTTCAGATAGGAATAAATTTACGCATCTAATTTGCATAATGTCATGGAACCTCCTTAAATTCCATAACTCAGTCAAAACTGGACTTTGGACGTATTTACACAAAGAAAGGTTCAGTCTTTTGACACCATTTTTTGTACAGAGGTACCTCATCATCTTATCTTCAAAGTACATGAACAAGAAATCAGTAAATGTAAAAAAAACAACAACCAGAAATTTCTCACTTACTTTTGACAAAGGGGGGCTGGCTGCACCTGCATCCTTCTGGCTGCACCTGCTGCTTGTTACTCCTCATTTCACCCTGTGTATTTAAGCTCTGTTTGTTTGCTGCACAATTAGTTGTCTTCTGTGATTGTTACCACAGATCCAATCTGTGATTACCTCCAGATCTCCTCTGCATCCACTGGGCAAAGTCAGCCCAGGGATGCCATTTGTAAGTGTTCTCGTTATTTCATATTTTGTATGTTGCACAGTTTTTTGGACCTTGTTCTTTCTTTTATTAAAATGTCACAAGTGTATCCAGCGTCTGAGTCTGTCTCTCTGCCCCGTAGGAGCTAGTATATGACACCCTACATCTTATGAATGGTACAGTGACAAGCCAATATTACCTGAATAACATCATTAATCCAGTCATTGTGCCCTTGCATGAGCAACACAGGCCTAATTTCATCTTTACTGACGACAATGCTCCAGCTCATTGAGGTCACATCCTTAGGGAACAGCTGCTGGAGGCTGGGGTACCTCAAATGGAGTGGCCTGCATTTTCTCCAGACCTGAATCCCATAGAAAACCTATGGGATCAGCTGAGTCACCATATAGAGGCTTGTAACCCTGCACCCCACAACCTCAATGACCTGAGGGCCGCCCTTCAAGAAGAGTGGAATGCCATGCCTCAGCAGACAATAAGTCGACTTGTGAACAGCATGAGACGTTGCTGTCAAACTGTAATTGATGCGCAAGGGCATAGGACAAGTTATTGAGTCAAAGATATTTTTTGTTGTGGTATACCCACCACTGTTGTTGGCTTTTGTTTCAATAAATTGTTTGAGATGAGGAAATCACCATTGCATGCTTCTACTTAAATGCCCTACTTTCATGATATAATATCAGTGTACCATGGACTTTTTACATTTTCCATAAATTTCACCTGAAAGCCAAATATCCCTAACTTTTTGTGAGTAGTGTATATGTGCAGAGTGTGTCAGAGCTCAGTAACCTTCATTATGGAAAGAGCCATTATATAGTTTTAAAAAATGCATGCAGCTGCAAAACATCTGAGACTTTCTATACATATACTATTCAAAGTAATTGTTCAATTTTTGTCATTTATTTTGTTTTGCAAAATGTTACTTTCTATTGTAAATTAACAGGGTTTGTATCTTGTAAATTTGTGATTTTTTTTTCTCATAAATAAAATGATGGCTATAAGGTTTTCGCTCATATTTATTGATTTATGAATAAATTTGCTACTTTTTTACTACTAGATTTGTTTTTTACACAAAATAACTTTATTCTTGTAAATTTGCAGCTTTTCTTGTAATTTTTAAACTCTTTTTTTAAGATTTTTTCTTATAAATTCCTAACTTTTTATTTTTGGCGTTGAGCTCATAAATGTATGCTGTTTCCTAATAATTTTATCTCAATTTGGGACTTTCCTGTCAAATTACATGTATGGCATTAGTTTAAAACATGAAAAGTACAGTGTCTGATAAAACAGAAAACTATTTACCTTTTAAAGGTTTATTTCCCTAACACTTTCAGGAGTTCCCCTAAAGCACTGGTGTCAAACTCATTCCATGGAGGGCCAAGACCCTGCAGGTTTTACCTCCACCCAGTGTCTTCAACAGGTGATTTCATTGAATTTCTTCCCACTGATTGCTAATCAGTGAAAACACCTGCTGAAGACACTGGGTAGAAGCAAGCATGCAGGGTCTTGGCCCTCCATGGAATGAGTTTGACACCCCTGCCCTAAAGCATGCTGGGACATCCTTTAAGTTTCCACTAGTGGCATGTCAAAATTAGAGGAACACCTTACTGGGCTTTTCATAATGTTTTCTCACTAATAAGAGTAGTGAAAGTAGTTCTACATCTCTTTTTTTCTGCTGGAAAGGATCCATTTTAGGACAGTTATGTAGGGCAGCATGGAGGAGGTCACTTCATAATGTTACCCTTTTCCATTGGAAGAGCACCTACAAAACATCTTACGTAGAGCTGCAGCATCTGTTTTCTCTATTATATTCATTGTGATATATTGTCGGTTTTGGTACTGTGGTGTGGGCAGCACGGTGGTGCAGTGGTTAGCACTGTTGCCTTACAGCTAGAAGGTTCCTGGTTCGAATCCCCAGGCTGGCAGGGGTTGGAACCTTTCTGTGTGGAGTTTGCATGTTCTCCCTGTGCTGCGTGGGTTTCCTCCGGGGGCTCCGGTTTCCTCCCACAATCCAAAGACATGCATGTTAGGTTAATTGGCTGTTCTAAATTGTCCCTAGATATCTGTTTCCTATAGGCCCTTAGAATAGAGGGTTAGTACTAGTGAAGGCGCTTTGAGTGGTCTTTGTGACTAGAAAAGCGCTATATAAGTGCAGGTTAGTTAGTTAGTTAGTTAGTTACCTCACAGTAAGGAGATCATAGGTTCAAATCCACCAGCCGTGGGTTCACTGTGTGCTCCGATTTCCTCCCACACACACATTTGGTTAACTGGAAATTCTAGAAGTGGCTCTAGGTGTGTCTGGTGAATGGATTGGTGCTGCACTGTGGATGCCTTTGAATTGTCCTCTGGGATTAGCAATGTATTTTTCAACGTTTAATATTATGCTACCATAATTCATTGCTCAAAGGCCCATCATAAATGACCCACAGTCATTTCCCCCATGTGAAGGGCATCCAATATGAACATTTTTTCTTGTTTTAGGTACTCTAGAGGAGCACTGCATTGATGATTTTTTCATTAGGGCGGGGGGGGCAGTCGCCACCCTTGGCCCGTTCTGATTCCGCCACTGCAGCAATGTTCCAAAGAAACCGACATTTCGATTGAGCACTTAAAGGCAACAGTAAGCGCGTTCCCCATACGTGTGTTAAGTAGCGGCAGCCGGACACTCATCCGGACTCGAATAGGAGTTCTCAGGTTCGGTTTCTTCGCTGGTGTCTCCCTGAAAACTCCGTTCAGAGTGTTCGCCATAAGTCGGTAGACTTTCTAACGGGTTTGGGCTTCAGTTCTGAGCGCCGCTGACATGATGCCCGGGTTAGCCCACTAACGTTAGCCGCGGAGCTAGCATCCGCTGTTCGGAGAAAGTAGCGGCGTTGGCATAAGCGTCCTTAACCGGGTCAGACATGGAGAAAGTTAGGGAACTGTTCCGCTCTCTGCTGGACCCTCATCTTGTCGCCCGGTTTCAGTACATTTGCGGGGTGCGGGGGACGTTTCTGAAATCTGTTGGCAATGAGACCGGCGGGAACAGCGAGACAGCGGAACGGGCTCATCCGCTCAACAACGGTGCTTGTCACGGTCTCGTCACCGGGGTCGCTGGTGAGTGCGGAGCAGGTGACGGGAAGACCGCGCAGACGACTGCGCCAGGGGTCAGGAAAAGGACCCTGGACTCCAGCCTCTCGAGTGAAAGTGGAAATCCACCTCAGAACGGGGCAGCGGCTGGGGGGGAGAGCGTCGATGTCGGGAGCAGCCTCGGCGGGGCTTCGTCCCGGTCAGACTTTTCACGGGGAGCCGAGGCTGGAGATGCTGTACCTGCGACCCCGCGGTACAGCACAGTGAAGCCGCTCCGCAAAAACTCCCTGACGGGCGACGCCGGACAAGAGTTCCTGATCGAGAACCGCCTCTTGTTCTACCTGTTCACTTTCGGAACCGAGCTGGGGAACGAAGGCTTCTACATCACCTTCTTCCCCTTCCTCACGTGGAACGTGGACGCCCTCATCTCCAGACGGCTCATTATGGTCTGGGTCTGGGTCATGTACCTGGGCCAGTGCACCAAGGACGTGATCGGCTGGTCCCGGCCCGCTTCGCCGCCGGTGGTCAAAGTGGAGATGTTCTACAACTCCGAGTACAGCATGCCGTCCACGCACGCCATGTCGGGCACAGCGATCCCATTCTCCCTGTTCATCATGACCTACGGGCGCTGGGAGGTAAAATCCGACCCAAACACTCCCACCAGCTGTCAGGCTGAACTTGCACATTAAATCCTTCAGTTTATGTTAACTGACCAGAGGAAGGGTCTCCCACCCCCTGACAAAATAAATAATCCCATACAGAAACTTGGCAAAAAATTTGCAAAGAAAAGCTGCACGTTTATGAGGAAAAGGCTGAAAACTTGCGATAAAGCATCAGTAATATACAAGATGATAATGTTGGTAATTTTTTAAGAGTACAAGATGCAGATTTTCAAAGGGAAAAGAAGCAAATTTAAAGAAGCTGATGATTGCAAGCTTTTTAATGACAAAAATACCAGAAATTTGTAATGCAAGACAAATTTGCAATAAAAATGATTTGAATTTACAGGAAAACTAAATTTTTTTTGGGCGTAATATGTCATGTTAACATGCACATATTTGCAACTTTGCTTACAGTGTGAATCTTTTTTTTTTTTTTTTTTTTGCAAACTTATGACCAAAAAGTAGCATTTTAATAGGAAAAATCTTACAACTCACCTGTTTTATCTTAATTTTGAGGCTAAAATTGTTTAGTTTATTCAGATTTTCTTTTCTAAGTCTTTTTTTAAAATAAAAGCTGCCTAAATTGGCACATGCAGAATAGAACTGGGCAGTTGTCAAGTAGCTATTGAATAAGAAGTGGACAGGAGCCACTTCCTCCTGTGTTTTTTTTTTTTTTTTTTTTTCTAAAAGGAAGCAAAACATGAAGTTACCTCTGCCATTTCATAAAAATGTGCATGTCATTTTCTCCCTGTCACATGCAAGAGAAATTCCGAAGGATCTCTTGTCTACAGAAAAGTGAAAATCGCTTTTGTCTGCACCTTTGATCCCTGACTTGCTGCTGGTTCATATACCTCATTAGAAGAGCTGTTGAAACAACTTTCCCTTTTATCAAACCAAACTGATCCATATAATGCAAACATGTTGGTACATGATCTTGTGAATTTCTGCAACAAAGCTGCTTCTGATCATACCCTATGTGAGAGGAAAAATGCTTTCAACTGCACTGTCAAAACACTCTCTATTGTGACTTTGATTTTTATTTAATACCACTTTTGTCAGATTCAAGTTATTTCTGTGACCATTGTGGGTTTTTCTTTCATTAACAGAGGGGTACCAACAATTTTGTCCACGTGTGTAGGTATGGGAATCAGGGGCCATACACTCAACAATGTTTTTACCCAAACTGGCAAAGTTCGTTCAGTTTCACTGTTTTATGCATACAACGTCGGGATTTTAGAGGTATGAAAGTGTAAAAATTTGAAGCCAGTCTCTAGAGTGGAGAAGTTTTATCGGCACTATTTTTCCGCGTCCATGTGCACAGATAAAAAACCATACGGGTGACGTTACAGCCCCAATTTACAATAGAGTTCAGCCAATCCACACACCAAGGAGCATGTATTTCTCATAAAATACACACGCTGTGATTAAACTTTTAAGATTGATGTGTTTTGAGATTAGGTTAAAAAAAGTACTCTTGCATTATCTGTACAACACTTTTTTTTAAAACACACAATAGATGCGTCCTTATAAAATGTGGTTAAATGTAGTGTCATGGCAAAAATATAACAAGCCAGAGTGATGCGAAATATATTATGGACTGTGGATTAGTGAACTAGGTGGAGACAGGGATATCTGTTGGGGTGACTGAAATCTTAAGAAAATAACATAAACTGGGCTTGGTAAGCTATCTCCCTAGCACTGCTCTGAAGCTTGGGCTTCCCGCTAGTGTTTGTAGACAGACAGCATGGCTGGCCAATAATATAGCTGTGGGCGGGTATCGAGGCTGGGCTTAGCATGTTTATGATGTTCGATAGCAAAAGCAGTAGAGTTAAAATGGCTCATCAGGCACAGAAAGTATATAAAGAATTTTTTTTTTTTTTTTTTTTGAGAAGTGCTTTGCTATTTCTTCCATAATTGCCTGATAAGTGGATGCATTTCAGAAGGTTAAAACCTACAAAACACAATTTTTCAGTCATTGTCCCCTTTAAAAGTGTTTAGAATATTATTTACTTCCTGTACTGGGGACTTCTACTTATTTGCTCGAAACACTTCTACAGAGTCAAATGTCAAATTTATGATTGTGTAGTTTGTCCAATCTGGCTTTATCAACACAAGCAAACTCGTAAAGATTACAGTGACTTTGCCCTTTGAAGTTGGGTTTTCAGCCATAATGTAATTAACAATAAATGCAGAGTTGGCACAGTGGACAGGGGGACAACAGCCTGCTTGGCTGCAAAGCTGCTAAAGTGCATTTTTGTGTCTTGAGCACATGGATTATGGTGAATGAACTTGCGCTATGTATATGAGAAACTTGAGGTTAGGCTAGCAGGTGTGACAAGAAAATAATGAAGGTCATGTTGATACAAATTCATTCACATTCTTTACATTGTAAACATTCTATAATTTATTTTTATGAAGGCAGGCAACTCCACAGTTTTGGATATCTTAAGTGGTTAGTGTACAGCGGAGAAAATGAGTATTGAACACATCAGCATTTTTCTCATTAAACATATTTCTGACAGAGCCAGTGACCTGAGATTTTCACCAGAGATCAGTAACAGCCCAAGTAATCATGCATACAGAGTAGGGATGGGCATTCGGTGAAATTTTCTTCACCGATCGTCGGGAGAATTAATGATTAATAATCGGTTAATCATTAACATTTTTAGGTACGTAACAAGGCAGGTAGACTACATTAGAACATCAGGTATCAGCACGGAGAGCCGCACAACTCAAATCCACCTCTCTCTCTCAAATCCCTCTCTCTCTGTTCGCTGTTCTCGTGTTGGCTCGGCTCGGGAATCTCGCAAGCTGATTGGCCGAGACGTTTCACCCCGCAAGCTGATTGGCCGAGACGTTTTACCCAGCTTCTGTCCCTGCTGAGCGGCCACCCAACAAACGAAGACCGCATTCATTGCTCTATCGCTCGTTACTTAGTCTAGCCGCGCGGAACTTTTTGCTGTTCTCTTGTGCCATTTTGTGCGAAATAGTCTTCCCATCGAGCCACTACGCCGCCTCCTGCAGCTTCCCTCGACGATCCTGCGCCTCTAGCACCTAAGGAGCAGTAAAGCTCTTATTAACCTGTGCAGTAAATCATTTTCATCTTGAGTTATGTATCTTGTTATAAGAATAAGAGTTCTAAAAACATATTTATGTACACTTTATTTACATCTACGTATGTATGCACACACACACACACACACACACACACACACACACACACACACACACACACACACACACACACACACGCGTGCGTGTGTGTCTTCTACCGAATCTTCATGACCTTCTCAATAAAGTTTCTGGAAAAAAAAAAAAAAAAAGAATCTTCACGACCGCCATTACTCAGCGCGCAACCACTGTTGGCGGTTTCTTTTCAGTGTATTGCTGTGCTATTTTCATTTATTCTCTATCAAAAATGGCTTCGCGTAATAAGGGTGTTCCATGGACCCTGTCGATGAGGTATATTTGTATGCTGCATTGCAGTGATTGCAGTACACCTGGTCATTTTTTAAATTGAAATGGTCCCACGCAACACTTCGCTGTAACCGCTTCATGATTTGGCGATTGCCCTACGGAAGCTCGCATGTATCAACTGAGGCACGCCAGGGTATGGCGATGGTGTAATGTTGCCCCCTGGTGCCCAAATTTTGGCATTGCATTGTTTGAGGACGGCCGTGCACTAGGCCTAATAACCTCGGATTGTTTAAAAAAAAAAAAAAACGGTTTGTCGACGAAAATGAACTTCCTCGGTGAAATTCTTAATGATCAATTATCGGTTAATTGGTAAATTATGCCCATCCCTAATACAGAGAAATCAAGGTGACTGTGTTCACAAAACAAGTTATAGTTAATAAAGTGGAATGACACGGGGAATAAGTATTAAACACGTTTGGTGAAATTAATTTAATATTTAATAGAAAAGCCTTTGTTGGTAACAATAGCTTCCAGACTAGGGATGCAAGTTATCAATTAATTAGTTAATTGTTAACTTATTCATCTTATCGATCAGTTAACAATGAATTGATATGCAGCAATCTTCCTGAGAATCTGAATTTCCCTAGGTACAGTACGGCCTTTCTATCTTTAACATAATAAAACTTAATTACTGTTTTTGATACACTGAATAAAACATGAACATCCTATTCCTCAATGATTTATTGTACTATTTGCATTTTTTTTTTACAACAGACAATGACATTTTTTGTAGTTTAATAAATTTTGTGCTGTATAGTGTGTACTATGTGCTGACACATCTCACTAAATTAGATGTCATGATTTTTAATTTATTTTAAAATCTATTGCCAATATCATAAATTTATCTTTTTTAGGTATATTACAAAAAAATAACTTTCACGTTCTAATTTACTGAGATGCACTACTAGACAGTTTTAACAGGAAAATGAACTGTGAGCTGATTCATCTGTTGCATGTTAAACATTATCTCAATACCCCAGCAATCCAGACAAACTCGGTACGATCTGGCTTCCTCTGTCTGTTACCTCAGTGTTAACTTGAGTCTGGTCTGCTTTTCCATCTTGTGGTGCGGGGCAGTGGCAGTGTGGATGGATTTTTGCACTTGTGTTGTCTTTTTCTTTGTGTTGGTCTGTTTCTCCACTATGTTAATTTGAAGCAGGTGGACCTTTAAGCTCACGTGCTGTTAGAACTTGTTGTGACACTCCAACGTAACCCGGAAGACCAAGATTTTTTTTTTGTTCTGCTCAGTGCATGCATGCACTCTGGGGGCTTGGCATCTTTTTCTGCTTTTTCAGTTGAAATGCAGCAATGGGTGACAGTGTGCGCCCCCGCCTGGACGATGATGCCACTACATTTCATAGAATAAGCTCCCATTGAAAAGGATTGCCGAGTTGTGAATTAATTGACATCTAATTTAATTTAGTCAACTAAATTCTTATCAACAGTTAATCAAAGTCAATTAATCATTAACATCCCTATTCCAGATGCCTCCTGTATGGAGAAACTAGGTGCAGGCATTGCTCAGGAGTGATTTTAGCCCATTCTTCCACACAAGCTGTTTTCAAATCTTGAAGGGTCTGTGGGTGTCCTCTATGAACTCTGATTTTCAGTTCATTCCATAAATTTTCAGTTGGATTCAGGTCAGGTGACTGACTGGGCCGTTCTAGCAGCTTTTATTTCCTTCTTTGGAGCCAGTTGAGAGCTTCCTTGGTTGTGTATTTGGGATCATTGTC
This sequence comes from Pholidichthys leucotaenia, assembly GCA_020510985.1. Taxonomy (NCBI): domain Eukaryota; kingdom Metazoa; phylum Chordata; class Actinopteri; order Cichliformes; family Pholidichthyidae; genus Pholidichthys; species Pholidichthys leucotaenia. The sequence continues at coordinate 60,269,657 of CM035842.1, forward strand.
TTGCTTAGGACTGTAACGGTAGAGGAATTTCTCCTGCGGTGACGGTGGACAGCTCAACACCGCGGTATTATTGCAAATGTCTTTTGGACCCTTTGGTCTCGTAATTTAAACAGGCTTCATAACTTATGGAAGCTGTGAGAAACTCGCTGCAGCTCAGCGCTCAACTTTATGTACGTGTGTGGCAATTGTGCAGAGCTTCGTCTTACTTGGCATGAACTGCTGATTCTGTTTTAAAAAAAAAAAAAAAAAAAAAAAAAATCACTTTCATAAAGCAGTGGCGGGAACTCCAGTATTTCAACTACAGTTTATGTGGACTGGAGACAGTAGCGACATTTGGCTTATTTAAACAGGACCCTGTGTGGCTCTTGTCGCCGTGATTTTTGGATTTTTGCCACTGTCCGAAAAATCACGTTCAAACAAGCAATCCACTATGCAGTAGTTGTTTCACTGTATGAGCTCAGTTGTCAGGATCATAAACTCTCAGAAGGAAATAACACGCTGTGTGCCCTTTCAGTGCTCACTGTCACAGCTGTGACAGAAGTCCAAACGTTTCCATCACTAACTACCTGCTGGAGTCCGTATGGAGAGAGAGAGAGAGAGAGAGTGCCCCACACGGTGCTATGGAAGCTTCTACAGCACCGGGTGCTTCCGCCGTCATTACCGGGTGCAAACATGCTGTTGGCAATAAAAGTACACTTTATTTATTAATCAATAGGGGCACATAAGTGAACATGCAAGATTTATCCACACACACAAAAAAGTGAACACCGTGGTTGTTCATTTTCCTCCGCAATAGGCTTGTCCATAGCTTGGTATTACATAATTGCGGTTATCGCAACGGCCCTACTGACAGTTTATCTGGCAACAGGTTCTTATCAAGGATGTCTTTGTACATTTGTCATTGTGATATAAATATTTTTAATGTGTGCCCTGATTTGTTTTTCAGTTGGGGAAGAAAGCACTTAGTTGGGGAAGAAAGCAATTATCTTCACCAACTTAACAACTGATCACAAATAAGGTCAAAGGGTGGAATGTAATATAAATGTGTTTTTAATGTGTGCCCTGATTTGTTTCTCAGTTGTTTTTAATATGTTTTAACAATCCAGTCCCATGAATCCAGTTCTCTTTATCTTAAGGCACACCATGACCTGGACAATATGACCTGTTTCTAGAAACTGTTTTCCTTAGCACAGCAAGTTTCTCACTCCTTAAATCACTGTTGCATGCTTATGAAACGAAGGCGTGACCTTTATTCCTTATGTGTATTGGGAGAAATGTAGCAGGTGTTCCTGTATGTTTTGGGAATTGCCTGGGAACAGAAATTGGCCCTTCCTGTTCCCCACGCAATTCTATGATGGGAGGGGGGGCTTGCTCGGAGCAGAGATGGCCACTCTGTTCTGTACCTAGCCTTCCTTTAAAAACAGGGGTCTTCCCTCAATACGTTGAGTCTGCCGTGAGTTTTTTTTGCGCAGAACGTCCGGCTAAGAGAAATCACGCTCTTCCTGGCCGTGGGCTCCCGGTCACCTGTATCAAACGGTAAGAGCTTGTGAAATGACATGAAATGCATTGATCCTTGTGTGTGAAGGAAATGTGTGACATGCAATGATTTCTCTTTTATGTATGGAGATATGGTCTGTGGGGAATAAAGAGATACAGTTTTATTCTAGCAGCCGTGTCTGTGTGAATACTTTGTCTCAGTGTACATTCTTTCTTTCATATGCGCCGACTCCTCACAAACCTGTCTAAATATTTTCATAAAACAGTCATTCATCTTTCCTTCAGTTATATGGAGTCTGCCTGTACCATGTGCTGACCCCCCCCCCCCCCCCCCACACACACACCATGATGCTCCCACCTCCAATCTTCTCTTGTTGTTAGGGCTGGGAACGATCCCTAATTTCCAGAATCGATCCGATTCGATCTGGGGAATTACCATTTGAATAGCCATTTTACTTCCCATGAAACAAAAATCTTCGAGACCTAATGCTGCAAATTGTACCAAGAATCTTCTAACTTTAATACATAAATTATCACATATAGAACTGACCCAAAATCAGTTACAATAATGCACTTTTTATTATTTAACTTATCATTTCATAAAGTGCTCACAGGTGCTTTCTTTAGTGCAAAGGGTGTGTCGTGTCAAGTTAACCACCCAGAGTCAGTAAACAAATTCAATGCATGAACCATGCATACATGATCTCACTGTATTTCAGTCCCTCCAGGATTTTGTCAGCTGTTTTTGTGATTGTTGTGGCCCAAAAAGCCTGAATTTGAGGGAGCTTTTCCAAAAAGTTATGGCACTTTTAGAGTTTTTTTTTTGACTCAAAAGTTGTGTGAGGAAGTACAAATTTTAAAGCAGCTGCTTTTGCCATAGTTTACAGTGATGCTATTCTATGTAACACCACAAGAAAAGCACAGGATTGCCAAAAATTTCCTGTTAAACTGATTTATTTAGAATTAAATGCTCAGTAAAATTGTAAAAAAAAAAAAAAAAAAAAAAAAATGAACAACATTGTGTTCTTGCTGCGAACTTAAAAAAAAAAAAGAAATAAAAGAATTCGTCATTACAACTAAATTGCATTGAATGCATGTTAGTCTGGAGAACATGATGGCAGCACCTCCTTGAATTTTTTTTATTTTTTTTTTCACTTATATAGCGCTTTTTTATTCTCATCTCTTGAATTTGAAGGTCTTCTGTGCTGAAATCCACATGAAGCAGGGATGCTCCTCCACTGACGACCTCTGACCTTCAGAAGGTCTGTGAGAATGAAGCTTCCAGTCTTCACACATCTGTAGGCAGATAAAAAGAATAGATTTCACAGTAAAATTAACATTCATATTTTTAGATCCCCACACCACAGTAGGGTTTAATAATTTAGTGTTTTTTAAAAAATTTTTTTGTTGTTTATATTTTAACTACAAATTAACTTTCAGTGTTTGAAAAGGGTTTCAGTTCATTTCCTGGGAAGATTTGTTCATTTCAGTTTAGTTCTACTGAGTAAAAATAGCTTGTTGTACTGCACCCTTTATTAATTCTACCATCTTAATTTTATTGTGATTTATTCTCTTCACATCTCTTACATAAGTGGCAGAAGTCCATAATGTCATAAAATATACCTTAATTCTGCATTTATTCACAGCGCTTAACCAACAGTTCTGTGTCCATAGTTTGTAAAAGAAACCACCATCATGCCAGATAAATTAATTGACGACACAAATGTTAAAACAAACAAATGATATTATACTTAGTCTGAGCAGCTCCAAGTCTCCCTCTGCTTCACGGGTTTCAGCCAGTCTCCGTGCATTTTCCGTTTATCAGTCGTCAACTTTATGTTCCAACACAGCGCTGCACGGAGTAAAAATCCGTTTATCCCCGCTTTATGAAAAATATTCAGAAGCTGTTGAAGACGGTCTTTACGGTGACTTTTGTTGCTAAATTAAGAGAAACACACGTTAATAACTCCGCTCATGTAAACATGAAAGTAAAGACGTGTGCACGCTCTGCAGGGAACTCTTGCCGGATGAGAACCGTTTTAACACCACAGAAGAGCTAGCGTATCCGTTAGCTTGCTAGCTCCGTTAGCGCGTCAGCTGTTTATGGTTCTCGGCCGTTGTTCCTGGCTCACTGACCCGGTTTCGACCCGATTATACTCGGCAGACATTCACAAACGTAAAAATATTATATTGAAATATATTAAATATATTATATTAAAAGATCGATCCGCGGATTTTGTGGATTGATATCGGCTCAGTCAAACGTGGATCGATCCATATCGTTATATCGATCTTTTGAACCCACCCCTACTTGTTACTATGGTGTTTTTGGGCTGATGTGCAGTGCCATTTCTCCACCAAACATGCTGTGTGTTGTGGCATCCAAAAAGTTCAATTTTTGGTCTCGTTTCACCAGAGTATATTATCCTAGTATTTTTCTGGCTTGCCAAAATGTTGTGCAGCAAACTTTAAACAAGCTTCAACATGCTTTTTCTTCAGCAATGGAGTCTTGCGAGGTGAGCGAGCATAGAGCCCATGTCGATTGAGCGCATTCCTTATTGTTTTCTTTGAAACAGCAGTACCTGCTAACTCCAGGTCTTTCTGGAGGTCTGCACGAGTGGTGTTTGGCTCTTGGATAACTCTTCTGATAATTCTTTTGACTTCTCTGTCAGAAATCATGCGAGGAGCTCCTGGTTGAGGCCGGTTTATGGTAAAATGATGTTCTTTCCACTTCCGAATGATGGCTCCAACAGTGCTCACTGAAACATTCAGCAGTTTAGAAATGTGCCTGTAACCAATGCCATCATGATGTTTTTCAACAATAAGGTTGTGAAGGTCTAGAGAGCTTTTTCCTCTACCAATTATGAGTTCTTTGTGGCGTGACAGTCTTATATTCACAGACCTTTTTAAAGGCTATCAGTCAGGACTTTACAAGCTGAAATTAATTTGCACTGATGGGGGATGGGATGGCATCCTAAATTCTGATGGACTTCAGCTGGTTTCTTGGCTTTCTATGCCTTTTTGCACCTCTTTTTTTTCCCCCATGTGTTCAATACTTATTCCCTGTGTTATTCCACTTATCTGATATCTGGTGAAAATCGCAGGTCAATGTCTCCATCAGAAATATGTTTAATGAGAAAAATGTGTTCAATTCTTATTTTCCCCGCTGTATGCCAGTATGTGCTTTAGACAAACTTTGAGTACTCGTAGTACATCAGCATCAGTTGGGCTTTGACTCATCTGTACTTTGAGCTTGATGCTTCCTCCATAAAGCACTTGCACATACTGTCCCAGTTCAGTAGATAATCATCGTAACTCTTCTCAGATCTGCTTTTAATTGTCTCTTGATGTCACCTCTTATTCAGTCTTTTGTTTTTCTGCACAGATAAAGTCCATAAATTTAAGTGTGTCCAGCAACATTGGAAAAACATTAATGGAGGAATTTTGTTTGAACAAGCCATTCTCAGTCTTTTCCTCACCACCTCCTTTGACTTCAGAGAAACAGCACTTCTTTGTGTCCAGTCCGTAAAAAGCAACACATTGTAGTCCACTTTTATTGTGTTACTGCCCATTCACACAATGTGGGGTGTGGTCAATAGACTTCAGGATGTCCAGAGATAAGAGGCAGCTGAAACTGAAGCAATACATAAAACAGTTTGTTGTAGGGCTGGGTGGCTTGACGTTAAATCAGCATCGCGGTTACTTGAACGTTTCAGGTCGGGGGGGGGGGGTTTCCCCCCCCTTTCTTCACTCCTTTCTTCTCCCTTAGAGTTCACTGATACGACTCACAATAAAACCACAAGAGTGTGGCATCAATGCATATATCACTGCAGTGATTTGGCCATACAGTTAGGCCCAGAAATATTTGGACAGTGACACAATCTTCATGATTTGGGCTCTGCATGCCACCACATTGGATTTGAAATGAAACAAGTACAACGGAATTGAAGTGCAGACTTTAAGGTTTAATTCAAGGGGTTGAACAAAAATATATGATTAAACATGTAGGAATTGTAGCTATTTTTATACAAACGCTCCTCATTTCAGGGGCTCAAAAGCAATTGGACAAATAAACATAACCCTAAGTAAAATGTTACTGTTCAATATTTTGTTGAGAATCCTTTGCAGGCAATGACTGCCTGAAGTCTGGAACCCATGGACATCACCAAACACTGGGTTTCCTCCTTTGTGATGCTTTGCCAGGCCTTTACTGCAGCTGTCTTCAGTTGTTGCTTGTTTGTGGGTCTTTCTGCCTTAAGTTTTGTCTTGAGCAAGTGAAATGCATGCTCGATTGGGTTGAGATCTGGTGATTGACTCAGCCATTGCAGAATATTCCACTTCGTTGCTTTAAAAAACTCCTGGGTTGCTTTTGCAGTATGTTTTGGATTCATTGGTGAAGCGTCGTCCAGTCAGCTTTGCTGCATTTGGCTGAATCTGAGCAGAAAGTATATCCCTATACACTTCAGAATTCATCCGGCTGCTTCTGTCTTTTGTCACATCATCAATAAACACAAGTGACCCAGTGCCATTGGAAGCCATGCATGCCCATGCCATCACACTGCCTCCACCATGTTTTACAGAAGATGTAGTGCTTTGGATCATGAGCTGTTCCAATTCTTCTCCAAACTTTCTTCTTCCCATCATTCTGGTACAGGTTGATCTTAGTCTCATCTGTCCAAAGAATGCTGTTCCAGAACTGGGCTGGCTTCTTCAGGTGTTTTTTGGCAAAGTCAATTCTGGCCTTTCTATTTTTGAGGCTGATTCATGGTTTGCACCTTGTGGTGAATCCTTTGTATTTACTCTCATGAAGTCTTCTCTGTATGGTAGACTTAGACACTGATACACCTACTTCCTGGAGAGTGTTCTTCACTTGAGTGGATGCTGTGAAGGGGTTGTTCTTCACCATGGAAAGGATTCTGTGATCATCCACCACTGTTGTCTTCCGTGGACGTCCAGGCCTTTGAGTTCCCAAGCTCACCAGTGCACTCTTTTTTTTCTCAGAATGTACCAAACTGTTGATTTGGCCACTTCTAACATTTCTGCTATCTCTCTGATGGATTTCTTCTTTTTTTTCAGCCTCAGGATGGTCTGTTTCACCTCCATTGAGAGCTCCTTTGACCGCATGTTGTGTGTTCACAGCAACAGCTTCCAAATGCAAACGCCACACCTGGAATCAACTCCAGACCTTTTAACTGCTTAATTGATGACAGGTTAATGAGGGAAGAGCCCATGCAGCCTTATTTTTTTTTTTTTTGCAGCCTTCTGAGTCAATTGTCCAATTACTTTTGGTCCCTTGAAAAAGAGGCGGCTACGTATTAAAGAGCTGTAATTCCTAAACCCTTGCTCCAATTTGGATGTGAATACTGTCAAATTACAGCTGAGAGTCTGCACTTTAAGCCCATATTGGTTATATAATTGTATCCTGAATATGTTTTCGTAAACGGCTAAAATAACCAAACTTGAGTCACTGTCCAAATATTTTTGGGCCTAACTGTAAATGAGCATAATATATAGTAAAGAATAGGCTCATTGTTAACCCGCACACATGCAACCAAACAAACACTGTCCAGTGCAGAAGTTAGTGTCCAGACATCTCAAGGGCACATGGGCCACATGACCCATGTCGGCAGCCAGCTGCTTCAGGGGAGCCCTTCACACAGTCACAACCATGCACTACACTACTACTGCAGTCACTAGACGGGGACCATGAATGTTCAAACTGGTTCTTAAATACAGCTTTAGCTCATCTACCCTGTCGTCCACTCCGACTACAAAACAGTTGATAAGGGGGACAACTGACCCAGCCTTGACCTACTCCGCACCAGCCTTCATGCATCCCACTTGCTCCCTTCCGACATCCCCAGATGAAACGGAGTGTCAATCACCTCATATAATGTGGACGGACACCACATTGCTTTTCAGTTCAAGCCATTTCAATTTTTCCAGTGTTCTACTGCTTCTGAACAGCGTTAACTGTGCTGCTTCAAGGTTGTGGAGTCATGCGACAACGTGCGTAATAGACATTTTAAAAGGGCAGTACACGAAAGCACTCATATGTTGGCGCACAACAGGAAGAAGGGAAGAACCAAAAAAGACATGAGCAAGATTACATCAGGTTTTATGTCTCAACAGTTGGTTTCAGTTTTATTTCAGTTAATCGCCCATCCCTAGTTTGCAGCTTTGTTTTCCTGTACTGTAGCTACAACCGTGATGAAACTGGTGTCCATAAACAGAATAAGAATGACCAGAATGGCAAAATGAAATGTTTAAAAGCGAGACTACCAAAAACTTCTTTTTTTAAATTGTGGTGGGCATATAATCAGGATTAATTGTGATTAATCATATGATGCATGATTAATGTGAGATATTCTTTGAAGGAGAAGCTGGTAAAAACGTAAGCCATTTCAATTAAGCAAATTGCAACATAAAGCATAGAGTTTCCTTTCAAAACAAAACATGTCAAGACAGTCCCTCCAGGATGTTGCGGGATGTTTGTATGATTGTTGTGGGCCAAAAAGCATGAATTCGCAGGAGCTTTTTTAAAAAGTTGCGGGAAAAGTTGTGATGTTTTTGGAGTGTTTTCTGCACTAAAAGTTGTGGGAAGAATTCCAAATTTTAAAGCAGATGCTTTTTTCCAGTTTACTGCAGTGATATTCTATATAACAATACAAGAAAAGCACAGGATTGTCAAAAATTTCCTATTATAGTGATATGTAAATTAAGCAGAAACTTCTGCTATGCAGAAAAACTCATGCATGTTAGAGTATAGATTTGGAAATTATTGGCAGCACTTTCATTTGAAAACTCTCTATGGCTCCCAACCACTCGGTGCTGAGTGGCGAGGAAAAAATAAATTATTCTGTTGCACTGTATTGGCTATTGGAGTCTGTTTTTTTTGGGGGGGGGGGAAATAATACAGAGAATATTCTGTTTTTCCATGCCTACCTGTCTGCTGCATGTCGGACTTCTCTGTCACTCACTCACACGCGCACACGCACGCGCGCATCTTTGATTTACAACGGGACGGGGAGGGGGGGGGATGGATGGATGGGTGGGTGCGTTTGTCTGTCCACAATGGAGATTGAGTCTTAAAGCTCATTGACCAGATGTAGTAATGATTTTACCTCTAAAGATATTCAAACGCTCGCTGTAATGTAGTGTACTCTCCTCACGTACGCTCCCGCGACGGGGTGCTTTTGGAGCAGGCACATGTTTTTCAACACAAACCCAGCACTTCACACATGCGGTCAGGACGGAGATGTGGCGAGGCGTCCACCAGCAGGCTGGAGGAGACGGAGGAAGGCATGGTGTTGAAAACCTCACGGGTGAGTGATTTTTTTTTTTTTTTTTTTTTTTAAATCGCACACTCTGTTTGCAGATGTGTTCCGTTACTCACTGTAAACTATAAATTCACTACTCACTGTAAACACGGAAGTGAACACGGTGCAATGATGCATTTGATTGGTTAGACTAAGCGTTTCAGCGCCAGTTAGACAAATTTGATTGGTGAAATTGGTGGAGGTTGACGAGGATTGGCCAAAATTGCAGGAAAGTTGCGGTGATTGGACAAAGTTACAAGGTCATGCAATAGTTGCGCTGATTGGCTGATTTCGCATGAATTGGTGCAATCGCAACATTGCAAAATCCTGGAGGGACTGTCAAGATTTCCTCTCTATTGGACAATCAGAAATGAGCTTAATATAGAGTACACGTCTGTCTGTCCATCCATCCATCCACCCACCATCCCTCCCTCCCTGGCTGGGGCCAGGAGGATGTTTTCAAGACATTTTTTCCTTTACATCTGCCACTGTCCTCCACTCACTACAGTGAAGTGTAGGGTTGTCGTGATATTTGCAATTATGTAGTACCGCGCTATGGTCAAACCTACCGCGGAGGAAAACGAGCAACCGCAACAACCACGGTATTCACTTTTTTTGTCTGTGGCTGTATCTCATTGTTCACTCATGTGCCCCTATTGATTAAATAAACTGTTAAATGTCAAGTGTATTTTTATTTCCAACAGCATGTTTGCACCTGGTACTGTGGAAGCTTCCACAGCACCTGGTGTTGCCGCCACTGGGTGCTGACGGTGGCAGCACCGTGTGGGGCACTCTCTCTTCAGATGGACTCCAGCAGGCCATTAGTGGCGGAAGCGTTTGGACAAATGACTAAATACAGCTGTGACAGTGAGCACTGAAAGGGCACAAAGTGTATTATTTCCTTCTGTGTAGAGTGTGTATGATCCTGACAGTTGAGCTCCAAGAACGAAACAACTACTGCATAGTGCATTGCTTGTTTGAACGCAATTTTTTTTGTACAGCGGCAAAAATCACGGAGACAAGAGCCATGCAGGGTCCTGTACAAAGGCTGGCCTGTTTAAATAAGCTGAATGTCACAGCAGTCTGCAGTCCACACACCCAGTAGTTACCACCACTGCTTTATGAAAATGATCTTTTTTTTTTTTTTTAACAGAATCAGCAGTTCACGCCTGTAGAACGACCGGAGCTCCGCACAATTGTCACACATGCACATAAAGTTGAGTGCGGAGCTGCAGCGAGTTTCTCACAGCTTCCATTGTTTGCCACATAAGTTATGAACCCTGTTCATAACCTGTTCAATTACAAGACCACAGGGTCCTAAAAACATTTGCAATAATACGGCATATTGCGGTGTTGAGCTATTCACCGTCACCGCAGGGCAAATTCCTCTACCGCGACAGCGCTGGTCAAGTGCATATATTTAATTATATTCCTTCATGTGATGGAAGTATATTTTTGTCATTAGGAGAGGGACGGTAAAATCAACTGTCTTAAAATCACAGGCGTGCACCCTAGGTGGTGGGAGGGCATGCGTATTTTAGTTCTGCTCCTCATGACACCAGAGGGCCACAGAGACATGGCATCACTTCCCGTTGGGAAAGGGGAGCTCTGCCAGGTTCTCCTCTCCTCTGACTTGCACACATTCTCACACTACTGGCTAAACGGGGGCCTTGGTCCTAAATGATAATCACACACACTGTCCCGAGCGGCTGTGGCTGCATCGGTTGATTTGTCCCTGGCAAATCACACTAATTTATGACAAAGGTTTAGACTAATAACTAGGGCTGCAGCTAACAACTATTTTACTGCTCGGGTAATCGCCCACTCTAATTGAAGATTACTCGAGTAATCTCTTTTGATCAACATTTGCGGAACTTTCTTTCCTAAAGAGCAGTAGTAATTGTACCAAACACTCAACACAGGTACACATTTATTTCTATGCTTAATGCAATGTTTAAATGTAATGTAATAATGTAATGTACTTTATTTATATAGCCCTTTAAAAGGAACTCTGATTATATTGGCATGTTAGCTCTATATGCTTTATTTTTATGTTGGTAACATAACTATAATTTAATTTTTTTTGAAAATAATTCCCAGTTTTATATATTTTTTAAAAACTTTGTTACGATGTAAATCGCCATTTGTGTTTACATCGCAATGCATTCTGGGTAGTGACGTAGAATGGTTGCAGCCGTTTTTTCTGTCTTATACAAGCCAAGAGGCAAAGCTCCTAACTACTGCCATTTGTCAGTGAAAATGCCACATTGCGCCACTTTTGGATGTAATTTCCAATCAAAGGGAAATAAAGAGAGCGGAGTGAGCCTCCATAGCTTTCCTAAAGAGGGAAAGTGGAGGAAAAAGTGGGGCGGCAGTGGCTCAGCAGGTAGAGCAGGTCGTCTAATAACCCGATGGTTGGCGGTTCGCATCACGCTTTCCCCAGATATCCTGCCGTTGTGTCCCTGGGCAAGACACTTCACCCGCATTGCCTCCAGTGCCCATAACACTGGGTATGAATGTGTAAAAATGTTTAAATGCTCGGTGGTGGCCGGAGAGGCTGTTGGTGTGGATTGGCAGCCACATTTCCCTCACTCTGTCTGTGATCACGCTATAGCGTATGCCTGATAAAGCTGACATATGTATTAATCACGCTGTGATAATAGCACAATATCGCTCAAAGCGCGGGCATGAGACATGTCTGTGATCGCACGCTCGTGTTGACCGTTCCTGCCTTTCCTCTCCCAACTGTGGTTTTGGGACGCAGGGGAGATGTATTTTCCTCCGTGGTTTAATTCCCGAGTAAACCTCCCTCTTGTGGTACACAGAAGCACAGGCCGTTTTGCTGAAGCGTTGGGGCTTTATTTATATACCGCACTGTTGTCAGCAACAAATTCTACCTGCTCCGGTCGACTCGCTCTTTCTACTTATCCGCACCAAATCACACACACCTTTTGGGGGGGGGGGGGGTGCTAGTTTCACTCCGTTCCGCGAGTGTCTTTCCACTTTGAGTGTCTCAAGCGTGCGCTCGAGGAAGCATTATTTTAAGGTGAAACTTATATATTGTTGATTTACTTACAATAGAATGCTCAAACACAAAAAATTGTCTACAAGCATGATGGGCACTGAACTAATAAACATGGACTCTGAGCAACATAAAGCAATTTCTCTGTTGCTTTCTCAGAATGTGGGTTGAACGTCCATAAGCAGCGCTCCACAGTCGATCCAGACTTTTTTTTTTTTTTTTTCTGACTGTTGCCAGCCAGATCTTCGACATGTCAAGCCAAGCGCGCGCTTTGAGCGATATCACAGCGTGATTAATACATATGTCAGCTTTATCAAGTGTTGTGGGATGTGTCTGGTGCGTGTGTTTGGATGGGGCAGCTCAGTGCGTGGATTGAGTGAGTGATGGCGTTTGCGCAGCAGAGGCACGCCCCCCCCCCCCCCCCCCCCCCCCGAAAGGTGTGTGTGATTTGGTGCGGATAAGTAGAAAGAGCGAGTCGACCGGAGCAGGTAGAATTTGTTGCTGACAAGTGCGGTATATAAATAAAGCCCCAACGCTTCAGCAAAACGGCCTGTGCTTCTGTGTACCACAAGAGTGAGATTTACTCGGGAATTGACCGCGGAGGAAGATGCATCTCCCCTGCGTCCCAAAACCACGGTTAGGAGAGGAAAGGCAGGAACGGTCAACACGAGCGTGCGATCACAGACATGTCTCATGCGCGCGCTTTGAGCGATATTGTGCTATTATCACAGCGTGATTAATACATATGTCAGTTTTATCAGGCATACGCTATAGCGTGATCACAGACAGAGTGAGGGAAATGTGGCTGCCAATCCACACCAACAGCCTCTCCGGCCACCACTGAGCATTTAAACATTTTTACACATTCATACCCAGTGTTATGGGCACTGGAGGCAATGCGGGTGAAGTGTCTTGCCCAGGAACACAACGGCAGGATATCTGGGGAGAGCATGATGCGAACCGCCAACCATCGGGTTATTAGATGACCTGCTGAGCCGCTGCCGCCCCATTTTTTTCCTCCACTTTCCCTCTTTAGGAAAGCTATGGAGGCTCACCCCGCTCTCTTTATTTCCCTTTGATTGGAAATTGCATCCAAAAGCGGCGCAATGTGGCATTTTCACTGACAAATGGCAGTAGTTAGTAGCTTCGCTTCTTGGCTTGTATAAGACAGAAAAAAACGGCTGCAACCATTCTACGTCACTACCCAGAATGCATTGCGACGTAAACACAAATCGTAATAGTTTTTTAAAAAATATATAAAACTGGGAATTATTTTCCAAAAAATTAAATTATAGTTATGTTACTAACATAAAAATAAAGCATATAGAGCTAACATGCCAATATAATCAGAGTTCCTTTTAAAACAACCCGTAGGTGGCCAAAGTGCTTTACAGAAAATAAATGGCATTAAAAACACACAGAGCATTAAAAACAAATAACATAAAAAACAAAAAGAATAAATGCCTAAAAATGAGAATAAAATAAAAACAAATGCCAAGACAAATATCACCACTACTGGGTATTAAAAGCCATCCTAAACAAATATGTCTTAAGTTCTGATTTTAAAAGGGCCAGGTCAGAGATGGCACGTAGGTCAGGGGGGAGATTATTCCAGAGCCTGGGGGCGGCAACAGAAAAGGCTCGGTCACCCCAATGTTTATACCTTGACCTAGGCACATCCAGCAAAAGCTGATTGGATGACCTCAAAGCCCTGCCTTGGTCACGGACAGTCAAAGTCTCAGACATATAAACCGGAGCAAGGCCATCAAGAGCTTTAAAAACAAAAAGCAAAAGTTTAAAATTAATTCTAAAATGGACTGGAAGCCAATGAAGTGAAAAAAGGATCGGAGTAATGTGCTCTCGCCTAGGTGTGTTGGTCAAAAGACGGGCCGCTGCATTTTGCACAAGTTGAAGGCGGCCAAGAGAAGACTGAGAGATGCCAGCATAAAGTGCATTGCAGTAATCAAGTCGAGACGTGATTAAAGCATGGATGGCTACCTCAAGATCATGACGGCTCAGGAAAGGTTTGGCTTTGGATAACAAACGTAATTGATAAAAGCTCATCTTGACTACATTGTCAAATGTAGTCAAGTTAAATGGCACGTTGCACCATAAAGTTTCCTTCGCTAGCCATTAGTATCTGAATGCTAAGCATAATTAGCGTAGCTGACTACATTCTGTTCATCTTAATTTAAAATTTCAATCACATACCTCGTCTCCAGTGCACTGGCTGTGTATGATGTGGGGTGCTTTCTGCCGAGACACTGCAACACCCAACGTTGTAGCATGCTAGCTCACTGCTCAACTTTACCATGTACACACTGCACAATGTTTTCCTTCAGTTTGACCTTGAAATGATTCCAGACTTGAGATACTTATGTCATTTAAAAAAAAAAAAAAAAAAATTCTTTGCCGGCCTGTCACTCTGCCGCTCTGGCAAGGCGCTGTTAAACAAATCTGCGTTTTGTTTAGGTAGTGTGACCGGGAGAAGGTCGCACTGGAAGAAGGTCATACAGACCGGAAGTGCTACATTAAAGGCACGTTGACGCATAAATTTGAATTGAGAATTTTTTGTAATCGAATTATTTGAGTAATTGTTGCAGCCCTCCTAATAAGACACTCCATTGGATAAAAAGTGTGAAAACTGTTGCTATAAATGGTGGATGTGTCCCATCCAGGGAGCTCGGGCTGGCACTGGTCAGAGGAGTGGTGCTCCGGCTGACACAGTCTCACCCTGTCAAGGACAAATTTCGTGTTTGTTTTTCTAAACCAGTCATAGCACAAACGACTCACAATGTGGTTTTTTTTTTTTTTTTTTTTTTTCAGTGTTCCTTTTAGCACAGTTTCCTGTGACTCTTGCATCTTTTTCTGCACCTCTTCTCGCTTAGTACTTTTAGCTGAGAACAATGTATTTGGCATTACAGCTGTAATTTCAGCTATGCAGCAGTATGGAGCCATTTTCAAACTCCATACCATGTGGGAAATTAAAATGGTGAACTTGGAGATTTGCACGGTCACGGGTCATGCTCATTTATCCAGTGATTACACTCAGTGGCATGTATGAGGTTAAGTGTTGTGTATAGAGATATAGAATTATTATATCCTGCCATCCAGCCCTTAGATGCAAATAAAGATTGTGCAGCTCTTCAAACTGTGCACGACATCATGTACCAGACTTTCATAAAAGCACTCTTACTAATTTTATAGTTTGCAGGATTACTTATCTATATTGATCTAAAAACCAGAATCTCTCAAGGACATTTTCCTGCTCTGACTGCCAAATTGTATTAAATGGATACTCTAAATCAAGTTATGGCCCCATGTTTTAATCCATTTCCTAGATTTCACTCTCGTATTTCATAATGACAACTGTTCCAGATTTCAAGTTCACACTTTTGTATATTAAATGCATAGCTAACAATGTATGAGGTGGGACTGTTGCTTGTAGAAAAATATCTTAAGTTATGGAGCTTTTCAGTCATTTTATGTCTTGATAACAAAAAAGCAGCATGAGACACAGCCCTCCAACAGTCATCATGTTGGAGTGAGTAGTTGGAAGTAGAGGGGGAAATGGGATTTCACCAGTAAAATACATTAGAGTCAAGTGAAGGTCGAATCACACCCGAGCTGGCATTGATTTGACATTCAGCCTCTTTCTGAACTAGAACAGGAGATAAAAGAGCCGACCCCCTGATCTTTAGGTATCTGTCTCAGAGATAACGCTGACTCAGTGTCTCACTCCTCTTATCTTTAGTGTTGCAAAATGCCTTTTAGTGTAGGTTAGACAAAGTCTATAATCTACAGGGTTTCCCCTGGAAACTTTTCTGGTTGGCGGCCCGCCACCCCTGAAAATTTTCCGCCACTGTTATGAGGAAATATAAATTGAAGAAAAATACATGAAGCAGAGACGGTCTGCACACGTGCACACGAACAACGCGCGTGACTGCCATCCGTGCAGAGTTCAGAAGTGCCCCACCCACGTGAGCATTCCAGTCGCCAGGCAGAGTATGTCTCGCTAGCGTGAGTGTCCGAGAGAAACATGAGTTTATTAAAGTACTTTCAACGTGGGAAAAAAAAATCAGGAGGTATGTAAGCACTGGAGGCATTTATCATAGTTTTAACTCACTGGTAACGGAAGCAATGATGGAAGAGTCACTTGGCTAACAGATGTGGTTAGAATTCATATGCAGCTGGCTTCATATGAAGGGAAAGGCAAGGGGGACTGAATTGCTGAGGATATATTTCACCAGCCACTACAATATTAAGTTATGTACCTGGCAAGTTCATCATCATCATCACAGCAGTCTGTCGGGGGCGACAGTGACTGTTTCATTTAGGTCTGATCAGCTTCCTCCACGCAGCTCTGTCCTTCACCCTCCGCTGCCAGGAACTCCTGACCTTGTTAATCTGGGCGACGTCCGAGCCGGTATGAGTTGCTTTCTGACTGACCATTTCATGAAACTGCTCGCAAAGTATTTGAGTACCGCTAGCTTTTGCTGGACTAGCGGCAAGATGACCGAAATTCACGAAGTCAATGACTTTAATCTGTCAGCAGCCTTCAGACAAACTAAACGTGCCAACATTTGGATTTTAAAAGAAGGGAGATTTTTCCTGCTGTCTGGTTGGTGAGGAGACTTCTAAAAAAAAAAACAAAAAACAAAAAAAAACTATAAATATATAGACATAACAGAAATAACTGCATCTTTGGTCATTTACTGTAAGTTTATTTATTTCATTAAATACAATTTTATTGAAAAAATTTTCTTTGAAATCAGTTTAATTGTTCTGTTCTGGCTCTGCAAAATTATGGTCAAAAATGGAAGTTGTTATAAGGAAAAAGTAAAAAATTACCACAGTGTTTCAAATGTATTAAAAAAAAACAGTAATTTTATTTAAAAAAAAATAGACAAAAATTAGCCATAAAATAATCCACAAATTTATAATAAAGTCTCAAATGTACAAAAGTCAATTTTACAAGAGGAAATTACAAATTTGAGGAAAATGGTTTCAAATTTAGATAAACTTAGAGAAAAGTAGAAAACCGTAAGAAAATTGTTATAAATTTTGGAGAAAAACCTTCAAGAAAAATCGTTACTCAAGTTTTTAAGTGGGTGCTCTTTGTACCCTTAAATAGAAATGTTTATCTACTTTTTAATTATTAATTTCAAAGCACTGCTTCTACATGAGTAGAATTTCTGGCTACTATACTCACCTCTGATCATATAATTTAAGTATGCATGAGTAAATTACTATTATTTTTTTCCCTTCTCTACTCTCTCAATGGGGAAAAAAAAATGCTAGAGTAAAAATACAAAAATAAACACATATTTTTGTCATTTACGTAAACCATGACAAAAAACCCCTGCAGGACAAAACATGGCACTTGATTTTTTCTAACCTGTTTGTATACCACCATAGATGGAGGGAGAACCTGAATTAGACAGGGCTCAGAGAGAGAAAGATGAGACAGAAGAGAGGAGCCAAGAAGAGGAAAGTGTTTAGGCAGAGGGTCCAGGAGAGGTGAGAGCAGAGGACGGAGAGAAGGATGACGCCACTAAAAAGTCCTAACACAGGACGTCTGGGTGGGACCCCAGCTGGCCCAGTTTTCCGACATTCAAGCCTCGTTTGTACAATGCTTCAAATGGTAAGTTCCATATGCAAAGTTACTGTGCAAAATTTAAAAAAGAAATAAATAGTATCCACCTTAGGGCAGCGTGGTGGAGGAGTGGTTAGCACTGCGGCAGCACAGCAACTCACCCTTGGTCGGGGGATCCTGGGTTCGATCCCAGCCACTGACCAACAGTGATCCGTGTGGAGTTTGCATGTTCTTCCTGTGTCTGCATGGGTTTACTCCGGGATTTCTCCGGTTTCCTCCCACATGCCAAAAACATGCAAGTTAGGTTAATTGGCATCAAACTGGGGATTCTAAATTGTCCTTAGGTATGACTGTGAGAGTGAATGGATGTCTATCGCTCTGTGTTGCCCCTGTGATGGACTGGCGATCTGTCCAGGGTGTACCCTGCCTCTCGCCCAAAGATGCTGGGATAGGCTCCAGCCCCCCCGCGACCCGAAAAGGATTAAGCGGAAGAAGATGAATAGTGTCCACCTTATTCCTGAAACGATTATGGGCGCACCTTCGGGTTTCGACTGAAGTCATGTTAAATCAGTCAGCAAGAGTGGAGTAGTGGGGCACTTAAAATAGCGTTTTTAAAAGTTTTTCAAATTCATTTTATAGTCCACATACATGTTTTGCACTCAAGTGGCAACCAATTTCAGCTGTTCTAGTTTTTGTATTTTTTTTGAATGTTTTGGTGTAGTTCTGGTACTTGTTGCTGGTGTTTGTGGTTGTGCCATCGACTGTATAAATGGAGGCTTCTCACCAGCAATGCGTAGATCATGCACTGAAAACTAACAAGGACTGTTGTTGTGATCGGTGGTCCAGACGCAAGAATACCAGGTATGTTTTCACTTGTATGAATGTCACAGATCTGATGTATATGTCACCAGATGCAAGGCTGCGTGAAGTAAAACAATAAATAAAAAATAGGAACAGTTTGCTTTCTATGGCTACAGCCTTAGAAAGCAGCCTACATTTGGGCCTGTAAAGCCTGATTGGGCTACCTGTTTCAGACAGGATATACTTGCTTTCTATGGGCATGCATTAATGTATGGTAAATGTTAAAAGTTCACACTACTGTGATATATCATGAAAACAGGGCATTTAAGTAGAAGCATGCAATGGTGATTTCCTCATCTCAAACAGTTTATTGAAACAAAAGCCAACAACAGTGGTGGATGTACCATAACAAGAAATGTCAGTGTCTCAATAACTTGTCCTGTGCCCTTGAGCATCAATTACAGCTTGACAACGATGTTTCATGCTGTTCACAAGTTGACTTATTGTCTGCTGAGGCATGGCATTCCACTCTTCTTGAAGGGTGGCCCTCAGGTCATTGAGATTGTGGGGTGCAGTGTTACAAGCCGCTATATGGTGACTCATAGTAGTCATTTTTGGGGGTTTCGTGACCAACCTCCCAGGACCTTTTTTTCTCATTGGATTTAGCATTCTAGACCCATTTTAATGAAAATAAGCTCCCATGTACCTCCCAAAAATTACGGGAAACCTTTTTTTTTTTTTTTTGCCCAAAATTCAAAATGGCCGCCAAAATGCATACCACCACCTATATCTCAGTAACTAATTCAGCTAGGAGGTTGATTTTTGGTGTCTAGACATAGGTTTTTGGGGTCAAGCATTCCATTAATGCTATTAGTTTACTTGTGAAACAAACCCATCACGATGAAATCCAATATGGCCGCCAATATGGCCGCCGATTAACATTTTTTTTGTTTGACTACTAAGGCACCTAGAAAGCTGATGTTGGTGTCAAAACAGAGGTTTAAGGGGTCATACTATCTGTTTATTCCAATAAAAGTGTGTTTAAATGATTACATAATCGAGAAATCCAAGATGGCGGCCGGCTGTCATTTTCACATGCAATGGACTTTTTCATATCCGTCACCAAATGAGCTAAAAAAAGTTAAGTGAGGCTCCTGTGAACCATCCATTGTTCATTAGTGCCCTCATTGTCTATCAAGCTCAAAATGGCCCCCAGCCGCCATCTTGGAATACACTTTACGCAGGCACATTTTCTCTAGACCTTATGTTAATGCCACGCAAACATCCAACTCAATTACATGTAGTCCACTATCAATCACCACATCACATCATACTAAGATGCCCAACTACACATCACTATCACTACTTGATTCACTATCAATGAATGAGTCACTGTATGAACTTGCGCTATCTGAAGCACTGTCTTCACCACTGCTGCTCTCCTCACTGTTGACTTCTGTGTTCGGTTTCGGCATTGACAGGGGAAGTGGCGGTTGAGTCGATCGTACAGGTAGACATAGACCATTCACCAAATGCCACCCATGACCGATTGGTGATGGGTGACTTTGAAGGTGGAAGTTCGTCAGCAAGTACGCAAGGTAGTTTGTCCTGAGGAGGGGATGATGCAGACTGTCTGCGTCTGGTATTAATCTCATTGTGTTTTTTTTCTTTTGTCCCCTCCACTTGTTAGCCCTTGCTATCCCTGGTGTTACGCTGTTAGAATCCCCATAGACGAAGCGAATTACAAATTTTTCTAAATTACTGATAACATTCGGTGGGCATGGGAGGTGTGCGCCACATGATGAAAGTAACTTGTGTGCCTCCTTAGATTTCGCCAAGCGTCCTACTATCAGCAATTTACTTGCCCCGAAGAACCCAGAGTTATGATCACACCCGCTAATGACATGTACTAGTCCTTCAAGTCCTTTCCATCGTAGAGTTTTTTCACGAATTGAATTCCATTTTTGGTCCTTGGTATTATCCAAAGAGTCACTTTTGGTACATGGTTGACCACAACGTAGAATGCATTCGTATTCACCGGAAGACGTTGATGGTAATTCATCGTTGTCACTTGCAGTATCCATTTTATCCCTCACTTTATATGAATAAGTGTCTGAAAACAAAAACAAATTTGTCATTATCAGAACAGAGGGGAGAAAAAGGAGGGATGACAAGACCTAGAGTCAAAGGCCCTTGTACTGTCTACTGTCATTACGGTAGCATTAAGCAAGCAGCATGGTCAATATGCTAACATTACCTGACTATACAGTATGGAACAAGATTCAGAATTCTAACCTCTCCAGATAAGTTTAAAGCTAAATTTATACATACCTGGCAACCTTGGTTAAATTGGAAAGATTAGGACTACATATTATGGCAGCACAGACGTTACAAAATCACTGCATCCTCTCTCTTGCTATGCAAAAAGGAATCAATGAATCAAGCATAGGATTCCGGGAATCCTAAGGGGATTACCCAAGTGTTCCTCAGTGAAATCACTGAATCAATGCAGGAGCTTTCTAATAATTATTAAAAATGAATGTAAGGATACCTCATTTGACATTTTTAGCTCATTTGGTGACGGATATGAAAAAGTCCATTGCATGTGAAAATGACAGCTGGCTGCCATCTTGGATTTCTCAATTATGTAATCATTTAAACACACTTTTATTGGAATAAACAGTATGAC
Source organism: Pholidichthys leucotaenia (assembly GCA_020510985.1). Taxonomy (NCBI): domain Eukaryota; kingdom Metazoa; phylum Chordata; class Actinopteri; order Cichliformes; family Pholidichthyidae; genus Pholidichthys; species Pholidichthys leucotaenia. Next base: position 60,290,581 of record CM035842.1, read on the forward strand.
CCCTTAAACCTCTGTTTTGACACCAACATCAGCTTTCTAGGTGCCTTAGTAAAGAAACAAAAAAAAATGTTAATCGGTGGCTATATTGGCGGCCATATTGGATTTCATCGTGATGGGTTTGTTTCACAAGTAAACTAATAGCATTAATGGAATGCTTGACCCCAAAAACCTATGTCTAGACACCAAAATCAACCTCCTAGCTGAATTAGTTACTGAGATATAGGTGGTGGTATGCATTTTGGTGGCCATTTTGAATTTTGGGCAAAAAAAAGGTTTCCCGTAATTTTTGGGAGGTACATGGGAGCTTATTTTCATTAAAATGGGTCTAGAATGCTAAATCCAGTGAGAAAAAAAGATCCTGGGAGGTTGGTCACGAAACCCCCAAAAATGACTCTATCAGTTGATCCCATAGGTTTTCTATGTTGATTCAGGTCTGGCGAAAGTGCAGGCCACTCCATTTGAGGTACCCCAGCCCTCAGCAGCCGTTCCCTAATGATGCATCCTCAATGAGCTGGAGCATTGTTGTCCATGAAAATGAAATTAAGCCTGTGTTCATGTAGGGGCACAATGACTGGTTTAATGATGTTGTTCAGGTAGTATCTGCTTGTCACTGTACCATTCACAAGGTGTAGGGTAGTTCTGTATTGACTAGACACACCTGGCCAGACTGTAACACCACCACCACCAAAGGCTAGTCTGGTGACAACAGTGGCTGATGCATAGCACTCTCCTTGACATCTCCAACATTGTTGGAGGCTATCATTTCTGCTCAGCGTGAATCGACTTATCAGAGAACAGCACTGAAGCCCACTGGTCCCTTGTCCAGCGTAAATGCTCCTTGGTCCATGCAAGACGACGATGCCTGTGCCTGATGGTGTGGTCAGGTACCCTTGCAGGTCATCTAGCACGCAGACCACGCTGATGTAAACTGTTTCAAATGGTCTGACATGACACTCGGGTGCCTCTCACCACCCTTAAATGTGCCTGGAGTTGAGTGGCATTCATCATCTGGTTCTACAGGACACTGTTCATGATGAAGTGTTTATCAGCGTGGGATGTGGCCAAAGGATGTCCACTTATCTGCCTTTCTGTGACTGTTCCAGTCTCTCTGTATCTCTGATGACACTCTGTGACACTCTGAGCTTAGTGGCCACTGAGAACATCCTGTTTGAAGTCTCGCAAATAGCGAGGTGCTGTTGATCAATTGTTAGGTGTTGTCTTGGTCTCATGATGTCAAAATGTGAACAGCATGATGAAGAGGACTGTTTAAATATCAATTGTAATTGAACCAGAAAATTTATTGGTTGACGGATCAAACACCTGTTGTGAATTTTGCCATTACGCACCTTGTCAGAGAACGGCAAGTTATGCAAAAAGTACTGAAACATTGAACAGTTGGAAATGTGCATTCAGAAGGTTAGAGAAGGTCAAATTCAGTTCACGTGTAAAGGTTATAGTGCATTTTAGGTTTATTCTGGAATTTCACCTGAAAGCCAAATATCCCTAACTTTTTGTGAGTAGTATTTAATGACTGAACAAGTCCCATTCCCTAAAGTGCAAGATACAACACTTATGAATATAACTCATAAAAGATCACACAAATAAGTCTGACCAACAAATAAACAAGGGTTCTTAAACAGTCCCTAATATTGGATGTCCCATTCATTTTCAATAATTCTGTAATTAATGTTCACACAATCAAATGAATCTTAGTGTTCAGTTGCTTTTATATTTGTCAAAGTCCAACATGTGTGATTGCCTACATATAGGCTACACCTCTTTGTAGTCCACTTTCAAACAGCCTACATTTGGGCCTGTAAAGCCTAATTGGGCTACCTGTTTTTAGACAAGAATATTTGCTTTCTACAGGCATGCACTAGTGTGGAGTAAATGTTACAAAACCAAAATAATGTTAATGATAATTTGACTCTGTAGGTCATGTTGCACACTCTGACCAAGCCAGTCTTGGGTTTGCAGAGTCTAATACAAACATCCCGTCCACAAACAACGGATTATTTTATAGATACAGTGGAGAAAATAAGTTTTGAACACATCAACATTTTTGTCATTAAACATATTTTTGATGGAGCCATTGACCTGAGATTTCCACCAGATATCAGTAACAACCCAAGTAATCCATACATACAATAATCAAGGCAACTGTGTCTACAAAATGAGTTATACTTAATAAATGGGCGTGTGACGTGACCTGACGGGAAAAAAATGCAAGGAATTGTGGGAAAAGTGTTGTGCCTGTCTGTGCTTAGTAGTGAGCAATGAATGTGGTCCACCAAATGTGGGCTTTTTTTTCTGCTGTGGGTGTCTCTTTTCTGTTTCTGTTCATTTTCTATGTAGTCCGGCGTTTAATGCACTCAGTGCCCTCGGCGCAAAAATGCCCTTAGCAGTCATGGCACTGAAAGATGAAAAAAGTTCAACTTCCGGAGCGCTGGAGTACTCATCAGCTGCACACCTCTCTATATTCCCCCTCTATATTCTCCCAGTATTTTACTGACTTGCCCAAATGTTATGCAGCAAACTTTAAACTAGGGCTGCAACTCATGATTATTTTGGTAGTCGACTAATCTAACAACAAATTTTTTGATTAGTCAACTAATCACGAATAATGCCATCATGCCCACCGTCTCTGCTTCCTCTCTGCACGGCTCCTGTTCAGGGCTCCAGGTCATGTATAACCTCACCTGTTTAACCTCTTATAATTCCAGTGTTCATCCGGTGGGATGTTTCAAATTTTCTACTTCCAGTCAGTGAAGAAACAATTAGATTTTTTTTGTATATGCTAAATTCTAGGGAAATTGGCTGGAATGCGAAAGGGTTAAAAGAGAGGTTTTAAACTTACAAGAAAAAAGCTCCAAATTTACAGGAAAGTTGCAAATGTTGGAGAAAAAATAAAAAAAATTTACAAGATAAAAGCTAAATTTTTGAGAAAAAACTTGCTAGAATGGCCAAGTCAGTCATCTGACCTGAATCCAATTGAAAATCTATGGAATGAACTGAAGATCAGTTCATAGAAGGCACCCATGGAACCTTCAAGATCTGAAGACAGTTTGTGTGGAAGAATGGACTAAAATCATTCCTGAGCAATGCCTGTGCCTAGTTTCTCCATACAGGAGGTGTCTGGAAGCTTTTTCTATTAAATATTAAATGAATTTCACAAAGTGTGTCCAATACTTATTCCGTGTCATTGCACTTTATTAAATATAACTTCTTTTGTAAACACAGTTGCCTTAATTTATTTGTATGTATGGATTACTTGGGTTGTTACTGATATCTGGTGAAAATCTCAGGTCAGTGGCTCCATCAGAAATATGTTTGAGAAAAATGTTGACGTGTCCAGTACTTATTTCCCCCGCTGTATAGACATGGGTTGTGAGGTCAAGCGAAACCATAATTCTCTTCTTTGAATTCTCAAGTTTTTTACCAGTTTGTGGCCAGCTGTGATGTTCTTCTGGTACAGGTACTCGGTGTTGGGCAAGTTACTAAAAAAATCAGTGACGTGCGGTCAGGGGATCTGCCTCACCTGTTATCATGGGGGGAAAAAAAATATTATTTGTCCACTAATCTGTCTTGTATGTCTAAATGTTCTTTCTGAATGATTCCAATCATTTCAACAATATTTACAGTATATCATTAAAATCGCCATATCTGTGCATTTCTTGTTCAAATACAAGGGAGAGAGGCCAGGTGAAGCAGCAAAAAACACTGCCTCACAAGGACTGCGCAATCCTTCACAGCCTGGTTAGAGCTCATGCAAGATGCACATTCCTCGTGACAGCTCTGTCAAAAATGTAATGTTTGTAGGAGCTTTTATTACATGTCCCCCTTTTCCATAGTGTATGTAATGTACTTTGGCTTTGTCCCAGTTCTCATTTGTACCGCTACCCCTTTGCCTGGCCAAGCGGTAGGGGTTGAAAATCACCCCTATGAATTGGGACACCCCTTCAGTGCTGCATTACATCACCAGATGTTGCTGGTGGCCTTGACGTAGACGGATATGGCCCGTTTTCCCCAGATAACTTATGATAATTTGTAATTTAATATATTATAAATATTTTTCATTGTTACATGTGTTTTATAAGTTTGACAGTTTCTTATTCATGCTCACAAGACTTCTGGTCATAAGCACAGTGGCTGAACTTTAATTATCCAACTGGAAATACAAATAAAACTCTAAAATACAGCACAGGTAAAATATATAATATACAGTGGGGCAAAAAAGTATTTAGTCAGCCACCAATTGTGCAAGTTCTCCCACTTAAAAGGAGAGAGGTCTCCAATTTTCCATCCATCCATCCATCCATCCATCCATCCATCCATCCATCCATCTTCTACCGCTTTTCCGGAGGTCCGGGTCGCGGAGGCAGCAGTTCAAGCAGAGAAGCCCAGACTTCCCTCTCCCCAGCCACCTGCTCCAGCTCTTCAGAGGGGATACCAAGGCGTTCCCAGACTAGCTGGGAGACATAGTCTCTCCACCGAGTCCTGGGTCTGCCCCGGGGTCTCCTCCCAGTGGGACGTGCCTGAAACACCTCAAGTGGGAGGCGTCCAGGAGGCATCCTAATCAGATGCCCATACCACCTCAACTGACTCCTTTCAATGTGGAGGAGCAGTGGTTCTACTCTGAGCCTCTCCCGGATGACTGAGCTCCTCACCCTATCTCTGAGGGTGAGTCCAGCAATCCTACGGAGAAAGCTCATTTCAGCCGCTTGTATCCGCGATCTCGTTCTTTCGGTCATTACCGAAATTTTCATCATAGGTCTCCAATTTTCATCATAGGTATACCTCAACTATGAGAGACAAAATGAGGAAAAAAAAATCCAGAAAATCACAGTCTGATTTTTAAAGAATTTATTTGCAAATTATGGTGGAAAATAAGTATTTGGTCACCTACAAACAAGCAAGATTTCTGGCTCTCACAGACCTGTAACTTCTTCTTTAAGAGGCTCCTCTGTCCTCCACTTGTTACCTGTATTAATGGCACCTGTTTGAACTCATTATCAGTATAAAAGACACCTGTCCACAACCTCAAACAGTCAGACTCCAAACTCCACTATGGCCAAGACCAAAGAGCTGTCAAAGGACACCAGAAACAAAATTGTAGACTTGCACCAGGCTGGGAAGACTGAATCTGCAATAGGTAAGCAGCTTGGTGTGAAAAAATCAACTGTGGGAGCAATTATCAGAAAACGGAAGACATACAAGACCACTGATAATCTCCCTCGATCTGGGGCTCCACGCAAGATCTCACCCCATGGGATCAAAATGATCACGAGAACGGTGAGCAAAAATCCCAGAACCACACGGGGGGACCTAGTGAATGACCTGCAGAGAGCTGGGACCAAAGTAACAAAGGCTACCATCAGTAACGCACTACGCCGCCAGGGAATCAAATCCTGCAGTGCCAGACGTGTCCCCCTGCTTAAGCCAGTACATGTCCAGGCCCGTCTGAAGTTTGCTAGAGCGTTTGGATGATCCAGAAGAGGATTGGGAGAATGTCATATGGTCAGACGAAACCAAAATAGAACTTTTTGGTAAAAACTTAACTTGTCGTGTTTGGAGGAGAAAGAACACCATACCTACTGTGAAGCATGGGGGTGGAAACATCGTGCTTTGGGGCTGTTTTTCTGCAAAGGGACCAGGACGACTGATCCATGTAAAGGAAAGAATGAATGGGGCCATGTATCATGAGATTTTGAGTGAAAACCTCCTTCCATCAGCAAGGGCATTGAAGATGAAACGTGGCTGGGTCTTTCAGCATGACAATGATCCCAAACATACCGCCCAGGCAATGAAGGAGTGGCTTCGTAAGAAGCATTTCAAGGTCCTGGAGTGGCCTAGCCAGTCTCCAGATCTCAACCCCATAGAAAATCTTTGGAGGGAGTTGAAAGTCTGTGTTGCCCAGCGACAGCCCCAAAACATCACTGCTCTAGAGGAGATCTGCATGGAGGAATGGGCCAAAATACCAGCAACAGTGTGTGAAAACCTTGTGAAGACTTAGAGAAAACGTTTGACCTCTGTCATTGCCAACGAAGGGTATATAACAAAGTATTGAGATGAACTTTTGTTATTGACCAAATACTTATTTTACCGAGGAATTTACCAATCAATTCATTAAAAATCCTTCAATGTGATTTTCTGGATTTTTTTTTTTTCTTCATTTTGTCTCTCATAGTTGAAGTATACCTATGAAGAAAATTGGAGACCTCATCTTTTAAGTGGGAGAATGTGCACAATTGGTGGCTGACTAAATACTTTTTTACCCCACTATATATATATATATATATACAGTATATGTATGTAGCATCATCGTCTCCTCAAACCAAAACAGAAGATCACTTCTCTTCATTTTATAGGAATTTCACTTTATTCATTATACAGGAATATCACTTTTCTGCCTCTTCAGGAATATCACTGGCTTTTATGTCGACTCATGCAGGCTTCTTCCAGGCCTGACCAAAGATGCTTGCTTTCCCAGGACCCCAATGTAAACAGTTGCCTCTTGCAGAGATTGTAAGGATCAGAATTTGCTTTTAAAGGCTCAAAGGAACATAAAACTCAGGAGACCAGACCTCTCAACGTGAACACTGCATTTGATAACGTACCTTTTCACAGGAAACCAATGTTCTTCAGAGTCATAAACCACTTAATCTGACGGGTTTATAGCCGATGCTGTCCAGGTACCTTCGCCCAGATACTAAAGGAAATCATCTACAGCTCAACAGTACCTCCTAGCGGATACTTACGGAATGTGTTTTCAGTATGTAGGATGACTTTTAATTTGTTCTAAACATTTAAGTTTCTTTCAGCTTATCCTCTGGATCCTAAGGACACTGAAAATCATCCCTCTTTTATCACCAACCATGGTTTGCTGCATGTTTTGCTGCATTTTTGATCTAAATGTGAATGCATGTATTATAATTATGTATAAGAAATGTTATATTCATGAGTGTTATTGGAGTAATGGTATAAATGCATGATCACCAAATATTAGCCAAGTCATTTAATTTAGTTAGATTTTATATTGAGCATTTATTTCATAAGAACTGAGTGAGTGTTGATTTTCCCTCTGAAATTTCATGGGATGGTGTCTTCATTTGATTGGCTGCTCTCAAACAAAGAAGTGTTCTCACATTGGATAGCAGCCATTTCAAACTGCTTCTGAAAAAGCCGATTGGTCAGTCTTGCGACTACATCATCAGTTTTACGACCCGGCGAGGTAACTTTAAAAGAGAGAAGTCAGAGATCAGCAGAGTTGAGAAAAAGAGTAAAAAAAAAATAAAAAAAATAAAAAAAAGACGATGAACAGGCAGGAAGGTTAGAACAGTAAGAGAATGGTAAGAATTAGAAACACAGAGATTTTGAGAAGGATTAGGAACTAAATTAAGATTAAAGAAGCAGAATAGTAATCTAGATCTCAGAAGATTTTATTCCACCGTTTCAAGGCCCTGTGAAGTTTTATTTTATTCTCTGTGTGTTTGTCAAGTCTTTTGTTATATTCTGGTCACTGAGGAGAAACCATTTTTCTTTAGAGCTCGTTCCTTTTAGAGAATCAAATTCTCAAACTTTTTCCTTCACCTCAGAAGCCATTCTTATCCTAGTAAATGTTTTTCTAACATTTTTTTTTTCATGACTTTTCACGCCATTAAAGTGGACCTTTAATTTGCCTAGTTTAAAATGAACAGAGACTGAGAAGATTTTCCTTCAGTTTTTTTTGGTCTATCCCGCTACAAGAGACCTCAAATTTGGATTCTTTTCAAGGACTTTTCACGCCGCCCTGAGACAAATCATCCACGGCTGCAAGTGTCTCCTTGAAGAGCCCCCCAGCTGAGTTTACACTTCCACGGCTGTGAGGAGGCATCGCAGCAGCCGCTTCCTCCGACGTCCTAACTCCCAACTCGGCCGGTATCGACCCACTGAAACTTGGACCTACAGCTGTCTTGTGAGTGAAACTCTTATTTCTCCTATCTCCTGGGTTAAAACGTGATGTCCTAACAATTAAATTACAATTGAATATGGCCCGTATTTCAGGGCTCAATTAGTCTCTCAGCCACAGGATAAGGCTATAAACTGAAGGAAAACTTAGTCATTTTTAAGTAACTGCCCTTAAATTTTTGTAGATTAATTCAGGAGTCATTTTTAGATAATTAGCTCATGAATTTTCCCCATAAAATTGCGTTGTTTTGTTAAAACATTCCAGCCTCATTTACCGTTGAAACATAAGTCTAGTTTCTCCTTGGTTCTGCAGAGGTGTAACGCTGGATTTTATGTTCAGGAACCCAATATCAGTTGATGTGATATATTATGCTGTTATCATCTGAATCTGTTTATTCATCATTTGAACGCCATGTCATGTAACCTGAATGAGTTTAATAAAAGAGTGAATGAGAGCAGTTGAAGCGTTTTCCTTTCGCATATACAGGTTTCCTAATCACGGCAGGACAAAAACTCACTGAAACTTTGAGACTGATTCATTAAGTAATTTAAGGTACAAAGTTAATTAAAATTAAAGTTAATATTATTGTCCGTTAGGACTGGTGCCCCTTTTACGAGTGCTTTTATTTAATTTAGCGGGTGTAGAAGTGATGGTTCAGCTCCGCCCCCTTTCACACCCATTATTAAATGAAATAAATAATTCCTGTACCTTATGACAAATATTTTTATAGGCAATTCACCCTACATATATAATATACTGTATATGCTTATGAATAAAATTAGTTAAAATATATGAACTTACAGTTACAACAACACTGTTTTCTGAAGACTAACTTGAGTTCAAAACCACCAATATTCATTAATGTGACATTTTATAACTTGTCAACAAGCTTTTCAAAGAGAGCCAAGAAACGCTCAGTCTTATTCTCAGTCTCTTGGTGCCGCTGCTGCTTGAGAGCACTTTCTTTTGCTAAGAATTCTAGTAAATGGTTTGTCTTCTCATTTTCCTTGGTGATAGGCTGGGTAGGCTGATTAACCACTGATCATGTTTAGAAGAGGCACAGCATCAGGATGCCTCTGTGTGGGCGGCAACCTGCGTCGCTCAAGCAGTGGTCTCAGCCCGCATTAGCCACCAACAGCCCCAATTGCGGTAGTTTGTGTACTGCGCTAAGTAAAAAAACTGCACAATAATGTCAAGGGTTAATCACAACAGGCTTCATCCCACTTGCTGTATTTTTATCCCACCAGTGAAAGAAAAAGTGACAGATGTGACATTTGCACCATTGCCATCATGTAGCTGGCTAATGTTCTGTGTCAGGTTATGTCCATAAGTTGTAAATAATTTATTTACAGTATATAGTCATGTCATGGCATCCAGCTACACTATAAAAATGCTATAAATGCTGAAACATTGAATAAGTGTGTAAATACTTAGTCATGTAAAAAAAAAAAAAATTAGGATACCCCATTAAATATTCAGTTCTTTAAGAAATGTTCACATATCTATGTCTAACCTTGTTTTTGTTTTTATTTGCATTTTTTTAGTATTTATTTTAGCCATTTTAAGTGGGAATGAATGTGGGGGTGTCCTAAAAAAGATGGGGGGTGCAGTGTTTCCTCTGGCTTAAAGACCTTGGTGTGGTGGCAACATATTTTTCCCCGGGGGGGGGGGGTGTAAACATACCAGAATATGTTAATTTTATACTATTTATTTCTTTTTAAAATTTTACACCGTAACATTGCATATGGAGCTTACAATTTGAAATATTGTACAACCGAAGCTTGAATATTGGGCCAGTTGGGGTCCCACCCAGACATCCTGTGTTTCGACTTTTTAGTGGCGTTATCCTTCTCTCCTTCCTCTGTCTGAACACTTTCCTCTCCTTGGCTCCTCTCTTCTGTCTCATCTTTCCCTCTCTGACCTCTGTCTAATTCAGGTTCTCTCTCTGTCTATGGTGGTATACAAACAGGTTAGAAAATATCAAGTGTCATGTTTTGTCCTGCAGGATTTTTTTTTGTCTTGGTTTAGATAAATGACAAAAATGTGTATTTTTTTAATTTTTATTCTAGTGTTTCTTTTTTTCCATTGAGAGAGTAGGGAAGGGAACGAAACATTCATAATAGTAATGTACTCATGCATACTTAAATTATATGATCAGGTTGGTATAGTAACCAGAAATTCTACTCATGTAAAAGCAGTGTTTTGAAATTAATAATTAAGAGTAGGCAACCAAAAATTTCTAATTGAGTTAAGGGTACAAAGAGCACAAACTTAAAAACTTGAGTAATGACTTAAGTCTTCAAGGTTTGAGGTTTTTCTCAAAAAATTTTATAACAGTTTTCTACTTTTCTCTGTAAATCTGAAGTTGAAACCATGTTCCTCAAATTTGTAATTTCCTCTTGTAAAAATGACTTTTCTTGTACATTTGAAACTTTATTATACATTTGTGGATTATTTCATGACTAATTTTTGTCTGTTTTTTTAAAATAAAATTACTGTTTTTTTGTTGTTTTTTCAGATAAATTTGAAACAGAATGTGCTAATTTTTTTTTAACTTTTTCCATATAACACTTAACATTTTTGATCATAATTTTGCAGTCAGAACAGAACAATAATTTAACTCTGATTACAAAGAAAAAATATTAATTGTATTTAATGAAATAAATTAACTTAAATGACCAAGGATGCCGTTATTTTTGTTATATTCCTTTATATTTGTAGGGTTTTTTTTTTAAGAAATCTCCTCACCACCCAGACAGCAGGAAAAACCTCCCTTATTTTGAAGTCAGCCCCCGACCAACAGTGATCTGTGTGGAGTTTACATGTTCTCCCCGTATCTGCGTGGGTTTACTCTGGGATTTCTCCGGTTTCCTCCCACATGCCAAAAACATGCAAGTTAGGTTAATTGGCATCAAACTGGGGATTCTAAATTGTCCTTAGGTATGACTGTGAGAGTGAATGGTTGTCTGTCTCTCTGTGTTGGCCCTGCGATGGACTGGCGACCTGTCCAGGGTGGACCCTGCCTCTCGTCCAAAGATACTGGGATAGGCTCCAGCCCCCCCACGACCCGAAAAAAAGGATTAAGCAGAAGCAGATGAATGAATGTTGGCACGTTTAATTTGTCTGAAGGCTGCTGACGGATTAAAGTCATTGACTTCGTGAATTTCGGTCATCTTAACCTGCCAGGTACATAATAAGGAACTGTAGCGGACTCTAAAGACATACTTCACCACAATATGTGTTCGTGTACAGAATGATCTGTTTAGGCAGTTATAAGTTGCGAAGTGACTACGCAGGAGCCGGTCTCCTAGTATCACAATATCTGGCCGGGAAGCAGCTACAATTCGATTTTATTTATTTTTAATTCAATAGTAGAAAATGCACACAATACACACAAATTACAAATATGCTAATAATACAAGTAAATACCGCCTATTTCACTTCCGGTTATGGCTGCCACGTAGGACGGACGTGTCTCGCTCTGCTCTGCTCCTGGAAAAAAAAAAATCGGCAAATAACTCTCTCATTTGGGACAGAACGTATCCCAGCATTTGGCCGAGGATATGTCGGCGAAGCCTAAGGCTGGAAAACCAGGAAAAGGAAAAAGCGAGCCGCCGAAACAGTCCAAATTAACGGACTTTCAGGTCTGTGACGCAGCAAACAAAACTCCATATATGGCGGAGGAGGCTGGCAACGCTGCGATTTCTGCGGGGAATGGCGCAGATGCGCTGATGGCAGCCATGAGTTCAATGAGAGCGGACTTTTCCTCTAGATTTGATGGGATTATGACAGCGTTGGAAGGAATAAGAAAGGAATTGGGTGACTGTGTAGAACGAACGGCGCAGATGGAGCTCCGTCTCGCTAGTGCTGAAGATGACGTCACCCGTCTTCAATTAAAGGTGCGCACTTTGGAAAAAAAAAATAAATCTCTGGAAGATAATATTTTGGATTTGGAATCTCGGTCGAGACAGAATAATTTGAGGCTGGTGGGTCTTCCAGAGGAATCAGAAGGTCGGGACGTATGTTCCTTTCTGGAAAAGTGGATTCCGGAGGTGCTGGGCAGCGAGGAGTTGCAATCAGCAGTGGTTCTGGAAAAAGCACATCGTATTGGCCCACGGAGAGATAAGGGACCGCCGAGGACCTTAATTATGAAGTTTCTTAGCAACAGAGACAGGATGAAGATCTTCAACGCTGCACGTGCTAAAGGAGAGATTAAACACCAGGACCAGCAGGTGCGGTTCTACCCAGATTTGGCCACAGGAATCCAGCAATTGAGGAAGCAGTTTGATCCCGTACGTAAGGAGCTGCGCAACCTTGGGATTCGTCATGGTGTAATCTATCCTGCGAGACTGCTGACCACGTATGAGGGCAGAACCCACATCTTCAAGACCCCAGAGGAGGCGCAGGAGTTCATCAAGAAGATCAAAGAAGAAGAAGAGACTGGTGGGAGCTAAGCATGAACAAAATATAAGGTAGAATAATTAAGCATTTGCACAGGCATCTGACTGACTTGAAGTAAATAGTAAGTTTACAAAATATAGATTGTATTATATATTAAAAAAACAAAACAAAAACAAAACAAACAAACAAAAAAAAAACTATGATGTACAAAGTTGTTAAAAATTTTGGAGTTAAGTTGGAAAACTACAGAGGAGAGTTAATGTTACGTCATTAAAAGCAGTAGAGTTAGGGTGATTGGGAGGATGAAGAAGGAGTGGCTTAGGCTGTTCCCCGTGGGTGTGGAACGGTCGATGGCTATATCGGGAGACAGAATTTTTCTTTTGATTTTGGGGGGTTTGCCACAAGTGTGGGAAGGGGAAATTTGTTTGTGTAGTTTGTAGGATGAATGTTCAACCACTCATGTTTTTGCTTCTCTGTATGAGCATGTTTACACTGCAAGGTAATCCCAAACTCTCTATTGATCATGGACCAAAGTGTTAATCTTAATTTAACTTCATGGAATTGCAGAGGTCTACAAAATTTAAAAAAACTTAAACAAGTTATGAATAAAATAAAGGACATGGGTTCAAGAATTGTGTTTTTACAAGAAACTCATCTGATAGAGGAGGATGTTAAAAGAATTAGGAGTAGATGGCAGGGAAGTGTATTCACCTCTTCATTTTCATCCCGAGCCAGGGGAGTTATGACTCTCATACATAAATCAGTTCCTTTTCAAGTGAAAAATGTAATTGGAGACAAATTTGGAAGATATGTAATCATTCAAGGTTCTTTGCTATTAGAAAATATAAATCTTGTGAACTTATATGGTCCCAATATAGATGATCAGAAGTTCTTTGCTAATTTATTTCTCATCTTATCATCACTTACAGGGCAACATATAATAGCAGGGGATTTTAATTGTACATTGAATCCAGGTGTGGATAGATCAACAGGACTGGATTGTACGCACATTGGATGTAGGATGACTATTAATCATTTTATGAAAGAATTGAGATTGTTAGATATATGGAGAGAAATGAAACCACAAGTTAAAGCCTATTCTTGTTATTCCAGTACCTACAAGACATTCTCACGTATTGATTATTTTTTGATTTCCACAGAATTAAGGTCCAAGATTCAAAACTGCTTTTATGATAACATCGTGATCTCTGATCATGCACCCTGTTGTCTAATATATGTAGATAAAAAATTGACAAAGGAATCAGGTAGATGGCAATTTCAGCATAAATGGCTTCAGGATGAGGAATTTGTCAAGTATATAGAAAAACAGACGAGTTCTTTGACATCAATACTACACAAACATCAGCATGTGTAAAGTGGGAGGCTTTCAAAGCTTTTATTAGGGGACATATTAGTTATACAGGATCAAAATCTAAGAAGACTCGAGAGGAGAGAGCTAAATTGGAACATAAAATAAAAAATCTTCAGGAAAAAGTGTATGCAGGAAGTGACCCAAGGTTAGAGAATGAATTACTGATTTTGAGAGCTGAATACGACAAAAAATCAGCGAATAGAGCTGCCTCGAGTCTTCTAAGATTGAAACAATCTTTTTATGAACAAGGTGAAAAATCAGGAAAATTATTAGCATGGCAGATTAAACAATTGGAAATTAAAACACCAATTACCAGTATTATAAGTAACGGACAGGTAGTTATAGATCCTTTAGAAATTAATAGAGCCTTTAGAGATTACTATGAAAAATTATATGATACCAAAAATGAACCTGATTTAACAAAACTAAATGGGTTTTTGAACGAACTATCTATACCGTGTATTCCAAATGAAAACAGGGAGATATTGGAGTCTAAAATTAGTCAAGAAGAAGTTGGGCTAGCCATTGATAATATGAAATCAGGAAAAAGTGCAGGACCAGATGGTCTTCCAGTTGACCTTTATAAAAAATTTAAGAATAAATTAATAAAACCTTTTTTGGAAATGGTTTTAGAAGCATTTCAAAATAATAATTTACCATCATACATAAATAATGCCTTAATTATACTGCTGCCAAAACCAGGTAAGCCCTCTAATAAATGTGAAAATATGAGACCAATAAGCCTATTAAACGCCGACCTTAAGATAATCTGTAAAATTTTAGCAAGACGAATACAAGAAATTTTACCAAATATTATTAATCGAGATCAGAATGGCTTTATAAAGGGTAGACAAGGCTTCCATAATGTAAGAAGACTATTTAATATTATTTATTTTAATAAAGAAGCACCGGATACAGCTCTCCTATCATTGGACGCCGAAAAGGCCTTTGATAGAGTTGAATGGCCCTTTCTTTTTGAAGTCCTACAAAGGTTTGGACTTGGAAATAATTTCATAAAATGGGTTCAAATAATATACAATAATGCTACAGCAGAAATCCTAACAAATAACAATATTTCAAAACCAATAAAAATCAATAGAGGATGTCGACAAGGCTGTCCACTTTCACCTTTACTGTTTACTATGGCAATTGAACCTTTAGCGATAGCGATACGTTTACATTCACAAATATATGGAATTAAAGTTGGACCAACAGAACATAAAATCTCCCTGTACGCCGATGATATAATTTTGTTTATGTCGAATCTAAAAAAATCAATTCCAACCTTGTTGAATTTAATAAAGAATTTTGGGGAAATATCAGGATATAAAATAAATAAAACTAAATCTTCAATATTAATGCTAAATGAGACCCAGAGAAATTACCCAGCCCCTGAGGTAAATCAATTCAATGTTGTAAATCAGTTTAAATATTTAGGAATCCAAATTATGCCTAAGCTAGAATCAGTCGCCAGTGTCAACTATGAAGCCTTAATGTCAGATATCAATGAGTTAACTCAGAGATGGATGTCACTACCAATGTCGATGATCGGGAGAATCAATATACTTAAAAGTAATATTTTACCTAAAATACTTTATTTATTTCAATACATTCCCTTATCACCACCTTTAGATCTATTCTCAAGAATAAAAAAAAAGTTAGTGGAATTTATATGGAACAACAGGAGGGCTAGATTACGTTTGTCTTTATTATATTTACCATTTGATCGTGGAGGTCTGAAATGTCCAAATTTTATGTTGTATTATTGGTCGGCACAACTGAGGTCTATGACATATTATTTTTCATCAAATGATCTCCCTCACTGGACTGAAATGGAATCATACAATTTACCTTTACCTCTTCCCATATTCATATACTCAGATTCGGCAAAAAAATTACAAAAACAAGTTAAAAATCCATTTGTAAAGCATATGATCAAAATATGGTGTGAAGCTAAAAACTATTTAAAAGAACCACAGTTATTGTCACAATTTAGTCCAATATGGGGTAATCAATATTTTAAACCAGGGAGAGCGGACGCTGTATTTAAAGTATGGAATTTAAAAGGGATACAAAAGATTCAGGATTTATATTTGCCATGTGCAGACAACATAATGTCTTTTGAAGAGCTGAGGATCAAATTTAATCTCAATAGAACACATTTTTTTAAATATCTTCAACTTAGAAACTTTATTCGATCAAATCAAAATAAAGCTCTCACTCGACCTATTTATTCATCCTTGGAAAAAATGATGATGAAAGATAGTAAAAGAAAGGGTATTATTTCAGAGTTTTATAACTCATTGACACTATCTTCAAGTGAAAATTCACTGAAAAGATTAAACTACTGGAAAGAAGATCTGCAAATTGAAATTTCAGAGGAACAATGGGAATTGGCTTGTACAGAAGCTCAAACCAAATCAATAAATGCACGCCTTAAATTGATACATTTCAAATGGTTAATGCGGATGTATGTTACACCGGAGGAGTTAAATAGATATAACAAAAATATACCAGATACGTGCACAAAATGCATGGAAAGTAAAGGAACCCTATTTCATTGTTTATGGGAATGTAGATTAATAAGAATGTTTTGGGAAGAGGTGAGGGTAACAATTGAAAAAATAATCTCAAAACAAATCATATTGAATCCTAAACTGTTTTTGTTGGGTCTGTACCCAGAAAAGCATAATTTTAATAAAAGTGAAAGAACATTCATAGACCTCAGTTTGCTTAATGCCAAAAAATGTATTGCACTATTATGGAAAAAGACTCATAGACCAGATGTGACTCAGTGGTTAAGACAGATGTTAACAAACCTTCCATTAGAAAGAATAACATATATACTGAAATCAAAGGAAATTGTGTTTGAGAATATATGGAGACCTTTTATTGATTATGTAAAAAATTTAAACATAACTCTTGAAGAAGAAGGTGAATGATGTGTGTGGACCTTGTAAATTCCAAACTGGTGAACATAATATGTATACTTATGTATTGGATTGTCTAGACTAAACAGAGGAGCATTGTTGAAGATTTGATTTTGTTGGTGGATGTTGGTGTTTTTAGTGCATTTTTTTTTTTTTTTTGTAGTACTTTAGTGTTAGTGTTTGTTTGTATCATGTTTGTTTTAAAAAAAAAAAGGTTCAATAAAGATATTGTGGAAAAAAAAAATACCGCCTATTTTGGCTATTAGGTTAAAAAAATGCACATATTTATTTTCCATCAGGCGCGTCAGGGAGCCCTTTTGGCCCAACAGCTCAGACACTTCACACACATCCACATCCACACTTCGTTCATTCCCATTAACACGTTTTGGGGTTTTGTTCAATACACTTCTCTAGGCAGCCGCTGAAGGACCTCAGGTTAGAGCTAGCGTTTTTAGCTGTTGCTTTGTCACTGCCGCTGGAGAATTAAAAACGGCACGCCTGCTCGTGCGAGAAAAGAGAAATTGCCAGTCTCGTAACTTAATATTGTAGTGGCTGGTGAAATATATCCTCAGCAATTCATCAGTCCCTCCGCCTTTCCCTTCACATGAAGCCGGCTGCATATGAATTCTAACCACATCCCTTAGCTAAGCGACTCTTCCATTATGGCTCCCGTTTCCAGCGGGTTAAAACCCTGATAAACGCCAGTGCTTACATACCTCATGATTTTTTTTCCGCGTTTAAAGTACTTTAATAAACTCATGTTTCTGTCGGACAGTCACGCTTACTGAGACGCTGTTTGCTGACTGACTGGAAAACTTGCGTGGGTGGGGCGCTTCTAAACTCTGCGCGGATAATGGCCATGCGCGTTGTTCGTGTGCGCGCTTGCGGAAAGTCATTGCTTCATATATTTTTATTAGCAAAATCATATCGGCTTGGCGTGGTGGTCCGATTTCTGGCGAGCCGGGCCGCCACGGAGAAATGTTACCAGAGGAAACCCTGGGGGTGTCCTCATTTATTCCTCACTATTTGTTTAGAATTATATTTTACAAAAAATTGAAAAAAAGTCTTTAATTCATTTTTAATTGTTTAGTTGTATTGCATGAATCTCCCAGTATTTTAAATGCTGATATTCAATATCCATATGTCCAAATATGTTCAAAACACACAGGCTTATACAGGATATCCTAATTTTTTCACATGACTGTACATTTGTAAACTTATTTTCTTCTGTTGTTGGGTTCTGCCATCTTGAATTTTCTGGTACCCCTTCGTACCGTAGTCTGGTCAGGACCACACTTGGTTTGGTGGGGTAAATCACCCTACCCCTCACCCCTTGCCCTACACCTCAAAGAGAATTGGGACAGCACTACCCCTACACGTGAACGTGCAAAACGGAGGGGTAGGGCTAAGAGTGCAAAGTGGTGAATTGGGACAGAACCTGAATGTGTGTGTATAGCATATTTAGTCTTCTTACTCTGACATAAAACTTCAATTAAAAATCATGGTCAGAAGCTGTGCAGTAATATTTCCTCAATGAAGGGGAGCGTGCTTGAGCACCGTAGGCACGGGAGTTTACTTGTTGTTCTCCTTTTACACGGAAGCTAAGCGCTAAATTAGCTAAAGATAAAATCAGAAAGTCAGGTGTACCGAGGACTCCATTTGTGCTTCTGTTTTATACAGAATGAAAATGAAAGCTTTTATTGCTAAACTTTCTCAAAATTGGACTTTGAATCAAAACTGGCAGTAGTCTCAACTGAGACAGAGAGACTTTTAAAACTAAAAGAAGACAAGGAGGACTCTGACAACAAAATCACTGAGATTTTTGTCCAGAGGAATAGGCGGATGGATTTCATTTACAAATAAAGGTAAGAACATTGATACTTGTTTTAAAGACTTGAATTTGTATTGAATTGTGGAGCTACAGGGGGTACACAGCAAATGCACTCTGAGCTGCTTTTTACTTCTTCCTTGGCTAGAAACCAGTACCTGTAGTTACTTTTGGGCCCCCAAAATTTGACTGTAAAATAACTTAATCCATTTTATTTGTGTAGCCAAAGGTCTTTGCACTTTGTTTATATTCAGGAAAGTTGAATGAAATGAAAGCATGGATACATGACATCCATAAATCCAGCTTGTTGTTAGTCAGCTGAACTCCTGCAAAACAAAAGCAACTGAGTGTATTACTCTCTCCTTCTTCCCTTCACAATAAAAGCTCTAGACATGCATTGCAGAACTGAACTTAAATTCCTTGCGCATTCTGTCGAGACAATTCAGTAAAATGCCTTAGTTGTTAATAAATTATATAATCAGATTTTATAATGTATGATTAGCCATCCATCCATGTTCTACCGCTTAATCCTTTTTGGGTCGTGGGAAGCTGGAGCCTATTCCCAGCATCTTTGGGCGAGAGGCAGGGTACACCCTAGACAGATGGCCAGTCCATCGCAGTAATGTACAATTAGCAGATCATAAAATATGCAAACTTTCAATTGAAATTAAATTCAAGCTTATGCTATGGGGTTCATATATTTGTAAATCTGACTTTGAAAGAGTCGGTGCCTCACTACCCACAAACCTCACTGCACGTCACTGTAAAACAAAGTAACTAATTACAGTTACTAGTTACTTTTCAGAAGTAATTGAGTTACTTTACCAGTTACTGCATTAAAGTAACCAGTTACATGGAAAAGTAACTTTCACTTTACTTTCAAATGCATACGTAAATAATCTTGCACATACAGCAAGATAATTTAATTAATGGATTACATTTCGGGCTTATTAATGGCAGGCTGAAAACGGACTGTATCAGTCAGAACCTCAGAGGTTTTTTTTTTTTTTTTTTTAATGCTGCTGTTGTTGCACATGTGTCAGTGTGGGACATGAAAGCTGTCCATCTTTATCTTACCTTTATGTTATGGATTCATCCGATGTGCAGTGAGCCAAAGAAAATGTTAATTTTCCACAGTCCAAGCATCTTCTGTGACAGATATGTGATCCAGTCTCTCAAATGCCTTTTGGAGATCAAAATCCATTTTTGAATGAAAGGACCAATGTGCTGATGCCTTGGTGCCTGTGGCATTGTAGCATGGAGGGCTGTAACAAAAGTCACACTGCCACCTCTAGTGACCTGGCATAGTTATTACAACACCTTTTTTCGCAGCTGCATTGATGGTTAAGGTGAGTTAAATTTGCGTTTATTTTGAAAACCGAGCCTTATCTGGTAATTGTGGCAAATTAAAAGTCGAAAAAATATGGCAGTACAATGATACAAGCCTTTAGTTCCAGTTGATTTTGAATGGGTGAGCTGAAAAGCTGGTAACAGACAGGCAGACTTTGCACCAAGGCATAAAAATACAGAGGCACAAGAATAAAATTAGGAGCACAAAGAAAAATACTGGAGTAAAAGATTTTATTAATTTAATGCATGTATAGTTACACGATGCCATGCAGTGGCAGGTAAAAATGGTCAAAATTTCCAAAAGTAAAAGCGTAATTATGAATATTAAATCAGAATAGTTTGGAATGTTTCACATATGTGTAGTGAATATTGAGTTTCTTAAATAATCTTGCAAAAATTAAGTTTGTCCAAACATTAATTTATGGACATACAGTAGCAGTTTCTGGTATAAGGCTGTGTGTCCTCCACTGTGGGTGACTATTTTCTATTCATTCTCTATGTAGTCCAGCGTCTACTGCACTGAAACGCTCTCGGCAGTGGCCGCTATTTGTCGCGATGCTTAGAGCTGACAAGCTGTTGCTGGGATACAGGGCACCGACTTTTTTTTTTTTTTTTTTCTCCAGAGCACAGCGCACAAACACTGAAAAAAAGATGTTCAGGGTGGTCGGGTGACAAAAAACCCGTTTGGTGGACACACAGCCTAAGTCTGCAGTCTGCGTGTCGAAGTGTCCTTGAGCAAGACACTGAACCCCGAGTTGCTCCTGGTGGGTCAGGCCAGCGCCTGTGTATGGCAGCTCTTCCGCCATCAGTGTATGAATGGGTGGATAGCAGGATTTGTAAAGCACTTTGGTCATCTAGAGATGAGAAAAAGGACTATATAAGTGAATGCCATTCACCATTTATAAATGGTAAACATGTAATATTCTTATTTAGCTTCCAGCCTGTTGTCTTTACACCTGCTCTGACTGCTGACCCTCAGGTTCACCACAGTGGACCTCAGAGAGACAAAGAGGAAAGAAAAACAGCGTAAAAATGTGATTATTGTTACAGATGTGATATATATTTAAAAAAATGCAGAGGTCATATTTCTCCTCGGCTTAATAAATTGCTTGGTTTAGTGAGTGAATCCTTTTAAAGTGAGTGAATGAAACAAATCACACCGTGGTGTTTTTATATTACTGACATTAGTATTAAGACTTAAAAAAATCAGCTGAACTTGAGAGAAAACAATTTAACAGGTTAAATTACAGTAATGGAACAAAGCAGTCACCATATGGGGGGAAAAAGAATCAGACATTCGAAAAAATTGTGATGTAACTTAAGCTTTAAGAATCAAATATTGCAGTTGTAGGAATTATTGGTGTTTTAATATTAAAATCGCTGCATAATTTAAGCACAAAACTTGCGCTGCACAGGCGTCTGCTGCAGTGATCTGTTGTGGAGAGACAGCAACATCGAAAAGTGGCCAATGGTAGGCCGGTCTCGGCAGAGCGGCAAATGCCATATCCAGTGGAATACTGACTCTCCGCCGGCAAATACCACTTTTCCATCGGTTGTCCACTTTAGTCCAGCGGTTGAATACAGTTGTTGAATACAGTCATACAGTTGTTGTTCTCCGAGTAACTGTACGAGAAACAAATATAAATAATTGCAACTCAAACAATTGTCAAAGACTTTATTTACATTTGCTTAATTTTGGACAGACATCAGCACAGTCACCTAACCAACCCCGCAAATGTTTTTGAGGTGAGGAATGTTGGGACTTGTAGTATTTAGTGTACTGAAAACTCCAGGAAGAAAATACTTTGTCCTTCCTCTGCAAAACTAAACGGCAAAACCAGTGTGAAAACAATCAATATAATGAATAAATGGTGTAGTTGCTGAATACATGGTGTTTTTTTTTTTTTTTTTTCCCCCCCAGTAACCGCTATTTTATAACCACTATTTGTCTCTCATCTAGAGATCGGCTGTAACAGGAAGTCATCTGTGTGCTGTAAAAGTTGCACTGCTGCCTCTAGTGGCCTGCCGTAGTTATTACAATAGTTTTTTTTTCCCAGCTTCATTGATGGTAAAGGCGAGTTAATTTGTGTTTATTTCAAAAAAAAAAAAAAAAATCTTGAAATTCTGGCACATTAAAAGTTGAGAAAATATGGCCATACAGTATACACGCCTTTAGTTGCACTTAATTTTGACTGGGCAAGCTGAAAAGCTGGTAACAGATGGACAGATGCCACCAACCACACACACATAAACTGATTACTGTATGCCTCCATTTTCAGCGAGGCATAACAGTCTTTATCCAGGTAGCAGTAAATGTGTTTTAACGTCAGTGGATCACAGTCCAGCTGTTTAATGGAAAGTGACTGTTCAATCTTCATTCTGTAACAGTGTATCTTGCAGTCAGTTGGTTTAATTCTTGCTGGGTCACAAACTGTCCAGGTGCATACCTGTGATTGAAATCCAGCCTTGGGTGTTCAGATAAGAGTATTTCCACTTGACATCCTGCTGTGAGATCCACTTTATGGTGTTAGTTGTTAGCATAGCTAGCAGTTACTTAGCACTAGATTTGTCGGAGCTTGTTGTTGTTTTCAGGAGCTTCTGAAGAGGACTCCACCAGCACTTAGCTTGCAACGCACCAAAATGCTTTTGTCCTTAACCGTGACAAAGTAAAAATAATCTGTATGTCCACAAAAGCAAAGTAGCTTCATTTCTTCCTCCACTCAGTAATGAAGACTTGGGGCTTTGCAACAGGGCACGTCAGTGGCTCGTCTCAGCTACAGTAGGGTCATTTTGTATATTCATTTATTTGCGCTAAAAATATCTATCCATATTAATAAAATGAGTAACGCATCTGATCAAATTTCAGTAACTGTAATGCATCACTGAATTTTTAAAGTGTAATTTTGTTACACAACACGTTACTGCAAAAGTAGTGGCGTTACAGTAACGTGTTACTCCCAACACTGCAGGTACCACACCAAGTGTCATGAACCAATGAATGTATTCTACTGGGCAAAAAAAAAAAGTTTTCACTAAGAGCTACAGTATATAAAAGTGTAAATTGTCTTTAAAAGCCAACAAAATTCCAGAAAGATGAATGGAAAAATGTTTGTTCGCTCCCCTGAGAAAAGGATGATGTTGGACGTGGCAACTTTCCAGGAAAAGGACGTTTTTATACTTTGT
The DNA here is from genome assembly GCA_020510985.1 of Pholidichthys leucotaenia. Taxonomy (NCBI): domain Eukaryota; kingdom Metazoa; phylum Chordata; class Actinopteri; order Cichliformes; family Pholidichthyidae; genus Pholidichthys; species Pholidichthys leucotaenia. The sequence continues at coordinate 60,313,593 of CM035842.1, forward strand.
CTTGTACATTATTGTAGCTCTCTGAGCGCTCATGCTGAATTACTTCCACAACTGGCTTGTCTGAGCAAAGCAGGAATGTTTGGATTTAAATGGGCCATACAGATCTCCTCCCACTCTGGCACTATTCGAGCTTGAAAGTAACTCGAGCCAGATATCGCTGTCTGGAAGATAAGGATAAAAGTGAAATGAGAGGAATGGGGCTGAATGGAAAAGAGCAGTGTATGAGATCAGAAGAGGAGAAGGGATAGAACAGGAAGTAGAGAAAAAACTAGAGATTAGATGAGATTAGAGATCAAGAGATGGAGAAATCACAGAAGTATTTAGGTAGGAAGAGAAAATGGATTAGTGGAGCAAAGAGGAACGAGGCCGAAAGAGAAGATGATTGATGGACAAAAAGAGATGAGGATAAGCTGATGCAGGGAAATTGAAAATGGGCTAAGATAAGCGGGTCTAAAAAGTAGCTGGGGGAAATGGGGGATAGATATACTGTATAAGTAACTGAAAAGCATATTTTCTGGTGATGTTAAGCTGATTGAGGCTTTGTGTGAGACTTCCTCCTTCAAACACCAACTTTAGGTGGGAACACTGCTGCTTTTCCTGCATGCATGAATAAGTTTGGCAGTGTAGCATTTCTTAAGCCCAGCCCTGAGTTTTACATAATGTTTGTACTGCAGTAGTTGATTCCATTTTTATGATAAATAGGGTTACTGTGTACAAGGGCTTGTGACATTTTTCCACAAATGCATCTGACGTGATGGCTGCATGCTTTTGCAGCAGTGTCATCAGGGCTGGACATTAACAGCGGCCAATGTGCCAGCGATGGATAGATTTCAGCAGTGGTCGGTAAGACGATGCCTCCCACTAGCCAGTCCCTCCAGGATTTCGCGGGATGCTTTTACAGTATGATTGTTGCGGCCCAAAAAACCTGAACTTTCAGGAGCTTTTTTAAAAAATTGCAATGTTTTGAGAGGTTTTTTGCACTAAAAGCTGTGGGAAGAATTACAAAATTTAAAGCAGATGGCTTTTTTCATAGTTTACTGTAATGATATTCTGTATAACACCACAAGAAAAAGACAGGATTGTCAAAAATTTCCTATTAAACAGTGATTTGTAAATTAAACAAACTTCTGCTATACAGAAAAATTTTAGTGTAACAGCAAATACAGACTTCAACACAACTGAGTGAGAATAAAGTAGCTACTCATGAATTTGTCATAAAAATGACCGTAGACTGCGCTTACTGAGAACTTGAATTAAAAAGAATGAGTAAAAACATGCAAGTTAGGTTAATTGGCATCAAACTGGGGATTCTAAATTGTCCTTAGGTATGACTGTGAGAGTGAATGGTTGTCCGTCTCTCTGTGTTGGCCCTGTGATGGACTGGCGATCTGTCCAAAGTGTACCCTGCCTCTCGCCCAAAAGATGCTGGATAGGCTCCAACCCCCCCGCGACCCGAAAAGGATTAAGCGGAAGAAGATGAATGAATGAATGAATGAATAAAATAATTATCCATTACAATAGCTAAATTGCATTGAAGAAGTCATCTCTATTGTCATTCTGTCCATACAGCCAATCATGTACAGTAGAACGAAATTACATTTCTCCTATCTACAATGTTAATCACACGTAGAATCAGAGGGGTCGCTGCCATGCAAGGCACCACCACAAACAACTTTTCCTTCCCCCATTCTATTATGCTGAGCACCAAGCTGGAAGGCGGGAAGTACAATTTTTATATGGTCTTTGGTATGACCCGGCTGGGACTTGAACCCCCAACCTCCCGGTTGTGGGGCGGATGCTCTATCAACTAGGCCACCAATCCATGTTAGAGTATAGATTTGGAAATTATGGCACCACCTCCATTTGAAAACTCCCTTACCATAACAGTCCCCAACCACTCTATATCGAACGTAGAGAAAAAAAGAAGTAATTTATTCTGTTGCTCTACATTGTCTACTGGTCTGTTTTTCTGAAAAAAAAAATAAAAAAATTACTGAATATTCTCTTTCCGTGCCTGACTCCTACCTGTCTATCTGCTGCATGTGTTGACACACACCTGTCTCATTAGTGTTTCCCCTACAGTTATTTGGGGGGGGGGGGACCTTGGACCCCCCCCCCCCCCAGAGTGTCACATTAATTTTATTTTTCTGTATAGTGCCAGGTCACAATAGAAGTCATTTTAAGATGCATTCACTGTAGAATGCATCTGTAGAACAAGTCTTTACCTTGTCGTTTTATTAAACAAATTAAATATCCTTATTTCTTATTTACACAACAGCAGTTTATTTCTGTCTCTTCTCTTCTGCACTCTGGTATCATGCGGCGGAGTGGAACTCCGCTGTGTGTAAACACAGACGACATTGATCATAATTTGTCAACACAGATTTTTATTGTTGACGAATCGTTTAATTTTAAAGTATATATGCATGCTGCAGAAATATTCAGTTTAACTGTTGCAGCGAAGAAGAAGAGCACATCATGGCGACACAGAAAAGAGAAAATCATGGAGAAGAAGCCAGAACTTTCCAAAGTATGTGAGCATTTTACCGAAAATAAACAAATGAAACAAGATAAAAGCAAACTATATAAAGCAGAGTTATCATTATCACAGCATCACAGCGACGCATCCATCCTCCTCCCCCTCATCCCTCTGCTCTGTCCGCGGCTTGGCTGCCTGTCAGCGGGTCTCTGCTGTGCTTCATCTCAGTGATGATTGAAGCTGGGCCACTTATAAACACTGCACTGGTAAGGTTAGTGAGTCAATTTAGTGCTTCTTATTTTCAACGAGGGGCTGTCTCGGCTTTAAAAAACTCATTAAACTTCTAGTATGTGCTGCTTATGTTAGTTTACCTGTTGGACAATAATCTCCCTTGGATGATGGCTGCTGGCGGCTGAGCTGTTTGTTCTGCTGGCTAACATGTTAACTGCACTAAATTAGTGAATTATGGAAGTGCTCTACTTAGGGATGGGCATAATTTACCGATTAACCGATAATTGATCATTAAGAATTTCACCGAGGAAGTTCATTTTCGTCGACAAACCGTTTTTTTTTTTTTTTTTTAAACAATCCGAGGTTAAGGCCTAGTGCACGGCCGTCCTCAAACAATGCAATGGCAAAATTTGGGCACCAGGGGGCAACATTACACCATCGCCGTACCCTGGCGTGCCTCCGTTGATACATGCGGGCTTCCGTAGGGCGATCGCCAAATCATGAAGCGGTTACGGCGAAGTGTTGCGTGGGACCATTTCAATTTAAAAAATGACCAGGTGTACTGCAATCACTGCAATGCAGCATACAAATATACCTCATCGACAGGGTCCATGGAACACCCTTATTACGCGAAGAAACCGCCAACAGTGGTTGCGCGCTGAGTAATGGCGGTCGTGAAGATTCTTTTTTTTTTTTTTTTCAGAAACTTTATTGAGAAGGTCATGAAGATTCGGTGTACACACGTCGAGGGAAGCTGCAGGAGGCGGCGTAGTGCCTCGACGGGAAGACTATTTCGCACAAAATGGCACAAGAGAACAGCAAAAAGTTCCACGCGGCTAGACTAAGCAATACGAGCGATAGAGCAATGAATGCGGTCTTCGTTTGTTGGGTGGCCGCTCGGCAGGGAGAGAGAGCTGGGTAAAACGTCTCGGCCAATCAGCTTGCGGGGTGAAACGTCTCGGCCAATCAGCTTGCGAGATTCCCGAGCCGAGCAAACACGAGAACAGAGAGAGAGAGATTTGAGAGAGAGAGGTAGATTTGAGTTGTGCGGCTCTCCGTGCCCTCCGTGCTGATACCTGATGTTCTAATGCAGTCTACCTACCTAAAAATGTTAATGATTAACCGATTATTAATCATTAATTCTCCCGGCGATCGGTGAAGAAAATTTCACCGAATGCCCATCCCTAGCTCTACTCTTCCCTCTTTTTGTCGTGGCAGTATCGATATACCCCTCATTCTGAGTATTTGTGCATTTCAGTAAATTACAAAACCCTGATTTGTAATTTAATTTATAAAAACTGTAACCATAATCATCAAAAATAAAACAGCTTAAATATTTCACTGTATGTGTAGTGAAGGCTGACATTCCTGCACTGTAACGTAAAGCATTTGCAAACTGTTATTTTGAACTAGAAGAAGTTCTTTTTAATTTTCCATCTGAAGCCTTATTGAACTTTTAAACTTCCAGACCCAGTAAGGTTTTAATAAGATGGACTGTTTTCTTTTTTCTTTTTATAGATTTTAATGTTACTTCAGTTTGTTTTGAACATGCAGAGTTACAACAGCTTTCCATGGTGCAGCAGAAGCTGCTTATTTGAGTTTTTGCACTTTTATTTTTGGGTTAAAAGACTGCATTTTAGTTTCTGTTATTTAATTGTGTTGCTCCAAACACTTTGTATTAAGCTATCAAGTTCAAGTTTCCAACTTGTTTCATGGGTCATTATTCTATTTGGCGATGGGAACTTTTTATAATAGGTTACATTATATTAAGACAGAGACTGACAACAAACTGATTTTCACAGGTGTGCAGGCTTAAACAGGTGAGGTTAAACATGACCTGGAGCCCCGAACATGAGCCGTGCCAACAGGAAGCAGAGATGGTGGACATGACAGAAATAATCGCGATTAGTCGACTAATCGAAAAAATAAGTTGTCAGATTAGCCGACTAATCAAAAAAAATGGTTGTCAGATTAGTCGACTACAAAAATGTTGTTGTGCACCCCCCCCCCCCCTCCCAAGGCTGTAAACCAAGGGGAAACACTGCATCAGATACTCATCTTTATCGGGAACGTACTGGGAGGAGGGGCTCTCCTGGGGGTTTCCCGGGGGCGCACGTTGGTCCATGTCCATTCACAGCTTTAAAGCTCGTTGACAAGATGCAGTAATGGTTTTACCTCTAAAGATGTATAAAATGTTCAAGCACTGGCTTGTAGTGTTATATTTGCTAGCTTGTTTGTAGTTTTACAGCATCTCTCCTCACGCGTGCTTCCGCGACTGGCTGCTTTTCAGGGAGACAGACTGTTTTCAACACAAACCCGGCACTTTGTACACGTGGTCAGGATGGAGATGTGGGGAGATGTCCACCGGTGGGTCGGGGCAGACAGAGGAAGGGACAGTGTGGGAAAACTCGTGGGTGTTTTTAAATCGCACACTCTTTTTTGCTGATGTGTTCCGTTAATACTTACTGTAAACACAGAAGTGAGCGTGGTGCAGCAACACATTTGCTGCACGGTGGCGCAGTGGTTTAGCACTGTGGCAGCACAGTTTACCCTCGGCCGGGGGATCGCGGGGATCGTGAGATCGTGGGTTCGATCCCAGCCCCCGACCAACAGTGAGCTGTGTGGAGTTTGCATGTTCTCCCCGTGTTGCGTGGGTTTACTCCGGGATTTCTCCCGCATACCAAAAACATGTAAGTTTAGGGCGCTTGCGCACGCAGCGACCGGCAGCCGGTGGCTTGTCACCAGACTGCAAACCAAATCTACCTACGGGTACAAATAAGTAACAAAAAAACAAACAAAAAAAAATTGATTGGTTAGACTGAGTGTTTGTGCACTACTCAAGGACAAATTTGATTGGCGAAATTGGCAGAAGTTGACGAGAATTAGCCAAAATTGCGGTGATTGGACAAAATTGCAAGGTCACACAAAAGATGCTGCCAATCACTTTTTTTTTTTTTTTTAAAAAGGTAGCCAACTTTGTCATTCAGTCCACACAGCCAATCATGTACAGTAGAATGAAATTGTTTCTCTTATCTCCAATGTTAATCACATCTAGAATCAGAGGGGTCGCTGCCATGCAAGGCGCTACCACAAATTTCCCTCCTCTGTTCCATTATTGCTGAGCACCAAGCTGGATGGCAGGAAGTTACACTTTTATATGGTCTTCGGCATGACGAGGCCGGGATTTGAACCCAGGCCTCCCGGGTGGGGAGCAGATGTTCTACCAACTAGGCCACTACTCTGGTATTTTGCATGAATTAATGCGATCACAACATCGTGAAATTGTGGAGGGACTGACTAGCTACTTAAAAAATCACCCTTATTGTCATTCAACCGTACAACCAATCATGTACAGCAGAACGAGATTGTGCTTTACCTATCTACAGTGTAAATCACACACACCCCAAGTGCAGAATCAGAGGGCCGCTGCCATGCAAGGCGCCGCCACAGAGTTCCCTCCTCCATTCCATTTATTGCTGAGCACCAAGCTGGACGGCAGGAAGTTCCGCTTTTATATGGTCTTCGGCATGACCCGGCCGGGATTTGAACCCCTGCCTCCCGGGTGTGGGGCGGATGCTCTACCAACTGAGCCACCACTCCGGTGGCTTTGGCTTTGACTTTGGCGGGTTGCAGTTTTCTCAAACAGGATCTAAAATAATAAACCTATTGCAGTGTGAGACTATGAAACTACAACTTCCATAAACACTGTCTGCACATAGAGTGTGCTCTTTGGTCCACTTTCACTGTAGAAAAGAGTCGGGCTCCACTGCCGATCCAGTAAAGGAGAAGCTACAGACTGTCTCCTCTTTGGAATGTTGGAAAATCATTAGCCATAGTGGCTGGTGAGCAAAGAAGTTAATGTCAAGCCCTGGGTGTCATGTTAAGATAACTTAAGAATCGTCTTATTTTCTTTGTCATTATTTTTTTTGTGTTTTGTATACTTTATTAATTCCAGAAATTCAGGGCATCCACCTGGATGGATGAAGCAGCCTTGGTATGGCGCCAATCCCTTCACCATTCACACACTTAAGGCCACTTTAGAATCTCCAATTAACCTAACTTGCAGGTTTTTTGGCCTGCTGTGAAGACTGTTAAGTGATGGACTGATTGACAGAAGTCGCCCATATCATTTGCAGATTGCATCATGAACAGCTCTTTGTTTTACAGTAAACTAAACAGTCCTTTTTGTTTTCTGAATGGCAAAAGGATGAATTACTTCTAATTAGTTCTAATAACTAATTAGTTATCAAGCTCCTCTCCTGTGGAACCAGCTGCCAATCTGGATTCGGGAGTCAGACTCGAGCTCTGTTTTTAAGAATAGGGCTAAAACCTACCTTTTTGATATAGCCTACAATTAGGGAGGGATTATGCGTTTCTGAACCCTCCCTGAGTTATGCTGCTAATAGGTTTAGTCAGCTGGGGGACCTCCAATAATGCACTGGGCCTCACTCCTTTCTTCACTCTCAATGAAATATTTTTTTTTGCTGGTCATTAACATTTGTTTGTTCTCTCCCATAGATTGAGTCCCCATTGTGCTGTTTGCTCTCTACATGTCTGTTCTTCTCGTCTTCTCTGTCCCCTCACCCCCCAGCCAGTCGCAGCAGATGACTGCCCCTCCCTGAGCCTGGTTCTGCTGGAGGTTTCTTCCTGTTAAAAGGGAGTTTTTCCTCCACCGTCGCCAAGTGCTTGCTCACAGGGGATCGCCTGATTGCTGGGGTCTTTCTGCAACTGTGGGGGTTCCCCCTACAGTTGATAGTGTGATGAGATGACTGTTGTTGTGAAATGGCGCTATATAAATAAAGTTGAATTGAATTAAACCAGTGTAATCTTGCTCAGGGTTTTTTTTTTTTTTTGTTTTGTTTTTTCCCCTCTCCCTGTTGTGTGTGCATGTGAGAGCTTTCCATGTACTGCCCCCTTAAGACGTGTCCATGGAGTTACTGGCACATAACTCGAAAAGCAGCGCAGGTAGCACTGTTCAGCTGCACCAGAACACAGGTGGAACAATTCAAGATGGCTTGTAACGAAAATGAATGCAGTCTCCATCAACATAATTTGATAGTTGACTTTATTTCATCTGAAGATGCCTAGAAAAAATGAGCGACGTGTGTGGATATGAACACTAAAAGGAGCCGAAGCTAAGTCGCTGTTAGCATCTGACGCTATCTGTGTCATCTTAACCGTTTTATCTAGTTCTTAAAGTAGAACTGAACTGAACGGCACTGGGTGATAGTACATACAATTATAAAGATAATTTATCATTGGCACCCCCTCCACAAATCCCGGAATCTTGGAGAAAATCTCGATTTTGAATTTCCCGCCCTGAAAAATCAGACGAATCCGCCGATTAACCGGAAGTGCAGCCGGAGTTCCGCGTGATGTCTCGGCCAATCAGCTTGCGAGATTCCCGAGCGGTGAAGAGGTGGGCGGAGAGGAGTGGAGCTGTGGTCAGAGAGGTGGATTTTGAGTTGTGCGGGCTCTCCGTGTTGATACCTGATGTTCTAATGTAGTAGACTACATTAGAACACATTAGCCCGTGTTGATACCTGATGTTCTAATGTATCAGGTATCAACACGGAGAGCCCGCACAACTCAAAATCCATCTCTCTGACCACCGCTCCACTCCTCTCCGCCCACCTCTTCACCGCTCGGGAATCTCGCAAGCTGATTGGCCGAGACGTTTTACCCAGCTTCTCTCCCTGCAGAGCGCACATACCCAGCGAAGGAAGACCGCATTCATTGTTCTTTATCGCTCATGTTGCTTAGTGGCACTTTTCGCTGTTCTCTTGTGCCTTTTTGTGCAAAATAGTGCTTGTGACGCCCTTGGGGGGGGGGGGGTGACGCTACTTCGCTGTTTTTCACTTTTCGCGGTCGGTTCTGGTCCCCATTAAACGCGATAAGTGAGGGATCACTGTATTGTAATACATAGCCCAATTTTTTTGAATGAATGAATGAATGAATTTATTTATTTCGGATAGTACAGTACAGGTTGAAAGAAACTGAATGATATAACAAGGTCAAATTGAACAATGACTCATCTGATTATACAATTCAACGTAAGTTATCCGAAATGGGTGATGGCTGAAGCCGCAGCTTATATTGCCCACCCATATTCCATCCAAGAATTCAAAAGAGAAAACGGGCAAGAGCGATTACAATTCAAAACAAAACTAAGACAAAATATGACAGAGAAAAAAGAAAACTAAGCTGCAACACAACACAGGCTGGATATGTTACAACTCGCCGCTCATTAGCGGCGCCAGCTGCGCGCACACTTGCACCTCGTCAGCAGCGTGGGATATAAGCCACTCTGCCCTGGGCTTCGGCATGAAGCCGTCTGATTCCTTCAGCCCTCTTGCTGCAGAGGAACCCCCTCATCTCCCAGCAAGATCTACAGCGTAAGCATACCTACCTTTGCCTTTCCAGTCTCTCCCCTGTGCACAGGTGGATTTGCCTCTGCATCGCCGTCTGCCAGCTGCTGTCACAGGTGCATTAGGTCTCTGTCTCCCGGGCTCGCCTTTGTGCACGCCTGCCACCTGCCACACTCCTGCATCCTCCTCTGTCTCGTCACCGATCCTGAATGCCTCTTCACTCTGAAAACTCTGGTTTTCTTGACTGCTGGAACTGCTATCATCTGCCATTGTTGTTTTGTTTAGAGATCACATTCGTGACGTCACGCAGCGTCGTCTGCACTACTTCCGGTTTGTTTGGCACTGCCAGCCAGAGGCAAAAGTTTATCGGCTTATAGCTTGGCCATTGCACGGCCTAAAAATTTTTTGTGTTGAAAAATACAATAGGTAATAAGGAATTAATCTATTCTACTTTTTGCGCCAAAAGGTGGGTTCAGTTCTACTTTAAATACAACCTTAGCTTGTCCATTTCCTCTGTAAGGGATTCAGAAACACTCTGTGGTAGTAACACAATCATGGGTGCATAAAGGACTTCCCCAACACAGCTAACAAGCTAAATAACTGCTGTGGATGTGACGTGACCCACAAACCCTCAAGAGGTGTTGTAAACACTGGACAGTGTTTTTGTGTGTGAAATGACAATAGGCCTGTTATTTTTTTTATATTATTTTCATTTACTACTGCACCACAGTGATATACCATTCTTCAGTAATATTGCTTAATTATGAGCCTTGAGTGAGACAAAGGGAGGGGAAAAAAAAAATAACTGAACAAAACAAAATGGGTGACGGGGTCAATTTACCATGATGCTGATTTAAGGTCACATTGCGCAGGACACACTGGGGGGAAAAAATCAATGCATCGTAATATTGCGATACTTTGTGGTGTTAACCCAGTGACTGCCTATGGTGCTCCATTGCGCCATTCCCTCCTCTCCCCCTGGTGGTCAAGATTTTTTTCAAGAAAATATTCAGTTCAGATGTCAGAGATTTGCCAAAGCTATAACTTGAAAGTGGTAAGAGATAATGGCTTACTGTCAATTAGAAAGATGTAGAATATGATACAAAGTTTCAGATAGGAGTAAATTTATGCATCTAATTTGCATAATGCCACAGCAGCCATATCGAATTACATAACTTTCAGTCAAAAGCGGACTTTGAACATATTTACACAAAGGATGTTTTTTTGGGGGGTGTTTTTTGTCACAGTTTGTTGTTTTAGGCATTTTGTTATCTCATCTTTAAAGGCCAAATGTCACGTAACAGGGTACTTTAAATATCTTGAAACTAGATATAAAAGGGAACCGATCCGTTCAGGTCTTGGTGCATATGCTTCAGTAACAACGGAATATTCGTTAATTTAAAACTGCCGCGCTTGGCCTGACACGGCCCCTGGAATCGCCTGGGGAAGAAGGCGGAAGTGACGAAATCAATTGTACCCTAGTTTGATGCTTGGGGTATTTCAATTGATTGTTTATATGGAGACTGGAAGGTTGAAGTGAGCAACAAGAAAGGAAAAAAAAAATTGGATATTTCACCCATACCTTAAAACGGGACTATCAGGGACAGCTGGGTAATAAGGGACACTTCTCTGGGAAATGTTTTCATACCTGTCAAGTGAGACGTTTTCGCCGTACTTCAACACCATAAAAAGCGGCTATAAGGAACGGCGGAGCAACAAGGGACACCTCTCTGTGAAATGCCCCAAATGCAACTCGTGTTATTGTCAGATATTTTAAGGATTCATGGATATTTGACAATAACAACACAACTCGTCCGGCGCCAAATAAAAAAAAAAAAAAAAAAAAAAAAAAAAAAAGCAGAATTCTGTATTTGTCAGGCGATCTGTCTGTTCCGCAACCGCTGCACAGCTCAACGTGTTAAACCATTGTCCTAATAACTTCTCATGGTAGTGAGAACAGCTCAAGCTGAGCGATCAGCCCGCCCGACAATTAGACTAATGAGTGACTCCACACTTCTCATGGTAGTGAGAATAGCTCAAGCTGAGCGATCAGCCCGCCCGACAATTAGACTGACTCCACACTTCTTATGGTAGTGCGAATAGCTGACGCTGAGCGATCTGACAGCACCAGCTGTGGCTGATCACACACAGGACGGGCTCCGCAAAACACTCAATTTTTTTTCCAGTATATTTTTCCTTTTGGGCGTACAGAAATGGCAATACGCCCGTTTTTGCTAAAATTGCATTTTCCCCATATTTTCCTTAAAATATTTGACAATAACAACACGAACTACATTTAAAACATTTCCCAGAAAAGTGTCCCAAACCACTCCGCCATCCCCCACAGCCGCGCTTGGCACCAAAATACGGCGAAAACGTCTCACTTGACAGGTATGCGCCTCCATTTTCATATTGATTGGTCAATTTCTTGACAGCAGCGGCTCTCCTCCACTGTAATAATAATGGCTTCCGAAAAATCAGTATTTATGGGGCGCCCTCGACAGACCCCCTTCGGCTTCGCAATTCTGGAGGCGATTAATGTCCATCCATCCATCCATCCATCTTCTACCGCTTTTCCGGAGGTCCGGGTCGCGGAGGCAGCAGTTCAAGCAGAGAAGCCCAGACTTCCCTCTCCCCAGCCACCTGCTCCAGCTCTTCAGAGGGGATACCAAGGCGTTCCCAGACTAGCTGGGAGACATAGTCTCTCCACCGAGTCCTGGGTCTGCCCCGGGGTCTCCTCCCAGTGGGACGTGCCTGAAACACCTCAAGTGGGAGGCGTCCAGGAGGCATCCTAATCAGATGCCCATACCACCTCAACTGACTCCTTTCAATGTGGAGGAGCAGCGGTTCTACTCTGAGCCTCTCCCGGATGACTGAGCTCCTCACCCTATCTCTGAGGGTGAGTCCAGCAATCCTACGGAGAAAGCTCATTTCAGCCGCTTGTATCCGCGATCTCGTTCTTTCGGTCATTACCCAAAGCTCGTGACCATAGGTGAGAGTAGGAACGTAGATTGACTGGTAAATCGACAGCTTTGCCTTAGAACTAAGCTCCCTCTTCACCACAACAGACCGGTACAACGTCCGCATCACTGCAGATGCTGCTCCAATCCGTCTGTCGATCTCTCGCTCCATTTTCCCCTCACTCGTGAACAAGACCCCAAGATACTTAAACTCCTCCACTTGGGGCAGGAGCCTGTCCCCAACCCGGAGAGGACAATCCACCTTTTTCCGGCTGAGGACCATGGACTCGGACTTGGAGCTGCTGATTCTCATCCCAGCCGCTTCACACTCAGCGGCAAACCGTCCCAGCAAAAGCTGTAGGTCATTGCTGGATGAAGCCAACAGGACAACATCATCTGCAAACAACAGAGATGAGATCCTGTGGTCACCAAGCATGACACCCTCCATTCCCTGGCTGCGCCTAGAAATCCTGTCCATAAAAATTATGAACAGGACCGGTGACAAAGGGCAGCCCTGGCGGAGTCCAACTCTCACTGGGAATGACTCCGACCGAGTGTTGGCAATGCGAACTAAACTCTCACAACGGTCGTACAGAGACCGAATAGCTCGTAACAACAAGCCCGATACCCCATACTCCCGAAGCACCCCCCACAAAAATCCACGAGGGACGCGGTCAAATGCCTTCTCCAAGTCCACAAAACACATGTAAACTGGTTGGGCAAACTCCCACGAACCCTCAAGAATTCTCGAGAGGGTAAAGAGCTGGTCCGATGTGCCACGGCCAGGACGAAAACCACATTGCTCCTCCTGAATCCGAGGTTCGACCAACGGCCGGACTCTCCTCTCCAGTACCTTGGCATAGACCTTCCCAGGGAGGCTGAGGAGTGTGATCCCTCTAAAGTTGGAGCACACCCTCCGGTCCCCTTTTTTGAAGAGAGGAACCACCACCCCGGTTTGCCATGCCAAAGGCACTGCACCCGACCTCCACGCAATGTTGCAGAGGCGTGTCAACCATGACAACCCAACAACATCCAGGGCCTTGAGGTACTCGGGGCGAATCTCGTCCACCCCCGGGGCCCGGCCACCAAGGAGATTTTTAACCACCTTGGCGACCTCAGCCCCTGTGATAGGCGAGTCATCCCCCTCGTCCCCAAACCCTGCTTCCTCTGTGGAAGGCGTATCAGTGGGATTGAGGAGATCCTCGAAGTATTCCTTCCACCGCCCGACGATATCCCCAGTTGAAGTCAACAGTGTCCCATCCGCACCATACACAGTGTGGACGGGGAGCTGCTTTCCCCTCCTGAGCCGCCGAACAGTTTGCCAGAATCTCTTTGAAGCCGACCGAAAGTCTTGTTCCATGGCCTCACCGAACTCCTCCCATACCCGGGTTTTTGCTTCAGCAACCACCCGAGCTGCACTCCGCTTGGCCTGCCGGTACACCTCAGCTGCTTCGGGAGTCCCACAAGCCAACCAAGCTTGATAGGACTCCTTCTTCAGCTTAATGGCCCCCCTCACCACTGGTGTCCACCACTTGGTTCGGGGGTTGCCACCACGAGATGCACCGACCACCTTGCGGCCGCAGCTCTGGGCTGCCGCTTCAACAACAGAGGTGGAGAACATGGCCCATTCAGACTCCATGTCTCCAGACTCCCTCGGAATGTGGTTGAAGTTCTTCCGGAGGTGGGAGTTGAAGACCTCCCGGACAGGGGCCTCAGCCAGACGCTCCCAGCACACCCTCACTATACGTTTGGGTCTACCAAGTCTGAATGGCTTCCTCCCCTGCCATCGGATCCAACTCACCACCAGGTGGTGGTGGGTCATTGAACTGGACATTAATCTCACCTGGTGGTGAGATTAATGTCCAGTTCAATGACATTTTCCACTGGTTCTGGTCATCGGTGGAACTGTTGTCATCAGACAAAGCATCTGATTCCGTCTCGGACGGCTCGAACCTGTAAGGTTCTATGCCTCTGTCACTGTCTGAACCACTGACAAAAAAAAAAGACAAAACTAAACTAATTTGTTCACAATCGCTGTCACTTTCCGTCATGATTGTCCAATGTCAAAAACATGGGCGTGGTCTGGACTGGCTGTCACAAGCCAGCAAGCAAGGTGGGGCCTTCACCTGGTGTATTTTGTGCAATTATGTAAATACAGGTGGGTGATATGGTCTCCGGTATGAATATTTGGTTTAAGCTATGTGTATTTTATCTAAATTCGTTGTCATTTAGAAAAAAAAAATACGTGACATTTGGCCTTTAAAGTATATGAACCAGAAAATCAGTTACAATGTAAACAAAGAAATTTGTCACTTACCGCTGGCCAGGTGGTGCGCTTCGTCAATTTTCGTCCATCCTGGTCGTTATTTTGTCTTCTCCCGGTCATTTTCGCTTTCTCTCCCGCATCCAGAAACTGTTATGATTATTCCACCACAATTTCACTTTTATTCCGCCGCAATTTATCTCGTATGACGACCGGAAACCGGAGCAATTGTTCTGTCCAGTCACATGGCGCTGGGGGTCAATGGCAGGTGCAAATCAACCAGCTTCACCCACCCTCTGTTATAATAAAAAAAAAAAAAAAAAAAATGTAGATATTTACCTTCATAAGCTAAATAATCTCTTTTTAGAATCATAGTTGGCAAATTTGGGAGCAAATTCCTCCTCAGTCTTGCGATCGATCAGTTTGTTTACAAACTCTTCTTTTCTGGTGTCCAGAAGTTGGGGGGGGGGGTATATGGGAGCCATGAGTCCTCCAAGGCAAGAGCAGTAAGTTATGTGTCTGCCACCTTGTGAGGTGGAATACTTAGTGCAACTGGGGGGTTTTATGACATCACATGACATGTCACATGACAGGTGCAGCACTGCAACATAGACGGTGAGGGTGCTTTTTTGTCCATAAATAGGATGTCAGAGGGTTAATACTCTATTGATTCAGAGACATTAGTATTGTGATACTTTAAGAATTATTAATAAATGTTGCAATCACAAACTTGCCTATTTAGGTGCCAGAGTAATAAAAAAACAACTGACTTTTTAGTTCATTAGATGGTGCTAAATGCTCACTGTCTGATTAGGTCAGTACAGCAAAGGAGTGACTCCTGAGATCTAGCCAGGAGTTGAACAAGACAAAATTGGGATGGGAAATCGCAATACTCAGCATATCACAGGATCATGACAGGACTGCATTGCAGCCCAAGTATCATGTTGTGTCAAGCTGGTATGCTTGCTTGCCCCCCCCCCAAAAAAAAAAAAAAAAATTGTGTTAACATGTGTGGAATGACAGTAAACTTCTTGAGTAATGAAAAATCTAATATTTTGTTTTTGAGAGCTGTTTCATGAGCTCTCCAAAATGCTCACCTGAGCTATGAGGTCGGCCCGAGTCACAAACAAAGATGCCAGTATTTCTGCATGCCCGTTGCTGAAGGGTCTCCTCCTGTCTTGGACGGCTGTGTTGTTCAGTCATGCCTGCGACGTACTGCTGGAACCTGAGGTGTTTCATGTTCACGGCATCTTTTCTGATGTGCAGCAGTTCTCCTCATTCTATTGCTCTGCATCTGGTGGGTCTTCTTCGTTCAGACCACTGATTGAGGAATAGGTGCATCATAATTCCAGTTCATGGGCAGGATCATGAAAATAGATCTGAGCAAAAAGTGGCTTTCGACCCTGTTCAGGAAGGCCCGTGCATGCCCATAGAAACCAAGAAACCGGAGCACCCGGAGTAAATCAGCACTTTGCTTGGCATTTTACACATTTGTAGTGTAGACTGGCATTCTTGAAGGTTACACATTTTTACTGTGTCAGCACCTCTTTAAAAACGACATTGCTGAGAAAGCGACGCGTTTGCTTAGTTTCTTCATCTTGAGCAACAATACGAAGACTGCTTGATTTGGCAATTCTGCTCGCAGCAATGTAGAATTGGCCATGGCTGCAGAAATCAGTTGAGCAGAAAACACGAACGCGCTGTAAAGACTGGCCCTGTGACTTATTCACCTTGCCAGTTTTGAGCCATATGACATAAAGCCACATTAGTCTAGGCATCGTGAGTGATGGTCTGTATGACATCATAAAGACACATTTGTCTATGTACCGTCATAGACCTCATATCTTTATGACGGCATCGCGAGTCCTATGATGCCTGAGTTCATAGGCCGTCCTATGATGTTCTATAAACGTGACAGACACACAGACACATACAGAGATTTCTTGCTTTAATAGAGTGATATGCCTGTCAGGTGGATTGATTATCTTCTCAAAGAAGTGAGATCAAACACTGAAATATTTTGAGATGAACTTCATCTGGAATGTAATCACATGAACATACACCTAAAACGACATCCTAGATCCTACAGACTCCGACTGGAGATTCTTGTCTGTTTCTTTTGGAGTTTGGGTAAGGTTTTGGGTTCTTATAGTTCCACTGAGTACCTGCTTTGAAGTAAAAGCCACAACACCCTAGCATAATGGGGTTCTGAAAGCTTTGATTATTCTTAGGTATGGCAGTGCATATGTGTGAGAAAAATGGACCGCAACAGTTCTTGTGATCTGAAAGAATGTTTTCTTTCCAAAGCTGGCATACATCTGTAAACATCTCATTCTGTAAATATTACATTAACAGTATGCTCCTGTAAGAATAAATCAGATAAAGATTGGTCATTTCTGGAAGAAAATGTGAACCATAGTGACTTAAACCCAAAACAATTTTTTCCTGTCTAGACTGATGTAAGAGCAGCACTCGCAGACGGTACTCTAAACTGTGGTCTATTAATTTTGCTTGCTTGGACTTTTGATTTACCCACTAATCACATGGTAGATTTATTACCTCAACCAAGGCGGTTATGTTTTCAAGGTAGCTTGTCTGTTTTTTAGCAGGATTACGCAAAAACTACTGTACGGATTTTGATGAAATTTTCACCGAAGGTAGCCCTTGGGCCAAGGATGAAATTAAATTTTGGAGCTGATCAGGATAGCCTTGGTGGCGGTATGCACTCTCTGAATGCCCTCTAGTTAGTAAGAAGGTTAGGACTTGGCACTGCTGGGCATTAGGTTAATATGGAGTTGCGATATGACAACAGCAACACCTTCAATTTGTGTGTAGCTTCAAGGAAGTGTGCTGTACATCTTGGCATTACTGCAAGTCAAATACAGTGCAGACTACCATCTATTTAGTTTTGATGCATGTGTCTGAAATTGTATGCATTTATGACGTAGATATGCCATGTGAGAAAACATGATGCAAACCATACACTAAAGCTTGCAGTTAATAAGCACCATGCGGCAAACCACAAGACGCACACATACACACCATGTCTTTAGGGCTTTGCATGAATGCACCATCACAGCAACTGTAGTCACAGCCGCAGGGCCAGGGTGAGCATGCAAACACGGTCTGGTGACACGTTTTGTTTGCACAACATCTCCACTGATGGTTTTCTACACCCTCCTCCTCCCCCTCGGGAAAGCTGGTTTTCGCTAACTCTGCAATAATCTGAGCATGTCGGACATGTGACTCTGGCTTCACAGTTACACTGCATGCACACATACACACGCACACAAAAAAATGTTTCTTAATGCCACCTCCCTCTGCCCTGACTCCATTCTTGAAAGAGGTCTGAGTTAATATTTGCCACATTAAAGATGAAGCACAATTGTTAAGATACCTGTAGGCAGTGATAGCTAGTGATGATAATGGCTTCAGGGTAAGAGGTCTATAACATCAGTTTTGTTTGTGTTTTTACAGTTTGTTGTACCCGCAATTCATTTTTTACTGAGAAGCAAACGGGATGTGCGAACCATCACACATCAGCTTAGACAGGCGATGATGTGTGAGTTTAATTGGCACCTCTAAAAGAATATAAATGACGACAATGGTCAGATCAGTTTATGCCCAATTTCTTTCCAAATGATTAAGGTACGGGCCAAACATTAAGAAGTATTCAGCCCTAAAATGTTGGGTACAAATATTGATTCAAATCGACAAATACTTTTGGCTGATGGAATACCTTTAAGTTCTCACCTCTTTCTTTTTATCCATCAGCTAAACACTGGGTCTCAATTTAACTGTGGAAAACTGATTAAGGCAGTATCTCACAGTGTCGAATGCTATTGAATGCTTCTATTTTGGGGTTTTGTCAGGGTTAGTAAAAGATCGCAAATGGGTTTTCTTGTCGAACTTGTTTTTTTGCAAACTTTACAGACGTTTGCAAAACAGTTGTAAGCATTTGCAAATGGTTGTTATGTATGTCACTAAAGTTCCTTTTTGGTTTGCCAAGTAGTGAAAACTAGCAATTGTTTAACTATGTACGTTCTTCATTCTTTGTTTTTGAAACAAAAACAGAACAACCAGAAAAAAATGTAATATTGTTTTGACCCTGTCAAAATAAAGTTGGAATTGAGCTGAAATGGGATAATGGATCTGATTCCATCTTATTGTTCTGGTCACAGCTGGAAGTGCATTTACTGGTTTAGCTGTTTCTTTTAGCAGTAATGTGTGCTTTATAAAAATTGTCACATTGACTTTTCAATAAATTAACACAATACAAATTACAAAGGCACGCTTGTTCATAACGTCTGGCTCTTACTTTGCGAACATTTGTCAGACGAGTTGACAAATCCAAAATTCACAATGTTGGTCAGCATTCACCGCTCTGTGATATACTAGCTTTACAGATTTACTGAACCCTTTGACTTTCTGGAATATATGGCAGGAAAACGCAGAGTTTGACCTCAAAATTTCAAATGACTATAGCTTCAGAATGGTGAAAGTTAGAGGAAAACTGTCAGTTAGAAAAATGTTGCAGATGAACCAAAGGCCATGGCTGGTGAACTTGCATCCATGCATTTTGCATAATGTGACCTAATTTCCATATTTTGACAATGAAATGTTCATAAAACAATGCCTTCAAAATGGTAAAAGTTAGAGGCACAGTGGCAATTGGAAAAAATGTTGCGGATGACAGAAAGTTATGATTTCAGAAATTTTATTCACCAATGTGCATAACACCAGGCAATGACGTAATTTGCATATTTTGACCATGACAATCTCCAGAGCCATACTTTTTTGGTTTTTGGTCATCCTATCCTACAACTATATACAGCAACTCAGTAGAATCAAAACACACATTAGTAAAAAATTGGTAAGAAATTACAAGAAATGTGACATATAATTTGACCATGACAATCCACAGAGCCAATTTTTTATGTTTTTGGTCAATAAAGACGCAAAAAAAAAGGGTAAAAAAAAAAAAAAGTGAACAACAGCACAGTGGCAGCCATATTTACTTTTTTTTTCCCTCCAAGTAGCAGTGTACCCCAATCTGCCCTCGTATATCAAGGTGGCACTGTTTGGAGTTCTTGAGTATGTGGCATCTCTCAAAGCAAGGTGTACGCACACAGACCTACCCCACACTGAGCGCACCTGAAGCGTGTCTGGCGACGATCATAGTTACAGCTGCGATCACAACACACTACACAATCTGGACGGTCATGAGTGTCGGCAAGAAAGTACCATTCAGTCGCTGTGGCGTCTCTAACGCTTGCTGTGAAGGCCTTCCAGGTCTCTTGCCCTCACTCTTTTGTGCCCCTCAAGCAAACTTATGATTAGTTCCTGAATGAAGACCTTCAGGGGCTTGTGTGGTGCTGCAGTACAACTAGTGTATATGATGTGTGTGTTGACGACACAGATGCTCATCAGTGTGTTGAAAAATGCGGCTGTACCACTTCTTTGCTCTGTGTGGAAAGAGGTAGGTTTTCATCCTCTGGTCAGCTCTGTCTACTCCTCCCATATAGCTGTTGTAGCTGTCCGCACACACAGGCTTGTTGACCTCACAGAAATCAGTCACACTCCCCTTTGAACGAATGTGTTTCCGGACACAAGTGTTGCCATGAATGGATGACAACATGGTGACACGCTTCGTGGCATGCCACGCATAGGTCAGCAGCTTATTTTGCCGCATGAACACTGGGTCATCTCCCCTTCTCAGTGGCAACTGGGCTGGTCGCAGATCCCTTGGCATACCTAAAATAATGGCATAAATACATTGGCATAAATAACATAAAAATAAAAAAATACCTCTCCTGTTGCTGTTCACGGTCCCAGACAGTCTAGTGTCCTTAGCTGCAAGCTCCATAGCGATAGCTGGTGCTGTGTAGTAGCTCTCCATGTACACCTCACGTCCCTTCCTGGTGTATGGCTCCATCAGCTGACTCACAACAAGATGAGTCGAGCCCAAACCGTCAGTCATCGCCATTTTGTCCCTTGTACAGTGACCACTGCAGCACATACAGAATCTTGTGCTGGCTTCACACAAGACAAATTCCTTGTAGCCATATTTGTCCAGTTTGTTGGGGTTGTACAGCTTCAAGCTGGACCTTCCCTTGAATGCAATTGTCATTTCATCGAGGGAGAGTTCCTTGTCTGGAGCATAAACGGCAGCAAAACGCGGAACTCTACAGTCAGTGACTGGACGGATCTTGAACAGGCAGTCATGCCCTGGCTCACCATATGCAAGCCAGTTTTCATTGTTCACAAAGTGGAGGCAAGACAGGATCATTGTAAACCTGCGGTGCGTCATCACTTTGGCAAATCCAGGTGTAAAAGCTGGCCAAAACTCTGCCCAGTAGTCCTCCAATGTGGGCTTTGTCGCTATTCCCATGCACAAATAGTGCCATGAATGCTTTCATCTCCTCCACAGTTACAGCAGTCCAATTCTGCATTCTGGACTGGAGTTTCAGTGCATCGGTTGCTTTGGCTTGGACTTTGAACTGCTCAGCGTACCTGTTTGGGAAACGCAAAATTTGACCTCAAAATTGCTGGCATAGTGTGACCAGATTTGCATACTGTGATCAAATTTTGCCATTCAAACTTTGCAACAGCAGTAACCTGAAAATGCTACAACTTACATTCATTGGTCAAACATTTGGCATAGTGTGATCAAATTTGCATACTGTGATCAAATTTGGCCATTGTGCCATTCAAACTTTGCAACAGCAGTAACCTGACAATGCTACAACTTACAGTACATTCATTGTCAAAATTAGAAAAATATAGCTGAACCACTGTTTATGCCACAATATTTACCTTTGCATATTGTTATCAGATTTGGCTGTTGTGCCAATCAAACTTTGCAACAGCTGTAACCATGAAAATGCTACAACTTACATTCATTGTCAAAATTAGAAAAATATAGCTGAACATCAGTTTATGCCACAATATTTACCTGTTTATTTCATCGGTGACAATCTTCCAGAACTCCTCAGTCCAAAACAAAGTAAAAAAATCGATGGGGCGCGCAGATGACATATCCCCCTCTCCCCGATATCCAACTGTCTTTTGAAATGGTTTGAGTCACGGCTGATGGCATCATTGGCTGATGGCATCATTGTCCATGATGCTCCAAAAAGTTAGATTCTCCTCACTTACCAATCCATGCAGATATCTATACCCCACCCACTACCCGACTTTCATCCAGACGGCCGTTTTGGAAAAACCCTCTCCCAGCTGACTTTACCATCCAGACGGCTTGGCAAGTGGAATGGGAGACCAAGGAGGTCCCAAACAAACACCTGGTGACAAACTCCAACCAACAGGTCCCAGGCACCAACCTCCCAAGGAGACAGTCTACACTTAATTGCTTCAGGACTGGACATGGCCCCTGCTTGGCCAGCCTTCACAGATGGGGCAGTAGCCCCAGCCCACTGTGCGCGTGTGGAGAGGAGCAAACAATGGAACACATCATAGAGGCTTGCCCGCTCCAAAGACTGGAAGGAGGATTACACACCCTCCATACAGCAAACCAGGAGGCAACTGCTTGGCTTAAGGACTTTGCATTCGCTAAACAAATAATTGTCCAAACCTCCTGTAGAATTTCTACTGCTCGCTGTTGTTTTTCGTCCAGCTGCTGTGCACTCCAGCCCACCCAAACGTCACCCACAAACTGTTCTGGGCCTTTTCACCCTGCGGCCACGGTTCGACAAAGCAGAAAAATCTGCAGATGATGCTCCTATACCATTTTCGGTTCGACTGGACACAGAAAAAGCTCCTTCAGTCTCAAACACAGGACTGCCATCTTCTCCACTGTCGCCAGACTTACTTGGCACATAATCTGAGCTGGAGTCTTCCTCAGACGACGAACTTGGGCTAATCTCTTCCCCTGACCTGGGAGCGGCCCACAGCACAGCTAAAAACCTCTTTAAGTAGTGAGCGTTTTTCTCACCATCTTGTCTCGTCCATGACAAACGACAAACTGAGAGCGGTTCTCCTGCAAACAGAAATTTGAACCAGAAGTTGCATTGCATCATATCAGATTTTCGTGGTAAGCGAAAAGCTATACCTGTCTGCCATCTTGTGGTGTTAAAAGGTTGGTACATCTCTGACTATTTAGCAGTACCGGCTTTGTTTTGAGTAATGAGGTGACAGGCGCTAACCTGCGCCTGTGCCAGTCAAACAGTTAATGTGAGGGGTGACTCTACCGTAAAATGCCTTTTTTTTTTTCTCTCCAATTAATCAGCCATGATCTGCCACTGTCGGACTGCTCTGATGTGTCCTATCGTTTTAAAAGCACTGAAAGTCATGGTGAGACTGCAGGATTTGTAACATAATTCTGTCCTGTGAAAGGCAACCAGAGCTGTCTCATTACACATGAGCCATGATGAGAACAAAAGGTTTTAGTTGGTGTGCACACCTCAGAAATTTACTCTAAAGTTTAGAAGCTATAAAGAAATGTGCTTTGTTTCAGTGGAAACAGATTCAGGGGACTTAAAGATGCTTTTTTGAAACGAGATTTCATTATTTATTTATTCTTTCCCCCTTTTCAGTAATTTTCCAAACTTTTTTATGCTTTGGCTTTCTTATAGTTCTTGCACAAAGCTTTTTGTTTGACCATGTTAAAACGTGCTCTACAAATAAACGACTCTTCTCTGTTTGCTTTGCTGCATACAGCCCAACATCATTTGATAAGGAAATGGTAGAATTACTAAAATATTTATGAGGATATTTGAGTCCGGTGCACATTAGCAGATGATCATATCCTTTTTCACCACTGCAACAACTTTTTAAAACTTTGTTAAAATGTTGCAGTGGTGAAAATCTAACCAATAAACAAAGTTTGTTGGAACTGAACACCAACTCCAGCACGTACACTACTCAAAAAAAAGTTAGGAATATTTGGCTTTCATGTGAAATTTATGGAAAAAGTTCATGCTGTAGTGATACAGTGGGGGGGGGGGAAAGTATTTAGTCAGCCACCAATTGTGCAAGTTCTCCCACTTAAAAGATGAGAGAGGTTTCCAATTTTCATCATAGGTATACCTCAACTATGAGAGACAAAATGAGGAAAAAAAAAAAATCCAGAAAATCACATTGAAGGATTTTTAATGAATTAATTGGTAAATTCCTCAGTAAAATAAGTATTTGGTCAATAACAAAAGTTCATCTCAATACTTTTATATACCCTTTGTTGGCAATGACAGAGGTCAAACGTTTTCTGTAAGTCTTCACAAGGTTTTCACACACTGTTGCTGGTATTTTGGCCCATTCCTCCATGCAGATTTCGTCTACAGCAGTGATGTTTTGGGGCTGTCGCTGGGCAGCACGGACTTTCAACTCCCTCCAAAGATTTTCTATGGGGTTGAGATCTGGAGACTGGCTAGGCCACTCCAGGACCTTGAAATGCTTCTTACGAAGCCACTCCTTCATTGCCCGGGCAGTGTGTTTGGGATCATTGTCATGCTGAAAGACCCGGACACGTTTCATCTTTCAATCCCCTTGATGATGGAAGGAGGTTTTCACTCAAAATCTCACGATACATGGCCCTATTCATTCTTTCCTTTACACGGATCAGTCGTCCTGGTCCCTTTGCAGAAAAACAGCCCCAAAGTATGACGTTTCCACCCCATGCTTCACAGTAGGTATGGTGTTCTTTCTCCTCCAAACACGACAAGTTGAGTTTTTACCAAAAAGTTCTATTTTTGGTTCCATCTGACCATATGACATTCTCCCAGTCCTCTTCTGGATCATCCAAATGCTCTCTAGCAAACTTCAGTCGGGCCTGGACATGTACTGGCTTAAGCAGGGGGACATGTCTGGCACTGCAGGATTTGAGTCCCTGGTGGCGTAGTGTGTTACTGATGTAGCCTTTGTTACTTTGGTCCCAGCGCTCTGCAGGTCATTCACTAGGTCCCCCCGTGTGGTTCTGGGATTTAGCTCACCGTTCTCGTGATCATTTTGACCTCACGGGGTGAGATCTTGCGTGGAGCCCCAGATCGAGGGAGATTATCAGTGGTCTTGTATGTCTTCCATTTTGTAGTAATTGCTCCCACAGTTGATTTCTTCACACCAAACTGCTTACCTATAGTTTTTGCATAGGCTCGTAAAATTCACGTGACTCGCGGGGGTAAACATAAACACGCCGTAGGTGCCGCCATCTTGGATGGCAAGAGCAGCAGTTGCACTGTGACAACCCAGGCATAACTTGTACTGTTTAGCGATCAGAATGAGTGAGGAGAACACACAGTCACAGTCTGACATAATAACATCCCTATCATCCTCTTCAACAACTGACAACGTGGCCTCTGACACTGTGTCTGCGATGTCTCTGTGAGATTCAGTGGAGTCATTGTCAGCAGTCATAACAGCAGACAAGTGTTTTTAATCTTGCTCCCGTGCGCTCCTCTGGTGTGCCGAAATGCCTCAGTTGAACGGAGGTGGGGGGGGTGGGTGGAGTAACCCCCACGGACAAGCAGAGCGCACAGCTGGAGCAATTAGCAGAACACTGACTGCCAGTAATCTGCTCAGCGGGGATGATTTGGGGGCAAACGATGAAATGATATCTTTCAAAGACGAAGGGGAGCAGGAGGAAAAGATATCGGAAAACGTGTCAGCGGAAAGGGATCTGGATGATGTGAAGTCTTTGCTGGTGAATGAGTCGGAAAACAACAGCAGCTCCTCGGACTCGGAGGTGAGTGAAGCGCGCTGCGTGTGGGTTTTTTTTTAAAATTTTTTTATTTTTTTTTTTTAAGGCTCTCCACGGCGCGCTGCGTTAAAACATACCTGATTTTATGCACATTTACACTAGTTTTCTCCCCTTTCATGTGTGCATTGTCCTTTGTAGCAAGCAGAGAGGCGCCCCCAAACCAGAATTTTTTTTTTTTTTTTTTTTTTTTTTTTTTTTTTTTTTTTTTTTAACTTATTTGTACCTGTAGGTAGATTTGGTTTGCAGTCTGGTGACAAGCCACCGGCCGCTGCGTGCGCGAGCGCCCTAAACCTACATGTTTTTGGTATGCGGGAGGAAACCGGAGAAATCCCGGAGTAAACCCACGCAAACACGGGGAGAACATGCAAACTCCACACAGCTCACTGTTGGTCGGGGGCTGGGATCGAGCCCACGGTCTCATGATCCCCGCGATCCCCCGGCCGAGGGTAAACTGTGCTGCCACAGTGCTAAACCACTGCTCCACCGTGCAGCCCGTTATGAGAAAGCGAGAGATTACGTCAGTGAAGGTAATTATTCAAAAATCCAACTTTTTTTTTTTTTTTTTTTTTTGCATTTCACACCGGCCATTTAATTCCCCGCTTATCCCCTTATCAGGGGGAACAACAGGAGTACACCATTTTGCCGAGTTTGTAGGTACACGTAAGCTATGTGGTTTGTTTCACCCTGCTGCTGCTGTTTCTTGCCATCCAATATGGCAGCACACTCTAACGGGCCAGTGCGGCACGCCCCCTGACGTCATATGCAAAAACTCAATTGCAGATTCAGTCTTCCCAGCCTGGTGCAGGTCTACTATTTTGTTTCTGGTGTCCTTTGACAGCTCTTTGGTCTTGGCCATAGTGGAGTTTGGAGTCTGACTGTTTGAGGTTGTGGACAGGTCTTTTATACTGATAACGAGTTCAAACAGGTGCCATTAATACAGGTAATGAGTTGAGGACAGAGGAGCCTCTTAAAGAAGTTACAGGTCTGTGAGAGCCAGAAATCTTGCTTGTTTGTAGGTGACAAAATACTTTTTACCAAGGAATTTACCAATTAATTCATTAAAAATCCTTCCATGTGATTTTCTGGATTTTTTTTTTCTCATTTTGTCTCTCATAGTTGAGGTATACCTATGATGAAAATTGGAGACCTCTCATCTTTTAAGTGGGGGAACTTGCACAATTGGTGGCTGACTAAATACTTTTTTGCCCCACTGTATTATATCATGAAAGTAGGGCATTTAAGTAAGGATTGTCATATCCAGTCTGCGTTGTGGTGTTGCTTAGTTTTTTTTTTTTTTTTTGGTTTTGTTTTTTGTCACATTTTGTCTTAGCTTTGTTCTGAATTGTAATCGTTCTTGTTTGTTTTTCTTTTGAATTCTTGGATGGAATATGGGTGGGCAATATAAGCTGCGGCTTCAGCCATCACCCATTTCGGATAACTTATGTTGAACTGTATAATCAGAGGAGTTATTGTCTAATTTGACCTTGTTGGATTTTCTTTCCCCCTTTGTTATATTATTCTGTTTCTTTTAATCTGTACTTTTAATCTATCCGAAATAAAGATTGATTAAGTAGAAGCATACAGTGGTGATTTTCTCAGCTCAAACAGTTTATTGAAACAAAAGCCAACAACAGTGGTGGGTATACGAAAACAAAAAATGTCAATGTCTCAGTAACTTGTCATCTGCCCTTGAGCATTAATTACAGCTTGACAAGATGTCTCATGCTGTTCACAAGTCGACTTATTGTCTGCTGAGGCATGGCATTCTGCTCCTCTTGAAGGCAGCCCTCAGGTCATTGAGGTTGTGGGGTGCAAGGTTACGAGCCTCTGTATGGCGACTCAGCTGATCCCATAGGTTTTCTATGGGATTCAGATCTGGAGAAAGTGCAGGCCACTCTATTTGAGGTACCCCAGCCTATAGCAGCTGTTCCCTAATGATGCGACCTTGATGAGTTGGAGCATTGTCGTCTGAAGATGAAATTAGGCCTGGGTTGTTCATGCAGGGGCACAGTGACTGGATTAATGATGTTATTCAGGTAGTATCGGCTTGTCACTTATACCATTCACAAGGTGTAGGGCAGTTCTATATTGACTAGACACACCTGCCCAGAATGTAACACCACCACCAAAGGCTCGTCTGGTGACAACAGTGGCTTATGCATAGTGCTCCCCTTGATGTCTCCAACATCGTTGGCAGCCATCATTTCTGCTCAACGTAGGGCTGGGCAATATGAAAAAATTCCAGTCACGATAAATTTTTCCAATATTGATATATATTGTGTAAGGCTGGGAACGATCCTCAATTTCCAGAATCGATTCGATTCCGATTCTTGAGATTCTGAATCGATCCGATTCGATCCCGATTCGATCTGGGGAATTACCATTTGAATAGCCATTTTACTTCCCATGAAACAAAAATCTTCGAGACCTAATGCTGCAGATTGTACCAAGAATCTTCTAACTTTGTTAATAAGATAAGATAAGATAAGCCTTTATTAGTCCCACAATGGGGAAATTCCAGGATTGCAACAGCATAGGGACAGCAACACTCAGAGCAACAATCAGAAGGCAAGAAAAAAAACATCTAGTAAACATATGTCCATATTACTACAGTATAAATGTATATATATAGACAGACAGAACAGAGCATTATGGCTGGTGAATGTGCAGCAGAAAGTCTAAGCTCTCTCTCCGCGGATGCAGCGGGCCAGCTGGAAGTCTTTGGGCATGATGGTGACCCCCTTAGCGAAGAAGAGACCCACCAGGTGGGCCTCGCAGGTCTCCTGCAGAGCCATGACGGCGAAGCTCAGGAAACGCAGGACGGTCTTGAAGTCCTGAGCGATCTCCCTCACCAGGCGCTGGACGGGCAGCTTACGGATGAGCAGCTCCGTGGATTTCTGGTAGCGACGGATCTCTCTCAGAGCACGGGCCTGTGACGGCGAGGCCTCTTCACTCTGCCGGTGGCCAGAGCGCCTCTCCGAGCAGCCCTGGTGGCTAGCTGTCTCCTGGGGGGGGGGCTTCTTCCTCCAGTAGATTTTACGGGCGGTCTGCTTGGTTCTTGCCATCGCTCTTTATTATTCTGTCTTATATTTCTTTCACGCCGCCTAAACTCCAGCCCGGCACCCGCATCATTTTCGCTACAGCTCCCGGTATGTCGAGTTTCCCATTAGCACCGGGTGGCGGCCAAGTGCTAGCTAGCACTAGCTCCTCCCCGCTGTAACGTCTCCCGCTGCAAACCGTGGCTCCGTCCGCCGACCCGGGAGACCCCCGGGGCGATCCGTGCGTCCGTGATATATATACAGAGTGAAAGGTGTAGAAAGAAGAAGGAAGATTAAAAAAAAGGCTGTTGCAACAGGCAGCCGACTCGTGTGGCGCCGCCGGTCCGGCGGAACCGGAACCGGAAAAAAAAAAAAAATTAATACATAAATTATCACATATAGAACTGACCCAAAATCAGTTACAATAATGCACTTTTTATTATTTAACTTATCATTTCATAAAGTGCTCACAGGTGCTTTCTTTAGTGCAAAGGGTGTGTCGTGTCAAGTTAACCGCCCAGAGTCAGTAAACAAATTCAATGCATGAACCATGCATACATGATCTCACTGTATTTCAGTCCCTCCAGGATTTTGTCAGCTGTTTTTGTAATTGTTGTGGCCCAAAAAGCCTGAATTTGAGGGAGCTTTTCCAAAAAGTTATGGCACTTTTAGAGTTTTTTTGCACTCAAAAGTTGTGTGAGGAAGTACAAATTTTAAAGCAGCTGCTTTTGCCATAGTTTACAGTGATGCTATTCTATGTAACACCACAAGAAAAGCACAGGATTGCCAAAAATTTCCTGTTAAACAGTGATTTATTTAGAATTAAATGCTCAGTAAAATTGTAAAAAAAAAAAAAAAAGACCAACATTGTGTTCTTGCTGAGAACTTAAAAAAAAGAAATAAAAGAATTTGTCATTACAACAACTAAATTGCATTGAATGCATGTTAGTCTGGAGAAAATGATGGCAGCACCTCCTTGAATCTTGAATTTGAAGGTCTTCTTCTGTGCTGAAATCCACATGAAGCAGGGATGCTCCTCCACTGACGACCTCTGACCTTCAGAAGGTCTGAGTGAGAATGAAGCTTCCAGTCTTCACACATCTGAAGGCAGATAAAAAGAATAGATTTCACAGTAAAATTAACATTCATATTTTTAGATCCCCACACCACAGTAGGGTTTAATAATTTAGTTTTTTTTGTTGTTGTTGTTTATATTTTAACTACAAATTAACTTTCAATGTTTGAAAAGGGTTTCAATTCATTTCCTGGAAAGATTTGTTCATTTCAGTTTAGTTCTACTGAGTAAAAATAGCTTGTTGTACTGCAGCCTTTATTAATTCTACCATTTTAATTTTATTGTGATTTATTCTCTTCACATCTCTTACTTAAGTGGCAGAAGTCCATAATCTCATAAAATATACCTTAATTCTGCATTTATTCACAGCGCTTAACCAACAGTTCTCTCTGTGTCCATAGTTTGTAAAAGAAACCACCATCATGCCAGATAAATTATTAATTGACGACACAAATGTTAAAACGAACAAATGATATTATACTTACAATCTCAGCAGCTCCAAGTCTCCCTCTGCTTCACGGGTTTCAGCCAGTCTCCGTGCATTTTCCGTTTATCAGTCGTCAACTTTGTTCCAACACAGCGCTGCACGGAGTAAAAATCCATTTATCCCCGCTTTATGAAAAATATTCAGAAGCTGTTGAAGACGGTCTTTACGGTGACTTTTGTTGCTAAATTAAGAGACACGCACGTTAATAACTCCGCTCATGTAAACACGAAAGTAAAGATGTGTGCACGCGCCGCAGGGAACTCTTGCCGGATGAGAACCGTTTTAACACCACAGAAGAACTAGCATATCCGTTAGCTTGCTAGCTCCGTTAGCGCATCGGCTGTTTATGGTTCTCGGCCTTTGTTCCTGGCTCACTGACCCGGTTTCGACCCGATTATACTCAGCAGACATTCACAAACGTAAAAATATTAAATATATTAAAAGATCAATCCGCGGATTTTGTGGATCGATATCGGCTCAGTCAAACGTGGATCGATCCATATCGTTATATTGATCTTTTGAACCCACCCCTAATATTGTGATATGAATCAAATCAGTAGTTCAGTCAAGCTTAAAGGTTCCTTTTTACTCCTGAGATGTGACTATAACAAGATTAATTTTAAATATTTATTTTCTGTCAGAAGTTGAATTTGACAAATGTAGTGTAGAACATTATACAACTGTATTTCAAATAATTATAAAACAAATAATATAAATATTTTATAATATTCTGCTCATCAACTTACTGATAGCTGAGTGAAGTACATACCCAAATGTAGCAGCCGTTACAGTACAGGTCTGATCCATGTGAAATTAGAAGTCTCTCCAGTACAAGTGTGGACAAGGATGGTTGCAGCCTAACAACACCTGTTAGTAAGATAAGCCTTTATTAGTCCCACAACGGGGAAATTCCAGGATTGCAACAGCACAGGGATAGCAACACTCAGAGCAACAATCAGAAGGCAAGAAAAAAACAAGCAAGCAAGAGCAGCTAATATACATATGTACGTATTACTATAAAATATATATATATATACACACACACACAGACACACAGTGCAGAGCATTGTAGCTGGATGGAATAAATATATGAATATATGAACACACAGTGCAGAGCATTGTAGCTAGATGGAATAAATATGTAAATATATAAACACCCACAGTACGGAGCATTGCAGCTAGGTGGAATAAATATGCAAGTATATAAACACACACAGTGCGGAGCAATGTAGCTAGATGGAATAATATGTAGATATATAAATATATAAACACACCCAGTGCTGAGCATTGTAGCTAGATGGAATAAATATGTAAATATATAAACACACACAGTGCAGAGCATTGTTGCTAGATGGAATGAAACAGCATAACCGTCTACGTAGTTATCCTACATGGTATGATTATGTGCCCATACATATTCTCACCCTCCATAGCGACCGGTATGTTCCTAGTTGTATGCCGGAGGGGACCATTGTGTAAGTCTATTGCATCTTTTGCATTCAAAAAACTATTAGTTTGTTACGTCTTTTTGCTATCTCTGCGAGCAGCCCTGCTTAGGTTGTACAGTCTGACAGCCGTTGGTAGGAAGGACCTACGAAACCTCTCGGTTGTGCACCTGGGATGATGTAGTCTGCTGCTAAATGAGCTCCTCAGTGCATTCAGTATGTCCTGCATAGGGTGGAACTCGGACTCCAGCAGAGATGACAGTTTAGCCACCGTCCTTCTCTCTCCTATCTCCTCCATCGGATCAAGGCGCTGCCCCAGGACAGAGCTAGCTTTCTTAATCAGTTTGTTCAGTCTCTTCCTATCGGCTGCAGTAATGCCACTGCCCCAGCAGACCACTCCAAAAGTGATGGCTGATGCCACCACCGTGTCATAGAATGACTTCAGCAGCGCCCCTTGTACACCAAAAGACCTGAGTCTCCTCAGCAGGAACAGCCTGCGCTGTCCCTTCTTGTAGAGTGCATCAGTATTGTGTGACCAGTCTAGTTTATTGTTCAGATGAATACCCAGGTACTTATAGGATGTCACCATCTCGATGTCTGTTCCCTGTATATTTACTGGTACTGTGAGGGGCTGCCCATGCCTGCGGCAGTCCACCACCAGCTCCTTAGTTTTCCTCGCGTTGATCTGGAGGCAGTTCCGATGGCACCAGTCCACGAAGTCCTGGATAAGCCCTCTGTACTCAGCTTCATCTCCATTGGAGATGAGGCCAACGATCGCAGAGTCATCAGAGAACTTCTGTAGATGGCAGTGTGTTGTGTTGTGTGAGAAGTCCGCAGTATAAAGAGTGAACAGGAAGGGAGCCAGCACCGTTCCCTGGGGGGCCCCCGTGCTACTGATGATCGTGTCGGACACACAGTCCCGGGTTCTCACAAACTGAGGCCGGTTCGTGAGGTAGTCCAGGATCCATGATGACAGGTGCTGGTCCACCCCTGCGCGCAGCAGCTTGTCCTTCAGGATCATCGGTTGGATGGTGTTGAAAGCACTGGAGAAGTCAAAGAACATGATCCTCACCATATTCCCGGGCTTCTCCAGGTGGGACAGAGAACGGTGAAGGAGGAAGATCACCGCATCCTCCACCCCAATGCCATGCTGGTAGGCGAACTGGAGTGGATCCATCGCTGGTTCCACCAGGGGGCGGAGGTGAGCAAGGAGCAGCTCTCCAGGGTCTTCATCAAGTGGGACGTCAAGGCCACCGGTCTGTAGCTGTTCAGGTCTTTGGGGTGGGAAGTTTTTGGTACAGGTACCACACAAGATGTTTTCCACAGCTGTGGTATTTGAATTAAACAATGAACGTGTCCGAACGGGACACAAAACGCCAAAATTATTAAATTAAATTTCAAGAAATATATTAAAATGGGTCTGGAATATTTGTAAACATGTCCTTTAGTTGACTTGATGTCACTTTGTCTCATTAGATATAATTTAATGCACTGTTTGGGCATTTTGTCTAACACTAGTTACTACAAGAATGGCTATTTGTTATTAAATATTACAAAAAAAATGATTTCATTGATTTTGGGGGCATTTGATGTCCCATAAAAATGATTTAATTTATTATATGGATGTTTTCTAGGGCGTTGGGGTCACGGGAGTCCAGTTCAGTCCTGTTTGGTCCCATTCGCTATTTAGTACAACCCTGCTCAACAGGATGGCACTGCTTCAGATGGGAAAAAAGATTTGTAGTGTTACCTGATTTTGTGAGAATGTGCTTGGCAGTTTGCAGTTCATGCTAAGCTGCTTCTTGTCAGACTTTAAATAGCCAAAATATCTCCACATTACTGAATTCGTCTGACCATTCCCCCCCCCCCCCCCAACAGTCTCCTCGTCTGTTGAACGTTGGGTGGCGTCCGTTTTGGTGTCTTTTTTGGTAACGCTGTCACGCGACTTTTCATTAATGTTTTCTGTCATCTCCTACACAGTTGTGCTAGCCCAAACATTAGCAGGCATGCTAGGGTAAGTTCTGGCTACGTGCTGGCCGTATGCGCCTATGCACACTATTGTGTGCGTCAGTCGAACTTGACTTCCAGCCTTATGATTTGTTTGGTGCAGTGTATTCTCATTTTCATTGGCTTTTCATGCTGTCTGTCAAAACACGGAATGAACGGATTCTATCAAAGTTCTATCAAAAATGTTTGTCTTTATCAACGAAAAGTTATTTTGCGATAATTATCGTTTTATCACCCAGCCCTAGCTCAACGGGAATCGATTCATCAGAGAACAGCAATAGGGTTGCAACTATTACTCAGATAATTTGAATAATTTGATTGCAAAAAATTCTCGATTCAAAATGTATTGTCGACGTGTCGTTTAATGTAGCACTTCTGGTCTATAAGACCTTAAAATGCAGATTTGTTTAACAGCGCTACGTCAGAGCGGCATAGTGATGGGCCAGCAAATATGAAGCACATTTTAAAAAAAGACAAAAGTATTTGAAGTCTAGAATCATTTCAAGCTCAAATTGAAAGAAAACATTGTGCAATGTGTATATGGTAAAGCCTAGCAATGAGCTAGCATGCTATAATGTCGGATGTTAGTGTCTCGGCAGAAAGCATCCCACATCATGCTCAGCCAGCACACCGTAGACAAGATATGTGATTGAAATTTTAAATTAAGATGAACCTGAGTTCGATCCCAGCCCCTGACCAACAGTGATCTGTGAGGAGTTTGCATGTTCTCCCCGTGTCTGTGTGGGTTTACTCCAGGATTTCTCCGGTTTCCTCCCACATGCCAAAAACATGCAAGTTAGGTTAATTGGCATCAAAACTGGGGATTCTAAATTGTCCTTAGGTATAACTGTGAGAGTGAATGGTTGTCTGTCTCTGTGTTGGCACTGCGATGGACTGGCGATCTGTCCAGGGTGTACCCTGCCTCTCGCCCAAAGATACTGGGATAGGCTCCAGCCCCCCGCGACCCGAAAAGGATCAAGCGGAAGCAGATGAATGAAAGAATGTAGTCAGCTACGCTAATTATGCTTATATGACCAAAAAAACATATAGCCACCACTGTTGGCATCCGGATGCTAACAGTGTCCGCTAGCGGATAACAGCTAGCGAACCGAACTTTATGGTGGAACGTACTGTTTAAGGTTATGTTCCATGCAATAAGTATTGCAATAAATGTGTACCTGTGTTATTGAGTGTTTGATACAATTACTACTGCTCTTTAGGGAAGAAAGTTCCCCAAATGTTGGTCGATGCAAGTTTCTTAAAAAAACAAGTAACGGTAGTCTTCGATTAGAGTGGGCGATTACCCAAGCTGTAAAATAGTTGTTGGCTGCAGCCCTAAACAGCACTGTGGCCCACTGGTCCCTTGTCCAACGTAAATGCTTCCTGGCCCATGCAAGACGATTGCACCAGTGCCTGGTGTTGTGGTCAGGTACCCTTGCCGGTCATCTAACATGCAGACCACACTGATGTAAACAGTTCTGAATGGTGTGATGTGACACTTGGGTGCCTCTCACCTCCCTTAAATGTGCTTGGAGTTGTGGCATTCATCATCCCGTTCTGCAGAACACTGTTCACAATGAAGTGGTCATTGGCATGGGGTGTGGGCAAAGGACGTCCACTTCTATAACTTTCGGTGACTCTTCTAGTCACTATATCTCTGTTACAACCTGCTGATGACACTCCGTGACACTCAAAGCTGAGTGGCCACTTTCCTCTGAGAACATCCTGTTAGAAGCCTCGCAATGGCGAGGTACTGTTGGTCAGTTGTTAGGTGTTGTCTTGGTCTCATGATGTCAAAATGTGAACAGCATGATGAAGAGGACTGTTTAAATACCAGTTGTAATTGAACCAGAAAATCCATTGGTTGATTCATGGATCAAACACCTATTGTGAATTTTGCCATTAAGCACCTTGTTAGAGAACCGCAAGTTATGCAAAAAGTCCTCAACAGTTGGTTATATACATTCAAAAGGTTGGAGAAAGTCAAGTTAAGTTCACCTGTAAAGTTTATAGTACATTTTGGGTGCATCCTGAAATTTCACCTGAAAGCTGAATATCCCTAACATTTTGTGAGTAGTGTATTTACAGTATTTTGTCTTTTTTTTTTTTTTTTTTTTTTTTTTTTTTTTTAACTGGTATATGATGTTAAACATGCATTTTGATAGAATAGCTTTGATGCGTCTCTCCGCCAGTAAATTATTGTATTGTATACTCTAAAGCAGGGGTCCCCAAACTTTTTCCTGTGAGGGCCACATAACTTTTGCCTTCTCTGATGGGGGCCGGGGTCAGTTTGTAACAGAAAGTGTGACGATCGCAGGGGTGCCTAAACGTAAACATTTATTGTTTTCCAGAAAGCCACACATAACCAAATATTAATAACCCTTTCTGGGATCTTCACAGGAAAAAAAGTCAGAAAATAAATAATAACACTATTAATGAAATAACACCATTTATGAAATAAATAATAACCAAATAACCCTCTCTGGGTTCTTCACAGAAAAAAAGTCCATAGAACATTAACTTTCTGTTGTGCCGTGCACAATCTTAACAGGTAAAAGTTCAGCTTGGTTGTCAGAGCAGAATCTCTTACATAAATGACTCACATGAGCAGTCTCTCAAAGTTCTTGTGTTTCTTCCTTATAATCCTTTTGTAGGTTCCAGTAGGCTTGTAGACACCGCTGTTGAACAGCCTTTTCTTTGCATTGAACAAAAAAATAGTTTGTCCACTGCAGGTTAAATACCCTGCATTCTGAATCAATTTTTCTTACCTAACCTTTTCGCCATTATTCCATTTTATTTGACAGGGGTGAGTGTAGGATTTTTTTTTTCGGTGGGGGGAGTTCAGATAGGGGCGTAGACTGCAGAAGGGTGGAATACAATGTCACGTTCTATGCGTGTTTGAGTCTTGATCGCGTGGCCAGACTGGAAAAAAAAAAAAAAATCGTAACGCTTACCAGTGTGGAGGCAAAAAATAGTCCACAGCGCGGCAGAAGGGAGAAACGGTCTATTCACGTCAGGTCACCAGTGTGGAGGAAAAAATAAGTGCAGGCGGGCACAGCAAGCCGAAGTTTAAAGGTGTTTTGTTCCTCCATCACGAGGCTCACCCAGCGCTCTGGCTGTGCGCTCTGAGTGAGTCCTGAGTAGTTGTCTAAGAGCGAATTCTAAGTGCAGTAGTGAGGCATGTACAGTCAGCTCTTTTATACAGTGATACAGACAGAGAATGCACGGCACAGAATGCATGGCTGAACACACGCTCAGCAGGTGAACGAGACGGCACTCGGCCGGCTTTGGAAGCAAGGTGCGGGAAAAGCTCTGTGCAGGAGGAGGTGGAGGGGTTGGGGGTAAGCGTCTCTGGTATTGTTCAGGGGGCCGGGCCAAGGCCGTAGTTTGGGGACCACTGCTCTAAAGCATATAGACAAATCCAAGTCTGGTGGTTAAAAAACCCCCCCAAAAAACATGCACTTTAAATGAGTTCGCTTGTTTGTAAGGCTGTGCAATGTGGACCAAAAACCAGATCTCAGTGTCTTAAGCTCAGTGGTGACAGTTTTGCAATCATTTAAAACGATTGACTTTCATATTCAGAATTTACAGTATTACACACACAGTGAAACATTTCAAGCCTTTTTTAGTTTATTTTTGATGATTACTGATGATTTTTGATGATTACTGACTGAATGTTGTTGGGGCATTGACAGATTTTTTTATTTTTTTTTTTTGTTTAGCAATGACAAAAAAAATCTGAAGACTCTCCGCCATTTTGAGAGATTACACTGAAGATGATCTGTTGTAACTTTTAGTTGTAATGCCTACCCGGCTGCTTTATAACTCATATTAAAATGGTCACTATCTAGTATCATCTCACCAGTTTCTGTGAATTTATGAGAAAAAAGACACAAATTTACAATAAAAATTTGCAAGTTTACAAGAAAAAAATCACAAATTTATGAGAGACAAATTTACAAGAAAAAAAGTTGCATCATCTAGCACTTTTCCAGGGGTCCAGGTCATGGAGGCAGCAGTCTAAGCAGACAAGATTAGACTTTCCTCTCCCCAGTCACCTCCTTCAGCTCTTCAGGGAGGATACCAAGGCATTCCCAGGCCAGCTGGGAGACAGTCTCTCCAGTGTGTCCTGGGTCTGCTGGTTTGTTCTGGTTTATTCCACTGTTGAAATAGCAACTGTCTTAGGTACAGTATGTGAGATCATAGGCCGCTGCTTTAGTAATGTCTCTTCACTTGTCATGTATTTGTTCCATAAGGAACAGCACTGGTAGAGTTTTGCAGTACGGTGTTCCAGGCAGGAGGCAGGGAAAGTTTCTGTTTGTCAGTTTATAACACACGTTTATCACCAACTTGTGTAAAGTTCATCACAGATGATGATATGTCCACTAAGTCCTTGTATTATATCACATTTTTATATTGTTTCAGAGGGTCCTCCATCTGTCTTCCTTCTAAGTTTCATGCATATTAAAAGGGAGCATCACAGGAAGCCCAGATCTTGATTGTAGATGTCAGTCTTGATTCTGTACATGCTAGCGCTCAAAAACTCACAAACACACTAACGGAAGGCCCAGCTGTTAGGACAGGCACATAACCTGTTCCACAACCCCTACACTTTTAATTATCCTAACAGATCCAGTGATCATAAACACCATGTATGGAGAGGTGTGCAATGAGATTTCTTTTTTTTTTTTAATTTGCACACATACATATATTTAATCTAAATACCTAGACCCAACAAAAATCCAAACACATTTGTTTTAACTCCCATCTTAAATTTAAATAAAAAAAGAACACTTTTTTCTGTGCACAAACAAAGCACATAGGGCAGCTCAATAAAGATTTTGCCTGACACACTTCCAGTTATTGTAGGAGGCTGAAATTGCACATGTACAGTGGGGCAAAAAAGTATTTGGTCAGCCACCAATTGTGCAAGTTCTCCCACTTAAAAGATGAGAGGTCTCCAATTTTCATCATAGGTATACCTCAACTATGAGAGATAAAATGAGGGGGAAAAAAATCCAGAAAATCACATTGAAGGATTTTTAATGAATTAATTGGTAAATTCCTTGGTAAAATAAGTATTTGGTCACCTACAAACAAGCAAGATTTCTGGCTCTCACAGACCTGTAACTTCTTCTTTAAGAGGCTCCTCTGTCCTCCACTCGTTACCTGTATTAATGGCACCCGTTTGAACTCATTATCAGTATAAAAGACACCTGTTCACAACCTCAAACAGTCAGACTCCAAACTCCACTATGGCCAAGACCAAAGAGCTGTCAAAGGACACCAGAAACAAAATTGTAGACCTGCACCAGGCTGGGAAGACTGAATCTGCAATAGGTAAGCAGCTTGGTGTGAAGAAATCAACCGTGGGAGCAATTATTAGAAAATGGAAGACATACAAGACCACTGATAATCTCCCTTGATCTGGGGCTCCACACAAGATCTCACCCGATGAGGTCAAAATGATCATGAGAACGGTGAGCTAAATCCCAGAACCACACGGGGGGACCTAATGAATGACCTGCAGAGAGCTGGGACCAAAGTAACAAAGGCTACCATCAGTAACACACTACGCCGCCAGGGACTCAAATCCTGCAGTGCCAGACGTGTCCCCCTGCTTAAGCCAGCACATGTCCAGGCCCGACTGAAGTTTGCTAGAGAGCATTTGGATGATCCAGAAGAGGATTGGGAGAATGTCATATGGTCAGATGAAACCAAAATAGAACTTTTTGGTAAAAACTCAACTTGTCGTGTTTGGAGGAGAAAGAACACCATACCTACTGTGAAGCATGGGGGTGAAAACGTCATACTTTGGGGCTGTTTTTCTGCAAAGGGACCAGGACAATTGATCTGTGTAAAGGAAAGAATGAATGGGGCCATGTATTGTGAGATTTTGAGTGAAAACCTCCTTCCATCAGCAAGGGGATTGAAAGATGAAACTTGGCTGGGTCTTTCAGCATGACAATGATTCCAAACACACCACCCGGGCAACAAAGGAGTGGCTTCGTAAGAAGCATTTCAAGGTCCTGGAGTGGCCTAGCCAGTCTCCACCCCATCTCAACCCCATAGAAAATCTTTGGAGGGAGTTGAAAGTCCGTGTTGCCCAGTGACGGCCCCAAAACATCACTGCTCTAGAGGAGATCTGCATAGAGGAATGGGCCAAAATACCAGCAACAGTGTATGAAAACCTTGTGAAGACTTACAGAAAACGTTTGACGTCTGTCATTGCCAACAAAGGGTATATAACAAAGTATTGAGATGAACTTTTGTTACTGACCAAATACTTATTTTACCGAGGAATTGGTATACCTATGATGAAAATTGGAGACCTCTCATCTTTTAAGTGGGAGAACTTGCACAATTGGTGGCTGACTAAATACTTTTTTCCCCACTCTATAATAATCCATATCTCTATACGTCACATGGTAATTTACAGCTCTTGACTCCTAAGAGTTTCTCTTTTACAGGTGCTAAGATGGAGTAAGGTGTGATGATTCAGCCAGTTGAATATAGAGCAGTCATCAGGTTCCTGTACTTGTGAGGCCGCACACCACGGGAGATAGGCGGTGCGGTGGAGCAGTGGTTACCACTGTGGCAATACAGCAACTCACCCTTGGCCATGGAATCCTGGGTTCAATCCCAGCCCCTGACCAACAGTGATCTGTGTGGAGTTTGCATGTTCTCCCCGTATCTGCGTGGGTTTACTCCGGGATTTCTCCGGTTTCCTCCCACAGGCCAAAAACTTGCAGGTTAGGTTAACTGGAGACTCTAAAGTGGCCTAGATGTAAATGTGTGTGTGAATGGGTAAGGGATAGCGCCGTACCATGGCTGCTTCATCCATCCAGGTGGATGCCCTCAATTTCCCCTCTGGGGATCAATAAAGTATACAAAATCAAAAAAAAAAATTACACTGTATTGTGCTGAAAATTGATGGCATATTGTTCATATAGCATATTGCACTCATTTTTGGCATGCTTTACAGAATATTCTGCTGCTTATGACACTTTGAATTAAATCCATCTTCAAAGTATTGAGCCAATATTTTTCTTTTTACTGACCACCAGTTCCCTGGAAGCATTCCTGTGTCTGTGGGACGGGTTGTGTTCAGAGGGAGAGGTGGGATGTTGTTTGAAGAAGCAGACTGGGAGAAGGGAAAATAAGGCAAGCTGTGCAGTGTTTCCCCTAGGTTTACAGCCAGGGGGGATGACAGCTTGAAGGTCGACAACGACAAACTCTTAAAGAAATCATGTTCATAAGTTTCTTTTATTAACAACCATTTCTTTTAATAACTTTCTTTTAATGACTGCAGTCAGTATAAATAAAAACTGTAAAAAACAATTATTGAACAAAACATCAGAATATTTGAAAGATCTGAAGATGCTCGTAGAAAGCAAGTATTCCTGTCTGAAACAGGTATCCCAATTCAGTGTTTTCTCTGGCAAGGTGCAATCCATTACTTTTTGACCTCCTGGCCAGTAGGTGTCGCACTTAGTGTTGCCTCATGATAACATTGCACGTGTTGCCATGTAGAAACACAAACGGTGCTGGAAACAAGCATTCGCAGGCAGCAGCAGACTGTGTTGAAATCAGTGTCTTTGTGATAAACGAGCCAGTGAAATCCTGTCAAGCGACAAATCTTTTGTGGTATAGGGATTTTAACTGAGTCTTCTTTGATGTTTATCTACATTTGTCAATTTTTTAAAATTGCTGTCATATAATTATTAATAATTTATAGTAATGCTAGCATTTCACAGATGTGATTGAACCTGATAATTACATAATTTTTTTGATAATGTAATCATGGCAAAACTGTAGCTGACTTTAAGGACTTTGCTGTTGGTAGTTTTTTTGGCAGATATGCTGTAACACACTCTTGTGGTTTGTTTGTTCAGCATTTTAGCTAAGAATGCTGTTCTAAAACGAGCTGTTGCTATGGCTAATCCATTGCCTTGGTCATCCCTAGTTGCTGTGTGTGGGCAATCAGGGACCGTTACCCTGATCCCTGCGGACAATACACTGGGTTTGTTCCAGGTAGCTAGTTCACGCTCCTGGTCTGTGGCAGGTCCACATGTACAGCCATGGTACAAGGTGCATCATCAGGGCATCAAAAACCAGGAGGTGGCAAGGAATATTTGGGTTCTGTCTCATTTTCTGTTCATTTAAATTTTATTTGTTTTATATTATTATAAAACAACCAAATAATAATAATATTATTGTTATATATTATTAAAATAAATTATGGTAAAATGAATGCCTGATATTGTTTGTGCCTTTTCTAATTTATATGTAAAAGGTGTTGTTGATTCATTGTTAGATTTACCAAGTGATGGCTTACCTGTCCTCAATGCACATCTGAAATACTGTCAACCTTTGTATAACCTTGTAAAATTACTGAGAACTTCAGTTATACATACCTGATCAGACATGTGCAGAGCATTCTCTTCAATAAGCTGACTTTTTGAAATTATTTGTAGTGCAGTAATACTCTAGTCCTTATATGGATAGTGTTTAAAAAAAAAAAAAAAAAATTCAGTGCATTTCAGAAAATAAGCACATCGCTAATCCAGCCTGACACAAAATTACTAGTCATAGTCCTCATAATATCTGGGTGGGTGGGTGCTAAGTCCTGCTGGAAAAAGAAATCTGCTTCTCCATAAAGCTTGTCAGCAGAGAGAAGCATGAAGTGTTAAGTTTCCTGGTAGACGACTGCACTGACTTTGGTCTTGATAAAACACAGTGGACAAACACCAGCAGATGACCTCTGTTCAGATGAAAGTAAATTTTGCATTTCATTTGAAAATCAAAGTCCCAGAGTCTGGAGAAAGAGCGGAGACACAGAATCTTAAGTTTCTTGAGGTTTAGTGTGAAGTTTCCACAGTCAGTGATGATTTGAGGAACCATGTCATCTGCTGGTGTTGGTGCTCTGTATTTTATCAAGACCAAAGTCACCGCAGTCATCTACCAGGAAATTTTAGGGCACTTCATGCTTCCCTCTGCCGACGAGCTTTATGGAGAAGCTGGTTTCATTTTCCAGCAGGACTTGGACCCCCCCCCCCCCCCACACACACACACACTGCCAAAAGTATCAAAACCTGGTTTAATGACCATGGTATCACTGTTTGATTGGCCAGCAAACTCTCCTGACCTAAACCCCATAGAGAATCTGGAGTATTGTCAACAACAAGATGAGAGACACCAGACCCAACAATGCAGACAAGCTGAAGGTCACGATCAACGCAACCTGGACCTTCATAACGCCTTAGCAGTGCCACAGGCTGATCACCTCGATGCCACGCCACATTGATACAGTAATTAATCCAAAAGGAGGAGTGTGTACATGGACATACTGTTCAGTCGGCCAACATTTCTATTAAAATTAATTTAAAAAAATAGTTTTTTTATGTAACTTTTTGAGAAACTGAATTTGGGGTTTTCATGGACTGTCTAAGAATGTGCTGCTAGTCCAGCAAAAGCTAGCGGTACTCAAATACTTTGCAAGCAGTTTCATGAAATGGTCAGTCAGAAAGCAACTCATACCGGCTCGGACGTCGCCCAGGTTAACAAGGTCAGGAGTTCCTGGCAGCGGAAGGCGAAGGACAGAGCTGCGTGGGGGAATCTGATCAGACCTAAATGAAACAGTCATTGTCGCCTCTGACAGACTGCTATGATGATGAAGCCATAATCATCAAAATTAAAATAAACACTTGAAATATATCACTCTCTGTGTAATGAATCTATATAATATATGGGTTTCAGTTTCTGAAATGAGTGATAAAAATATTAAACTTTTTCATGTTATTCTAATTTTTTGAGATGTACCTGTACCTAGGCCTATCCTAGCTTGTGTCGTCAGCTCTTCCATTGGTGACGGTGGTTCTGCAGGAACAAGGCCAAGTGTACATGGGTCCTCTGGGTGCAGTTGTCTATGTTGTGGCAGGAGGGCATCTGCAGAAAGGCGCTTTGAAAGAATGCGGGCCAGAAGGGGTGGGATGTGGTTATAAGTGTAATTAATTCATTATGAAAATGTGAATAGATGAACGTAACGGAGTATTCACTAAATATTAACAAAAACAATCGTTTCTGTAAAATTTACAAACAGGTTTAAAATTAATAAATCACCCCCCCCCCAAAAAAAAAACAAAACAAAAAACAAACAAACTTTATAATCCTAATATTACAGTTTATAGATTATTGTGTAAAATGTTTTGGTGGCACAAAACTTACATGGTCCCTGTGCTGGTTATGGTCCAGTGCAGCTAAAATGGTCTGGGCCTCATATCAACGTGGGCTACAGCAGAACCTTTTGCTTACACACATTAGAATGAGAATTGGAACAAGAATGTTTATAAAACTGTTGGGAATACTTTTCACAGACACCAAGAAGTTTAAAAATTTTATATATATATATATATACAGTATATAGTGTGTGTGTGTGTGTGTGTATGTACAGTGTATATATACAGTATATTTGTGCTCTGTTGTATATGTATGCTCTGTTTCTGCTTTCAAAAGACAATGGGGATACATTTGGGGAATATCTAACACAATGTAAAAGCAATTTATTTTAACTTCAAAAACGTTTGATCACATACACAAAAGATCTTTTGTTCAACGTATCATAAACTAGTTTTGATTCTGGCGAAATTAGACAACATTAAAGCAGACGGACAGACGAAAATTCAATATCGCTAATTCTTATCTCAAATTGTTGTCTGAGACGAGCTAAGTCGAACTGCACATGTTTTGGTGTCAACAAATGTCGCATAAGGTGACAATGCGCTCTTGAAGTACGCTGTTGTGGAGAGCTGTCTGACCCAGCCAAGCGATCAGCGGCTAAGATGGCCACTGACTGTGTGACGTCAGCTCAGCCAAACACACGCACACGGTCGGCGGCCAGTGCTGTGTTTTGCTTCACGCAACACTTGTTTACGTCTTAAAATTGGCGATTACGGATATTTCTCGGAATACTTGTGGATTACAAATAGATTATTTATGAAGATTAGGATTTCAGGAATCGAATTAATATGGTTTGGCGTTGTGTTGTCTACAGGTGCGATGGTCCTGCTGTGTTTTGCTTCATGCAACACTTGAGGTTTACGTTTTAAAATCGGCGATTACGGATATTTCTCGGAATTACCAAATATTTTCATGATCATAAGAACGGTTAGGGGGGGGGAAAACATGCTGAAGAAAGACAGTTTAACTCACCAGTTACTTATATTGGAAGTCCATCCTCCTGTGTTTTTTAGAAGCAAAGTTCTCAATTACAGAGACATACAGTGTTCCCTATTGCTTCAGCTTCTGTATGAAAGCAGACTGCAGTGAAATAGTTCCCAGGTTTGTCAGTCTTTCTTGTCCACATATATTTTGCAGGT
Source organism: Pholidichthys leucotaenia (assembly GCA_020510985.1). NCBI lineage: Eukaryota > Metazoa > Chordata > Actinopteri > Cichliformes > Pholidichthyidae > Pholidichthys > Pholidichthys leucotaenia. Next base: position 60,358,032 of record CM035842.1, read on the forward strand.
GTCACGGCTCGCCGCTCTCAAACATCTGCCTCAGCTGCGCGCACACCTGCACCTCGTTAGTGCCCTACATGTGCAGTAGACATTTCGTTGACAGCGATTTAGAGAATAAGATGTAATTTGCAAAAAGATTGGTGATAAAGAAAACTGCTATTCCAACTATATATCCTGCGATCCCCAAGTCTGACTGAGACAAGTGTCAGTGACAGTGGCGTGAAAAGCCAGGGTAAGTTTTGTATTTTTAATATTCACTGCAAATGTTTACTAAACATTTTAAATGAATTACAAGCAATGGATGATTTTCAAAATCAAATTATTTCTGGGAAATAATGCGGCGGTGGACAGGTGCCCGTGTCAGGTTTTGCAGCATCGCGCAAACAGAGGCGCACTGGCGGGCCCAGGCCACCAGTGTTTTGCACGTGCTTTTGTGCCTAAAACGTTGAACGCGGAGTTGACAAACAGACAAACAAACCCCGGCAAAAACATAACCTCCTCCTGGCCTTTTCGGCCTGGCGGAGGTAATTACCAATGACAGTTCAGCTTTCAGTTTTTAGGGAAGCAACATATTTGCTAAGAAAAACAAATATAAGCCTAAGATTGTAAGAGAAATGTGCTTTTAAAAATGGAACCCCAATTTTCTACCATAAAATGGTGCCCATTATAACTGTGAAATGTTATTTATTGGAATATAATAATTGCTATATCTGGAAACTGCAGGCTCACTGCACAGGCAGGCAACATAACCCTCACTTCTTTGCCACAAATAAGGCTGAATACCCCCTCAGCACCACCCAAAACTACTTCATCATCCGATTCTTCATTTTCAATGTCATCATTTATATTGAGGTCATCAAACTCGAGAAAATAATCGCTGTCTGAATCACTTTGCTCTCGTTCTGCCATTTACTATGTATTGCTGTAGTGACGTCACCAATGCCCGCACCTATCGAGAGATGGCGGTACTGCAGCCTCACTAACTGAAGGCTGAGCTATGAGCAAATAAGGTCATTTATGGAAGCTGGTGACACATATTAAATCGCGGGAATAGACAGAATAGAATATTTTCATACAATCTGTTGATTGGTTCAATAAAAAAATGTCACTGTCCGTCTGCTTTAAAACTAGAAAAGCACTCTGAGAGCGCAGACCTTTGCCAAGTGCCACAGTTCCCCCCCCCATACAGTGTTTGTGTGTACGTTTTCAGATTCCTTGACCATGAAAACATATGACTAGCAATTGGATTGACAATGATAGGATTTGTGGTTCAGTAGTAAAAGCATTACCTCCTTGGCGGAGGTAATAAACTGAAGTGTTGGTGTTGTGTCCATCTCCTCCATCTCCAAACTCCCAGGCTGCGGGCGTTGCAATTGAATGAATGAATGAATGAATCTTTATTTCGGATAGATTAAGAGTACAGGTTAAAAGAAAGTGAATAATATAACAACCGTGGCTGCACGGTGGCGCAGTGGTTTAGCACTGTGGCAGCACAGTTTTACCCTCGGCCGGGGGACCGCGGGGATCATGAGATCGTGGGTTCGATCCCAGCCCCCGACCAACAGTGAGCTGTGTGGAGTTTGCATGTTCTCCCCGTGTTGCGCGGGTTTACTCCGGGATTTCTCCGGTTTCCTCCCGCACACTAAAAACATGTAGGTTTAGGGCGCTCGCGCACGCAGCGACCAGCAGCCGGTGGCTTGTCACCAAACTGCAAACCAAGTCTACCTACGGGTACAAATAAGTAACAAAAAAAAAAAGGGGGGGGAAATAAAATCCAACAAGGTCAAATTAGACAATAACTCCTCTGATTATACAGTTCAACATAAGTTATCCGAAATGGGTGATGGCTGAAGCTGCAGCTTATATTGCCCACCCATATTCCATCCAAGAATCCAAAAGAAAAAACAAAACAAATCATGGCACAACCGCGTACAACCCACAGGCCAATGGGTTATGCGAGCGTTTTCATAGATCACTGAAAGCAGCACTGAGGTTCACTGACGGATGCAAATTGGGTAGACAGGTTGCCGTGGGTTTTATATTGGGGTTGTGCTCCGCGGCAAAAGAGGATTTAGAACAGGGGTCACCAACGCGGTGTCCGCGGGCACCATGTCGCCCGCAAGGACCACATGAGTCGCCCGCAGGCCTGTTCTAAAAATAGCACAACTCGCAAGTGAGCTGCGTCTAAGATGTAATTTTTTCTGCCGCTATTTTTTAAAATCACACTTGCATTTATATAGATTTTAAAATGACAATGTCTTAAAAATAAAAAAATGAAAATATGTTTATTATACGTAAAGTTAAGGTGAATCTGACCTAGTTCAAAGGTCAGTATTGTGCGCATGACAAAACCTTCGCGCTTGTGGAGCGTAAGCTAGCGGGCAGTGAAGATGGTGATCGGAGTGCAGTTTCCTAGCCCAAAAACATGGCAAAAAAAAAGACAGAAAATTTATCATTTTCAAAGTGAGTGGGAGGAAGAGTTCTTTTTTTATTACCGTGAAAGGAAGCTGCGTGTGTTTCATTTGCGCGGCGACGGCGAAGCGGCACTTCACTACCCACTTTTTTTTTTTTTTTTTTGACTTATCTTGTACCCGTAGGTGGATTTGTTCTGCAGTCCCGTGACAAACCACCAGCCGCTGCGTGCGCAAGCGCCTCTTAACTCCCTAACCTGCATGTTTTTGCATAAAAAACCAGAACATGCAAACTCCACACAGATCACTGTTGGCCGGGGGCAGAGATCGAACCCACGATCCCCGCGGCCGAGGGTAAACTGCTGCCGCGGTGCTAATCACTGCTCCACCGTGCACATAAGCACTCTCAGTGCTGTTTACCTTCTTCTCATGAAAGGACAGCGCTGGTTATTACTCCAGCAGGATTCTTGGCAAGAACTGTATGGATATAATTCCAGTGAAGAAGAACACACAAAAGTGTGTTTATTAAATGTAACAGATTTTGAGCAGAATTGCAGCAGATTTGTTCAGTTAAAAATGTGATAAGATTTATTTAATATGAAAGTTGATTTTTCTTAAATGTTGCATAACTTTTTCAAACATGGTTCAACATAGTTCATGAATTAAAAGGGTTTAGTTTTTTATGGTTAAAAGGGACTGGTGAAAACTGGACATTTTTTTTAATGAAATGTAGAAGTGATCATCTGAACAATTGCTGAGATTAATAAAAATAAAGTGTTGAATATTGATCTTGTCTGTTACCCACTCTAAGTTATTGATATATATACGTATATATATATATATATATTTGTTATTTTAGAGGAGTGTGTCAAGCTGGTGCCCTTCACATGACTCAATACCCATGAAGTAGCTCTTGGTTTCAAAAAGGTTGGTGACCCCTGATTTAGAAGCTTCCCCGGCAGAGAGCTTCTTTGTGCGCAGCCACTATGGCTACCCGGGGAATTTCTGCCAAATAATCCAGCGCCGGACAGCTGCCCGTCTCAGCTTTTGCAGCGTAGCGCAAACACAGGCGCGCTGCCGGGCACTGCCCACCACTGGTTTCCGCGTGCTTTTGTGCCTAAAACTTTGAAGAAGGCGGAGTTTGTATTCGTCAGACACGACGAGCAACACCCTCCACTGGGCCTGCACACATGTTGAAAATGGCCGTATGTCGCAATGTTAAAGAATCCTTTAAAAAATTCCTGTATCCAGACGGTGATCTGGATCATCCCCAAAATTTAATCAGTTCTTCCTTGTACCATTTCCAACAAGGCCTGAAAGTTTCATTGAAATCCGTCCAAAACTTTTTGAGTTATCTTGCTAACCAACAGACAGACAGACAAACGCTGGCAAAAACATAACCTCCTCCTGGCCTCCGGCCTGGCGGAGGTAATAACCGGCAAAAATGGCTTCTTTAGATAAATGGCCACAAGTGTGTGGGAGATCATCGAACACAATGTAAAACTAATGTATTTGTTTGAACTCATAACTTTCGTTAGAAAAAAAAAATGAAGTTCCTTCCTTCACGGTATCGGAAGCTAATGCTAACTGTAGCTAAACTAGACCAGAGTGGAAAAATTACTGTTTGGAAAGGATTACCGAGCAATTCCATCGCCATACACCAGTTGATATCATCACAGTCATATTAATAACAGGAACATCTTGTAGACAAAATGTAGGTTACAGATAGCTATGCAAACACTATCTAGCTTAGCTTACCGGTCAAGTAGCAAATAGGCGACCTCAGTATGGATTTTAAATCCTTTATGATTCTTCAGATCGCACCAGTGATCAGAAGCTGAACCAATACTTATTCTGGTCTTGCCCCTTCGTTTATTACTTCCTACTTGAGAAGGATAACGGAATGAGCCATTACTTTCAGAAGCGGCCATGACTGCCTCTGGCAACCCCAGGTTTTATGGAAATGCAATAGCACATGACAACAGATTAATTGTATTGGATCAGAAATCAGGATGGAACAATTTTCTGTCATTACATACATTGTGCAAGTTTCTAAATGCTTTTTTGATGTATTTTTTTTTTAAAAAATCTTTGTTTTTATAAAATCCTTATGGATTTCACCTTTAAAGACCTTGGTGCGGTGGCAACATGTTTTTCTGGGGGGTAGAAAACACATGACACGATTGTCACCGGAATATGTTAATTTTACACTATTTCGTTTTATTTTTTAAAATTTTGCACAGTAATATTGCATAATGGAACTTACCATTTGAAGTATTGTACAACCAAGGCTTGAATGTTGGCATATTGGGCCAGTTGGGGTCCAATCCAGATGTCCTGTGTTTGGACTTTTTACTGGTGTCACCCTTCTCTCCTCCCTCTGCTCTCACCTCTCCTGGACACTCTGCCTGAACACTTTACTCTCCTTGGCTCCTCTCTTCTGTCTCATCTGAGCCCTGTCTAATTCAGGTTCTCTGTCTGTCTGTGGTGGTATACAAACAGGTTAGAAAATACCACGTGTCATGTTTTGTCCTATAGTACTTTTTTCATGGTTTACATAAATAACCAAAATGTGTATTTTTATTCTAGCGTTTCTTTTTTCCATTGACGAAGAGTAGGGAAGGCAAGGGAAAAAATATTCATAATGGTAATTTACTCATGCATACTTAAATTATATGATCAGAGGTGGGTGTAGTAGCCAGAAATTCTACTCATGTAAAAGCAGTGCTATGAAATTAATAATTCAAAGTAGACAACCAAAAATTTCTAGTTAAGGGTACAAAGAGCACCTACTTAAAAACTTGAGCAATGACTTCAGTTTTGAAGGTTTGAGGTTTTTCTCCAAAATTTATAACAATTAATTAATTAATTATTAATCCAATCCAACTTTATTTATGAAGCTCTTTAAAAACGATAGTTGACACAAAGTGCTAGACATCAACGATAAATAAAATATAAAAACAATAAAATACAGCTAAAGTACAAAACAGCACAAACAAAACAATAGTCATACAATAGAGACAACAAGAACAAATAAAATCAGTGTCTCAAACTGGGTCACAACTGGGTCACAAGCCAGAGAATAAAAATGGGTTTTAAGAGGAGTTTTAAAACTGGACAGTGAAGAGGCCTGTTCGGTGGACAGAGGCAGATTATTATAAAATGACCAGAATGTGGCAAACTTTTTTCCCTCCTACAATTTAAACTTTTCACCATGATTTTGTCGAGCCAGAACAGTCTTCTTCTTCTTTTAGATTTGATTGGCAGTTGGCAACCAGCTTACAGGTGCATTACCGCCACACACTCCGCTGTCTGTGTGTCTGATTTTCTTCATAGCTTTGTGACGTTTTCTTCAGAGCTTTGTGACGGTCTCACCTCATTATTCTTCTTCTTTTAGACTTGATTGGCAGTTGATCCACCAGCCTATGATGTCTTTGAACTTAAAGGTCCCCAATTCAAGAAATCTCTTGTCTGTCTGTGTCTGTCACGACCATAGGACTCGCTAAAAGATCATAGGATCGCCTATGATGTTCCTATGATCTCTACATGATGTCTATATGACGTCATATAGATCATAGGACTCACTATGTGGTCAAAGGTAGGTATTACTCACGATCATAGGACTTGCTATGACATCTTCAGAGATCAACGGCAGGCGTCGCTCATGATCATCAGACTTGCTATGACATCATCAAAGATCAAAGGCAGTCATCACTGAACGAGTGGTGACAAAGATCATGGGGCAGGTTTCACCATGGTTACTGTTGCCATGGTAACAGTACCGTTCTACGGGCATGCAGAAATTCTTATTCTTTTAGATTTGATTGGCGGTTGGCAACCAGCTTACAGGTGCATTACCGCCACTGACTTGATTATCATCACTATATCTTTGTATAAGGAGTTCTGAACAACTCCATGTGTGAAAAAATTATCCATACTTGGACTGTGTCCGAGGTGCGGCCGAGATAGAAATAAATGCTTGCTTATACTTGCTTTCTATGGGCATGCACAGGTATGCACTAGTTCAAAGAAATATGTAATTATTAAAATTATATTTAAAGAAATAAATTTAATTAAATGGCCAAATATGCAGTTATTTCTGTTATAATATTTCTATATATTTATAGTTTTTTAGAAATCTCCTCACCAACCAGACAGCAGGAAAAACCTTTGTTTTGAAATCTTCAACTGCTTAATTCTTGCCCAAAGATGCTGGGATGGGCTCCAGCACCCCCGCGACCCGAAAAGGATTAAGCGGAAGAAGATCAAATCAAATCAAACTTTGTCATATTGCTGTACATACAGCTGTAGTGCAGGCAAGATGAAATTGCGTTTCTCTCGGCATCCATATAAGAAGCAGCATGATTTAAGACACATTCCCACATAGCTCACCCCCACCCCCCCATCCATTCACACATCCCTGAGACATACTTGGGGGGGGGGGGGGGAAGAATAACTAACTATAATATACAATATAATATTATAATATTAACATTATAATATAATGTCCGTAGGTGCAGTAGTGTGTATGAGAGATTCCGGGTCAACTGTTCAGCATCCTGACAGCTTGTGGAAGGAAGCTGTTGATCAGTCTGGTGGTTCTGCCTCTGATGCTCCGGAATCGTTTACCAGATGGAAGAAGTTCAAAGTGTTTATGCAGAGGGTGAGAACGGTCCTTGACAATGTTTAGTGCCCTGCTCCTACAATGGTTCTGAAAAAGTTCTTGGACAGAGGGGAGGGAGACTCCAATTACCCTCTCCGCCCCCTTGACTATCCTCTGCAGGGCTTTTTTGTCTGACATACTGCAACTGGAGTACCATGTAGCAATGCAGTACGTCAGAACACTCTCCACCACACCTCTGTAGAAGGTCCTGAGGATGCAGATGGGGAGAGAGGCCTGTTTGAGTTTCCTCAAGAAGTGCAGTCTCTGCTGAGCCCGCTTCCTGATCTCCAAGGAATTCTTGCTCCAGGTCAGGTCCTGCGAGATCTGCACTCCGAGGAACTTGATGTTCTCTACTCTCTCCACTCAACGGCCGCCGATGCTGAGGGGGGCGTGCTCAGGCTGCGACCGCTGGAAGTCGATAATCATCTCCTTCGTTTTGTCCACGTTGAGCACCAGATTGTTCTCCCTGCACCAGCCCTCCAGGTCTCTCACTTCTTCCCTGTACATTGATTCCTCATCCCTCTGGATAAGTCCCACCACCGTGGTGTCATCTGCAAACTTAATAATCTGGTTCTCCTCGTGTCTGGATACACAGTCATGTGTTAGAAGTGTAAACAACAGTGGACTGAGTACACAGCCTTGAGGGGATCCGGTACCCAGCGTGACGGACTTGGAGATGTTGTTTCCAACCCGGACAGACTGAGGTCTCTCAGTCAGAAAATCCAGGATCCAGAGACATGTGGCGGTGTTCAGACCGAGAAGGAGTAATTTCTCCATCAGTCTCTGGGGAATAATGGTGTTGAATGCTGAACTGAAATCAATGTACAGGAGTCTGGCGTAGGTGTCTTTCTGGTCCAGGTGGGTGATGACACAGTGTAGGGTGGTGACTATAGCATCCTCCGTGGAGCGGTTTGAACGATATGCAAACTGGAGCGGGTCGTGTGATGCAGGGAGGCAGGCTGTAATGTGATGAATGAATGAATGAATGTTTTGAAATCCAAATGTTGGCACGTTTAGTTTCTCTGAAGGTTGCTGACGGAATAAATTCATTGACCGTGAATTTCGGTCATCTTAACTTGCCAGGCACATAATGATGAACATAAATGCAATGAAGCCTAACCAGACCTGTTAGCTAAGCGACTCCTCATTGTTGTTCTAGTTGCCAGCGGGTTAAAACCACCATAAATGCCTCCATTGCTTATCTCCTACTTTTTTCTGTGTTTAAAGCACTTTAATAAGCTCATGCTTCTCTTGGACAGCAACACTAGAGACACTCTCTGCCTGCAGAAACGGTCATGCAGGTGCTGGGTGGTCAGGGTGCTTCCGCCTGGATGACGGTCACCATGTTGTTCGTGTGCGCGCTTGCGAAGCGTTTCTTTCATATTTAATTTTTCTTAAATTAATATATCATAGGCGTGGTGGCATACTTCCATAGGGAGGTGGGCTGCTGCACAGAATGTTACCAGAGGAAACCCTGCAATTAGGCTTTATAGGCCCAAATGTAGGCTGTGTTTAAAAGTGGAATACAAAGAGGTGTAGCCTATATGCAGGCAGTCACACTTAAAGGCCATCCGAACGGATCGGTTCCCTTTTATATCTAGTTTCAAGATATTTAAAGTACCCTATTACGTGACATTTGGCCTTTAAGGTACATGTCCGCCTAGGCGTCTGTTCCCCGCGCCTCCTCTGCCTTGGGATCAGTCAGGAGCATGCAGGGGGCATAACCAGGCGAGAGTCACGACCCCAATACTTTGTACCTGCAAACTGCATGGAGCGTATCACTGTGACTGGTCAAAGAACTTCAGCCAATTTTTAAGCAGTATTTTCGGTTACAAAAGTGCCATTTGATGAGCTTTTTCTGTCTACCCCAACCTGCTCTGTTCTTCTCGACCTGCAGGGCTTGCACGTGATTGGTCCCCTCGACTCCTGGTGGGTGGGCTGCTCTACGTCAGTTCACGACGCTTCCAGACGTTAAAGTTTTGCCTGTCTATAAAGTCAAAGAATCTGTGTGTGTGTGTGTGTTCCTCACATATCTCTTAAACCGTTCGTCAGACTGACCTCAGATTTTATAAGTGCTTTGCTGAGGTAACGAGGGTGTGCATCTCCGAGTATGAAGTTGCTCAGTCAAAACATGTAATTTTTATCAAAAGTTTAGCCACCGCTATGTCTCATGCCCAGGCTTCTAGAAGTGTGGATGGGGTTTTGGATTGACTCCGTACTGATTGGATAATATGCGGTATTATGGCATCAGTAACCACAGTGCTCCGTAAGCAAAACAAGGAAGCGAAAAGCGACAAATTTGACTAGAAAAAGATAATACTTAAGATTTAATGCTTTAAAAAAATTATACCATAAAGTTGCTGTGATTGTGTAGGTGTAATGGATAATTCGGCATGGAGAACACGAGCTGTGTGTGTGTGGGGGGGGGGGGTGGAGGGGGTGGCTGGCGAGGACCTGTGGTGCCGCAAAGGACAATGGTGGTTCACAGGTAAAGCAGCAGCCAAGATTCCCGTTAACTGGGCAGGCTGGGCTTGTCTCCCTGCGATCCACCAGTTCAGCTGCTGCTTCTCCAACACTGGTGTCTGACTGGGTGGACCATGATCCTTCACGGGGAGGCACACCCAGCCTGCCCGGTCAGTGGTAGTCGGGAGTCCCAACTGCTGCTTCACCCGTGTGGTACCACAGTCCTTTGCAGGACCATGAGTCCCCCCCTCCCGTGCGAGTATCTAAAAATTAAAAATGTAATAATAATACCGTCATGATTGTGGAGCGGAATGGCCAGATCAATTGCATATCATATGCGGACATGCATGCACACTTTGATTAGACGACACAGCACAAAAATGGCCACATAACAATATAAATCATTTTTATTTAAATATTTACAGATAAATGGGCAACACTGATGCAACAGTTGCAGCCAAACAGGTCATTCTGTTGTGTATAATAATGTTGGGTGTTTTGTACTTTCAGTATTGCTAAAATATAAAAGGATGCACTACAGTGGGTCTCAAATATTGTTTGTATTTATTCAGATAAAAATGACATTAAGTGTGGTATACAAACAGAAAATGTAAATCTACCTATGAAATGTCATACAAAATCCAGGATGACACATGAAAGTGAAAGTATTTCCAATGTGGTTTTTTATTACACTGGTCAACACCAAATTTATAGTCTAAGTTTTTTTTAGCTGATTTAGGACAATTTTGATGTGCTGAATCAAAAAATCACATTGGTTTTGCTCAATCAGGTCAACTTTTTGAATAATGGCCACATGTTTTATACATTTTGTTTACATTTACGGGTATTTTCGCTTTATATGATAAATTCTTTTTTATTTCTTGAAATTCTCTGAATTTTGAACAATGATGATGTAACATTCAGTTTACATGTACTTACCTTTATATAAAGGTAGGTACTTGCACAGTACTAAGTAAGTACTAAGTAAGTACAGGTTTTTACTTAGCACCTGATCGAGAGAAATGGATGCCATTTTTGGATTCAGCGGTGCAAAATTGTCTTAAATCAGTTGAAAAAAACACAGACAACTTACAAAACAATGATTTTTGTAACCCTGTGTTATAGATATTTGCAAACGTGTCCTGTTATAGTACTGCATGAGTTTATTGACACACACTATAAACCACACATATAAACTAAAACAGTTATAATGGTGATTGAACAGTTCCCATTCCCCAAAGTGCAAGATATACTATGATGAATATAAGTCATAAAAGAGCATGCAAATAAGTGATCTGAAAAAAATAAACAAGCAGTTCTTAAACAGTCGCTAATATTTGATGTCCCATTCGTTTTCAATCATTCTGTAATTAATACTCCCACATGGGGTGGGCGATATGGCCCAAAAATGATATCACGATATTTCTGTGAATTTTCACGATAACGATATTCTTCACGATATTGCAGAATACAGTTTTTTCTTTAAAATTTATAAAGTACAGTTTCCCAGGCCAGCGTTAATTATGTTCAACATATTCAGTAGAAACAAAAACTCTTATTTCTCCAATTTATAAAGAGCAGTTTAGAATGTGTTTCAAACTTTTTTTATTCTGTTTCCATTATTATCAGTATCCAATATTATTCCAAGGTTGTCATAGCCAGGAGCGGCACTGGGGTTAAGCTCCCAGTGCTCATAAAATGCTCCTTATGGCGTGTGTCTTGAAAAGCCTCTGACAACTAAGTCCAACTCCTAGCCTGCCCGTGTGGTTTAGTCTCTAAGCCCGGCGGAACTGCTTTTACTAATAGAAGGGGCAAGGGCGGATCTCTGGCACCTTAAAACCAGATGCTTCGGGTAGATGGTGGCTCGTCAACCTGTAGAGGTAGCCCATCTAGGGGAAGATGAACCCTGATTTCAAACCTCCGCTGCTTTGCAGCACACCCGGTCACGGGAAAGGCTTCGGGAGTCAACCCTGAGGGAAAAATCCGGAGTCGGAGCCCCTAAGGCAGTTCTCTGTTGTGCTCAACATGGTTCTGGCAGCTCCTGCGATGGCGCTGGTGCCAAACTGCTCACCCTCCGCCTCAACACCACTCAAGGCCCAGTCACCCTCGTCAGTGTGTATGCCCAAACACCGACAGCCACACCAGAGGCAAAAGATGAGTTCTACGAGAATCTCGCAACAACTGTCAGGATCATCCCCAACTCTGAACAACTCATTCTCCTTGGAGACTTCAATGCCAGAGTGGGTGCTGACCACGACTCCTGGCCCTCCTGTCTTGGACCATTTGGCGTGGGCAGAATGAATGACAACGGACAGCGGCTGCTCGAGTTCTGTACATATCACGATCTGTGCATCACAAACTCGTTCAAGACCAAGCCCCAATACAAGGTTTCCTGGCGACATCCGCGCTCAAAGCACTGGCAGCAGCTGGACTTGATCCTGACCAGGCGCACCTCACTGACGAACGTGCTAATCACCCGTTCGTTCCAGAGTGCAGATTGCGACACAGACTATTCATTGGTGTGTTGCAAGGTGGCTAACGAGGAGGGAGGACGCTGGCGCTGCTCTGTTCGCCGCTTCCCCATTCGTGATTCATTCGTAATTTCTTCTTTTTTTTTAACTTTACAGTTTCTGTGTTTTGTTCATTTCCCTACATTGCTGGACCTGGATACTACTATTTTTTGTTCATTTTAGTGGTGGTGTGGACGCTTACCTGCAAGACGATCTTGGCTGTCAACTTCACCCACCGGGCTGACTCAAGTGCTACTCCGGTCACAAACTGTTCTGTTGTCCTGTCATGGTTTGGATTGTCTTCATCTGCCTCTCTACTCTCCATCTCTGGAACATCTACCCGCAACTTGCTGGTGGCCTTAGCCTGCGGGAAAGCGGGCTAGCGGGAAACTGGCTGTTAGCCAGCCAGTTGACGGCTGGCCGACCGCTACCTGTCCGTGCTTTGGCTGTCATCTGTCTGGGACTCCCTGCTAACATCGCTGGGCCATCAGCTAGTTCGCTACCGAGCTTGCTACCGGGTGTCTCGCTACAAGCTGGCGGGTCAACGGCTAACTGGCTGCTGCCTGGTGCTAGCGCTGCTTGGCTAGAAATCAGAGAGGCTGGGAAGCGTCCTTCCATGGTCGACACGTGCTGTCACTTCATCCTGCAACTCTGCCGACTCATTGGTTTTATCGCCTGCAACAAACTCGGACCTCCATCACCCACCTCCAGCACCGGCATAGCCCCAGTTATGGCGCTACGCTACACATCCGTGCAACTCCTCCGGCTAAACCACCAAACCTCTCCCTCCTTGGAACTCATTGCCTCACTAAAAAGCTCCAGACTTCTCCTCCGGCCCCGATATATCCACCGAAGTTCACGCCGCAAGTTTAATTACCACTTCACCACAACAAACTGTATCCCCGTTCTCTGGTCAAATCGCTGCATGGACACCGGCTTCCGCACTTCCGCGTTGCATCATCACAACAATGTGACACGTCATCAGAACAACCCCAACGTGAATCCTTTCAATCTCCGCCCTATCCCGACTTCCGCACCCGCATTTTCAAAAAAAAAGCACCTGAAACTTGCCCTCTTCAACACACGATCCCTTAACAATAAAAGCCTCATTCTAAATGAATTCATCACTGATAATAAACTGGATCTCCTCTGTCTCACTGAAACTTGGCAAAAACCCCTGGATTACATCGCACTTAACCAAACCACCCCTGCTGGATATTCATACCTGGACAACCCACGCCCTGAAGGCCATGGAGGAGGCATTGCTGCTATTCATCTTCATAACCTTAATCCACGACCTCTCTCCATACCCGCTGTTTCCTCTTTTGAACACCAGACTTTTAAACTCCCCGGCCCAAAACCTCTCCTCATTGCAATTATTTACCGCCCTCCCAAACCAAATCCATCTTTTTTATCAGATCTTTCAGAACTCATTACAGTACTGTCTGCAACCTCACCATCTGTCCTACTGCTTGGCGATTTCAACCTCCACATTGATTCCCCTGACTGCAAATACGCAAACGATTTTCTGGACTTACTAAAGTGTCTAAACTTCACCCAACACATAACTTTCCCTACCCACAGACGTGGACATGTCCTGGATCTGGTTTGCTCCACTGGTCTCCACATTCACAACATCTCCAGCACTGACCTCACCATCTCGGATCATCTCGCCATCACACTGGACATTGACATCCCGGCCCCTCAACCCAAACAAGACCGAACAATAACCTTCAGGAATCTTAAGTCCATCTGCTCAGTTTCTCTCTCCACATGCATATCTAACACTCTCTCCAACCTCACCTTCCCTGTAAACCCAACCCCTACGGACTTAGTAAACATCTACAACAATACATTGTCTACCTCCCTCAACAAACTGGCCCCCATGATAACAAAATCCGTCACTTTCATTCATTCGGCCCCCTGGTACACCTTAGAACTTCACAAACTCAAAAAACAACTGCGGCAGCTTGAACGCCTGAGCTGCAAAACTGGTCTGACTGTACACGCCCTCGCTCACATAGAACTGATGCACCTATATCAATCCTCACTCAATGAAGCTCGCTCTGCCTACTACTCCAGCATCATTCACTCTGGATCCTCCAACCCCCGCACTCTGTTCTCCACCATCAACAAACTCCTCAAACCCCAGGACATCATTTCATCATCCTTCACCCCTGAAAAATGCAATAGCTTTCTATCATTTTTCCATTCCAAAATTGACAACATTCACAACCAACTTGCCTCCTCCCCAGCCATCACCCCTGACCCAGAACCCACTTTTTCTCCACCCATAGATAAACAGCTCTCCCTTTTCTCACCCATAACCACTGATGAACTTTCCAAAATACTCTCCAGCATGAAATCATCTACATGCCCCCTGGACCCCATCCCCTCCCCCCTTATCAAAGCCTGTCTCACCCCTCTTGCCCCCCTTATCATCGACACCATCAACTCCTCCCTGACCACTGGCATTGTCCCCCCATCACTTAAGATTGCAGCCATCACCCCCCTCCTTAAGAAACCTGGCCTGGACTCTGACGACCCCAACAATTTCAGACCCATCTCCAACCTCCCATTTCTGGCTAAAATATTGGAAAAAGCTGTTGCCACCCAACTCAAGAAACACCTCCTCTCCAACAAACTCTACGAAACATTCCAATCTGGATTCCGTTCTCAGCACAGCACTGAAACCACCCTCCTCAGGGTCACCAATGACCTCCTGCTCGCCTCTGACTCTGGCTCCCTCACCATTCTTCTCCTTCTCGATCTCGGCGCTGCTTTCGATACCATCAATCATTCCATCCTGCTCCGTCGTCTGCTTTCTATTGGCATCACTGACTCCGCCCTCTCTTGGTTCACCTCCTACCTGTCTGAGAGATTCCAGTACATCTCCATCAACAATCATAAATCACGCACCACCCCCGTCTCACACGGTGTCCCTCAAGGCTCTGTGCTCGGTCCAACCCTTTTCACTCTCTACATGCTTCCGCTTGGTCACATCATTCGTCAACATGGTCTTCACTTTCACTGCTACGCCGACGACACCCAGCTGTACATCTCCTCTAAATCCATCAACCCCGCCATTCTCTCCACCATCACCAACTGCCTTACAGACATAAAAACCTGGATGACTAACAACTTTCTCAAGCTAAACAGCAATAAAACAGAAATCATCATTTTTGGACCAAAATCTCTTTTACCCTCTTCCCAGAACTTTTCATTCCAAATCGATGGTCACTCAGTCACCCCCTCCCCCCTGGCCAGAAACCTCGGCATTATCATGGACCCCACCCTCTCCTTCAAATCTCACATCAACCATATCACCAAAACGGCATTTTTTTCATCTTCGTAATATTGCACGCCTCCATCCAACCCTCTCACCCTCTGCTGCTGAAATACTCATCCATGCCTTCATCACCTCCAGACTTGATTACTGTAACAGCATTCTGTATGGACTTCCTTCCACCATCCTCCAAAAACTACAGTATGTCCAAAACTCAGCCGCCCGCCTACTTACTCACTCCCGCTCCAGAGACCACATCACTCCTCTCCTCCGTCAGCTCCACTGGCTCCCCATTCAACAGCGCATCAACTTCAAGATCCTCCTCATCACCTATAAAGCTCTTCATAACCTCGCCCCCTCATACCTAACGGACCTTCTGTCTCGTCATTCTCCCTCTCGTCTCCTCCGCTCTGCTGACGCTCACCTTCTTACCCCCATCACCAAGACAAAATTCCGCACCCTGGGTGATAGATCATTTGCCATTGCCGCACCAACCCTCTGGAATTCCTTGCCCCTTCACATCCGGTCTGCCAACACACTTGCTTCTTTTAAAAGTGAACTCAAAACCCATCTTGTCAAATCTACCTACAAAAACTGACTGCCTCTTCTACCTATGTGTACCTACCTTGTCTGTTTACTTGTCCTCTATATGTTTGTCCCTATGCTGCTTTGTAAAGCGTCTTTGAGTATTTAGAAAAGCGCTATATAAGACTGATGTATTATTATTATTATTATTATTAAGGTCAAGCTGCAGCTGAAGAAATTCCATTGTTCTAGACAGCTGGAAAGGCACGGATTGACACCAGCAAGATGGCCCAACCAGAACTTGAGTAGTTTGCCTCCACCTTTAAGAAGGAACTTGGTGTACCACAAGAAGGAGAATCTGCAAAGCAGAAGTGGGAAGAGCTGCGAAACACCATCCACCGCACAGCCTTGGCTACCTTTGGGAGGAAGACCTCGAAGTTACAGGACTGGTTTGATGCCAAGTTGACCAAGATGACCCCCGTCATTGAAGCCAAGCGCTCAGCACTTGCTGAGTACAAGAAGTACCCAAACGAGAAGAATCTCCAGATTCTCAGGGCTGCGAGAAGCAAAGTTCAGCAGACTGCTCGGCGCTGTGCCAACGAGTACTGGACTCAGCTCAGCCAAGACATTCAAACCGCTGCCATAACAGGGAACATCCGTGGTATGTACGATGGCATCAAGAAAGCACTTGGTCCGGCTCAGAGCAAGACGGCCCCCCTCAAATCCTCCACTGGGGAGCTGATCACAGAAAAGAACAAGCAGATGGAGAGATGGGTGGAACACTACTCCGACCTCTACTCCAGACAGAACACCGTGACACCGTCAGCCCTTGATGCCATCGACTGTCTGCCATCCATGGACGAACTCAGCAAGGCCATTGACAGCTTGGCCGCTGGCAAGGCACTCGGCAACGACGGCATACCCCCCGACCTGATCAAGCACTGCAAGACCGCCCTACTGCTGCCATTGCATGACGTCCTCTGCCAGTGCTGGAAGGAAGGTGCCGTACCACAGGACATGAGGGACGCCAAGATCATCACCCTCTACAAAAAACAAAGGAGAGAGAAGTGACTGCAACAACTACAGGGGCATCTCCCTCCTCAGCATTGTTGGCAAAGTCTACGCACGAGTTGTTCTCGTTCGTCTACAGAAGCTTGCCGAACGTGTCTACCCCGAGTCTCAGTGTGGCTTCCGCGCTGAGCGATCAACGGTAGACATGATAAGATAAGATAAGATAAGCCTTTTAGTCCCACAACGGGGAAATTCCAGGATTGCAACAGCACAGGGATAGCAACACTCAGAGCAACAATCAGAAGGCAAGAAAAAAAAAAACAAGCAAGCAAGAGCAGCTAATATACATATGTACATATTACTATAAAATATATATATACACACACACACAGACACACAGTGCAGAGCATTGTAGCTGGATGGAATAAATATATGAATATATGAACACACAGTGCAGAGCATTGTAGCTAGATGGAATAAATATGTAAATATATAAACACCCACAGTACGGAGCATTGCAGCTAGGTGGAATAAATATGCAAGTATATAAACACACACAGTGCGGAGCAATGTAGCTAGATGGAATAATATGTAGATATATAAAAACACAGTGCGGAGCATTGTAGCTAGATGGAATAAATATATAGATATATAAATATAAACACACCCAGTGCTGAGCATTGTAGCTAGATGGAATAAATATATAGATATATAAATATAAACACACCAAAAACACCAAAAACATGATATTCTCCATCCGCCAACTCCAGGAGAAATGCAGAGAACAGAACATGCCCCTGTACGTCGCCTTCATCGACCTCACCAAAGCTTTCGATCTGGTCAGCAGAGAGGGCCTTTTCAAGATCCTGCCAAAGATAGGATGCCTACCAAAGTTGCAAAGCCTCATCAATCGTTTCACACCAACATGCAGGGGACAGTGCAGCACAACGGCAACGTCTCAGAGCCATTCAACATACGCAGCGGAGTGAAACAGGGCTGTGTACTTGCGCCAGCCCTCTTTGGGATTTTCTTTGCTATGCTCCTGAGGCATGCCTTCAGCACAGCAACAGAGGGAATCTACCTGCACACAATATCTGAGGGCAGGCTTTTCAACCTCGCCCGCCTGAAAGCCAGAACCAAAGTACGCGAAGCTCTAATCAGAGACATGCTGTTCGCAGATGACACTGCAGTCGCAACCCACACACAGCAGGAGCTTCAGACCCTGATGGACCGCTTCTCCCAGGCATGCAAGGACTTCGGGCTTACCATCAGCCTGAAGAAGACTAGCGTCTTGGCGCAAGGCACGGAAGCACCACCAACCATCACCATCGACGACTACGAGCTGGAGGTCGTGAATCAGTTCACGTACCTGGGGTCCACGATCAGCAACAACCTCTCCCTTGATACAGAGATCGACAAGAGGATTGGAAAATCAGCCTTCACACTCGCTCGCCTCACCACACGAGTGTGGGAGAATCCCAAACTCTCTGTCAAAACGAAGATGGCAGTGTACAACGCCTGCGTCATCAGCATAGTGCTCTATGGGAGTGAGACGTGGACAACATACGCCCGGCAGGAAAAGAGACTGAACTCCTTCCACTTGCGCTGCATTCGCCACATCCTGGACATATCCTGGCAGGACAAAGTGCCCAACACAGAAGTTCTGTCCCGCGCCGGCCTTCCCTCCATGTTCACTCTACTCAGGCAGCGCAGGCTCTGCTGGCTAGGCCACGTTCACCATATGGAGGATGGCAGAATCCCCAAAGACGTCCTCTACGGAGAACTGGCGACTGGCAGGAGAGATGTTGGCCGCCCACAGCTGCGCTTTAGAGACGTCTGCAAGAGAGACATGAAGGCCCTGGAGATCAACACAGAGCGCTGGGAGGACCTTGCAACCGACCGCTCCAAATGGAGAGGCACCCTGACCAGACAGCTCAAGGCGGGTGAAGAGAGACTGACTGCTGCAGCAGATGAAAAAAGGACCCGCAGGAAGAACCGCCACAGACCCAGCAGCACGGAGACCACCCACAAGTGCGACCTGTGTGACAGGGACTGCCATTCGCGCATCGGCCTGTTCAGCCACAGGTGGTGCTGTTCCAGCAGAGTAGACGTTTAGGATTCTCTTCCATGGTCATCATAGACCGATGGAGGCTGACAACGGCCAATATTATCAGAAAATATTATAAACCACCGCATCTTAAGTGCACTGACGGGTGTACTGAAACAAAAACTCTGGCCAGGAATTTGACTTCATCTTAGGCCACCCTGTTGTTGGAAACCAGAAACCGCCACAGTTTTAGTACGCCAACATTTTAAAATAACAGGTATCAATCTAGTTATGAAAATAATTATAACCTTAAGCTGGGAGGAAAACTATAAATTTGGATTTTAATAGTCAACTGATCTATTGATTGTTAAAACAACTGACTAATCTTAATTTTAATCTGGTGCTGCTTCTGATTTCATCTTTTCACAATGAAAACGCAAGGTAAGAGGCTTTAGATAAGTTACAATTCTGCATGAAAAAGGTCACGAATTTATCACCAAAAATGTTCAAAATTTTAAAAAAAATGTACCTTTATGAAAAGATGTTTAAAAAAATGAGAAAATAAAACAAATTTAGGAGAGAACGGTAACAAGCAGATGAGAGTAAAGTTGGTACTGTAGATTACATGTAGCCCATAGTTTTGAAAATTATAAAGGTTTTTCTTAAAACATCTGAATAGTTCTTAAAACATTGCGTTATAAATGTAAGAGCAGTTTAGCTATGGTTAATGCAGCCAATTTATTACATTTAAAAACATAAACCCTAAACTACGGCATAAGCAGCTACAGCAGTATAATATAACGACAGATCATTCACTACATCAGAACACATTCAGACACGTAGATCACCCAAATGTCTCCTGAGCCAGCGGACGGATCCACTGTTTCTTGTAGGAGGCAGTACAATAGGGACCAGCTGTTAGCACTTAACCGGCCCACGATGCTAACGCAAAAACTTGACATACCGGGAGAACTAAGATGAAAACGGCATGGATGTCATGCTGGAACAAGACTATAGTTATTATGGGGAATGTACGTTCGTTACTCAGAAAAACAGATGAGCTAGCGGCTATCTCCCACTACGATAGCAAATACAGGGAGTGTAGCCTGATGCTATTCATGGAGACGTGGCTAACAGAACTAGCAACAGATGCTAACATTGAACTGGAGGGTTTCCACGCAATACGGGCAGACTGAACACCAGACAGTGGGAAGGCAAGGGGCGGAGGAGTGATAATGTATGTCAATAACAACTGGTGCAGACCGGGACATGTCACGGTTAAACAACAACTCTGCAACAAAGACATGGAGTTGCTAGCTGTTAGCATGCGGCCTACATATCTCCCGAGGGAATACTCAAACGTGATCTGCATTGTTATTTATGCAAATCCGACGGTAAACGCTGGGACAGCGCGTGACGTCATCCACTCAGTAACTGGCAAGCTGCAGACAGAACACCCAGATGCTCTTCTCCTCATCTCAGGCGATTTCAACCATATTTTACTGTCTCCCATTCTACCCACGTTCACCCAGTATGTCACATGCCACACTAGAGACAATAAAACACTAGACTTATTCTACGCAAACACTAAGGAGGCGTACACCTCATCACCCCCCCCCCCCCCCCACTCGGGAGATCGCATCACAACTTGGTTCATCTCCGGCCGGTGTACAAACCCCTAGTGCACAGACAACCTCTGGTCATGCGAACAGTGAAGTTATGGTCTGAGGAGGCAATGGACGCTCTGTTTTGAAACCACCGCCTGGGAGCAGCTCTGCGATCTACATGGTGAGGACATCGATGGCTTCACTCACACCATCACGGACTACATCAGCTTCTGTGTGGACAACACCGTACCCACCAAGACCATACGGTGTTGCTCAAACAACAAACCCTGGATCAACCCTGAGATAAAAACACTTCTGAGAGAGAAGAAGAGGATTTTCAGGTCGGGGAACAGGGAGATGCTGAAGTCTGTACAGAGGGAGCTGAGGAGGAAGATCAGAGAAGGCAAGGACAGCTTCAGGAAGAAGATGGAGGACAAGCTGCAACAGAGCGACATCGGTGGGGTCTGGAGAAACCTTAAAACCATCTCTGGGCTCCAGAATACCTCCCCCCAGGCCACGGTTTGGTCAATAAACTCATGCAGTACTATATCAACAGGACACGTTTACAAATATTTGAGACCCATTGTAGTGCATTATTTTATATTTTAGCAATATTTGGTTATTAAAAGGTTTTTAAAACTGTAATCAGTTGAATTAAGTACAAAACACCCACCGTTATGATGCACAGCAGAAAGACCTGTTTGACTGCAACCATTGCATCAGTGTTGCCCACTTGTCAGTAAATATTTAATTTAAAATTATTTATTTTGTTATTTGGACGTTTTTGTGTCCTGTTTGGTCGTTAAGTCATTCTGACCACTCCGCTCCACAATCTGCCTCTCGGCCAAAGATGCTGGGATAGGCTCCAGCCCCCCTCCCCCCCGCCCCCCGCCCCCCCGTGACCCGAAAAGGATTAAGTGGAAGAAGATGGATGAATGAATGTGGGAGGAGCGTCATCAGGGACTCACAGTCCTGCAAAAGATAGTGGTAGCAGATGGGGGAAGCAGCAACCAGGACCCCTGTCTACCACTAACCAGGCAGGCTGGGCTTGCCTCCCTGCAAAGGACCGTGGTCCGCTTGGTCCGGCTGCTGCTTTTCCGGATGTGTTTTGTGCTGGATTCACCGATATTCTTTGCCAGACCCCGGGTCCCCACTAGCACTCCTCCCAGTCTCCTCGCATGCTTTGCGTTCTCCACATATGCTGAATTATCCTTTAGACCAGTGGTGTCGAGCTCATTCCATTCTGGACCAAGACCCTGCAGGTTTTACCTCCACCCAGTGTCTCCCACAGGTGATTTCACAGAATTTCTTCCCACTGATTGCTGATTAGCAAAAACACCTGCTGAAGAGACTGGGTGGAAGTAAAAGGTTTTTGGCCCAGAATGGATGGAGTTTGACATCCCTGCTTTAGACTGACGCAATCATGTTAACTTCATGGTATAATTTTTTTAAGCATTAAATTTTCAGTATTATTCTTTACTAGTCAAATCTGTTGCTTTTCACTTTCTTGTTTTGTTCACTGAGTGCTCTGGTGACTGGTCGTGAGGCCGCGTATTATCTAATCAGCACAGAGTCAATCTGAAACCCTGCCCACACTTTCAGAAGCGTGTTGCAGAGAGGAAGGAGAAGAGACTGAAATGAGCCGCTGTCATGTAAATAAGATGAATAGCATGAGGATATTTAGTTTGTTTAAAAGACTCATTCTAAAGGGAATGCATCTTAAAATGACTTCTGTTGCAATATGATGCTATATAGAAAAATACAGTTCATTCTACCAGGGCACCATTGAGAGCATCCTCACCAGCTGCATCACTGTTGTACGGAAGCTGCACCGCCTCTTGCCATAAGACTCTACAACACACAGCGAAAGCAGCAAGATCATCGGTGTCTCTCTGCCCTCCCTCTCGGACATCTACCACACCCGCATCACCCGCAGAACCATCAACATTGCAGGTGACACCTCCCACCCCTCACACTCCCTCTTCAGCCCCCTGCCCTCAGGGAGAAGGTACCGAAGCTTACGGGCCCACTCCACAAGACTGCTAAACAGCTTTGTTCACCAGGCCATCAGGACCCTGAACTCTGCCCACTTCCCCCCCCTGTCCCTGGACTGTAACACACTCACCTACACAATAACTACCTCAGCTGTTTGCACAGAAGGACTTGGTACACCAGCTGTAATACATCTGCTGTTGTATTTCTCTGCACCTTACTGCAACCATTTGCACAAATGCCATACCTGCTGTCTGTCTATCATTACAATACTGATCATGCGCAGCCCAACTGTCACTGTCTGCACCCCCGTTACCACATTGAACGAGCAGTTTACGGGTATTACAGTTCACTGTACATAGGATGGCTGTGTTTTTACCGTTTTTTGCATTATGGGTAGCATTACTGTACATAAATTGTTGTTGTTTTCCATCCTTATTCCTTCTTGTCTTACAAATTGTGCACACCACTAAGAGAGAGAAACAGCATTTCAATTCTACTGTATGTCCTGTACATATAGAAGTATTGACAAATAAAATTCTTTGAATCTTTAAAATTAAATAAAACTAACTTGACACTCTAGAGTGGGCGAGTCCTTTGGGGGGTTGAGGTGCCCCCCAGTGCAGTGGTAGAGGAAACACTGCTGAGGAGACTGAGTATAATTTTAGTGCAGTATAAACTGCCTCAGTATAAACAATATTGTCATTGTATATCGCATACAGTATGTAAATGGATAGTGCCGTACTTGTTTATGAAAGATTTTACATTGTTTTGTACATTTTCCAGTGTTTTTCTCTGGCTTAAAGACCTTGGCGCGGTGGCAACATATTTTTCCGAGGGGGTGGGGGCAATAAACATACCAGAATATGTTAATTTTATGCCATTTATTTTTTTAAATTTTACACAGTAACATTGCATATGGAACCTACCATTTGAAGTATTGTACAACCAAGGCTTGAATCTTGGAATACTGGACCAGTTGAGATCCCACCCAGATGCCCTGTGTTTGGACTTTTTACTGGTGTCATCCTTTTCTCCTTCCTCTGCTCTCACCTCTGCTGGACCCTCTGCCTGAACACTTTCCTCTCCTTGGCTCCTCTCTTCTGTCTCATCTTTCCCTCTCTGAGCTATGTCTAATTCAGGTTCTCTCTCTGTCTATGGTGATATACAAACAGGTTAGAAAATATCAAGTGTTGTCATGTTTTGTCCTGCAGGACTTTTTTTTGTCATGGTTTACGTAAATGACAAAAATGTGTATTTTTTGTATTTTTATTCTAGTGTTTTGTTTTGTTTTTTTCCATGGAGAGAGTAGGGAAGGAAAAGAAACATTCATAATAGTAATGTACTCAAGCATACTTAAATTATATGATCAGATGGGTATAGTAGCCAGAAATTCTACTCATGTAAAAGCAGTGCTATGAAAGTAATTAAAAGTAGACGACCAAAAATTTCTAGTTGAGTTAAGAGTACAAAGAGCACCCACTTAAAACTTAAGTAATGACTTCAGTCTTGAAGGTTTGAGGTTTTTCTCCAAAATTTATAACAATTTTCTTGTAGTTTTCTACTTTTCTCTGTAAATTTATCTAAGTTTGAAACAGTTTTCCTCAAATTTGTAATTTCCTCTTGTAAAATTGACTTTTCTTGTACATTTGAAACTTTATTATAAATTTATGGATTATTTTGTGACTAATTTTTGACTTTTTTTAAAAAAAATAAAATTACTGTTTTTTAAATATATTTGAAACGGACTGGTAATTTTTTTTAAATTTTTGCTTATAACAGTTTACATTTTGATTATAATTTTGCAGTCAGAACAGAACTCATTTAACTTTATGATCATTTAACTCTGATTACAAAAAAAATAATAAAATTGTATTTAATGAAATAAACTAACTTAAATGACCAAGGATGCCGTTATTTCTGTTATAATATTTCTTTATATTTATAGTTTTTGGTTTTTTTTTTTTAAGAAACCTCCTCACCACCCAGATAGCAGGAAAAACCTCCCTTATTTTGAAATCCAAATGTTGGTACGTTTAGTTTGTCTGAAGGCTGCTGACAGATTAAAGTCATTGACTTCGTGAATTTCGGTCATCTTAACTTGCCAGGTACATAATAGGGAATGTAGCTGAATTTTATCTAAACACTTAGAAAGGTCCTGGAGTAAAATAATCGGATCTATGAGGTGAATCTTCCTTTTATTGTTGCAACAATCAAAGCGGTAAAGTCAGGAAACCGCTCTACGATCAGAAATACAGCTCTGCTCTCTCCTGAGGGGAGAGCGAAAACACACACATTTATATCTTCCAGACTACAGGAAAAAAAGGAAAAAAAAGCACAAAGCACTCTGTGCTACTGAGGAATATCACAGGTGGGGGCCCTCAAGGTCAAAACCATCAGCAGGAGAAGGGAGTGAGCCTGAATACCTAAGCTGGTTACTGTGACATACAAGTTTTATCTTGGGACACAAAGCATCATAAAATCATCAAACAGCTTATTAATATAGCACAATAAAACAGTTCATATATGGACAAAAGTTAGTCATATGTTGTAACACACACTTATAAAACATATCTCAACAGATAAATGCATAGTCATTATAAAACATGTGATCTCAACAGATAAATGCATAATCAGTGAATTTCTACGACAGGAACATAACTTAATATTGTAGTGGCTGGTGAAATATATCCTCAGCAATTCATCCCCTGCCTTTCCCTTCATATGAAGCCAACTGCATATGAATTCTAACCACATCTTAGCTAAGCGACTCTTCCATTATTGCTTCCATTTCCAGCAGGTAAAAACCATGATAAACGCCAGTGCTTGCATATCTCTTCTGATTTTTTTCACGTTTAAAGTATTTTAATAAACTCATGTTTCTCTCGGACAGTCACACTATTGAGACACTCTGCCTGGTGACTGACTGGAAAGCTCGCGTGGGCGGGGCGCTTCTGAACTCCATGTGGATGACGGTCACACGCATTGTTCGTGTGCGCGCTTGCGGAAAGTCATTGCTTCATATATTTTTCTTAATTTTATATCTCCTCATAAGCGTAGCGGAATTTTTTTCTGGTCCGGTGGGCCGCCACCCAGAAATGTTACCAGAGGAAACACTGTTTTCTTTCCTACTGGTTATTTCCTTGATCTCTGACCTTTTTAGGGTATGCAGCTGCTTGTTTTAGATTTCCAAGTTTGCAAACTTAATTTCTTCTGTCTGTTGTATCTTCCTGTTGGACAACGGTGACCATATTGACAGATTGACCGTTGCTGCTCAGTCATGTGTTAAAACTGTCTCCTTTTTACCTCCACAGTACCCTCCACTTCTGGGCTTCAGTTTGGCTCTCTGCTGGTGTTTGCTGGTCTCTTCCAGTCGTATCTACATGGGAATGCACTCAGTGCTGGTGAGTGTGATCTTTCAGTTTAGTTTTGTCATGGGCACTGCAAGCGTTAGCATCACTGTACACATTTGAACTTGAAAAGTTGGTAGGGCTGTGACTAACAACTTGGTAGTCGACTAATCTCTCGACTATTTTTTTTGATTAATTGACTAATCACGATTATTTCTATGTCTGCCATCTCTGCTTTCTGTTGGTACCTCTCCTCTTTGGATCTCCAGTGTGTATTTTACATCACCTCTTTAAGTCTGCAAACGTGAGAATATCACCTTGTTCTCAGTTGCTGCTTTTAATATAACATTTTGTAAAGGGTCCTCATAGCAAAATAAAATCATAATCCATCAAATATGAGATTGAGACTTGAACTTGATAGCTTAAACGTGTTTGTAGCAACACAATTGTCAGACATTACAAAACCATAATTTAACTCATAATGCACAAACAAGTAAAGTGGCAGTTTTTCATGTTTTAGAACTTGAAATATTATTATTTTAGAATTTTTCCTGGACAAAAGGTTCACAGGCGATTAGTCATCTATCAGATTAGTTGACGATTAATTTTCTCATGACTCACTAGTTGATTAGTTGACTAATCATTGCAGCACTATTGTTGGGAAAAGTGTCTAACCAGTGAACATGTTTTTAGCCATTTTCTTTAAAGCACTTTTCACTGTGCCCTGCATTACCTTCAGATCTCAGCTACACTGGAGCAGATTTGTCAGCATGTTTAAGCCTGTATCCGTGTTGGCTCAGGACAGATGTAGACCATGAATGGCAGAAAACTTAGTGGAAAATATTAATGCCTGCATAAACTTGATTCTTCTGGCTTAGATGAAGTCAAGGCAAAAATTAATCTTACTTCAGTGTGTGTGTATACACACTTGTTGAAGTACAGCATTACAGTACTCCTTAGGACTGCCAAGAGGTGGATTCATTGTGTGCCCTTATAGAATACACTCAAAAAAAAATGGGGAACTCGAGGGCACTCAGAGAGCGCATACCTCTGCCAAGGCTCTGCTCTTCCCTCCCTTTGTCCGTCCCTTTGTCCATCCATATCACCTTCCATCAGTACATTGCGAGATAGGGCCTTGGCGGGGGTATGCACTCATGGATCACCTCCAGCAACTAATGAGTTCATTTTGGGGCCAAGGTCCACCTCAGGTGAAAATTTCATCCATATCCATCCAGTAGTTTTGGAGTATTGTTGATAACACTCTGTGAGAAGATAAGAGCCTTGATGGAGGTATGCATTTTGAGGTTATCACCAAAGTCGAATCATGTGTTCAGTGTGCCATTACACACCTTTCCTGAAAATTTTAATGAAAGGCACTATATAAATGCAATCCATTATTATTATTCATTCAATTCAATTCAACTTTATTTATATAACTCCATTTCACAACAATAGTCATCTCATAGCACTTTCAAATGTAGGGGAAACCCCCACAATTGCAGAAAGACCCCAGCAATCAGGCGATCCCCTGTGAGCAAGTGCTTGGCGACGATGGAGAGGAAAAACTCCCTTTTAACAGGAAGAACCCTCTAGCAGAACCAGGCTCAGGGAGGGGCAGTCATCTGCTGTGACTGGCTGGGGGGGTGAGGGGATAGAGAAGATGAAAAGAACAGATATATAGAGAGCAAACATTAAAGGAGTGAAGCCAAGTACATTATTGGAGGTCCCCCGGCAGTCTAAATCTATTAGCAGCAGAACTAAGGGAGGGTTTAGAGACACATGATCCCTCCCTAATTGTTGGCTATATCGAAAAGGGAGGTTTTTACCCTATTCTTAAAAACGGAGATCGAGTCTGACTCCCGAATCCAGATTGGCAACTGGTTCCACAGGAAAAGAGCTTGATAGCTGAAGGCTCTGCCTCCCATTGTACTTTTGGAGATTCTAGGTATTACAAGTAATCCAACATTTTGGGAGCGTAATGCACTGTTAGGATGATAGGGTAGTATCAGATCTTTTAAATAAAAAGGGGCCTGATTGTTAAGAGCTTTGTGAGAAGAAGGATTTTAAACTTAATTCTAAACTCTATGGGAAGCCAATGAAGGGAGGCCAAAACCGGAGAGAGATGATCTCTCTCTCTAGTACCTGTTAAAACTCTTGCAGCAGCATTTTGGATCAACTGAAGACGTTTTAAAGATATTTTAGGACAACCTGATAATAAAGAGTTATAATAATCTAATCTAGAGCTAACAAAAGCATGGATCAGCATCACTTTGAGACAAGATATTGTCTCAAAGTGATACTACACTGAAAAGCAATTCAAAAGTCAAGTGCAACTAGATGGTAAACTGTCAATAATACACTTCAACAGCAGAAGTCTTAACAAAAACTTTCCACAGATTCAGAACTATTTAAAACAGCTAGACAGAAAATTTACAGCTATGAGTCTCTGAAAGTCTCTGAAACTTGGCTTAATGAAGAGCAGGCTCCCCTGATGGCAATAGAGGGATATCAGATGTTTCATATTAACAGATCTCAAAAAAAAAAAGGTGGTGGTGTTGCACTGTATATTGACAGGGATGGCAATTTTCCGCGGATTTCCGCCAATTTATTTTCAAATTGATCATTTCTGTGAATCGTCTAAATCAGTTGAGAAAATTTTAGGGGGGTAAGGTACCTTATTGTTACCGATTTTAGCGAAAATCAACACGATTACATAAGCGCTCGGTGCTTCCCCTGGTCAAGTCTCCTGCGATAACCCGGATGTTTTGTACTCAAGCTACTGCTGTATTGTAAACAGCCCTGCGATTGGATAGTTGCAAACGATTGGACTAATCAAATGGCTCGTTGTATGCTTTGTCAAAAATTCATGGCGGCGTGTTCTCAAGGATGTGATTTTTGCACTAATTCGCGAAATTCCGCTTTTTTATCTTCCAGGAAGATAAAGTACGTTAGCGGCTTGTGGTCCACGAATGCAGTGAAGGTGCGCCCTTTCAGCCACAACTGGAAGTGGCATATGGCCAGGTGGAGAGCCAGTAACTCTCTGTCGAACACGCTATATTTACGCTCACTGTCGTGCAAAAACCTGCTAAAAAAGGTGAGCGGCTGCCAAGAACTGGCAACGCATTGCTCCACGACGGCCTCATGGCCATGTCTGAGACGTCGGTACTGAGCGCTATCCGAGCCACCGGGTCTGGGTGCGCCAGTAGTGCAGCGTTCGCCAGAGCTGTTTTAACCTCAGAGAACACCTGCTCCCGCTCAGGAGTCCAGTCGACTCTGTCCACCGGTTTCCGTTTCTTGAGTGCGGCGCACAACGGCTGTATGAGCTGGACTGCGCGGGGGAGGAAACGGTTATAAAAGTTAACCATCCCCAAAAACTCCTGCAGCGCCCTGACATTGATGTTGAGGAGAAAAAAATTGCAAAACAATTTGGGTAGATTACTTTTATGATTCCAAACAGTTTGAAATTGACAGTGCACAGTGGACATTGACTCATAACTTTTGAATATTTCTAAGACTTGGCTACATCAGTGATTGTGCAAAATGAACTGCTCAAGACTCAATGGAGATTGAAACTGGTGATCTGAAATGAATGCTGAAATTATAAAAAGTAATGGTATGAATGAATTTTATTTCTGTTGTGGAATAGATAAAATTAACTGATTTTGATTTGATCAAGTGTTAAAGCATGTGATGGATAATGCTTGTTGGAATATTTTAGGAATGCTATCTTCTTGGAACGTAAGTCAATATTATACAGTAATAAGTGGCATTCAGCTGTTTGTTTTATGTCATTTAAGCACAGTTCTGGTACTTAAAAATCATAACAACCCAGGAGCTTCGGGGGGGGGCTTTGCCCCCCTTGCCCCCCCCACACACACACACACACACCGGGGCTCTGCCCCGGACCCCGCTAGGGGACTACGTCCCCCAGACCCCCTGCTAAATTTTCAGATAATTTCCCCAACCCCAAATCACATCCCTGATTCGTGTTGGAATTCTGAGCTTTCGGTATCGTTTTCAGTGGAATTATGAGATTTTTAGCGAAGGATCAGGAGTCATAAGTGCTAGAAATAGACAAAAGTGTCAAAAATAAGTTCCGATGGAATTGGCTTGAGAGAAAAGTGACGGTAAAGGTGAAAATTGGCTCAAAGTTCGACGAGGTAACAAACACTCGGACAGTTTCTGAAGAAACCAGAAAAGGAGATGAAGTTCAAAGTTCAGAGACTGACACAACTTGCTGCCAAAAGGAAGAAAGTTTCACATTAGAAGTGACTTGGTGACCAGTGTAAATAGTGTAATAAACTTATAGAACTGTTAAATATGTTGGACTAAAGACAGTGAGACAACATTGAAGAAGTAAGTTAACTCTTCATTAAATTTAATAATTTATCTAAGTCTAGTATTTCATTTTTTTTAATCATTTTTTTCAGTCTAAATTACTTCTGTTTTACTGAAAACCTCTCAGCTTCAGGGGGGCTGCCCCCCCCGGCCCCCCCTTAAGTCTATCGACCAAATTAGATTTCAGCTGAAATCAGAATTTCCTGTTGCCATCCCTGTATTGATGACCTGTATAGGTGTAAGCTTGTAACTGGAATGTCCTTGCATTGAGACATTCAGAGATAAGTTAGTCGAGCTGTACAATAATATTACAAGTAAGAAAATGGTTGTAATTTGTGGAGATTTCAATATTGATTGACTAAATCCATTTCAACAAAATGTAATTAGAGTTCATGAATTCTATGTATAGTATGAGTCTGTATCCCACAATAATGGATCCCAGTTGAATCACAGTTCACACTGCTACACTTATTGACAACCTGTTTGTTAATATTATTGCTAAGAAAATAGTGGATTATTGATAAATGATATAAGTGACCATTTGCCAATCTTTGCACTTATCCATGGCCACAAGGGTGCCAGTACAGAAAATTTTTTTAAATCTTTCAGATACAAATCACAAAATGCAATCAGTTCTTTTAAAGAAGACTTGCTGAAGCAAGACTGGACAAAAGTCTATGTATCAGATGTAAATGAAGCCTATGACACATTTATAAACATTGTAACCACTCTTTATGAAAAAAAATTGTCCATTAGCAAAGAAAAAGCTTAAACATAAATTTGTCGACAAGCCATGGTTAACCAAAGGATTACAAAAGGCGTGTAAAGAAAAATTCATTATATAAAGCTTTTGTAAAGAAAAGGACAAAAGAAGCAGAGCAGCGGTATAAAACATACAAAAACAAGTTAACATATATAATGTAGTAAAAGACTATTACAGTAAAGAACTGGAGAAAAACGGAGACGATGTTAAAAATACATGGACAATACTTAACAGTATTCTTGGAAATAAAAACAGAAATACAAGCTACCCAACCAATTTTTCAAAAAATAATAAAATGACTCAGCGTATGAATGCAGTTTCACCTGCAGATGAATTTAATAACTTTTTTGTTAACATTGGTCCTAACTTGGCTCTAGAAATACCCATTACGGCACCTATGGGTGATACATTAAGCAAAAACACTGCTATAAAAGACTCCATTTTCATAAAGAACACAGATGAGAGAGAGGTCATTGAAATTGTTAAATCGTTTAAAAGTAAAACATCTACGGACTGTGATGGTATTGACATGCTCTTAGTGGTTTCACTAAGCATTCAATAATAGTTTTGACTGACGTATATTTGTAACCTGTCTCTCCAAACAGGTATATTTCCCAATGCAATGAAAATGGCTAAAGTAATTCCGATATACAAGACGGGTGACAGAGGGGAAGTTTCAAACTATAGACCAATTTCACTATTGCCGCAATTTTCCAAGATACTTGAAAAAATATTCTGTGAGAGAATTGACACCTTAATAATGAAGAATAATTTATTGTGTGAGGAGCAATATGGGTTCAGACACAAGAGGACAACTACATTTGCTCTAATGGAATTTATAGAAAAAATATCAACTGCCTTTGAAAATAAAGAGTACTCAGTTGGGGTATTCCTGGATCTTAAAAAAGCATTTGATACAGTGGATCATAATTTATTATTAAAGAAACTACAAAATTGTGGTATTGTGGCCACACTTATGTGACCTACTTTGTAGCTGGTGTAAGCTCTCACATTTTAGACAAGAACAAAGGCAGCGCTTCCTTGGAAATAACAGGGAGCTGTGAAGGTTTTAGCTTTGGGATGCAAGGCCTGAGACTGTGGGGGTGATTTCTGGGGATTAAAGAGGAGATGCATTGTTACGGGCGATTATAATGCAATGTGACTGGTGATGCAATTTGACTTGTGAACTGTGAGAGTCCTGGTATTTAAGGACGAGAGTTTCCTGTGTTGTCCTTTTTCTTCTTTGAGATGATGGTGAATGTGAATAAAGCTGACTTGAGAGAACACTGTCTCATCATTCCCACATTCTTACACTGGTGACCCAAGACGTACCATGCAGCGAGAGGAGATTTCCCCTGGGCCAGCCTCGTCAGGAGCCCCCAGCCAAGCGAATGCCGCTACAGTCCAGCTACCGGACTTTTGGCAGAACAATCCGCGCTCCTGGTTTAATGCGATTGAGGCGCAGTTCAACCTTAGGGGGATATCGGTAGACGCCACAAAATTCTACCACGTGGTTGCAAAACTGGACAACCACACGGCCCAGCATGTGGAGAGCCTGATCGACCAGCCGCCGGACAGCGACAAATACGGCGCGTTGAAGGCTGCACTCATCTAGCACTTCACCCCCTCAGTGGAAGAGCGAGCAGAGAGGCTCCTGGCGCTGACTGAGTTGGAAAATGACATGCCCGTGAACCTTATAGAGAAGTTGTTGAGGTTGAAAGACTCTGACGACGATCACTTCATTTTCACCCACCTCTTCCTCAGGACCCTACCGTCAGCGGCGAGAGCGACCCTGGCCAGTTCGCCACTGTTGGCCCAACGGGACTACCGCGCGCTGGCCCAGGAGGCGCAGCGAATTGTCAACGCCACCAAATGGCGCGCGGCCACAGCCGCTGCAGCGGAACTCGGCGCGACAGCCGGAGATGGCAGGGGGCCAGAGGCAGCAGTACCAGACTCACCGACGACGGCGGCGGCAGGGGCCAGGGAATGCGGATCAGACGTCCTTTATTTCTACCATCGCCGCTTCGCAGAGAGGGCACGCAAAAGTGTACCACCGTGCCAGTTCAGGCGTTCGGGAAACGCCAAGACTGGGGGTCGGTAGCAGCCGCAGCCCTCGGGGAGGCATTTCCTCGTGGACACAGGCTCCCAGTTGAGTTTCATCACACCTTCATACGCGGACAGGCTAGCAGGTTTCAGAGGTCCCGGGGTGACAGCAGCGAACGGCTCGGATATTAAGACCTTTGGTGAGAAGACTCTGCTTCTGTCTTTACACGGCCGTACATTTGAGTGGACTTTTGTTGTAGCAGCAGTGAATTTCAATATGTTGGGGGCTGATTTTTTGTGCTCACATGGTTTGTTGGTTGATCTCGCTAACAGGCGCCTGGTTAATGCATTTTTTTTTGATTCTATTCCCTGTACAGCGCGAGTGGCCCCGCCAACAGCACAAGCCAACGTCACAGCAGCAAGCAGTAAGTTCCACACACTGCTCACTCAGTTCCCAGCACTCACGGTCCCCACATTTTCGGCAACCATCGCTAAACACAGGGTGGAACATTTTATTACCACTACCGGACCGCCCGTTTTTGCAAAAGCTCAGCGCTTGGACGCAGCTAAACTGGCCATAGCGCACGAGGAGTTCGCCAACCTGGAGAGGTTGGGCATAATCAGGCGTTCAAACAGCCCATGGGCTTCCCCGCTACACATGGTCCCGAAGGCTGATGGCTCATGGCGACCTTGTGGCGATTTCCGCAGGTTAAACAACGCTACAGCGCACGACCGCTACCCAATCCCACATATCCAAGATTTTTACGTGCATTTGACAGGGGCGCGTGTTTTTTCTAAGATAGACTTGGTCCGCGGTTACCACCAAGTCCCAGTGCGCGCTGAGGACATACCCAAAACAGCGGTAATAACTCCATTTGGCCTATTCGAGTTTTTGCGCATGCCATTCGGGCTTAAAGGGGCCGCACAGACGTTCCAACGCATGATGGACGCGGTGCTGCGCAATCTCCCTTTCGTGTTCGTCTACTTGGACGATATTTTGGTAGCCAGCGCGTCCGAAGACGAACACAAAAACCACCTAGCCAGTTTTCCAGAGGTTGGGAGATCACGGGTTAATAATCAACCCAGCGAAGTGTCAGTCCGGGGTGGCGCAGATCGATTTTTTTTTAGGACACCGCGTGTCCCCCGAAGGAGCGGTTCTGCTTCCTGACAAAGTGCGCGCGGTAGCAGATTTTCCCTGGCCGCAGACGGTCAGGGCGTTATAGGAGTTTTTGGGAATGGTGAATTTTTATAACCGTTTCCTCCCCCACGCGGTGCAACTCATGCAACCGCTGTATGCCGCGCTCAAAAAACAGAAACCCGCGAATAAGGTCGAGTGGTCCCTGGAGCGGGACCAAGCGTTCTCGGAGGTAAAAGCAGCCTTGGCAAAGGCTACGTTGTTGGCACACCCAGACCCAACAGCCCGCATAGCGCTCACTACTGACGCGTCAGATGTAGCCATAGGGGCGGTCGTGGAGCAGCATGTGGCCGGGATTTGGCAGCCCCTCGCCTTTTTCAGCAGGAGCTTGCACGATAGTGAACGTAAATACAGCGCGTTCGACAGGGAGCTGCTGGCTCTCCATTTGGCCATCTGCCACTTTCAGTTCTGGCTAGAAGGACGATCTTTCACCGCGTTCGTTGACCACAAACCGCTAACATTCGCGATGGCCAAGGTTTCCGAACCGTGGTCAGGCCGGCAACAGAGACAGCTGGCCGTGATCTCAGAGTTTACCACTGATATTCAGCATGTGGCGGGCAAACTGAATGTGGTGGCAGATTGCCTCTCGCGCGCCATGGCGGCCCCAGTCAGCGTAGGAATAGATTACGCAGCCATGGCCGCGGAGCAAGTTAGTGACGCGGATTTGCGCGCGCTCCAGTCTGGACCAACAGGGTTAAGGCTGGAGAACAGGGTGCTACAAGACGGTGTCCCCCCCCTAATCTGCGATGTCTCCACCGGATGACCGCGTCCAGTAGTACCAGCCACGTGGCGCCGCCGCGTTTTTGACTCGATTCATTCTTTAGCGCACCCGGGAGTGCGCGCGTCGGTCAAAATGGTAGGAGAGAAATTTGTGTGGCCGAGTCTTCGCAAACAAGTTAAAGAGTGGGCAGCAGCCTGCACGGCGTGTCAGCGAGCCAAAGTACACAGGTACACGAGGGCTCCTTTGGAGCCGTTTCACATTCCTGCCAAGAGGTTCGATCACGTTCATGTGGACCTCGTGGGCCCCCTCCCGCCGTCACAGGGGTGCACACACCTTGTGACAATGGTGGACCGCACCACGCGCTGGCCTGAAGTGGTTCCTCTGGCATCAACCACGGCCGAGGAGGTGGCGCGCGCGTTTTTAACAGCTTGGGTGGCACGTTTCGGAGTTCTGTCGGACAATTTGTATCCGAGCTTTGGTCGACGATGGCCCGCAACCTGGGTGTCACGATTCACCGCACAACCGCGTACAATCCGCAGGCGAATGGGTTATGCGAACGTTTTCATAGGTCATTGAAAGCGGCTCTCAGAGCGTCACTGACGGATGCAAATTGGGTAGACAAGTTGCCGTGGATTTTATTGGGGTTGCGTTCTGCGCCTAAAGAGGACTTGGAAGCCTCCCCAACAGGGCTCGTGTTCGCGCAACCACTTCGGCTGCCTGGGGAGTTTCTCCCAGATAACCCCGCGCCAGACACCTCCCCGTCTCAGCTGTTGCGGAGTAACATAGAATCAAGCACGCTGCCCGGCCCCGTGCACCACAGTTTTCCGCGCGTTTTTGTGCCTAAAGCTTTGAAGAACGCAGAGTTTGTTTTTGTCAGCCACAATGTGCATCGACACCCACTGCGACCGCCTTATGACGGACCGTTCAGAGTGTTGGAAACAGGGGACAAGCAGTTTTTGCTAGATTTGGGGGGTAGGAAAGAAAAAGTTGGCATAAACAGACTCGGACCCGCTTTTGTGGTGGCGGATGAGCAGGTGCTGTTGGCAAGGGCCCCGCGGCAAGGTAGACCCCCACGGGGGGGCTTCACAGAGTAATGTTTCCCCAGAACACCCGCAGGGACTGACAAAAGGTTTTCACCCCAAGACGGCAACCCCCCAGAGTGACAGCGCAGCGGAGACGTTGAACCCGGGCTACAGCAGATACGGCAGGAGGCTGAAGTCTAGGCAGCATGCAGACTGATGTGTATTGATTCTATCACGGCATGCATACTGTATTCTCTGGTTCATCTAAAATGTTTTTGGGGGGGCTGGTGTGGCCACACTTATGTGACCTACTTTGTAGCTGGTGTAAGGTCTCACATTTTAGACAAGAACAAAGGCAGGGCTTCCTTGGAGATAACAGGAAGCTGTGAAGGTTTTAGCTTTGGGATGCGAGGCCTGAGACTGTGGGGGTGATTTCAGGGGATTAAAGAGGAGATGCATTGTTACGGGCGATTATAATGCAACGTGACTGGTGATGCAGTTTGACTTGTGAACTGTGAGAGTCCTGGTATTTAAGTACGAGAGTTTCCTGTGTTGTCCTCTTTCTTCTTTGAGATGATGGTGAATGTGAATAAAGCTGACTTGAGAGAACACTGTCTCGTCATTCCCACATTCCCACAGTATTAGGGGGGTAGCACTGTCCTGGTTATGTAGTTACTTAAAGAATAGATATCAGTATGTATGTGTTGGTAACAAAAACTCAGTTACTGAAGGTTACTTGTGGAGTCCCACAGGGTTCAGTTTTGGGGCCACTGTTATTCAATATGTATATAAATGATATATGTCAAGTTTCGGAAAAAATGGATTTAATATGGTTTGCCGATGACACTAATCTATTATGCAGTGGAAGCAATTTGGAACAACTTTTGGATACACTCGGAAAGGAATTAGGAAAGCTTAAACTGTGGTTTGATTCAAACAAATTAACGCTCAATTTAAGTAAAACAAAATTTATAGTTTTTAACAACCATCACAGCAACTTGGTATCTAAACTCAGTGTAAATGGTGTAGAGATTGAAAGGGTATCCGAAACTAAATTTCTTGGAGTAATTGATAACAAACTGTGTTGGAAGTCACATATTAATTATATTAAAGGTAAAATATCTAAATCAATATCTAAATCAATTGAATCGGTGAATTCAAAAGGGGCCAAAGTCCAAGAAATATGTTTTTGCAGGAAATCAAATACAGTGATCCCTCGCTACTTCGCGCCTCACCTTTTGCGCCCTCAGTGCATCGCGGATTTTTCAAAAATATTCATCAAAAATTCAAAATTGAGAAAAAAGTTGCCCGGGCGCTAGCAGAAGGCAGGGAGACTACACGGAGAGCTGGCACAACTCAAAATCCACCTCTCTGATTCGCTGGCCAGCATCCCCCCCCCCCTAAGAGATTTTGTTCTCGTGTTGGCTCGGCTCGGGAATCTCGCAAGCTGATTGGCCGAGACGTCGCTGCTGCCTTTACGCCTCCTCCTGCTGCCTCTACGCCTTCTCGTTGAGAGAGAGTGAGAGAATGAACGTACGTATTATTTATACATTATTTTATGTATATTATTTATATTATTATTTTATTTACATGTTTCAAACTATTCTTTAATGTTCTAATGATAACATATGCATTTATAGGGTTAATATACACTTATTGATATTATATATATATACGCAAAAAAAATGTATGTAAAAAATGGGGGGGGTGACACTACTTCGCGGTTTTTCACTTTTCGCGGTCGGTTCTGGACCCCATTAACCGCGATAAGTGAGGGATCACTGTAAATTGCATATCTCAAAGGTAGTCTATGCCAGATGGTTCATACTTTTCTCGGATATAGCACAAGGCCATAGCTTAGAAATGCTATAATATGAAGCATTTCACTTTTTTAATTTCAGAGGATTGGCAAACTAAAGTCCCTGGACTTGGGCCCTTCTTGAATTAAACAATAAGAACATATGAAAAGAAGCGCATAACATCTATTTCTCACATGTTGAAAATGTTTTTTTTTTTTAATTATGCCAGTTTTTGAACACCTTTTATGATCACTTTATATTCAAACTATTGTTTTGATAACTGCCAGCAAATGAGATTTTCATCTAAAAGTGGGCAGATTAACATAGAGGTCCATCTACTGGTAACTAATCATCAAAGTCAGACTCATCTTCACGCCTAGCATCACAAACTGTTAAATTACTGAGGAACTGCTGAGCCTCTGGTGAAAGATATTTCGCCAATTTCTGAACATCTTGGATGACTGGTGCTGCCACCTATGACTTTAAGTTTAATCCATGCAGGAAGGGCCCAAGTCCTGGACTTGGGTCTCTCTTGCACTCTATGCATAAACAATGCTGTGAATAGTCAGTGCATTAAAGTTGACTTGGGACGTTTTTGCACATAATCAGATAGCTTGTCTCTTGAAGTTCATTAAACATGTAATATCTGGGTTTTGAAAAAGTGTAGACTTGGGCCCTTTTGGAATTCACCGATTCAATTGCAATACTACACAGAGTGAAATATTTGCTGAATCAGCCCACACTATATACTCTGTATCATTCATTAATACTCCCATACATGACGTATTGTACTGAAGTATGGGGAAATACATATAAAACAAACATATATCCAGTCTTTATGCTTCAGAAGAGAGCTATTAGAATAATAAACAAAGCTGCTTACAGGGAACCAACAAACCCACTTTTTCTTAAATTAAAAGCTCTCAAGTTGAAAGATCTGGTTGACTTTAAAACTGCAGTAATAATGTTTAAAGTGAAGAATCTATCACTGCCCGCAAATATCCAAAAGTTGTTCCAAATAAGGGAGAAACAATATCATTTCAGAGGAATATGTATATTTCAAAAACCTTCAGTGAGAACTACCATCAAGCAACACTGTTTCAGTGCAAGGAGTCAGATTATGGAACGATTTTGGACCTGAATTAAAATCATGTACAACGCTTGGACAATTTAAACAAAAACTAAAGGAAGAAATACTCCAAACATGGAAGGATTCGTCTGTTTCATTTTTCGGGTGGAACCTTTTTTCAACCTCTTGGACTTCTTTCAATAATTTGATATAGGGACCCTCCTTAGGATCTGTGGAAGGGTAAGGAGGAGGGAGAGCGCTTGCTTTTCCCTCCTCAGGATTTAATAACGGTTCCTTACTGCTCTGGTTTTTGTAATTTGTTTTTTTCTGTTTTTGTTTGTTTTTATTCCTTGCCTCAGCGGCTTTTGTTTTCGCGGCTGCAGCTGCCCAGAGATTAGCACAATGCAATTCGGCTTTCGGCCTTTTTTTTTTCCAATCTTGTTTCTCATCCCAACTGTCGCTGCTAAAACGGAGCACTCAGCGGGATCGAGATTTGGTTTGAAATCATATTCTTTTTCCCATTTATTCAAAAATTTATTTGGATCCGGTAAGGGGCCTTTTTGCTTGTTATAATTTTTTACCGTGCGATGCGCTGTTTCCTGTCTTTTTTGTTCTTTTTTGGTTTCCTCCTTATTTTTAATTTTACTGGTACAATTGCCCATTTTTGCTTATTTCAAATCATTTGAGGATTAAAATCTGTTACCAGGAAAAGTATAGGAAACTCACTACACTACCATTACACCTCTAGGCGACCTGATATTCTTTTTCGGTCCCGGACCAGGTGTCTCAACCCAAACTATTTCAGATCCAGTCTAGGTATTCCAACCTCTTACACTTTTTCGCACAATACAATAACCAAGACGTCACTTACTTTCTGTTTTAGCGAGGATGAGCGTCACAAGGAGACGCTGGAGTTTCAGCTCTCCACCAGGTCCCCTGAAGTTGGGCTGTCAATGCTGACTGAGGTCAGACCGTGCACGGATATTCACCTGGGGAAGCAGTCTTCTCCAGCGCCTCTAGCTGTTACCCATCCGGCTCGAAGGACCACGTATGTCAAGAATCTGAAACCTTAAGACTGTATTTTAGTTTGTTACCTCAATAAAGACTCAAGACACAGAATATTCTTTTTCATGAGTTTTACTTGCCGCAAGGAGTGCACACAAATGGATAACATTCAGCACTGCACTAAAGCAGACTCAGTGTTTGGGCATTTTATACACTCTTAGTTAAAACACATCTCCCACACCTGCAAGGTCATGGTACAAAAAATATGCTGACATTTGGACTACAGAGGGTACAACATAGTCAAAATATCAGGAACTTACTCCCTGCGCATTTTTCACAGGACAAAACAAGTCAAGCAATCATTATTTTCTTCAGTCACAGAAGAACTTTTCCATCGTAAAGATTAATATTTACACGTACACAGTTTCATCCCATGAGACAGCTTCATTCTCTCACGCTAAACACATTTTAAAACAGTGTACAATGAAACAGTCTTTATAACACTCAAACTTATGTCATATAGAAATGATAATATGTATGTATAATTTCCCAACAATTTCTTAACACAATATACATAGATGAGTATATGGCATACACTTGATTGTATAAAAACGATAAAACTTATTTACAGAAATATACAAAATCCCCAACAGTGACACAGTACGTGCTTCTGACGTTCATCATTACTGAATCACGAATTACCAGCATTGTCTGGTGGGGGCGGGGGGGGGGGGCTTCGTCGGTGGCTTCTGAGATGGTGGATAATTTTTTCGTTGTTGTTGCAGTGATGGTGGGGTGATGTGCTCTCTTCTTTTTGGAGCTGGTGTATAGTTTGGCACACCTAAAGTAGTTTTAATCCAGGGCTTGCGGATTTGGGCCGCTGCTGGAGGAGGAGGGGCGGCCATGGGAGGATGATCGATGTCCAGGTGGGGGAAATCTTCCAGAGAAAGGATATCAAATTTATTTTCCAGCAAAAGGGGAAGGGAGGAGGCGCGGCCATGTCTGGTCAATCCCTGACATTTGCTAGTTGCTAGACGTTTGCTAGTTGGCCCAACCAAGGTCCAGCATACGCATTGAGGCTGTGAAGTACCACCCGGGGCTTTGGGTTTTGCTCCGAGCTGAAGCCAGTGTTTATTGCTGGGGTCCTGGACAGCTGAGGTGACCGGAGCAGGGGTGGAAGTGGATGGTGATGTGCTAATTTCACCCAGGTAAGTAGCCGTGTCTGCTAGCTGCAAGTCCGTTGCCGGGGCTGATGTCCATCCAAAAATAATAGTATCTAGGCGGTCTTCAGCCTTCCGGATCTTATAGAGGTTGGAGATTCTCAATTCCAACTCAGAAACCTTAAAGAGGGACACACAGCTGACACACGCCGGGGATGGAGCCATGGCTTTCCAGGTGAGAAATGGCTAGCTAGCTAGCTAAAACAGGCTAGCCTAACCTGGTGAACAGCCCTGCCCAGGGTTATTATTGTTGTTGTTGTTGTTATTATTATTAACAGACAGAGAAATGACAGCAAAAACAATATGACTACATCATAATAATAATAATAATAACAAGACTGTCATTGTATTGACCATACACTGGGACTGGGCAATTCCACCTTAAATCAACATAGTTTATTGAATCTTTCAGGTCAGTTTTTTTTTTTTTTTCCTCCTCTTTTCTCCATTACAGTTGACTAATAAGGTTCATAATTATTAAGCAGTATTACACAACAGTGCGGTATCATACCATTTTTTTGCAGTTATCAGCTACAAATTCACATAATATCCATATTATCTACCATAACAAACTTGTGAGAAATATGTCCATGACAGAGGCACAGACGCTCACCTGGCACGCCGACAGATGCAGACATGTTCCTCCAAGCGTTCGCTTTCAAATTTTGATCATGATATCCTTTTAGTATCAGATCAAAGAGTACCAGATTGTTTGATGCAGCAAAGTTCAGCCTCTCCGAACTGGTTGAAAACTAGTAAT
This sequence comes from Pholidichthys leucotaenia, assembly GCA_020510985.1. Classification (NCBI taxonomy): domain Eukaryota; kingdom Metazoa; phylum Chordata; class Actinopteri; order Cichliformes; family Pholidichthyidae; genus Pholidichthys; species Pholidichthys leucotaenia. The sequence continues at coordinate 60,399,823 of CM035842.1, forward strand.
GTTATTTCATCTTTATTTGTTTATTTATTTTTATTTTATTTATTTTTTCTAGTAATGTATTTTGACTAAAATTTATGTTGCCTTTTTTTCACCTGTCTTTCTTTGCTGTCTGGTATTTGGTATGTGTTGAATTGCTCAATTTTGCCATTTCTGTTACATATTGTTATTGTTAATAAAATTTAAAAAAAAAAAAAGTTCAGCTTCTCCACCGTCCGTCACCTACTGTTGTCATCTTCCTGTACCAGCATCCTATGTCCTACCCTTCCTTACTTCTCATTGGCTGCTTAGAAAGGTCTGACATTGATAAGCGCAGCTGTACAGTAGTCTGATAAGTTGAACTTTTTTCAGCCCTGAACGCCACAACAAAAAGCGGCCACCGCTCAAAGTGTTTCAGCGCCAAGGGCAGTAAACACTGAACTACATAGAGAATGAATAGAAAATAGTTGTGTACAGCAGAAAAAAATGAGTTTGGTGGACACGCCCTCTAATACTTTTTCTTCAGTGTTTGGCTTCCGGATTGCCAAGGCGTGTGGCCCTATGGCGTGACCACGCACATAACTGAGTGAACACGTCTTAAAGGGGCACTGCATGAAAAATGCCAGATTAATATATAAAATTTTTATTTTTACTTGATTTTATTTTATTTAACCAGAAAGTCCCTTGGGATTGCCATGTCTTTTTTTTGAGGGAGACCTGGCCAAGGTGGCGTACCAGTACATAGAATGATAGGACAACAAAAGTCAGCACATCTAAAACAATATAAAACAATTCAAAACAAAAAACTAACAAAATAATAAAACAATTAGGTAAAAACAGGTAAAAACATTACCAAAAAAAAATTCACCTCAGGAAAAGTATTTATAATCCTCTGTAATATATCCTTATCAAGGTTTTGTATTTGTTTGGTTCAACCATTTCATTTAATTGTAATGTTTTCTGAAGATTATTCCAAGACCAAGAAGCATAATAACAAAATGCTATTTTTCCAAGTTCACTGAACACTCGAGAAATGTTATACAGCAGACACCTAGTGGAACGAGAGTTAGTTGTTGTTTATAGGAAATAAAATATTAACAAAAAATCCTGCATCCACATCGTGATCCAAATCACCACCAAAATCTAATCATCTGTTCACCCTGCCATTACACACCTTTCCTGAAAATTTCATCAAAATCTGTTCATAACTTTTTGAGTTATGTTGCTAACAGTCGAACCAAACAACCAACCAACAAACCATCATCATCATCATAGAAAGTCTGTTGGGGGTGACAATGACTTTTTCATTTAGGTTTGATCAGATTCCTCCACGCAGCTCTGTCCTTCGCCTTCTGCTGTCAGGAACTCCTGAACTTGTTAACCTGGGTGACATCCGAGCCGGTATGAATTGCTTTCTGACTGACCATTTCATGAAACTGCAAAGTATTTGAGTACCGCTAGCTTTTGCTGGACTAGCGGCACATTCTTGGCAAATGGAGGTATTATCAGTGGCAAGGACAGGCCAAGACAAACTGACTCCAGTATCTGTTGCAGTGACTGACCAGATGATAGGTTTGTTTATCTCTGCTCTTTGTGTAGTGCATGTCACAATGCACCGACTGGCAAAAGTCCACCACAGACCTTGAGATAGATGTGCTTATCTGCCAGGATGTCACTAAAAACATTACCTTCATCCTCCCTTGGCAGAGACAGAAAAGCATCTTAAAAGCGAATAAAACAACTTTGGTTAATATAAGATAGATAAGATAAGCCTTTATTAGTCCCACAATGGGGAAATTCCAGGATTGTAACAGCACAGGGATAGCAACACTCAGAGCAATAATTAAGAAGATACGAAAAATATAAATAAGAGCAGTGGATATACATACGTACACATAAATGTATAAATATATATACAAAGTGTGGAGCATTGTAGCAAGATGGAATAAACAGCATAACCGTCTACTTAGTTATCCTACATAGTATGAATATGTACCCATACATATTGTCACCCTCCGTCGCGACTGATATTGTCCTGGTTGTATACTGGAGGGGACCATTTGTGTAAGTCTGTTGCGTCTTTTGCATTCAGTACTACTAGGTCGTCACGTTTTTTTTGCTATCTCTGCGAGCAGCCGTGCTTAGGTTATACAGTCTGACAGCTGTAGGTAGGAAGGACCTGCGAAACCTCTCGGTTGCGCACCTAGGATGATGTAGTCTGCTGCTAAATGAGCTCCTCAGTGCATTCAATATGTCCTGCATAGGGTGGGACTCGGACTCCAGCAGAGATGACAGTTTAGCCACCATCCTTCTCTCTCCTATCTCCTCCACTGGGTCAAGGCGTTGTCCCAGGACAGAGCTAGCTTTCTTGATCAGTTTGTTCAGTCTCTTCCTATCGGCTGCTGTAATGCCGTTGCCCCAGCAGACCACTCCAAAAGTGATGGCTGATGCCACCACTGTGTCATAGAATGTCTTCAGCAGCGCCCCTTGTACACCAAAAGACCTGAGCCTCCTCAGTAGGAACAGCCTGCGCTGTCCCTTCTTGTAGAGTGCGTCGGTATTGTGTGACCAGTCTAGTTTATTGTTCAGATGAACACCAAGGTACTTGTAGGATGTCACCATGTCGATATCTGTTCCCTGTATGCTTACTGGTGCTGTGAGGGGTTGTTGCATATATTAACCATGAATGTCAGTGCATCAAGATTTAGGCTTCAAGTTGGCGTTCAGGTGGCATATGGTCAACCCAGAGTTGTGTGTGTGTGTGGTACCAAACTAAAATTATGCAAGTTAAAATGCAAAAAGTGGTAAATTTTTTAATGCATGATAGCACCATCACATTTTAACATTTTTCTGGAAAAGGGGCAGAAGTGATTTTGTCAGTTGATTAATCAACTAATTGTTGCAGCACTACCAAAAGCAAAAAAAAAATTGATCTGGGACCAAGAAATAAACATCATTGTGTGTGTGTTCAGTCAGCACTGAGTTTGTATTGTTTGCTAACTACAGGGGCAGCTCAATAAATTAGAATATCATCAACAAGTTAATTTATTTCAATAATTCAAAAAGTGAAATGCATGTTTTGTATAGCTCCACTGCACACAGGGGCGCAGATGTGCTGAAGTCATTCAAAGCAAGGACCTCTCCACTTCCTATTAATTTTTGAATGCTATAGCCCCCCCCCCCAAAAAAAAATGTTTAAATCTTCTCTTCTGACACAGTGGTCACTGTTGTCTAATTTTGCTCACTGTTTTTTTGTTTTTTTTTTGTTTTTTTTCCAAAATAAACGTTTGTGGTGAAGTGCCTTGGCTATTTAAAAAAACAAAAAACATGCTAGTACAGCAGTGGTGTAGCCACAGCTGATATTCTGTCAAATTCTCAACAATGAAGAATAACACATTTTAGAATTAAGTATTAATACATTGTTCTCTAATTTTGATCTCCATTGTATATGATATGAATTTTACTTTTTGAATTGAATTACTGTAATAAAATAACTTTTCTATTTGTATTGTTTGCTCGAACAACAAATCCTGGATCAACCCTGAGATAAAAACATTTCTGAGAGAGAAGAAGAGGATCTTCAGGTCGGGGAACAGGGAGATGCTGAAGTCCGTACAGAGGGAGCTGAGGAGGAAGATCGGAGAAGGCAAGGACAGCTTCAGGAAGAAGATGGAGGACAAGCTGCAACGGAGTGACATCGGCGGGGTCTGGAGAAACCTTAAAACCATCTCTGGGCTCCAGAATACCTCCTGCCAGGCCACGGGGGGCAGGGAGTGGGCGAACAATCTGAACCTGTTTTTTAATAGGTTTGACCAACCGCCCTCTCCCCCGACTGCACAACAACCACTGCTGCCTCTAAAGTCATCGAGACCTGCTGTCCACACCCCATTCCACCAACACCCCCCCACTCCCAGCACACAGCCCCCCAATCTGACCCTCACTAAGACCCTGGTGAGGACGGAGCTGAGGACGATCAAGGCGAGGAAGGCCTCAGGACCGGACGGCATCAGTGCGAAGCTCCTCAAGTCCTGCGCAGACCAGCTGTGTGGGATTGTGGAGCACATCTTCAACCTGAGCCTGAAGCTGGGGAGGGTACCACAGTTATGGAAAACATCTTGTGTGGTACCTGTATCAAAGACTTCCCACCCCAAAGACCTGAACAGCTACAGACCAGTGGCCCTGACATCTCGCGTGATGAAGACCCTGGAGAAACTGCTCCTTGCTCACCTCCGCCCCCTGGTGGGACCAGCGATGGATCCACTCCAGTTTGCCTACCAGCATGGCATTGGGGTGGAGGATGCAGTGATCTTCCTCCTTCACCGTTCCCTGTACCACCTGGAGAAGCCTGGGAATGCGGTGAGGATCATGTTCTTTGACTTCTCCAGTGCTTTCAACACCATCCAACCGATGATCCTGAAGGACAAGCTGCTATGCGCAGGGGTGGACCAGCACCTGTCATCATGGATCCTGGACCACCTCACTAACCGGCCACAGTTTGTGAGAACCCGGGATTGTGTGTCCGACACGATCATCGGCAGCACGGGGGCCCCCCAGGGAACAGTTTTGGCTCCCTTTCTGTTCACCCTTTATACTGCGGACTTCTCACACAACACAACACACTGCCATCTACAGAAATTCTCTGACGACTCTGCGATCATTGGCCTCATTTCCAACAGAGATGAAGCTGAGTACAGAGGACTTATCCAGGACTTCGTGGACTGGTGCCATCGGAACTGCCTCCAGATCAACGCGAGGAAAACTAAGGAGCTGGTGGTGGACTGCCGCAGGCAAGGACAGCCCTTCACAGCACCAGTAAACATCCAGGGAACAGACATTGAGATGGTGACATCCTACAAGTACCTGGGTGTTCATCTGAACAATAAACTGGACTGGTCACACAATACCGACGCACTCTACAAGAAGGGACAGCGCAGGCTGTTCCTACTGAGGAGGCTCAGGTATTTTGGTGTACAAGGAGCGCTCTTGAAGACATTCTACGACATGGTGGTGGCATCAGCCATCACTTTTGGAGTGGTCTGCTGGGGCAACGGCATTACAGCAGCCGATAGGAAGAGACTGAACAAACTGATCAAGAAAGCTAGCTCTGTCCTGGGGCAACGCCTTGACCCAGTGGAGGAGATAGGAGAGAGAAGGATGGTGGCTAAACTGTCATCTCTGCTGGACTCCGAGTCCCATCCTATGCAGGACATATTGAACGCACTGAGGAGCTCATTTAGCAGTAGATTACATCATCCTAGGTGCGCGACCGAGAGGTTTCGCAGGTCCTTCATACCTACGGCTGTCAGACTGTATAACCTAAGCAGGGCTGCTCGCAGAGATAGCAAAAAAACGTGACGACCTAATAGTACTGAATGCAAAAGACACAACAGACTGACACAAGTGGTCCCCTCCAGTATACAACTAGGACAATATCAGTCGCTACGGAGGGTGACAATATGTATGGGTACATATTCATACTATGTAGGGTAACTAATTAGACGGTTATGCTGTTTATTGCATCTAACCACAATGCTTCACACTGTGTGTGTGTGTGTGTGTGTGTATATATATATATATATATATATATATAGTGTGTGTGTGTGTACATACAGTATGTATATTCACTGCTCTTATTTTCTTATCTTCTAAATTATTGCTTTGAGTGTTGCTATCCCTGTGCTGTTGCAATCCTGGAATTTCCCCATTGTGGGACTAATAAAGGCTTATCTTATCTTTGACAGTGACAAAAATATGACCTGAAAAATGTCTTCCTATTTTGTCCTGGATTGGATGTTGGTGATCTGGAGTTCAGCAGACTGAACCGTACAACGTGACAAACAAGATATACCAGAAATGAAAGCGAAACAGAAGCGTGTTTGCTTGGAATCGGACCCAAGTCTGCTCACAGTGGGAAAGGACTCGGTGGGGGGGCTGCTGTTGGTGTTTTTTATTGTGTTTTAAAACTCAAAGGTCCCCTTGCAAATGGTGGTGTGAAAGTTACTTCCCTGATAACTGATGACACTCTAGTTTGGGCTGTGCTGTCATAAAGGCATCAGTCTCTGCAGTCATAGCTGTGTCAATGATGGATGTCGGGGTGAGACAAGCAGACATTACCACACACTGGATACACTCCCAAACAAACTTAGAAAGTAACTCCACATCATAGACCTTTTTAAGTGCTTTTTGTGGCGGCCCGCAGGAGGTGACCCTCAACCTCAAATGCCACATGTGCATGCATCTGCCTGCTCATATTACTTTACAGCATACGTCTCATCTGAACTTCATCTCAACAGAGAAAATTACCCACTTTTCTCTTCACATGAACACTGCCTAAACTAGAAGAGTAATGAAGATGATTACGTAATCCAGGAGATGATTAAATTATAATTCTCCCAGAATGAAAATTATAGACAGCAGACTCTGAGTCATTCTTTTGACCTGAGCAACTTCAGACACGCCTGATTTGTCCTGGCATTGACACAGGTGTAAGTACTCTTACCCCCCCCCCCATCCCCCCCACCCACCCCCGACCACGGCACAGTGCATATTATTTTCTGGGAGGTTAATCATTACTGTGATTGTTGTTTTGACAGTGGAACAGCAGTTCTATTATTCCAAAGTGTACTTCTTTATTTACATTAGAGCAGTGATTTTTCAACAAGGGTGCCCTGGTACATTCAGATTTCTGTGGGAAATTGTCTAATTTCACTTGTTAATTGCTCCAAAAAATGCAAATAGTTGTGCATGGGTGCCTACAGAATTCATGCACAACAGTGACAAATTATGTGCAGTCTTTTAGACCAATTGACAGGAAAAATTTGATAATTTCCCACAGAAACTTTAATGAATCAGGACACAATAGCAGAAAATCACTGCATTAGAGGCACTTTTAAAACTCTTATTGAGGAAAGAATTTGTGAAAAAAAATTTTATAATACAAAAAAATCCATCAAGAAGTAAAAAGGGGAGAAACCACACACACCAAGATAATCTTTTCCAAGTCACCCATTAACGAGTGGTTTTTCAAAGAAAGAAAGATATTGTGAATTCAAAAGCTGTGCAGACTCCTCATTGTATTAAGGGTGCTTTCATAACTAACTCATTTGGTCTGGACTTTCAGACTTTTCAGTTTGGTCCAGACCAAAATTTTTGGTATGAACACTCCCCTGAACCACGGTCTGGGCCAAAGAGTCAAAATTTAGGCCAGTAAAAAGAGGTGGTCTCTTACCAACTTAAACTTAACCTTGGTCCGATTTGTTAAACCCTTGTATTATGTTAAGGGTCAATTTGACCCATTTCGGTTTTTGTGTTGACCAAAGTATGGGTTATCCTTTCTTTTTCTTCATGAAATTTTGTGACTTTTCCTCATCTAGGGTCATGAACTGGTGTGTAAAATCTGGACACTTTGATGTGTAGTGGAATGTATGTGCAGAGTTTGTATACAAAGATGATGTTGCGGGTCATTTTGACCCGGACACTTTTATGTGGGTAAGTGGCTGTATAGATCCAAAATAAACATGCCTCTTTGATGTACTTTATTTTGACTGCCCAGTTAATTGTATTTTGACTGCCAGAGACCCAGGTGTGTGTCGAGGAGGGACTTTCTCTCCCTTGTCCTTGTCACTTTTCTCATGCCATCTCTTTGACAAACACACCAAAAATGAGCTCCAGAAGGTTTACAGCTGAAGAAGCTTCATCACATATTTTGAACTGGGATAGTGACGCAGAGGAAGAGATTTCAGAGACCAAGGACATTGTAATTGATGATCCAGATTGTCAATTTTCCGACGATGAAGAGGATTCAGAGGACGAGCCTGCCGTTGTCTCCATCGAATGAAAGCCAAGGAATGCAGCAATCATCATCCACAGAGGGGACATGGGCATCTAAAGATGGTAATATAAAATGGTCAACATCACCACACCAAAGCCGAGGTAGACGGTCATCTTCCAATGTCATCAAAATGACTCCCAGTCCTACAAGATTTGCTGTCACACGAGTTGATGATATTCAATCAGCATTTCAGCTCTTCATATCCCCACCAATAGAGAAGATTATACTGGAAATGACCAACTTGGAGGGGAGGCGTGTATTTCAGGAGAAATGGAAGCCACTGGATCAGACTGACTTGCATAATTACATTGGAATTCTGGTATTAGCTGGAGTGTATAGGTCAAAGGGAGAAGCAACTGCAAGTCTATGGGATGAAGAGAATGGAAGGCTAATCTTTGGAGCAACAGTGTCTCTGGAGACATTTCACATGGTATCTCGTGTGATCTGATTTGACAACCGTGACACCAGAGCTGGTCGACATGAAAGAGACAAACTAGCTGCGTTTAGAGATGTATGGGATAAATAGGTTGAAATTGTACCTTTGTTGTACAATCCTGGTCCCCATGTTACTGTAGATGAGCGCCTTGTACCATTCAGGGGGCGCTGTCCTTTCAGACAGTACATGCCCAACAAGCCTGCCCAAGTATGGCATCAAAATGTGGGTAGCCTGTGATGCAAAATCTAGCTATGCATGGAATATGCAAGTGTATACTGGAAAGCTACCTGGAGGAGCATCTGAGAAGAATCAGGGGATGTGTGTGGTGCTGGAGATGAGTGAAGGGTTGCAAGGTCATAACATCACATGTGACAACTTCTTTACATCCTACCGCCTTGGAGATGAACTTCAGAAGAGAAAGCTAACTATGTTGGGAACAGTCAGAAGAAATAAGCCAGAACTTCCCAGTGAAATTCTGAAGATGCGGGGCAGACCTCTGCATTCCTCAATATTTGCTTTCACTGAGAAAGCAGCAGTTGTTTCATACTCCCCAAAGAGAAACAAGAATGTTCTTGTAATGAGCACAATGCACACAGATGCGTCTCTGAGCACAAGAGAAGACATGAAGCCACAAATGATCCTGGACTACAACTCCACCAAAGGAGGAGTTGACAATCTGGATAAAGTCACAGCAACATACAGCTGCCAGCGCAAGACTGCCCGTTGGCCCTTGGTGATTTTCTACAACATTGTCGATGTGTCTGCTTACAATGCCTATGTCCTGTGGACTGAAATCAACCAGCAATGGAATGCCGGCAAATTGTACCGACGTCGGCTTTTCCTGGAAGAACTCGACAAAGCACTTGTCACTCCCAAGATCCAGAGGCGAGCCAGGCCAGCTCAATCCCTAGCAGCTGCAGCTGTCATTGAAAAGGTCAAGGTCAGGTCATCCAACCAATCTGCAATGGATCCAGTGGACACAGGTGTAAAGAAACGGAAAAGATGCCAGGTCTGTCTCTCCCGAGAGGACAGTAAAACAAGTCCCTCTTGTGTGAAATGCAAGAATTACATCTGCAGAAAGCACACAGTTACATTCTGTCCATCATGTGGAGAGCATTGAAAATGTTGAACATTGAAAATGTGAGGAAAAAGGGGCAAGTTAAATGGAAAAAAAAAAATGCAGAGGGAAAAACTTGAACAAAATAGTTCTTAACCCTTTGCACTCTGGTCAATTTCCCTAAAAACGCCAAAAAATAACGTACCCAAAGTAAATCAAAAGCTGTTCTTCAACCCTTTGCAGCATCTTCATGGGGTTGGTCTCATTTAAAAGAAAACACTTTTGAATTTTTTGGCAAAACAGTCATAATCTCTCTAAGTGCTCCGGCCACGGAGTAACAGTCATCTAAACATACTGAACTTGAAGAAAATAAATTTCGCCTGGGTGTTCTTTTGGATACAAATGCTTGCAAATAACACACAGCTGTCAGATACGGGTTTGGAAAATGCAACAGAAATGTAGAACCAAGTGTTATCCAGCTGAGGTCAAAATTTTGTAACAATACCACAAAAAATGAATATATTACACAGCTTTCTTCACAGGTTGTTCCCAGGCATTTTTGAACTGTGCCAAATTGTGCCAAATGGCAGAAAAACGTCTAACTTTTGAATGATTCAATATAGAAGCTTGATGTTGGGCTCTAATGAAAGGTGACACTCAGGGCTGTGTGTGTGTGTGGGGGGGGGGGGTTTATTAATGAATGAATGAACGAACAAACAAGCCCCCACACACAAAGAAGCATGCCACGTAAGAAATGTGTGGCTTTTTTTTACGAGAAAAAATAACCTACAGTGCACTAAAAATTATACTAGAATATCTGTAATGTAGAAGATAACAACTCCCACCCCCCCACCCCACCCCCCGCTACAGAGGACGGACATCGCCCGGTGCACCGCGGTCTACTACGCACAGTTATAGTATATCTGCAATCCGCTACAGAAGAGTAGCGGTGGGGGGGGGGGTTCACGGTCCGGACGCGGCGCACGAACTGTGTACCGCGGCGCACAGAGTCCAGTTCGTGCGCCGCGGTCTACTATGCACAGTTGTAATTTACTGATCGGTCAAAAGTCATTTTTGATTAGTTTTCAGGGATAAAGAATAATTTAGCTTATAACACTTACCTGTCCACAACAGCAGTGTCGCTGGCGAACTTCTCTTCCTCATTGTCAGACGAACATGACGCTGGTCCGCTTGTTACGGACTCGTGGTTCTGGTCACGCGACCCGGTCAAACCATAATTCCATTATTGCGGTTTTGCGCTTCCATGATTGCGGTTTTGGTGAACGATTTTTCAAAACAAATAAGAACAGTAGTAATAAAAAAAAAAAAAAAAAAAAAAAAAAAAAAAGACTGGCTAACGCTACCGTTACACACAGGTCTCAATGTGTGTCACCCAGCGGCTTAGACAAAACAGATTTTACGCACGGGACGCACGCGTTTCAATCGTCAAACTTCTCTGCTTCAATTGGCTCGTTGTATTTGCGGTCGTTGGTAGGCAGGTCCTTCTTGCTAGGTTTTCAGTCATGGGTTCTTAAAGGTTTCAGAAACCCAATTCAAGGCTCTTATCAGTCAAATGAGAGGCCAGTCAAATCTAAACCAATCGAAACACTTCTTTGGCTTTCTGTTCGCGGCTGTGTCTGTACTGGAAGAACGAAAATGCAGCTTTTTTTTTTTTTCAGTGCGCACTGAGACGCACTAGGACGCAGAGACGTGACCGCCCGCGGTATCCCGGAGTGCAACAGGTTAAGTTGATACTTAAGAAAATCCCAGATCAAAATGTATCCAATACCGGTCGCCAGAAGCTAGTAGTTAGCATGTTACCGAATTAGCACATGCTAGCGATTTAGCACATTTAGCTCGCTTTTCTTTGCATTTTCAGATGAAACAGAGTCCATCACCACAAAGGTATTGTGGTTTGTTAATCGAGACAATAAATCAAACCCAAGCACTGCCATTTGTTTAAACAGACATGAAATCATTTAATGATCTTAAAATGACCGGATAGACAGAAGTAGATCTTTTTTTTTTTTTTTTTGTTATTTGTACCCGTAGGTAGATTTGGTTTGCAGTCTGGTGACAAGCCACCGGCTGCTGGTCGCTGCGTGCGCGAGCGCCCTAAACCTACATGTTTTTGGTATGCGGGAGGAAACCGGAGAAATCCCGGAGTAAACCCGCGCAACACGGGGAGAACATGCAAACTCCACACAGCTCACCGTTGGTCGGGGGCTGGGATCGAACCCACGATCTCATGATCCCCGCGATCCCCCGGCCGAGGGTAAAACTGTGCTGCCACAGTGCTAAACCACTGCGCCACCATGCAGCAGATCTTTGCAAAATGGTGGGACTTTTGGGTCACAGATGTATAATTTCTTGTCAAACAGCACTTCACTGTGGAAATTAAGGTATCCAAAACAGTACTGCAATTGTCATAGTGTTGATAGAAAAATACTGTTAGTAATTAACATTATTAGAACACCTTTGAAGTGGAATGATACATATCCAATGAAATTGGAGTGCAATTATCACAAATTATAGTAACTCCTGGAATCCCTATTGTCCAATCAAATTGCTCAGTCGGAACTAACTTGTATAATCTGATTTATTGAGATGCACTTGTACATAAACATCCTCATGACGACAGGATGTCAGTGTGTTAGCTAAAGTTGTTTGGTCCGCTTGGATATAGAGCAGTGAGAAACCAAATGTAACCAGACCAAATGTATGCAATGTAACAAAATACAAATGTGAGTCTGGATCATGATAGGGACTTTCAGGTGTGAAAGCACCCTTAGAAGCCCATATGCACACATTAAAACTTTATGCAGCTTGGTTTTCTAAAAATATGATAATTTAACAGGGACCACAACACTACCAAGGGTGTAATTTACGTATGATTGCTACAGTCTGTCCTCTCAGTGAAAATGTGCAGTTTCATAGAATGTGCAGCTAACAAGTAATATTGACAGGTATATTTAATTTTGCTTAATAAAAGACATTTAGACCTATATTAATCTGAATTCTGTAGGTTATCCATTTTTTTATGTATAATAAACTTAAATATATGACTTGAAATTATTACATTGTTTACAAGCTTATCGGTGCTTTCTTCGTATCGTTCAAAGTAGACTGGCAGCCCTCAATATCGATTGGTGCCAAGTAATTTTTGCTAAATTAGCACTGAATATTTTTTGTCCTCCATCCATCCTTCCATCCTTCTTCTGCCAACCATCCAGGGGTCTTGGTCATAGAGGCAGCAGTCAAAGCATAGAGGTTCAAACTGCCGCCTGATTGACATAGCATTTATACTGGTATTATCGTGAGCAATATGGTATGGCACACCCCTAGCGCCAGTGATCCTCTCTGCAGGTTGTCAGCTCACAAGATGGCGGACTCATGTGGTTCTACAGGCTTTAGTTCGTTTCAATCGAACTCAAGTTCGTTTTCTCCATTAGTGCGGTTTGTTTTGTCTGGTAAGAACACAGTAATCGCACTCAGCTGTGCAGCAAAACAACTGTACCGAGTCCACCTAAAAGAGGTGGTCTCGATTTGAATCAACTGGCAAACTCTGGTGCGGCCCTCCAGGTGAGAAAGGGACCACACTAAAACAGGATCAGCAACAAACGGTAAAACATTTTATGCCACTGTTCATGTGGCTAAGCATGCCACGGTTCTGACACTGTCTCGAATGAACGCCATTTCATGTACTGTCTTGATATGCGCCTTTGCCGATTCCAATGCATTAACATGTTATTTTCCATCCGTAGCCGCGCTTCATTTTCAAACTGTACGATTTGCTGAAAGTGGTATATGCATGTAATGTAATGTAATAAACAACAAACAGGGCGATTACATTCCTTTTTTTTATTTTCTCACCAGAAATGCAAAAATGCACAATAGTTAAATTTACCTTTGCTGTTCTTGCAGCAAAACAAATCTGGTAAATTTCCAAACAAAATGAAAATAGCAAAAGTAATACCTCCTATACAAAACAGGAGACAGTTATTGTTTCACAAATTACAGGCCAGTCTCTTTACTCTCACAATTCTCCAAAATACTTGAAAAAATCTTCACTAAGAGACTGGATGATTTCATTGAAAAACACAACCTCCTCACAGACAGTCAGTATGGTTTTAGAGCAGATAAATCTACATCTTTGGCACTGATTGAACTTATTGAAGAAATTACTAGTTGTATAGATAAAAAATTGTATTTTTAAATAAATATAAAATTAAATAACTATTTTATTGTATTTTTGTATTTTAATTGTATAGATAAAAAAAAGTTTGCTGTAGGAGTATTTATAGATTTAAGGAAAGCTTTTGACACCATTGACCACAGAATACTACTAAGGAAACTGGAAAGGTATGGGATAAGAGGGGTCGGACTGAGTTGGGTGGAAAGTTATTTAAGTAACAGACAACAATTTGTACAAATTGGTGAGCACAAATCACCCTTCATGGACATCACTTGTGGTGTGCCCCAGGGGTCAGTTTTGGGACCCAAACTCTTTATTTTGTAAATAAATGACATATGCCAAGTATCAAAAATTCTGAAATTTATTTTGTTTGCGGATGACACAAATATCCTTTGCACTGGTGAGAATTTGCAGCAGGTTTTAGAGGTGGTCACAACTGAAATGAAAAAGTTAACGCAGTGGTTCAACAAAAATGAATTCTCTAAATCTAAAAAAAACAAAGATTATATTGTTTGGAAATTATAAAATAAATCATGAAATAATGGTAACGATAGATGATACCAGAATAGAAACAGTACAGGAAAATAAGTTTCTGGGGGTGACGCTAGACAATAAAATCTGCTGGAAACCTCACATCAGTCACATCCGGACCAAGTTGGCAAAATGTATAGGGATACTGGGGAAGACGAGACACATCTTGGACTATAAATCATTGTTCTTACTGTACAATTCACTGTTTCTACCTTATCTTAACTACTGTGTAGAAGTCTGGGGAAACGCCTACAAGGCCAACCTACAGTCAATATGCACATTACAAAAAAGAGCTATTGTTTGTCGGCCTCCGTCGGTCTTTGATGACCATGGAAGAGAATCCTAAACGTCTACTCTGCTGGAACAACACCGCCTGTGGCTGAACAGGCCGATGCGCGAATGGTAGTCCCTGTCACACAGGACGCACTTGTGGGTGGTCTCCATGCTGCTGGGCCTGTGGCGGTTCTTCCTGCGGGTCCTTTTTTCATCTGCTGCAGCAGTCAGTCTCTCTTCACCCGCCTTGAGCTGTCTGGTCAGGGTGCCTCCATTTGGAGCGGTCCGTTGCGAGGTTCTCCCAGTGCTCTGTGTTGATCTCCAGGGCCTTCATGTCTCTCTTGCAGACGTCTCGAAAGTGCAGCTGTGGGCGGCCAACGTCTCTCCTGCCAGTCGCCAGTTCTCCGTAGAGGACATCTTTGGGGATTCTGCCATCCTCCATATGGTGAACGTGGCCTAGCCAGCGGAGCCTGCGCTGCTTGAGTAGAGTGAACATGGAGGGAAGGCCGGCGCGGGACAGAACTTCTGTGTTGGACACTTTGTCCTGCCAGGGTATGTCCAGGATGTGGCGAATGCAGCGCAAGTGGAAGCAGTTCAGTCTCTTTTCCTGCCGGGCGTATGTTGTCCACGTCTCACTCCCATAGAGCAGTGTGCTGATGATGCAGGCATTGTACACTGCCATCTTCGTCTTGACAGAGAGTTTGGGATTCTCCCACACTCGTGTGGTGAGGCGAGCGAGTGTGAAAGCTGATTTTTCCAATCCTCTTGTCAATCTCTGTATCAAGGGAGAGGTTGTTGCTGATCGTGGACCCCAGGTACGTGAACTGATTCACGACCTCCAGCCCGTAGTCATCGATGGTGATGGTTGGTGGTGCTTCCATGCCTTGCGCCAAGATGTTAGTCTTCTTCAGGCTGATGGTAAGCCCGAAGTCCTTGCATGCCTGGGAGAAGCGGTCCATCAGGGTCTGAAGCTCCTGCTGTGTGTGGGTTGCGACTGCAGCGTCGTCCGCGAACAGCATGTCTCTGATTACAGCCTCACGTACTTTGGTTCTGGCTTTCAGGCGGGCGAGGTTGAAAAGCCTGCCGTCAGATCTTTTGTGCAGGTAGATTCCCTCTGTCGCTGTGCTGAAGGCATGCCTCAGGAGCACAGCAAAGAAGATCCCAAAGAGGGTTGGCACAAGTACACAGCCCTGTTTCACTCCTCTGCGTATGTTGAATGGCTCTGAGACGTTGCCGTCGTGCTGCACTATCCCCTGCATGTTGGTGTGAAACGATTTGATGAGGCTTTGCAACTTTGGTGGGCATCCTATCTTTGGCAGGATCTTGAAAAGGCCCTCTCTGCTGACCAGATCGAACGCTTTGAGGTCGATGAAGGCGAAGTACAGGGGCATGTTCTGTTCTCTGCATTTCTCCTGGAGTTGGCGGATGGAGAATATCATGTCTACCGTTG
This sequence comes from Pholidichthys leucotaenia, assembly GCA_020510985.1. Taxonomy (NCBI): domain Eukaryota; kingdom Metazoa; phylum Chordata; class Actinopteri; order Cichliformes; family Pholidichthyidae; genus Pholidichthys; species Pholidichthys leucotaenia. Next base: position 60,415,572 of record CM035842.1, read on the forward strand.
ATCGCTCAGTGCGGAAGCCACACTGAGACTCGGGGTAGACACGTTCAGCAAGCTTCTGTAGACAAACGAGAACAACTCGTGCGTAGACTTTGCCAACAACGCTGAGGAGGGAGATGCCCCTGTAGTTGTTGCAGTCGCTTCTCTCCCCTTTGTTTTTGTAGAGGATGATGATCTTGGCGTCCCTCATGTCCTGTGGTACGGCACCTTCCTTCCAGCACTGGCAGAGGACGTCATGCAATGGCAGCAGTAGGGCGGTCTTGCAGGGCTTGATCAGGCCGTTGTTGCCGGGTGCCTTGCCAGCGGCCAAGCGATCAATGGCCTTGCTGAGTTCGTCGATGGTTGGCTCGGCGTCAAGTTCGTCCATGGATGGCAGGCAGTCAATGGCATCAAGGGCTGACGGTGTCACGGTGTTCTGTCTGGAGTAGAGGTCGGAGTAGTGTTCCACCCATCTCTCCATCTGTTTGTTCTTTTCTGTGATCATCTCCCCAGTGGAGGATTTGAGGGGGGCCGTCTTGCGCTGAGCCGGACCAAGTGCTTTCTTGATGCCATCGTACATACCACGGATGTTCCCTGTTATGGCAGTGGTTTGAATGTCTTGGCTGAGCTGAGTCCAGTACTCGTTGGCACAGCGCCGAGCAGTCTGCTGAACTTTGCTTCTCGCAGCCCTGAGAATCTGGAGATTCTTCTCGTTTGGGTACTTCTTGTACTCAGCAAGTGCTGAGCGCTTGGTTTCAATGACGGGGGTCATCTCGGTCAACTTGGCATCAAACCAGTCCTGTGACTTCGAGGTCTTCCTCCCAAAGGTAGCCAAGGCTGTGCGGTGGATGGTGTTTCGCAGCTCTTCCCACTTCTGCTTTGCAGATTCTCCTTCTTGTGGTACACAAAGTTCCTTCTCAAAGGGGGAGGCAAACTGCTCAAGTTCTGGTTGGGCCATCTTGCTGGTGTCAATCCGTGCCTTTCCAGGCTGTCTAGCACAATGGAATTTCTTCAGCTGCAGCTTGACCTTGCAACACACCAATGAATGGTCTGTGTCTCAATCTGCACTCTGGAACGAACGGGTGGTTGGCACGTTCTTCAGTGAGGTGCGCCTGGTCAGGATCAATTCCAGCTGGTACCAGTGCTTTGAGCGCGGATGTTGCCAGGAGACCTTGTGTTGGGGCTTGGTCTTGAAGAACGAGTTTGTGATGCACAGATCGTGATATGTGCAGAACTCGAGCAGCCGCTGTCCGTTGTCGTTCATTCTGCCCACGCCAAATGGTCCAAGACAGGAGGGCCAGGAGTCGTGGTCAGCACCCACTCTGGCATTGAAGTCTCCAAGGAGAATAAGTTGTTCAGAGTTGGGGATGATCCTGACAGTTGTTGCGAGATTCTCGTAGAACTCGTCTTTTGCCTCTGGTGTGGCTGTCAGTGTTGGGGCATACACACTGACGAGGGTGACTGGGCCTTGAGTGGTGTTGAGGCGGAGGGTGAGGAGTCGTGCAGAGCCATTGCTGCCCGGTTTCACCATCTTCAACAAGGTGTTCTTCACTGCAAAGCCCACTCCGTGTTCCCTGTGTTCGTCACTGCCCTTTCCCTGCCAGTAGAACGTGTAGTCCTTCTCTGTGTGTGCCTGCGTCAGCCAACCGTGTTTCTTGGAGAGTGGCGATATCCACTCCCAGTCTCTTCAGCTCATTATTGATGATGGCAGTCTTCCTGGTGTCATTGATGTCCTTGAGGTTAGCAGCGAGTCCTGTCATCATAGTGCGGACGTTCCAAGTTCCCAGTTTTAGAGTTGGTCTCTCTTGTTTTTTTGTCTTGCCTGGTGCGAAGGTTCTCAGCCTGCTGTTCGGACTTCTCCTCATCCCCATGCACCCAATGAGGAAAGCAAGCTGTGGCGGGACAACACCTTATTGGCTGGGGGCTGCCCAGCTTGAGGCGGGCGGTAGCTGTCCAGTGAGATCCGATGATCCCTTCCACTGTCGGGAACAACCCCTGGTGCCGCGCTCTGCGCCAATTGAGCGGTGGCTTATAACCAGTAACTGTCATTCCCCGTGTTTTGTCTACGCCAAAGGTGAAGCTGGAGTGTCCTCTCCAGTGATCCGGTGTTCTACCTTCCAGCATTGAGCATTGGCAGGATTCATGCCTGGGCAGGAAAATATGGAGGACAAGATGTTGCCCATGCAGCATGTTCCCCCCTCTCCACGTCACTGATGAATCCAAAGGAACAGCAGGGCTGCTACAGTTTGGCACCAGCGCCATCGCAGGAGCTGCCAGAACGATGTTGAGCACAACAGAGAACTGCCTTAGGGGCTCCGACTCCGGATTTTTCCTCAGGGTTGACTCCCGAAGCCTTCTCCGTGACCGGGTGTGCCGCAAGGCAGCGGAGGTTTGAAATCAGGGTTTACCTTCCCCTAGATGGGCTACCTTCCCAGGTTGACGAGCCACCATCTACCCGAAGCATCTGGTTTTAAGGCTCAGAGATCTGCCCTCGCCCCTTCTCCTATTAGTAAAAGCAGTTCCGCTGGGCTTGGAGACTAAACCACACGGGCAGGCTAGGAGTTGGACTTAGTTGTCAGAGGCTTTTCGAGACGCACGCCGTAAAGAGCATTTTATGAGCACTGGGAGCTTAACCCCAGTGCCGCTCCTGGCTATGACAACCTTGGAACCACAAAAAAAAGAGCTATAAGTATAATAAATAATGTAGGATATAGAGACCACACCAGTTCGTTGTTTTTAAAGTCACATGTCATAAAGTTCATCGATTTAGTTAAATTTAAGACAGCACAAGTCATGTACATGGCAGTTAATCAACTCCCAACTAATATACAAAAAATATTTAAAAAAAAAAGAGACAATGATTATAATTTGAGAGGAGACTTAAACTTTACAAAACCCAAGATACGAACAACCAAGAAAAGTATGTGCATATCTGTCTGTGGGGTGGATTTGTGGAACAGTCTGGAGCCGGAACTGAAACTATGTACAAACAGAAATCAATTCAAAAAGAGGTATAAACATTATTTGCTGGAAGGATATATGTTAGAAGGGTAGTATCTATATGTATGATTCACTATGCTCACTCTGGGACACTATGGAATGGTGGGTGGGACAGTACTGTGTATATCTGTGTTGTTTGAGGCTGGTTTTGATGTATGGACATAAATGTATGTTGGGATGGATGGGTGTTAATGTTGATATTGTGGCACACATATGCACATATGTATATCACTTCATGCTCCATATGTATACCACTTTAGGCTTCACATCTTAGATTGAACAAAGAACTGGGTCTCTTTGGAGATAACAGGAGGATGTGAAAGTTTTGTCTTTGGTATGCAAAGAGACGGCCTGGGGGGATTTTCCTGGCCGCCAGAAGCTTTGGGAGGAGGTGTTAAGATCTTAAAGAAGATGCATTGTGACTTGGGATTAAATACAATGTGACTGTGTGTTTTGAAGTCCTGAAGTATTTAAAGGACGAATGTCTGGGTTTCTTCCTCTTTCTGTTTTTGATGTTGGAAGATGTGAATAAACCTGACTCGTGAGATGAACTCTGCCTCGTCATTTTCACATTTTCCACACTGGTGACCCTAAGACGTGTCATGAGCAAAAGAAATTCCCCCAAGCCAGCCGGGTCAGGAGCTCCCAGCCACGCGTACGCCGCTACCATCCAGCTACCGGACTTTTGGCGAGACAACCCGATCTCCTGGTTCCACTTGGTCGAAGCACAGTTCGCCCTCCGGGCGCGGCATGTGCAGAGCCTTGTGGAGCAGCCACCGGCCGACGACAAATACGGCGGGTTGAAGGCTGCGCTCATCCAGCGCTTCACTCTGTCCAGGAGAGAGCGGAGAGGCTCCTGGCTCTGAACGACTTGGGAGATGGCACGCCCGTTGACCTGATGGAGAACATGCTGAGCTTGAGGAGCTCAGACAACGACGACTTCATCGTCACCCACATTTTCCTGAGAACCCTACCTTCTGCCACGAGAGCGACCCTGGCCAGTTCGCCATTGTTGGCCCAGCGGGACTTCCGCGCGCTGGCCCAGGAGGCGCACCGGATTCTCAACGCCAGCAAACAGCGCGCGGCCACCGCGGCAGCGATGGAGTTTGGCGCGACGGCCGGAGATGGCGAGGGGCCAGAGACGGCGATAGCAGACCCACCGACGGCGGCGGCGGTGGCCAAGGATCGCGGAGGAGACACCCTCTGTTTCTACCATCACCGTTTTGCAGAGAAGGCACGCAAATGTAGACCACCGTGCCAGTTCAAGCGCTTGGGAAACGCCAAGCCCGGGGGTCAGTAGCAGCTGCAGCCCTCGGTGAAGAGAACAAGCTGCTCTACTTGACGGATGCGCGTTTGGGGAGGCAGTTCCTCGTGGACACGGGCTCCCAAGTGAGTTTCATCACGCCTACCTCCGCTGACCGGCTGGCGGGTCCTGGAGGTCACGGGGCGTCAGCAGCGAACGGCTCCGAGATTAAGACCTTTGGTGAAAGGAACCTGCTTCTGTCCCTACACGGCCGTACATTTGAGTGGACTTTTGTTATAGCTGCACCCGAGTGACCCCGCCCACAGCACAAGCCAACGTCGCAACGGCAAGCGTTAAGTTCCACACACTGCTCACTCAGTTCCCAGCACTCACGGTTCCCACATTTTCAGCAGCCGTCGCTAAACAGAGTGGAGCATTTTATTGCTACCACCGGACCATCCGTTTTTGCAAAAGCTCGGCGCTTGGATTCAGCTTAACTGACCATAGCGCGTGAGGAGTTCGCCAACCTGGAAAAGTTGGGCATCATCAGACGTTCGAACAGCCCATGGGCTTCCCCGCATCACATGGTCCCGAAAGCTGATGGCTCGTGGCGACCTTGCAGAGATTTCTGCAGGTTGAACAACGCCACGGCGCACGACCGCTACCCAATCCCCCATATCCAAGATTTTTCTGTTCATTTGGCGGGGGCGCGCGTTTTTTCTAAGATAGACTTGGTCCGCGGTTACCATCAAGTCCCAGTGCGCACTGAGGACATAACCAAAACAGCGGTAATAACTCCGTTTGGCCTATTCGAGTATTTGCGCATGCCGTTTGGGCTTAAAGGCGCTGCGCAGACGTTTCAACGCATGATGGACGCGGTGTTGCGCGATCTTCCCTTCGTATTCATCTACCTGGACGACATCTTAGTAGCCAGCGCGTCCGAAGACTAACACGAAAACCACCTCACGGCAGTTTTCCGGAGGTTGGGAGAGCACGGGTTAATAGTCGACCCAGCGAAGTGCCAGTTCGGGGTGACGCAGATTGATTTTTTTGGGGCATCGCGTCTCCCCAGAAGGAGCGGTTCTGCTGCCTGACGAAGTGCGTGCGTTAACAAATTTTCCCCAGCCGCAAACAGTCAAGGCGTTACAGGAGTTTTTGGGAATGGTGAATTTTTATAACAGTTTCCTCCCCCGCGCAGCGCAGCTCATGCAACCATTGTATGTCGCACTAAAAAAACAAAAACCCAAAAATAAGATCGAATGGTCTCCGGAGCGAGAGCGAGCATTCTCTGAGGTCAAAACAGCCCTGGCAAACGCTGCGTTGTTAGCACATCCAGACCCAACGGCCCGCATAGCGCTCACTACTGACGCGTCAGATGTGGCCATAGGGGCGGTCGTGGAACAGCATGTAACCGGGGCTTGGCAGCCGATCGCCTTTTTCAGCAGGACTTTGCGCGATAGTGAACGAAAATACAGCGCATTCGACAGGGAGTTGTTAGCTCTCCACTTGGCCATTCGCCACTTCCAGTTCTGGCTGGAGGGACGCCGTTTCACTGCGTTCGTTGACCACAAGCCGCTGACATTCGCAATGGCCAAGGTTTCAGAACCGTGGTCAGGCCGGCAGCAGAGGCAGCTGGCTGCCATCTCAGAGTTTACTACCGATATTCAGCATGTGGCGGGTAAACTGAATGTAGTGGCAGACTGTCTCTCGCGCGCCGTGGCCGCCCCAGTCCGCATAGGGATAGATTATGCAGCCATGGCCGCGGATCAGAGTAGCGACGCAGATGTGCGCGCGCTCCAGTCTGGACCAACAGGGTTAAGGCTGGAGAACAGGGTGCTGCAAGATGGTATGCCCCCCCTAATCTGTGATGTCTCCACTGGGCGACCGCGTCCTGTGGTATCGGCCGCGTGGCGCCGCCGCGTTTTTGACTCGATTCATTCTCTGGCGCACCCGGGAGTGCGCGCGTCGGTCAAAATGGTGGGAGAGAAATTTGTTTGGCCGAGCCTGCGCAAACAAGTTAGAGTGGGCGGCAGCCTGCAGGGCTTGTCAACGAGCCAAGGTACACAGACACAGAGAGCTCCCTTGGAGCAGTTTCACATCCCGGCTAAGAGGTTCGATCATGTTCACGTGGACCTCGTAGGCCCCCTCCCGCCATCACAGGGGTGCACACACCTTCTGACAATGGTAGACCGCACCACGCGCTGGCCGGAAGTGGTCCCACTGTCGTCAACCACAGCCGAGGAGGTGGCGCGCGCGTTTTTAACAGCATGGGTAGCGCGCTTTGGAGTCCTGTTGGACATTACGTCCGATAGAGGTCCTCAATTTGTTTCCGAACTCTGGTCAGCAATGGCCCGCAGCCTGGGGGTAACGATCCACCGCACAACCGCGTACAGTCCGCAGGCTAATGGGTTATGCGAACGTTTTCATAGGTCATTGAAAGCGGCTCTCAGAGCGTCGCTTACGGATGCAAATTGGGTGGACAGGCTACCGTGGGTTTTATTGGGGTTGCGTTCTGCACCTAAAGAGGATTTAGAAGCCTCCCTGGCTGAGCTAGTTTTTGCACAGCCACTTCGGCTGCCCGGGGAATTTCTCCCAGATAATCCTGCGCCAGAATGCTCCCCGGCTCAGCGGTTGCAGAGTGGCACGGAATCGGGCACGCTGCCTGGCCCCGTTCACCAGTTTTCCACACGTTTTTGTGCCTAAGGCCTTAAAAAACGCGGAGTTTGTTTTTGTCAGACACGATGCTCATCGCCCACCGTTGCGACCACCTTATGATGGACCATTTAGAGTGCTGGAAACAGGGGATAAGCATTTTTTGCTAGATTTGGGGGGCAGGAAAGAAAAGATTGGCATAAACAGGCTCAAACCCGCCTTTGTGGTGGCGGACGAGGATGTGCTGTCGGCCAGGGCTCCTCGGCGCGGCAGACCCCCTAAGGGACATTCCCCAGAACACCCACAGAGATTGACTAACAGTTCTCACCCTCAGACAGCAGCTCCACAGCAGGACGGTGCCACGGAAGTGGTAAAGCCCGCTTACAGCAGATACGGGAGGAGACTGAGGCCCAAGCAGCACGTGGACTGATGTGTAATGGTTTATCATGACATGCAGACTGTTATTCCGTTGTTCCATCTTAGACGTTTGGGGGGGGGGTCATGTGGCACACATATGCACATATGTATATCACTTCATGCTCCATATGTATACCACTTTAGGCTTCACATCTTAGATTGAACAAAGAACTGGGTCTCTTTGGAGATAACAGGAGGATGTGAAAGTTTTGTCTTTGGTATGCAAAGAGACGGCCTGGGGGGATTTTCCTGGCCGCCAGAAGCTTTGGGAGGAGGTGTTAAGATCTGAAAGAAGATGCATTGTGACTTGGAATTAAATACAATGTGACTGTGTGTTTTGACAATGTGACTGTGTGCCTTGAAGTCCTGAGGTATTTAAACGACGAATTTCTGGGTTTCTTCCTCTTTCTGTTTTTGATGTTGGAAGATGTGAATAAACCTGACTCGTGAGATGAACTCTGCCTCGTCATTTTCACATTTTCCACAATATATACAAAATACAGTTAATTGTTTACTTGGGGTCTTAAATGTGGTAATTTGTATATAATTCACATAGGTGTATTTTTGGGAAAGAGGAGTTGGAATTAATAAATGTTCACTTCTTCCTTCTCCCTTTCGAACACTGTATGCTGTTACTTTATTGCATTTGTCATTTGTTTTGTTTTACTTTTTTGTTTGAAATAAAGTATGTATCTATCTAATCTGACCAATAAGAACAGAGAACGTTAGGATGTACAGTGGTGTGAAGTGTTTGCCCCCTTTCCTATTGTGTTATCCTTTTCCTCCCTATGCGTCCTGTACCCATCTGATGACAGGCGCGTTTTTCAGATGCTGCCGCTTCACCGGAAATGCAGGTCGTTTTCTGTGTCAAGTCAAATCCCTCGTATGTTATCAGTTGTTTACTGTTAATGTACTTGGCAATAAATCTTTTTTGAGTTCTGAGTTCCTTCCTGATTTCTCTTTTTTTTTTTTTGTATGTTTGTCACACTGAAATGTTTCAGATCATCAAAATTTAAATATTAGACAAAACTAACACAAGTAACCACAAAATGCAGTTTTTAAATGAAGGTGTTTATTATTAAGGGTTAAAAAAAAAATCCAAACCTACATGGCCCTGTGTGGAAAAAGTGCCCCCCCCCCCCGTTAAAACATAAATTAACTGTGGTTTATCATATCTTTGGAAAGCAGAGTTCAATTTCTCGAGCCACACCCAGAGCGGATTACTGCCACACACACACTCTCAATCAAGAAATCACTTAAATAGGACCTGCCTGACAAAGTGAAGTAGACCAAAACGTCCTCAAAAGCTAGACGACATGCTGCGATCCAGAGAAATTCAGGAACAAATGAGAAACAAAGTAATTGAGATCTGTCAGTCTGGAAAAGGTTATAAAGCCATTTCAGAAGCTTTGGGACTCCAGTGAACCACAATGAGAGCCATTATCCACAAAACATGTAAGTGGTGAACCTTCCCAGGAGTGGCTGGCCAACCGAAATTACCCCAAGAGCACAGCGACGACTCATCCAAGAGGTCACAAAAGACCCCACAACAACATCCAAAGAACTGCAGGCCTCACCTACCTCAGTTAAGGTCAGTGTTCATGACTCCACCATAAGAAAGCGACTAGGCAAAAATGGCCTGCATGGCAGAGTTCCAAGACGAAAACCACTGCTGAGCAAAAAGAACATGAAGGCTGGTCTCAGTTTTGCCAGAAACATCTTGATGATCCCCAAGACTTTGGGGAAAATACTCTGACAAGACACAAGTTGAATTTTTTGGAAGGTGTGTGTCCCATTACTCCTGGCGTAAAAGTAACACAGCATTTCAGAAAAGGAACATCATACCAGCAGTAAAATATGGTGGTGGTAGTGTGATGGTCTGGGGATGTTTTGCTGCTTCAGTACCTGGAAGACTTGCTGTGGTAAATGGAATTTACCACATGAATTCTGCTGTCTACCAAAAAAATCCTGAAGGAGAATGTCCGGCCATCTGTTCGTGACCTTAAGCTGAAGCGCACTTGGGTTCTGCAGCAGGACAATGATCCAAAACACACCAGCAAGTCCACCTCTGAATGGCTTAAGAAAAACAAAATGAAGACTTTGGAGTGGCCTGTTAAAGTCCTGACCTGAATCTGATTGAGATGCTGTGGCATGACCTTAAAAAGGCAGCTCGTGCTCGAAAGCCCTCCAGTGTGGCTGAATTACAACAATTCTGCAAAGATGAGTGGGCCAAAATTCCTCCACAGCGCTGTAAAAGGCTCATTGCCAGTTATCACAAATGCTTGATTGCAGTTGTTGCTGCTAAGGGTGGCCCAACCAGTTATTAAGTTTAGGGGGCAATCACTTTCACACAAGGCCATGTAGGGGTGGATTTTTTTTTTCCCTTAATAATGAACACCTTCATTTATAAACTGCATTTTGTGTTTACTTGTGTTATCTTTGTCTAATATTTAAATTTGATTTGAAAGATTTAAGTGTGACAAACATACAAAAAAAATGAGAAATCCGGAACGGGGCGAACACTTTTTCACACCACTGTTAAAAGGAACTCCGATTATAACGACTTATAGATTTAAAAATACAAACACTGTCCTCCACTATTAAAATACATTGTTAGAACTATATAAACATTTATTGTAGTTATAAAAATCATTTTTCTTTACAATGTAAATGATACATGGCGGCCGCCATGTTTTCAGGTGCGCAATGCATTCTGGGGGCGATGACGTAGAATGGTTGCAGCTGTCTTATACAAGCCAAGAAGCAAAGCTACAAACTACTGCCATCTGTCAGTGAAAATGCCACATTGCGCGGCTTTTGGATGTAATTTCCAATCAAAGGGAAATAAAGAGAGCGAGGTAAGCCTCCATAGCTTTCCTAAAGAGGGAAAGTTGAGGAAAAAGTTTGGCGGCAGTGGCTCAGGAGGTAGAGCAGGTCGTCTAATAACCCGATGGTTGGCGGTTCAAATCCCGCTCTCCCCAGATATCCTGTGGCGGATGTAATAAGAGAACCCAGGTGTGGAGGCACGGAATAAGTGCAGGCAGGACACGGCGAACTGAAGTTTAAAAGGGTGTTTTATTCATCCACCATCACAAGACTCATTCCAGCACTGTGGGAGCGCGCTGGAGCGAGCCCTGATGTCTCTAGTCAGCAAACAGGCAATGCGTGTGATCAAAAGCAGCAGTCGGAGAGTGAGCAAGCGATATTCAGTCACTTATATACCCAGCTAGACAATGCATGCATGGCACATTAGCATCACAGTACAGCAGGAATGCATGGGACATTTACATGAGTCACACATATCAATAGCAGGATTACTGGCAGGAAGGAGAGGCTGCCTATTGATACAGTCCATACATCTCACTGTTCTGCTAATTGCTCCAGCTGAGCGCTCTGCTTGACCCGAAGGCTGTGGGGGTCACCCCCCCAGAGGGCTCAGCTGTGGGCTGAGGCGTTGATCGTCCGGCTTTGGGAGCGAGCTGCGGGAAAAGTTCTGTGCCGGAGGAGGGTGGGGGTAGCAAGTGCCGGCCCGGGACGGCGAAGTTGTCTGGGCCGCGCAAAAATTGCATGTGGATCCACGATGTTGAGGGGCTGTCCCGTTGAACGTGGCGGAGATCCACAGCGGCTGTGAGAAGAAAAACTTGTCTCTGACTCCTCTCGCGGTTAAGTCCTGTGAGGATTCGTAGCGGCCATGAAGAAAAACAGGAGCTGCAGCTGTGTGAGGGACTTGGCGTGTTGGCTTTAGGTGCGGGCGCAGCCCTAAAGCCCTCGGGGACAGCTGACGGCTGAATTCCCATTGTGCACCGTGGCTGAGACCCATACAAAATTCTGTGTGCAGGCTCCGTGTGTGCTTCAGGTGTGTGAGCAGCCCTGAAGGTTCCGAGGATGGCGGTCGGCCGTGTCTCTCGGGCGTGTGCAGCGGCGGAGGACGATGGCGGTCTGTGGAGCCGGTATTGTCCCGTGCGTGGTGCGCTGTCCTCGTAACCCCCCGGTGTGCATGCGGGGGTTCGGTGCATGGCAGGTCCGCTGTCAAGGCGAGTCAGGGTCAGGGAGCTTGCTGGAGATCAGGGTCGTTGGCGCCGATGGTCCTCCCTGTCTTGGCTGTTGCTGTCGTTCGCTCGTGCCGGGTCATGGTACGTTCTGGTCCACGCGCTGCGTTCTCCGTCGGCCCTGGAGGTCGCCGTCGTGGAGAGAGGACGAGGTGCGTGCGCGCTCGTGTCGATGCGGAGGAGCGGTGAGAGGGAGTAGACGTTCTGTGTCCCTCGGCCGGTCCCAGCGTGGATGTCCCGATCTCAGGCGAGGGTCGCACCATGACGCTTTTTGCAGACTTCCCGGTCGTGGATGATCTCCGGGGTGTTTGCCTGGTGTTGGTTCTGCGTCAAGGTCTTCCGTGTGGCAGAAGGGAGGGCAGTCCATTTGTGTCAGGCAGCTGCGTTCGTTTGCCGTCAGCGTGTTCTTGTATTCGGGGTCACCAGTGTGGCGGATGAAATAAGGGAACCCAGTGTGGAGGCACGGAATAAGTGCAGGCAGGACACGGCGAACTGAAGTTTAAAAGGGTGTTTTATTCATCCACCATCACGAGACTCACTCCAGCGCTGTGGGAGCGCACTGGAGCGAGCCCTGATATCTCTAGTCAGCAAACAGGCAATGCGTGTGATCAAAAGCAGCAGTCAGAGAGTGAGCAAGCGATATTCAGTCACTTATATACCCAGCTAGACAATGCATGCATGGCACATTAGCATCACAGTACAGCAGGAATGCATGGGACAGTTACATGAGTCACACATATCAATAGCAGGATTACTGGCAGGAAGGAGAGGCTGCCTATTGATACAGTCTATACATCTCACTGTTCTGCTAATTGCTCCAGCTGAGCGCTGTGCTTGACCTGAAGGCTGTGGGGGTCACCCACAATCCTGCCGTTGTATCCCTGGGCAACCATAACACTGGGTATGAATGTGTAAAAATGTTTAAATGTTCAGTGGTGGCCGGAGAGGCCATTGGTGTGGATTGGCTGCCACGTTTCCGTCACTCTTGAGTGTCTATGATAAAGCGCTGTATCGCTCAAAGCGCACGCTTGAGTGCGCTTTGAGTGTCTATGATAAAGCGCTCTTTCGCTCAAAGCTATATAAATCTGATGCATTATTATTATTATATCGCTTTATTATTATTTATTTTATTATTATTTTATTATTTTATTTTTTTGTTTTTATTCATTATTATTTTATTATATCACTTATTATATATATATAATATATATTATATATACACTACCGTTCAAAAGTTTGGGGTCACTTAGAAATTTCCTTATTTTTGAAAGAAAAGCACTTTTTTTCAATGAAGATAACTTTAAGCTAATCAGAAATACTCTATACATTGCTAATGTGGTAAATGACTATTCTAGCTGCAAATGTCTGGTTTTTGGTGCAATATCTACATAGGTGTATAGAGGCCCATTTCCAGCAACTATCACTCCAGTGTTCTAATGGCACAGTGTGTTTGCTCATTGCGTCAGAAGGCTAATGGATGATTAGAAAACCCTTGTGCAATCATGTTAGGTCTGCAATGCTGTAATTGCTGCAAATGGAGGATTCTTTGACGAAAGCAAAGTTTGAAGGAAAAAATTATTATTTCAAATACAAATCATTATTTCTAACCTTGTCAATGTCTTGACTATATTTTCTATTCATTTTACAACTCATGGTGGTAAATAAGTGTGACTTTTCATGGAAAACACAAAATAATTGTCTGGGTGACCCCAAACTTTTGAACGGTAGTGTGTATATATATAATATTATTATATACAGTGGTACCTCTACTTACGAACGTCTCTACATATGGAATTTTCAGGTTATGACACGCCTCAACGGGAAAATATTGCCTCTTGTTACGAACAAAATTTCAGGATACGAAAGGCAAAAAAGTACGCGCTCCTCGCAGCTCCCGTAGTTTACCGAACGTAAACATACCTGTAGCTGCTCTGCCATTGGCTATCGCCTAGCATCTTCCTGGTATCCCATTGGCCACGAAGTGTTCGGGCAGTTTTACATGTGTGTACAGTACAGAATTAACATTTATTCGCTATGGGCCCCAAGAAAGTGACGGAGATAAGTGGAAAAGGAGAAAAGAAGAAGAGTTTTTTTTGTCCATACAAACAAAGGAGGAGATAATCGAAAGGTATGAAAAGGGGATGCGTTTGGTTGATCTCGCCAAAGAATATGGCCGTAATACATCAACGATCAGCACGGTATTAAAACAAAAGGAAGCCCTTACAAGCCGACAAAAGCAAACGTCCTTGGATCGTTTCTTCACAAAACGTCAGGCAAAAACCACTGATGAGACAGAACATGAACCAAAGAAGGCAAAAGGTGACGACGACGATAGCAGTTAAAAGGTAAATGAACATAATTTTTATTATTCTTTCTCTTTTATTATTCTCTTTTATTATTCTTTCTCTCATTTTAAACTCTCATTTTATGTTTATTGTGCAGTAATCTAATTGTAACATGTATTTGTTACATGTTTTGATGCGTTTTTATGATTTATGCCCAAATTTTGGGGGGCTTGGAACGGATTACGGCATTTACATGTAAAACGCGCCTCTACTTACGGAATTTTCACGTTACGAGAATACTTCCGGAACGAATTAATTTCGTAAGTAGAGGTACCACTGTATAATATATTTTATTATATCACTTTATCATAGACACTCTTGATAAAGCGCTATATAAATCTGATTTATTATTAAAAGTGGGAGGATGCGGTTGGAAGAGTCCAACTTCCCAAAGACCCGCAGCTGTGCTCTCATCACTTTAGCCCTGAAGATTTTGAGGATTTTCGTCGCCCCCAGCTCATGAAAGAGCTCGCAGGTGTGTCTGGCTACAAACGACGGCTTAATGCAAACGGCATCAAAGCTTTGATGTGCTGTGATACAGGACAGATCTGTAAAGCAGGCATGCATCCTGTTCCACCACTTTAACAAGTGACTGAACAAGATACATTTATAGCATCAGGTACCATGGACAGCGGCAGAAATGAAGTGGAGCTCTTTGTAACAGATGCTCACAAAAACACCATCCAACATGACCAGCTCTAGCTTCCTCGTGGCTGCTGTCTTCATTCTCAAGTCCATTTCACTTTGTGTGTCTTCGTCATTGTCTTTATTGCTTTGTCTTCGCACTGGTTTGAACTGAAAAGGCTGTTTACAGACCGCTGCTGCTACGGGGCACAATCAGTCTACGTTACTACCCAGAATGCATTGCGACGTAAACAAAAATGGCGATTTACATCGTAATAAAGTTTTTTAAAAATATATAAAACTGGGAATTATTTTCAAAAAAATTATAGTTATGTTACTAACATCAAAATAAAGCATATAGAGCTAACATGCCAATATAATCGGAGTTCCTTTTAAGTCTTACGTGACGCAATTTGATCCACTTGAATTTTTGCCTGTGTGAAAGGGAACCGAACCAAGGAGAAAATGATACAAAGTAATAAACTTATTAACTGATCCAGACCAAAGTAAATAAATTTAAGTATGAAAGCACCCTCATTCTGGCTTAGCCTGGCTAGGCCCTAAGGGCAGAAACATGGTCAAAAGGCACTCGATGTAAAGCCTCTCCACTCAGCCTGCTTCCTGGGCAGAGTGTTATGTCTGTAAATATCCTGGTGAAATGAGGAGACGGGGTGAACAGTCGAACTCAGCTTTATTGATATTGGACAGACCACACAGCCACCAGGCATGGGCATCAGCAAAGAGGCTGTGAAATGGATGCCCCCTGGTGGCATGGGGCAGTGCAGTGGCGGAAGAGGAAGTGACCACCTCTACACCGCACTTCACAATAAAGGCATCCAGATCATAACATCACACCCCCCCCCTTCCCGTAGAAAGTCCAAAACCATACATACAATTGAGACCCTCCCCAATTTAGGACAGAATCATGCACTAAGAAAACTAGAACTGAAATGACTAAATGGCCTATCACATTCACACAACAAACCTAAACTAGGGGGACGGGTGGACTACCGTCCCACCCCACACTGCAAGGTGGGTTATTCTGCCACCTGTAAACTAAAAGTCCATCAGTAACTTACAGCATTGCCGTTCTCCTAAAATATAAATACATCCAGAACAATAACATTTTAGTCTTTTTATACACAAACATATGGACATTAGAACTTTTTGTTAAATTTGCACTACTGTCCTTGGGCAGAAAAGGGTAGAACCGGCTTGGGGGTCCAGGGCAGCCCCTCAGTAGGCACACCCCTAGAAGTAGCAGGCTCCCAGGATAGTGGCTGATCCCATGGACGAAAGCACCTCTCCTCATCACCACCGACTGCTGCTCTCATCCAGCCCTGCCACCAGAAGCCTCTTCTCGGCCACACCGCAGCTCATTGGTATGCCTTGCCGAACCATCCGACACCTGGAAGTAAGCTGCGCCCAGTTTGGCCATGATGCGTAGGTGTTCCACTGGCTGTCGTCTGGCCCATACTCGCTGTGGACATCCCACTTCTCGAACCCAGACGAAGTCTGACCCTAAGCGAGGTTCTGCTTGACCGCCGTGGTGTCCGTTAGTTCTTCGTCCCACACAACGTCATTCTCAACCACTGGAACTGGAGGGTTCCACTGGTCACAATCGGACCATTCTTCCCCAGTGCCGTTTTTAATGGCAAAACCCAGTCCATAAAACAAGTCACAGCCCATGATGTCACCTTGGGCCGCCACGTGAAACGTGAAGTCTTCCATCATTGCAGACTTATACTGAACTGTTAACTCCAGCGTTCCAACTGAGCACAGCCTATGACCTCCATAACCATAAAGTGGCGCTGGGTTAGCTTTTATCCTATTGTGGGGAAAAAAACTTCAGCATCAATCCCTCTGCCCCCATGTCGAGCACCAGCAGCAGCTCCACACCATCCAGCTCCACTGTGCAGAACGCGTACCCATTGGTACTCTGGGACACCGTGAGGATAGATGTTGGGGACGGGCGGAGTGATTTCTTCTGTGGGCTCTCCGGCTCAGGTACACGGCACACTCTAGCATAATGGTTCAAGTGTCCACACTTGCCACAACTCTTCCCTCTAGCTGGGCATTCCCTAGCATTGTATTGGTGCTTCACGGACCCCCAACCCATGCACAGGGGTTTTCCCAGGGCAGACCTTCGGCTGACAGCGTTGATGTCCACGTTGTTGTCGGTCAAGCTATCCTCACTATCGGGGTCTGCTACTAATGCTGCGGCGGTAGGCTCCAGCTGTCGTTGTGACTGGCGCCACTTTAACTCCGAAGCTAGCTTGTCTGCTGTCTCCACTTGGAGAGCTAGTTCAACAGCCCTGGCTAATGTTAGGTCACTTGGTGCCTTGAGTAGCCTAGCTTGTAAAGCGGTGCTGGTTGTGTGCTCCGCCAGCTGGTCATGTACCATTTCCTCCTCCAATGGCCCAAAACAACACTCACTAGCCAGCTGCTGCAGGTCGGCGACAAACTGGCAGAAAGGCTCACCCACTCGCTGGTGTTGTTGTCGGAACTTAATCCTCCGGACGGTCATGCTATCCAGGGTGTGAAAATTGCACACTAGCAACTTGACTATGTCCTCATACGAGTCCGAAGCCCCGAGTGTACGCAGGATACGCTGGCCCCCATTTCCCAAATTATACACCAGGAGCACACGTGCCCTCCGTTTATCTAGCTTACCCAGGTCGAGCGCGATGATGTAGTTTTGAAAGGCCACTAACCATCTTGGCCAAGGCACAGGCAGCTCGCCCAGGAGCTCCAGGAAGGGCCGGAGCGGTGAAATACACGCCTCCATGGTTTATCCTTGTTGCCAAAATGTTGTCTGTAAATACCTTGGTGAAATGAGGAGACAGGGTGACCAGTCGAACTCGGCTTTATTGATGTTGGACACACCACACAGCCACCAGGCAGGGGCATCGGCAAAGAGGCCGTGAAATGGATGCCCCCTGGTATTTATGGGGTTGTGCAGTGGCGGAAGAGGAAGTGGCTGCCACTACACCGCACTTCACAATAAAGGTGTCCATATCATAATGCCACACAGTACAGTGGATCATTGTTGTAACTCTTAATGGGTATCCACTGGACCTCTCTTGGTCTGGTCTTTCACCCAGGATCAGTTTCCTTTTGGAGACCCTACCAGGGGCAAGTTGCCTTCGACAACATAGCTCCTAGGATCATGAGAGCACACAACCCCTCCACCATGACAAGGTGGTAATCATCAGAGGGGTTTTGTCCTTCAACAAAATGAAATTCAAGCTTCTTGGAGGGCAGCTGACACTCACATCTTCCTCATGAAATAAGTAATGGTAAATAAAAATCAGTAGTGATGATTTTATTTGTGGGTCTTGTAAGCAAATTTTATATTCCCCAAAGGCAGTTTTGCCCTTTGTAATATTTACCTAGCACTCTCAAATCTTTGAGTGCAGTGGTGGCGTAATGGTTTGGGATGCAGACTGGTGAACAGAAGGTCTTTGGCGCAATCCCTGAACCATCATGATCAGATCTGGGAGGGACAGATAATGTAGCAGTGTTTGCCCCACCCTCATTAACCCCCACTGTGGTGCCCTTGAGCAAGGCCCTTAATCCCAGGTGCTCCAGTGGAGCTGCTCAGTGGCCACAGGTCAGTCTGTGGTTGTACTGGGCAAGCTTACAGGTGTGAATGTGAACAGGGCATCCTTGAAAAAGAGAGGTTGCCTCTCAGTGGAACTTCCCTTGTAAATAAAGGTTAAAATAAAACCCTGAACAAACAGTTTTGAGTTCAACCCAACGAAAGTAACCGTGCATATCTTTATCAATTCAGTGGTTTTTTTTAATTTCCATTATTGTGTGCATGTTATCTACCTTTAAAAATGACATATGTAGATGCTGGTAAGCATACAGTATTTTACTCGAGCAAAATTAATATTGTAACGTCGGGGCCATTTTAAGGGAGCCAGGGATTTCCCAGCATGCTTTGCCAGTTTGAAACGTTACTGTGTGTTAAATGTGTTACTTCTGAGTTATACTGCTGTGTCATTATAACTGCATTATAATGGCCCAGCAGTGTTTAGCAGGATTAGGGCAAGATGTATCATGTGTGTGTAACCGTGATGTAAACAGAGGTCTGTGAGAATGACCTCCCCGGCTCTGTGTACTAAGTTGCAGGTTGGGGGTTGGGGTGTGTGAAAAATAAATCAGGTTGATCACAGCCATCTGCTCCATTGTCTTTGTGTGAACCCTGCAAACGTCACACTGGTGTCAGAAGTGGGATCTCCTGTCCAAAGCAGTAATGGGGCGCTGACATCGGGACGATGTCGAGAACCAGAGGGGAGTAGTGTAGCGAACTCAATATGAGCACCCTACTTGGCTTGCCAAGTGGGTTGACCCTATTGGCGACACAGGTAGAGTGCGGGACTCCGGAGCGGGAGGCGTGAGTTCGAATCTCCCGGTGGGACGTTGCCATGTCGAGCAGCACGTTACATTGGTGTCAGAAGTGGGATTACTATTGCAACAACAGAATCAGGTCGTTTACGAGTTATTTAGCACCGGGTTCTCCACGAACACGCGTCCGTGAGCGGGGAGGGGCGGCCGCCTTCCGGCCGTCCCCCGGCCCGGTCGCGAGAGCCCTTCCAGCACCGGCCGGGGCCGGCTATCCTAGGCCAACCGGAGATCCGCAGCACTACGGTATCGCTACGTCTAGGCAGGATTCTGACTTAGAGGCGTTCAGTCATAATCCCACAGATGGTAGCTTCGCACCAGTGGCTCCTCAGCCAAGCACGTACACCAAATGTCTGAACCTGCGGTTCCTCTCGTACTGAGCGCTCTGAGCTCTCAGCACGGTGGTTTCCCTGCTACAACGGCGAGAACCTGTTGGATGACCACCTGGCCCAGGTTGAGCTGGCTGCCGCGCTGATCATCAGAGGAAACCACCGTGCTGAGAGCGAGTGGAGGAGGAGCTACGGCAGATCACAGCAGCGCGTGCACGAAGGAGACAGCCGTGGCGACGCGAGGAAGGACGGCTTCCGCTGCACAGAGCCAGGGTACATGGCATGGTACTGCCCCGCACACAGCGCACGACAAACTGGCCCCTCGCCGACGCTAAATTAGAGCGAGGTGGCATGGACGGGAAAAAAAGCCGCCTCCTGCAGATGCTTCCCCCGGCAGATGACGTCACAGAGGCGCAGGAGCGACGCAGCGGAGCGAGCAGAACGAAGATGCGGCCACTTTCCAGGCGCGGCAAAGGCTGGACGCATGGATGCGGGCCAGCGGCCGCCTGGGAGAACTGGCAGCGGTGGGAGTCGGCCGGAGCGGGCCTGGGACTCCCGCTGCCAGGGAAGGGACTGTGCGTGGTCCTACAGAGGCTGTCAGATGTGTCCATCCGCCCGCTGATGGCCAAACCGGAACCCTACCCCAACCAGATGCTCTGACCGAGACTCAGATGGCCCGTGCATGCCGCCCTGGCACCGGGCTGACTCGCGTTGGATTTCTGAAAGTGGACTTTGAATTTTCTGGGGACAGAAACCAGTCCAGGGGGGGGGGCAGTGTAACGTCGGGGCCATTTTAAGGGAGCCAGGGATTTCCCAGCATGCTTTGCCAGTTTGAAACGTTACTGTGTGTTAAATGTGTTACTTCTGAGTTATACTGCTGTGTCATTATAACTGCATTATAATGGCCCAGCAGTGTTTAGCAGGATTAGGGCAAGATGTATCATGTGTGTGTAACCGTGATGTAAACAGAGGTCTGTGAGAATGACCTCCCCGGCTCTGTGTACTAAGTTGCAGGTTGGGGGTTGGGGTGTGTGAAAAATAAATCAGGTTGATCACAGCCATCTGCTCCATTGTCTTTGTGTGAACCCTGCAAACGTCACACTGGTGTCAGAAGTGGGATCTCCTGTCCAAAGCAGTAATGGGGCGCTGACATCGGAACGATGTCGAGAACCAGAGGGGAGTAGTGTAGCGAACTCAATATGAGCACCCTACTTGGCTTGCCAAGTGGGTTGACCCTATTGGCGACACAGGTAGAGTGCGGGACTCCGGAGCGGGAGGCGTGAGTTCGAATCTCCCGGTGGGACGTTGCCATGTCGAGCAGCACGTTACATTATATATGATGGTTCACACTACCTCCTCACCCTTCGTCAGTGACTGGCACTCATCAGCATGGAATTTTGCAGCAGTGTTTCAGTTGTGTATATAGCTGGATTGTATAAGTACTGAATTAGGAACCATGAAATGTTTTATTATTAGCATACAGTATATTTACATATCAATCTCACAATCACTCTTTTCTTCCTGTCTGCACTTTTCCTTTTTCTGACTCAACATGAATGTGACCACTTGCAGTTCAGGATGAAAGACTCTGTCCATCAGCTAGACATTTTTCTTGCTGTCTGGTTATGGATGTAAATGATGTCTGTAACCATGACAACTATTGGATTACATACTGGGCTTCATTTGCGTTTACTTGTTGCCACTAACCAGTCATGCCACTTTTCATGCTTTTTTTTTTTTTTTTTACTTTGTTACTTTTGGTGCTCATGTCAGGCTTCAGACTGCTCTTAATCCTCAGTTTGAAATGTTTGTTTTTCAACTTTTGCTTGTTTTCATCTCATTGAGAGCAGATAAGCCTCAATGTTGAACATACTGTATTATGGTTGGTTATAAATACACCCCCAACTGTTTTTTTCAGATTCTTTGTTTCTAAGAAGAATAATGAATGGGTGGTTTGTTTTCTTCACTATGAACTGCATTATTTTAAGCGGAGATGTGGTTCCATAGGGGTTAAATTTGGTCAGTGATGTAACAAATTAGCTCCTGCTTGGATGTAATAGGACCCATGTAAGTGGTCTATACGCAACAGTTGGAAAAGCTTATATAAGGCTGCTGCTGGGTCATGAAAAGGGTGTGATCCACATGACTGGAATTAACAAAGCAAGCAGCTTCACATTTTTCCCCTAAAGAGCTAAAACTAGATTTATCTAAACAGTGATGTCAGAAACTCAGCATTCATCGTGAGTTCTGAGATGTGAACTTTTGAAAAACAGATCGATAGGTTCACATAACCAGAGCTTATCTCCAGTGGACCTGATGGCTGTGTGCTGAAGTTGAGCCATTCTGGGTTTTGTTGTGCTTCAGGGAGTGGAGCCTGAACACATGGTGTGAGCCATTAGTGGTCTGCTCTGCCAGGCCTGCTGGGCCTTAATGTGATCTGGAAATCATCACACCCAATGAAACAACTTCCTCCTCCTTTGTTCTACAGGAAGAGCTTGGAGACAAAAAGCTGTTGGGCCAATGATGATGATTTTGACATTTCGACAACTTAAACGGGGCATTCACTCACCATTTTTAATAAGAAGTTTCTGTCTTCGCACTTAGAGGTTCTATACAATAACTGGAGACAAATTTATTTCATGTGACTGTGGCTTCTATGAATAATAGAGCTGAATCTGTGAGCTGACATTTGAACAGTCAACAGATGCCAGTATTGTGTAGCTGTGCAATGTATGGTATGAATTAGGGATGCAAGTTATCGATTAATTCACTAATTGTTAATTGATTCACCTTATCAATTGATTAATGATTAATTGATAAGCAGCAGTTTTCCTGAGAATCTGAATTTTCCTGAGTACAATACAGTCTTTCTATCTGCCATCTAGCCATCCATCTTCTTCCGCTTAATGCTTTTAGGGTCGCGGGGGGTGGGGGTGGGGGTGGGGCTGGAGCCTATCCCAACATCTTTGGGCGAGAGGCAGGGTACACCCTGGACAGATCGCCAGTTCATCGCAGGGCCAACACAGAGAGACAACCATTCACTCTCACATTCATACCTAAGGACAATTTTAGAATCCCCAGTTTGATGCCAGTTAACCTAACTTGCATGTTTTTGGCATGTGGGAGGAAACCGGAGAAATCCCAGAGTAAACCCATGCAGACACGGGGAGAACATGCAAACTCCACACAGATCACTGTTGGTCAGGGGCTGGGATCAAACTCAGGATGTTAATTATTCCTGTTTTTGATATACTGAATAAAACATGAACATCATATTCTTTGATGATTTCTTGTACCATTTGCATTTTTTTTTTTAACTACAGACAATGGAATTTTTTGTAGTTTAACAAATTTTGTACTCTATAGTATGTACTCATGTGCTGGTGTATCCTAGTAAATTACAAATGTCATGATTTTTTATTTTAAAAGCTATTACCAATATCATAAAATGCATCTTTTTTGAGTTATATTACAGAAAACAACTTTCACGTTCTAATTTACTGAGATGCACTAGTAGACTGTTTTAACAGGAAAATCAATTGTGAGCTGCTTCATCTGTTGGATGTTAAACATTATCACAGTACCCCTGGCAATCCAGGCAAACCCAGTATGATCTGGGCTCCCTCTGTCTGATTAGGTTATGTGCGCTAGTTGATCCTGCAAGCAATGTGGGTCCTTGGCCACCTCATCTCAGCGGACAGTTGAATGGGGAAATGCGGATAAACATGCAATGATGTAGGTAGAGGTGTGCCATATCGTATTGTTCATGATAATACCGGTATAAATTTTGATACCGGTGTAAAAATGAATATTGCGATATTTGGGGTCTGCTGCATGACGATGTCACACCACATAGAAATGGCAAAACAAACATGGCGGGAAGCTGCAGCGCCAAAGTCAGTCTCCAGTTGACTGGAAATATTTAAGTTTCACTTTCTGTTTCAGACTGTTGTCATGTTTAAAAAAAAACAAAAAAACAAAAACAGTGTAGCAGTGTGGATAATCTGCCTGCATTTTTTTCCCACACATCCACAACACTGCTGGAGCAGTATTAACGTTGGACAATGTGCAGCTCGAAGTGGGTGTAATTTTTTTTTTTTTTTTTTTTTTTCAGCATAAAACCCAACTTCCATGTGCAGTTAAGATGTAATGTTTTATATTATTTTCTTGTAATATTTGTTACAGAACTAAAAAATATTTTAAACTAAATCTGAGCTGTAGTTTATAAAATGAAGAAATAAGAGTGTTTTTGTTTTTCCTAAATATGTTGAAGGTAAATAATGCCGGCCTGTGAAGCTGCCCTTTTTGCATAAATTTAAAAAAAAAAAAACTGTATTCTGTAATATCGTGAAAATTCACAGAAATATTGTGATATCATTTTTAGGCCATATTGCCCACCCCTAGACATAAGTGTCACTGTCATCACGTCACAGCACAGAGAGTGGAAATGAATCAGAGGGCTGTCTATCATTATTCTGATAGATTATATTAATTTAGAAGTTGCAGCAGATAGCTGTCTGCAGCAATGACACAAATATCACAGCAGCTCAGAGTGAGAGTGAGCTGCTGTCTGACAGTCTCTAGCTGCTGTGAAGCCAATGCCAGCCTGTCCTGTTAGTGCAAACCTGGCTCCTCTGCTGCTGTGTTGAAATGTTATCTCAGTAACTTGGGTCCAGTCTGCTTTCTTGTCTAGTGGGGATGGGGGGGGTACATCAACAGCAGCTGGTGCTCCGATGTAACTGTGATCTCCCAACACTGTTCTCCAACTCTGGAATATTTATTCATCAACTGCAAGCCATTTTATTCCCCGCGTGAGTTTGCTTCATTCATCCTGGCCGCTGTTCACGTCCCGCCCGACGCGGACGTGCGCGAGGCTCAGCGCGCGCTCACGGATCACATTCAGCAAGCAGAGCGGACTTTTCCGGACTCTCTGGTTATTGTGGTTGGCGACTTTAACCAGAGCAACCTGAGCCACGATCTCCCCCGATACAGTTTATTAAATGCCCCACCAGAGGAGAGAACACGCTGGATCACTGTTACACTACAGTTAAGGACGTGTATCGCGCTGTTCCCCGCGCTGCGCTCGGACTATCTGATCATGTGATGGTCCACCCGATTCCCACATACAGACAGAGACTGAAGCTCACAAAACCTGTTGTGAGCACTACGAGGAAATGGACCAGTGAAGCTGGAGAGAAGCTGAGCACATGCTTGGAAATAACTGACTGGGGCATGTTTAAAGGAGCCACGCATGATCTGGATGAGTACACGGACACTGTGACCTCATATATCCACTTTTGTGAGGAGAGCATTCTTCCATCGCGCACCAAGGTGAGTTACTCTAATGACAAGCCCTGGTTCACAGCTAAGCTCAGACAGATCAGGAAGGAGAAGGAGGCAGCGTTGAAAAGTGGAGACAGGGACTGCTACAGGGAGGTCAAATACCGGTTTAGCAGAGAGCTGAGGAGAGCTAAATCTGTGTATTCTGAGAGACTCCAGCAACAGTTCACTGCTAACGGCTCTGCTTCTGTGTGGAGAGGACTGAGGCAAATCACCAACTATCGGCCTCAGGCTTCTAAGGGACAGGATGACAAAGCCCTTTGTCAAAGACTGTCCCATCACTATGCCCGTTTTGACACCTCATAAGCTGTGTCCAACTCCCCCCTCCCCCCAGCGCCACTGCCTCCATGGTCCCCACTTCATCAAAGGCACCCCCCCTCCTCCCCCCCGCCCTTGCCATCAGTGAGCAGGACGTGCACAGACAGTTCTCCAGACTGAACCCGCGCAAGGCCCCCGGTCCGGACGGTGTGTCTCCCTCCACCCTGAGACACTGTGCGGAGGAGCTGATTCCTGTCTTCACAGACATTTTTAACACCTCCCTGAAGTCATGCCACGTGCCGGCCTGCCTCAAAACCTCTACCATCGTCCCTGTCCCCAAGAAGCCACGGATCACTGGACTTAACGACTACAGACCTGTAGCGCTCACCTCTGTAGTCATGAAGTCCTTTGAGCGCCTGGTCCTGCCCCACCTCAAGACCATCACCACTCCCCTCCTGGACCCACTGCAGTTTGCCTACAGAGCCAACAGGTCTGTGGACGACGCAGTCAACCTGGCCCTCCACTCCATCCTGCAGCACCTGGACTCCCCGGGAACCTACGCCAGGATCCTGTTTGTGGACTTCAGCTCTGCATTCAGTACCATCCGCCCCGCTCTGCTCCAGGACAAGCTGTCCCTGCTCAACGTGCCTGACTTCCTCTGCAGGTGGATCACCGACTTCCTGACGGACCGGAGGCAGCATGTGCGGCTGGGAAAGACTGTCTCAGACTCTGTTAGCATCAGCACCGGATCACCCCAGGGCTGTGTACTTTCCCCCCTGCTCTACTCCCTGTACACAAACTCCTGCACCTCCAGCCACCAGTCTGTCAAGCTGATCAAGTTTGCGGACGACACCACCCTCATCGGGCTCATCTCCAACGGCGACGAATCCGTCTACAGGAGAAAGGTGGCCCAGCTGGCGTCCTGGTGCAGCCACAACAACCTGCAGCTGAACGCTCTGAAGACGGTGGAGATGATCGTGGACTTCAGAAAAGTCACAGCCCCTCTGCCCCCCCCTTACCCTCACAGACTCTCCCATCACCACTGCGGATTCCTTCCGCTTCCTGGGCACCACCATCACCCAGGACCTCAAGTGGGAGCCGACCATCAGCTCCCTCATCAAAAAGGCCCAGCAGAGGATGTTCTTCCTGAGGCAGCTGAGGAAGCTCAAGCTACCCACCAAGATGTTGGTGCAGTTCTACACGGCCATCATCGTCCATCCTCACCACCTCCATCACCGTGTGGTACACAGGAGCCACCACCAGGGACAGACTAAGACTGCAGCGCGTTGTGCGCGCCGCTGAGAAGGTGATCGGCTGCAAGCTCCCATCCCTCCAGGACCTGTACATCTCCAGGACCCGGAGGCATGCAGGTCGGATCATAGCCGACCCTTCACACCCTGGACACGCACTGTTTGCCCCCCTCCCCTCAGGCAGAAGACTTCGGTCCATTCAGACTAAAACCTTCCACTACATGAACAGCTTCTTTCCCTCTGCCATCAGACTGCTGAACACTAAGTGACTTATTAGACTCTCGTGCACTACGTACAGCAGCTCAACCGGACTCATGATAATTATCACTGTTTTGTTTTACACTACCGACTCACTATGTGGAACTCCACAATATCTGCTGCTTGTTAATATATTTAAAAATTGCATAGATTAGTATTACTCATTCATGTTCTACATTTTATTGCATACATAGTTTTCTATTTTTATCTTTAGTGCTACTCATGATTAATGTTGCAGCATTGCACCGAGACAAATTCCTAGTTTGTGTACTACATGAACAATGGCAATAAATCTCATTCTGATTCTGAGGTAGCGGGAATGGGTTTTTGCCCCCATGTAGTTTTTTTTCCTTGCCTCGGTCTGTTTCTTTGCCCTGCTGATTTGAAGCACGCGGCTCTCTGACATAACACAGAAGGGTGAGTTTTTTTGCTATGCACAGTGCATGCTCTCTGTGGGCTTGACTGCTTCTTCTGCTTTTTCTTTGTTGAAAGGCCGCAGTGGGTGACCTCGTGCGCCCTCGCCTGGACGGCAACGCCATTACATTTCAGAGAATAAGCTCTCATTGAAAAGGACTGCTGAGTTTTCAATTAATTGACAACTAATTTAATTTAGTTGACTAAATTCTTATCCACAATTAATCAAAAGTCAATCATTAACATCCCTAGTGTGAATAAATGCATTTGAGCAATACAGTTAGGGCTGCAGCTAATGACTATTTTACGGCTCGGGTAATCACCCACTCTAATCGAAGATTACTCGAGTAATCCGATACTTTTCTTTTTAAAGAAACTTGCATTGACCAACATTTGCAGAACTTTCTTTCCTAAAGAGCAGTAGTAATTTTACCAAACACTCAATAACAAAGGTACACATTTATTGAATGCTTATTATAATGTTTATTGCATAGAATGTAACTTTAAACGGTATGTTACACCATAGTTCCGTTTGCTAGCCGTTGACATCCGCTAGCAGATGCCGTTAGCATCCGGCGGTGGCTATATGTTTTATGGTCATATAAGCATAATTAGCGTAGCTGCCTTCATTCTATTCATCTTAATTTAAAATCTCAATCATGTACCTTGTCTCGGGGGCGGGGGGGGCTGGCTGTGCGTGATGTGGGAGGCTTTCTGCTGAGACACTAACATTCAACGTTGTAGCATGCTAGCTCGCCACTTGGCTTTACCATGTACACACTGCACAGTGTTTTCCTTCAGTT
Organism: Pholidichthys leucotaenia; assembly: GCA_020510985.1. Lineage (NCBI taxonomy): Eukaryota > Metazoa > Chordata > Actinopteri > Cichliformes > Pholidichthyidae > Pholidichthys > Pholidichthys leucotaenia. Next base: position 60,442,940 of record CM035842.1, read on the forward strand.
TGAGATTGAAAGGATTCCAGACTTGACACTTTTGTCATTTAAAAAAAAAAAAATCTTTGCCGGCCCGTCGGTGTGTTGCTCTGACATGGCGCCGTTAAACAAATTTGCGTTTTGTTTAGGTAGCCTGACCGGAAGAAGGTCATATAGACCGAAAGTGCTACATTACACGACACGTCGAAGCATACATTTTGAATCGAGAATTTTTTGTACAGTAATTGAATTATTTGAATAATTGTTGCAGCCCTAAATACAGTATTTGTGAGAAATAGCTGATGCAAACTTCCCTTTAAGGTGGCAACCTCTTTTGAACACATACATGTGACATTTTTCATGAGTCCCTGTGGACCGTGACAGGTACCTGCACATAGTCAAATCAATCAATCTTTATTTGTATAGCACTTTTCAAACATTAGATGCTGTGCAAAGTGCTTTACATAGATAAAAAACAGTACACACATTTAGTTGCATATATTTACATGACAGATCCCCACCCCTTCCAACCCTCCCATAAACATACCCACAAAACACAGACAACAGAGGCACATACACCACCCCCTACTTCTCTTACACACATACAGTATAAAATAAAAGAGACATTGCTCAGCACCGAGGCACCATATGAAGGAGCAACCATCCTGTGGAGACCCCACACCAGGAGATCACACAGCCCATAACCACAGGGCGTACCACAGAGGCCACCCCAACCAGGGCATGCTGGGCCCACACCACAGCTGTAGGCAGTGGCATAAAGCCTCCACCCACCCAAGCTAGAGCAACCCACGAGACAAACACCCCTGCAGATGGGCCAAGCAGCATCCGGCATGAGGGTCTCCACTGAGGAAACACTGGAGCTAAAACACATAAAATACAAGATAAAACTAAGAATACATAAAACAAAGGGAACTAAAAACACATAAAAATAAGAATCTAAAAGCAAATGGAGCTAAGAAGAACGTATAACAATGGACAATAAATGACTACTGTACTTTAATAATAAACGGGTTTGTTAAAAGCCATATTGATAAAGGTACAGAAAGAAATTAAGAACGCATAAAACAAGAGGAACTAAAAACCCATACTTAAAAACTGAACTAAAACACATCAATAAGAAAAGATGAGAAAATCTAAAAACAAATGGCACCAAGAAGAACATAAAACAATGGAACATAAATGACTACTTCAATAATAGTTAAACAGGTTTGTTAAAAGCCAAATTAAAAAGGTGGGTCTTTAGCCTGTTCTTAAAAACATCTATTGACTGCAGCCCTGAGGCTCTCTGGCAGGCTGTTCTACATACAAGCCCATAATAGTGAAAGAAAGCTTTACCAAAGGTCTTGGTCTTGACTTTGGGAACCATTAAAAGGCCAGTACCACAGGACCTCAGGATCCATGAGGGCTCATAAGATAAAAGCAGCTCAGATAGATAAGAAGGCCCAAGACCATTGAGGCATTTAAAAACTACTAAGAACCTTAAAATCAATCCTAAAACACACGGGGAGCCAATACAGTGATTTTTAAACTGGTGTAATATGCACCCGCCCCCTGGTTCTCATCAACACTTGTGCAGCTGAATTTTGGAGCAGTTGGAGGTGTGATATCCTTTTTTGTGAAAGACCAGAGAGCAGGACATTGCAATAGTCTATATGACTGGTAATAAAAGCATGCATCAAGACCTCCGTGCTGGAGGTCAATGTTCAATGTGACTGAGGCTGAAGATAAGGGAAGCCATATATTTTAGATGGAAGGCATTTGTGTATAAAGAATAAAATTTAAATCTTTAGTGATCTGTAGCTTTAAATGAGACTTATTGGGGCAATGTTTGACACATAAGATTAACTATACATATAGACGTGGACAGATTTTTTTGTAATTTTCCGTTAAAGAAAATCCCACAATGGTCACTGAAATAACTTGAAGCTGGCAGAAGTAATAATAAATAAAAAAAAAAAATTCTGAAAGTGAACTAATATAATGCACTAAGACATTGCTTTTGAATTTTGGTTCAACAAGATCATTATCTATAAATGCAAAAAATCAGTCCTTCCAGGATGTTGTGGGATGTTTTTATGATTGTTGCGGGCCAAAACGCCTGAATTTGCGGGAGCTTTTTTAAAAAGTTGCGATATTTTAGTGTTTTTTGCACTAAAAGTTGTGGGAAGAATTCCAAATTTTAAAGCAAATGCTTTTTTCCAGTTTACTGCAGTGATATTCTACAGGTACATCTCAAAAAATTAGAATTTCATGAAAAAGTTCAACATTTGTTGTCACTCATTTCAGAAAGTGAAACCCATATTATATAGATTCATTACACAGAGAGTGATATATTTCAAGTGTTTATTTTAATTTTGATGATTATGGCTTACAGCCCATGAAAACCCCAAATTCATTTTCTCAAAAAATTAGAATATTACATAAAATTAATTTTAAAAAATTGTTTTTTAATAGAAATGTTGGCCGACTGAAAAGTATGTCTGTACACACTCAGTACTTGGTCGGGGTGCCTTTTGGATTAATTACTGTATTAATGTGGCGTAGCATGGAGGTGACATGAAGGTGCAGGTTGCTTTTATAGTGACCTTCAGCTCGTCTGCATTGTTGGGTCTGGTGTCTTTCATCTTCCTCTTGACAATACTCCATCGATTATCTATGGGGTTTAGGTCAGGAGAGTTTACTGGTCAATCAAACAGTGATGCCATGGTCATTAAACCAGGTTTTGATACTTTTGGCAGTGTTGGGGGTACCATGTCCTGCTGGAAAATGAAATCAGCTTCTCCGTAAAGCTTGTCAGCAGAGGGAAGCATGAAGTGCTCTAAAATTTCCTGGTAGACAACTGCGCTGACTTTGGTCTTGATAAAACACAGTGGACCAACACCAGCAGATGACACGGTTCCTCAAATCATCACTCATTGCCTACTGAAACTGAATATCTGAGCTTTTTTTTTTATTTTATTTCCCCGACCACGATCGGGGAAATTTAGATCAATCTGTATATTACCATTCAGTGTTTTGGAGGCAACCTATGTCCATCTCTAACCCTTCACCATCGGACCCTTCATCCTCTGAAACATGCGAGTCTTCGTCGCTTCCTGAACGATATGGTTCAAATAACTAGGGTTGCAGTCCTTCGTTAGAACCAACTCACTCTTCTTCATCACTCGATCCTGCCTCATCCTCAAAAACTATCGACAAATCGCTCAAATCTTCGCTGAAATCGCTCACAGCTTCCTCCACTTCAGTGTACTCAGCCATGCTTGTTTACATCTTTGGTTCACCTCGTTATGTCACAAAATGGCGGCGGTGTTTGACTCAATTTTGACAAACATCGCAATAGTCTGCATCACGATGTAATTTATGGTAGTATATGGAAGCAAAGTTTTATTGAATTTTTTTGTCTACACAGAATAAAAACACAGTGCAAAGAGGTTCCACACTCCACCACGAAACCGAGAAACGCCAGAAGATCCTCCACCCTGGTCCTGTAGTCGGAGACTGTGCTGCGTTTAAAGATGCTCATGTCCTCTGACTGGAGGTACTCCAGACAGCAGAGGAAGGTTGCATTATTCCACCTCTTGTTCAGTATTACAGGTGATATGACACCTGAGCAAGCAAGGAGTATAATGATCAGAGATGCTACTGACTTAAATAAATACAGATGAACACCGATTAAAAAAATGAGTCAATGATAATCCGTATTCATACACACGATAAGAATAGTTGTTTTGATACACCATGCCAAAGTACTTTTAAAAAAAAATAAGCAAAATAAACAAACTTATGATTGACTCGAGTAGACATCAATTATCCCCAGCTGGAAGAAGTCATCTGACACAGAGTGAGGAAACTCAAACTCTGAAAATATGCCACTATGCTGAACATAAACCACAAGAGATGGAGAATGATATTGATCCTGATAACCACTTTTTCAATAATATTCATAACCACTGTGAATATTACACTGAAAAGCAATTCAAAAGTCAAGTGCAATTAGATGGTAAACTGTCAATAATACACTTCAATAGCAGAAGTCTTAACAAAAACTTTCCACAGATTCAGGACTATTTAAAACAGCTAGACAGAAAATTCACAGCTATTGCAGTCTCTGAAACTTGGCTTAATGAAGAACAGACTCCCCTGATGGCAATAATTCAATTCAATTCAACTTTATTTATATAGCGCCATTTCACAACAACAGTCATCTCATAGCACTATCAACTGTAGGGAGGACCCCCACAGTTGCAGAAAGACCCCAGCAATCAGGCGATCCCCTGTGAGCAAGCACTTGGCGACGGTGGAGAGGAAAAACTCCCTTTTAACAGGAAGAAACCTCCAGCAGAACCAGGCTCAGGGAGGGGCAGTCATCTGCTGCGACTGGCTGGGGGGTGAGGGGACAGTAGAGGGATATCAGATGTTTTATATTAACAGAACTCAAAAAAAGGGTGGTGGTGTTGCACTGTATATTGATGACCTGTATAGGTGTAAGCTTGTAAATGAAATGTCCTCTGCACTACCAGGGATTTTGGAATGTGTTACTGTTGAGATTGACCTAGACAAAACAAAAAATCTAATCATAAGCTGCATATATAGAACGCCGGGAACTTGTATTGAGACATTCAGAGATAAATTAGTCGAGCTGTACAATAATATTACTAGTAAGAAAATGGTAGCAATTTGTGGAGATTTCAATATTGATTTACTGAATCCACATCAACAAAATGTAGTTAGAGTTCATGAACTCTATGTACAGTATAAGTCTATATCCCACAATAACACATCCCAGTAGAATCACAGTTCACTCTGCTACACTTATTGACAACCTGTTTGTCAATGTTATCGATAAGAAAATAGAAAGTGGATTATTGATAAATGATATAAGTGACCACTTGCCAACCTTTGCACTTATCCATGGCCACACGGGGCCCAACGCAGAAAAAATTTCAAAATCGTCCAGACACAAATCACCAAATGCAATCAATTCTCTTAAAGAGGACTTGCTGAAGCAAGACTGGACAGAAGTCTATGTATCAGATGTAAATGAAGCCTATGACACATTTATAAACATTGTAACCACTCTTTATGAAAAAAACTGCCCATTAGTAAAAAAAAAAAAGCTTAAACACAAATTTGCTGATAAGCCATGGTTAACCAAAGGACTACAAAAGGCGTGTAAAAAGAAAAATTTATTATATAAAGCTTTCCTAAAGAAAAGGACAAAAGAAGCAGAGCAGCGGTATAAAACATACAAAAATAAGTTAATATATATAATAAGATGTAGTAAAAGAGACTATTACAGTAAAGAACTGGAGAAAAACAAAGACAATATTAAAAATACATGGACAATACTCAACAGTATCCTTGGAAATAAAAGCAGAAATACAAGCTACCCAACTAATATTCCAAAAAATAATAAAACGGCTCAGAGTGTGAATATAGCTTCACCTGCAGATGAATTTAATAATTTTTTTGTTAACATTGGACCTAAACTGGCCCGAGAAATACCCACTACGGTGCCTACAGGTGATACAATATGCAATAACACTGCTGTAAAAGACTCCATCTTCATAAAGAACACAGACGAAAGAGAGGTCATAGAAATTGTTAAATCGTTCAAAAGTAAAACATCTACGGACTGTGATGGTATTGACATGCTACTAGTCAAAACTGTTATCGAATGCATAGTAAAACCACTGACGTATATCTGTAACCTGTCTCTCCAATCAGGTATATTTCCCAAGGCAATGAAAATAGCTAAAGTAATTCCGATATACAAGACGGGCGACAGAGGGGAACTCTCAAACTATAGACCAATTTCACTATTACCTCAATTTTCCAAGATACTTGAAAAAATATTCTATGAGAGAATTGACAACTTCATACTGAAGAATGATTTATTGTGTGAGCAGCAATATGGGTTCAGACACAAGAGGACAACTGCATTTGCTCTAATGGAATTTACAGAAAAAATATCAACGGCCATTGAAAATAAAGAGTATTCAGTTGGAGTATTCCTAGATCTTAAAAAAGCATTTGATACAGTAGATCACAATTTATTATTAAAGAAACTACAAAATTGTGGTATTAGAGGGGTAGCACTGTCCTGGTTAAGTAGTTACTTAAAGAATAGATATCAGTATGTATGTGTTAGCAACAAAAACTCAGAGTTACTGAAGGTCACCTGTGGAGTCCCACAGGGTTCAGTTTTGGGACCATTATTATTCAATATGTATATAAACGATATATGTAAAGTTGCAGAAAAAATGGACTTAATATTGTTTGCCGATGACACTAATCTGCTATGCAGTGGAAACAATTTGGAACAACTGGATGCACTCGGAAAGGAATTAGGAAAGCTTAAACTGTGGTTTGATTCAAACAAATTAACGCTCAATTTAAGTAAGACAAAATTTATAGTCTTTAACAACCATCACAACAACCCAGTACCCAAACTCAGTGTAAATGGTGTAGAGATTGAAAGGGTATCTGAAACTAAATTTCTTGGAGTAATAATTGATAACAAACTGTGTTGGAAGTCACATATTAATTATATTAAAGGTAAAGTATCCAAATCAATTGCAGTATTACACAGAGTGAAATATTTGCTGAATCAACCCACACTATACACCTTGTATCATTCATTAATACTCCCATACATGACATATTGTAATGAAGTATGGGGAAATACATATAAAACAAACATATATCCACTCTTTATGCTTCAAAAGAGAGCTATTAGAATAATAAAAAAAGCAGCTTACAGGGAACCAACAAACCCACTTTTTCTTAAACAAAAAACTCTCAAGTTGAAAGATCTGGTTGACTTTAAAACCGCAATAATAATGTTCAAAGTGAAGAATTTATCACTGCCCGCAAATATCCAAAAGTTGTTCCAAACAAGGGAGAAACGATATCACTTCAGAGGAACATGTATATTTCAAAAGCCTACAGTGAGAACAACCACCAATCAACACTGTATTTCAGTGCAAGGAGTCAGATTATGGAACTATTTTGGACCTGAATTAAAATCATGTACAACGCTTGGACAATTTAAACAAAAACTAAAGGAAGAAATACTCCAAACATATTTACAAGACGACATGTAAACTCACCTAAGGATTGACATATCCAGCCTGTGTTGTGTTGTAGCTTAGTTTTTTGGGGTTTTTTCTTTATTTTTTTTTTTCCTCTGTGACATTTTGTCTTAGATTTGTTTTTGAATAGTAACCGCTTAACTTAGCCTAGCTTAGTTTTCTTTTTTCTCTGTTACATTTTGTCTTAGCTTTGTTTTAAATTGTAATCGCTCTTGTCTTGTTTTCTCTTTTTTCTCTTTTGAATTCTTGGATGGAATATGGGTGGGCAATATAAGCTGCGGCTTCAGCCATCACCCATTTCGGATAACTCACGTGGAATTGTATAGTAGGAGGAGTCTTTGTCTAATTTGACCTTGTTGTTATATTATACAGTTTCTTTTAACCTGTACTGTACTATCCGAAATAAATTCATTCATTCATTCATATGGCTATTTTTCTGCCACACAGAAGTTTGATGAGGGAGTCGACTGTCTTGCGCATCTCGGAAGGAGAAAAATGCCTCGTGGGTAAAACCAGGTCTTTGGTGGACCACTCCAAGTTACACGGGGTGAGACTGGACATCCTGGCAGATAAGCACATCTGTTGCAAGGTCTGTGGTGGACTTTTGCCAGTCGGTGCATCGTGACATGCACAACCTATCATCTGGTCAGTCACTGCAACAGATACTGGAGTCAGTTTGTCTTGGCCTGTCCTTGCCACTGATAATACCTCTATCTGCCAAGAATGTCGCTAGTCCAGCAAAAGCTAGCGGTACTCAAATACTTTGCAAGCAGTTTCATGAAATGGTCAGTCAGAGAGCAGCTCATACCAGCTCGGACATCGCCCAGGTTAACAAGGTCAAGAGTTCCTGGCAGCGGAAGGCGAATTACAGAGCTGCGTGGGGGAATCTGATCAGACCTAAATGAAACGGTTGTCGTCGCCCCCAACAGACTGCTATGATGATGATGAGTTCTTCTTTCTAATGATGTCTTGATTGAATTATGTTACAGACTCTTTAAATCACCACCATGTGTGAGTAGGAACCTCTTTTTATAACTACACATTCCATTATACACACACATCAGTCAACCGAAAAAGTTAAGTAATGACTTCAGTCATGAAGGTTTGAGGTTTTTCTCCAAAATTTATTACAATTTTCTTATAGTTTTCTACTTTTCTATGTAAATTTATCTAAATTTGAAACGGTTTTCCTCAAATTTGTAATTTTCTCTTGTAAAATTGACTTTTCTTGTACATTTGAGACTTTATTATAAATTTGTGGATTTTTTATGGCTAATTTTTATTTTTTTTTAATAAATTTGAAACAGATTGTGGTAAAATTTTGACTTTTTTTCCTATACAATTTACACTTTTGACCATAAGTTTGCAGAGCCAGAACAGAACAATAATTTAACTCTGATTTCAAAAAAAAAATATTAATGAAATTATATTTAATGAAATAAATTAACTTAAATGACCAAAGATGCAGTTATTTCTGTTAAAATATTTCTATATACACTACCGTTCAAAAGTTTGGGGTCACTTAGAAATTTCCTTATTTTTGAAAGAAAAGCACTTTTTTTCAATGAGGATAACTTTAAATTAATCAGAAATACACTCTATACATTGCTAATGTGGTAAATGGCTATTCTAGTTGCAAATGTCTGGTTTTTGGTGCAATATCTAGATAGGTGTATAGAGGCCCATTTCCAGCAACTATCACTCCAGTGTTCTAATGGTACAATGTGTTTGCTCATTGCATCAGAAGGCTAATGGATGATTAGAAAACCCTTGTGCAATCATGTTAGGTCTGCAATGCTGTAATTGCTGCAAATGGAGGATTCTTTGACGAAAGCAAAGTTTGAAGGAAAAAATTATTATTTCAAATACAAATCATTATTTCTAACCTTGTCAAGGTCTTGACTATATTTTCTATTCATTTTACAGCTCATGGTGGTAAATAAGTGTGACTTTTCATGGAAAACACAAAATAATTGTCTGGGTGACCCCAAACTTTTGAACAGTAGTGTATTTCTAGTTTTTTTTTAGAATTCTCCTCACCGCCCAGACAGCAGGAAAAACCTCCCTTATTTTGAAATCCAAATGCTGACACATTTGGTTTGTCTGAAGGCTGCTGACGGATTAAAGTTATGGGCAGTGCGGTGGCAGAGTGGTTAGCACTGCAGCTGCACAGCAACGCACCCTTGTCCGGGGTGTCCTGGGTTCGATCACAGCCCCCGACCAACAGTGATCTGTGTGGAGTTTGCATGTTCTCCCCATGTCTGTGTGGGTTTACTCCGGGATTTCTCCGGTTTCCTCCCACATGCCAAAAACATGCAAGTTAGGTTAATTGGCATCAAAACTGGGGATTCTAAATTGTCCTTAGGTATGACTGAGAGTGAATGGTTGTATGTCTCTCTAGGTTGGCCCTGCGATGGACTGGCGATCTGTCAAGGGTGTACCCTCCCTCACCCAAAGATGCTGGGATAGGCTCCAGCCCCCCCGTGACCCGAAAAGGATTAAGCGGAAGAAAATGGATGGATGGACTTTCTGATTTTTGGTCATCTTAACTTGCCAGATACATAATATCCATCCATCCATGGATGTTTACAGTTTAACAGTTTATTCACACACACACACATCACACATTGCACTGGTCAACACCAAATTTATTTAAGTTTTTTTAGCTGATTAAAGACAGTTTTGATGTGCTAAATCCAAAAATCACATTGGTTTTGCTCAATCAGGTCAACTTTTTGAACTTTGACCACATGTTGTTTTTTATGTTTTTGTTTACATGTACGGGTATTTTCGCTTTATATGATGCAAAATTCTTTTTATTTCTTGAAATTTCTCGAACTCTGAAGAGTTTGCTTGTGCCAATTTATGACATGATGGCTGATTACTGTTGGACTCTGAAGAGAGACATCCCCGCCGCTGAGCATTTTAGAGGTTCGAATAAACGGAAGTTGAAGCTCTGAATTTTGAACAATGACGACGTAACATTCAATTTACATGTACTTACCTTTATCAATGTCTACTATTCAATTTACAGTAATCAAAGTTTGTAACATTTAATCAATAAATTGTGTTAGAAAATGATTTCTTCTCTTAAAAATCTTTTTCGGATGAGAAATATTAACAAAATCAACCAATAATGTCACAAAAATGTGATCAATTTAGTCAGATTAGATTTTTTAAAAATCAACTTGGCATAAAAACCTGACCTGATCGAGAAAAACTGATATCATTTTCTGATTCAGCGGTGCAAAATTGTCTTAAATCAGTTGAAAAAAACAGACAACTTACAAAAAAGTTATTTTTGTAACCCTGTGTTATCAACAGCACGAATGAATTACAATAGGAATTATCAACAGCGTGAGTAGCAATACACAATAGGCTTTTTTTCACATTGATTTGAAAAGCTTGATCACATTGATTTAAAGCTTTTAGTAGGGATCCCATTTCTACAATAAAATGATGACGGAAATCAGTCTGATGTCCTAGTGTACAGAAACAAACATAACAGACATATAGCACATATTTCCAGCATTTGTTTACATTGAAGTAGTAGGTGAGTTCAAGATACATAGTCAAGTTATTAAATACTATTGGAGTGATATCGACATATAAAACAAAATTATAATGGAGTAGCAACTCAATTTAATACAATCCAACCTCATATCTTAGTTGAAAGGCTCCTGCAACAATTTGATTTGAGCAATAATCTGGTGGGTTGGATTCTGGATTTCTTAACCAACAGGACGCAGAGAGTAAGGGTCAATGGTACATTGTCTGACCTAAAGTGCTCTTCTACTGGCTCTCCTCAGGGGTGTGTGTTGTCACCACTACTCTTCATCCTGTACACAAACGTGTCGGAGCAGACATAACAGACACATTATAAAGTATGCTGATGACTCAGTTATTGTCAGTCTCCTCCTGGATGGTGAGAGTGGCCACGGCCCAGTAGTTGATGATTTTGTTCACTGGTGTGAGGATTCCTACCTGCAGCTGAATACGACAAAAACTAAAGACATGATTATTGACTTTAGGAGGAAAAATCCCAGGCACAAAGTCACCATACTAAAAGGCCAGACCACCGAATGTGTACAATCCTACAAATATCTTGGGACGATTATTGATAGTAATTTAAACTTTGAAGAGAACTGTGAAAGGGTGTGCAAAAAGGGTCAGCAACATTTGCATTGCTTGAGAAAACTTGCACGCTTCCAAGTTGACCGAACCATAATGACAATATTTTATCGGGCTTTTATTGAATCTGTTTTATCCTTTTCTTTAGTGTCATGGTTTGGTCAGATAAAACTGAAACAGAGGAAATCCTTGGATCAGGTAGTTAGATGGTCCAGTCGTTTGCTTGGTGAGCCACAGCTGAGCCTGACATCTCTGTACACCAGACAAGTACAGAGGATGGCTACCTCCATTTTAAATGATGACTCCCAGCCTTTGCACTGCCACTTTCAGCTTCTTCCCTCAAGACTGAGGTTTGCTGTCCCAAAAAGTAGAACCCAGCACTACAAAAACAGCTTTGTCCCTCCTGCTGTCAAAGAGTTGAACAAGCTGTAAAAATATATTGTACATAATTTATTTTGTACAATATTGTACATAATCTATTTATTAACTTCATTTTATATTGACTTATTTTTGTAGGATGTCACTTGAGTTCTAAATATTTTATTGGGTTTTAGACCTTTGAGTTTTTTAACCTCTTTGACTAGTTTTTAACTTTTAATATGACCCTTCTCTCTTACCTTTGGTTTTTCCCTCATCTCTTTGTCTTTTTATACCCCGATTGATGGAGCCTTGAGTATTTTTATCATGTTTATAGTCAGCTTCATGTGTGCCTGTGTTTGTGTCTATGTTGAATGTAATTAGTGGCTTGTAAATATGGATGTCACCAGACTGCAAAACAAATCTACCTACGGGTACAAATAAAGTAACCTGAACCATCAGTAAGCAAGTTTTGTGTAACAAATAGCAGATTAATTATTTGAAACTCTGCTGGAGCTGATGAAATTTCCAGCAAAATTTTGAAAAGTATCATTAATTTAATACTGGAACCCCTTACCTACTGCATTAATCTGTCTCTAATCTCCAGAGTAGTGCCACAAATGGCAAAAATTGGACAAATTATACCAATTTATAAATCAGGTGATGAGAATGATTTGACTAGTTATCATCCAATATCCATTCTGCCTACTCTTTCAAAGGTTTTGGAAAGAGTAGTTTATAACAGACTTGCCAGTTACCTTGATAAGTTCAACATTATTATCCCATCTCAGTATGGCTTCAGAAAGAAACACACTACCTATATGGCAATACTTGACCTAACTGGAAAAAATATCAATGATGCAATTGAAAGAGGCAACTATGGTATTGGCATTTTTTTTTTAGACCTGTCTAAAACATTTGATACCATTAACCATGACATCCTAATTAATAAATTACAACATTATGGTATCAGAGGCCTTGCATTAGATTGGTTTATTAATAATCTGTCTGGAAGACTTCGTTATGTTTTAAGTAACTATAAGTCATCATATAAATCCATCAATCATGGGGTTCCCCAGGGTTCCGTTTTAGGGCCAGTTCTATTCATTTTGTAAATAAACAGGGATGGCAATTTTCCGCCGATCCGCCGATTTATGATTTTAGCGAAAATCAACACGATTGCATAATCGCTCGGCGCGTCCCTGAGTGACAGTCTCCCGCGATAACCCGGATGTTATGTACTCATGCTACTGCTGTAAACGGCCCTGCGATTGGATAGTTGCAAATGATTGGACCAATCAAATGGCTCGTTGTTGCTTTGTCAAAAATTCATGGCGGTGTGTTCGTGTTGGAATTCCGCCAATTTATTTTCAAATTGATCATTCCTGTGAATTGTCTAAATCCATTGAGAATTTTGGCGGGGGTAAGGTACCTTATTGTCACCGATTTTTGCGAAAACCAACACAATTACATCAGCACTCGGCGCTTCCCCGGGTGAGTCTCCCGCGATAACCTGGATGTTATGTGTAAATGGCCCTGCGATTGGATAATTGCAAATTTGGACCAGTCAAATGGCTTGTTGTATGCTTTGTCAAAAATTCATGGCGGTGTGTTCGTGTTGGAATTCTGAGCTTTCGGTAATGTTTTCAGCGGAATTATGAGATTTTTATCGAAGGATCAGGAGTCATCAGTGGTAGAAATAGACAAAAGTATCAAAAATAAGTTCCGATGGAACTGGCTTGAGAGAAAAGTGACGGTAAAGGTGAAAATTGGCTCAAAGTTCGACGAGGTAACAAACACTCGGACAATTTCTGAAGAAACCAGACGTGGCAAGAAAAGCTTTTTGTGTGTATTGTAAAGAGTTGATTAACTATGGATCGCGTGGATGTGTGGCGCTGTCAGACCACGAATCAAAAGTAAAGAAACATGCCCACTACCTTGCCATTCGGCGGAGCAACTATTCTTTGGGATTGGCGTTTTTGAAACAATCTTCGACAGTGGATAAAGCAAAGATGTTACATACTGGGGGACTTTGGCTGAACCAAACAACGAGTCTGCTCCATTAACACCTCTTGCCGATAGACAGGTACATTCGGAGGTATGTACTAATGAATGCTGAAATTATAAAAAGTAATGGTATGTTGGAATTTTATTTCTATTATGGAATAGATAAAATTAACTGATTTTGATTTGATCAAGTGTTAAAGCATGTGATGGATAATGCTTGTTGGAATATTTTAGGAATGCTGTCTTCTTGGAACATAAGTCAATATTATACAGTAATAAGTGGCATTCAGCTGTTTGTTTTGTCATTTAAGCATAGTTCTGGTACTTAAAAATCATAAAAACCCAGGAGCTTCGGGGGGCTTCGTCCCCCCACTGGGGCTCTGCCCCAGACCCCGCTAGGGGACTGCGTCCTCCAGACCCCCTGCTAAATTTTGAGATAATTTCCCCAACCCCAAATCACATCCCTGGTTCGTGTTGGAATTCTGAGCTTTCGGTATTGTTTTCAGCGGAATTATGAGATTTTTATTGACGGATCAGGAGTCATCAGTGCTAGAAATAGACAAAAGTGTCAAAAATAAGTTCCGATGGAATTGGCTTGAGAGAAAAGTGACGGTAAAGGTGAAAATTGGCTCAAAGTTTGACAAGGTAACAAACACTCGGACAGTTTCTGAAGAAACCAGAAAAGGAGATGAAGTTCAAAGTTCAGAGACTGACACAGCTTGCTGCCAAAAGGAAGAAAGTTTCACATTAGAAGTGACTTGGTGACCAGTGTAAATAGTGTAATAAACTCTTATAGAACTGTTAAATATGTTGGACTAAAGACAGTGAGACAACATTGAAGAAAAAGTAAGTTAACTTTTCCTTAAATTTAATGATTTATCTAAGTCTAGTATTTCATTTTTTTCAGTCTAAATTACTTCTGTTTTACTGAAAACCTCCCAGCTTCAGGGGGGGCTGTGCCCCCCCGGCCCCCCCATAAGTCAGTCGACCAAATTAGATTTCAGCTGAAATCAGAATTTCCTGTTGCCATCCCTGAAATAAATGACATTGCTAACTCCTTGTCTCTACTACATAAAGTACTGTTTGCTAATGACACTAATTTATTTTTTGCTCACCAGAATCCAAATGAACTTGAACAAATAACAAATGGTGAACTTATGAAAATAAACACCTGGCTTCAGTGTAACAAACTTTCACTTAATATCAGTAAAACTAATTATATTGTATTCCGTTCCAATAAAAAGCCAGACACCAAGGAACTTTGCCCCAAAATTAATGGACAGAATATTACAAGAGTTACAGTAGCTCTATAAAATTCTTGGGGGTCCTCATTGATGAGTTTCTCAGTTTCAAATGTCACATCGACGATCTAACCAAGAAACTGGCCAAATACGCTGCTTTGTTTTTTTTTTAAAGGGAGACATTTTCTACCATTTTCAGCACTTCTGACTCTATATAAAACTTTGAGCCTCACTTACATTACTGCAATATCATATGGGGTAACACATTTCCAACTCACCTAAAAAAGCTAGAAATTCTCCAAAAGAAAGTCATACGTGCCTTATCATGGTCTCAATATAATTCTCTTACTAGTCATCTTTTCCATCGTTATAATCTTCTAAGACTTGCTGAGCATAATTACTTCCAGAATGCCTGTATAATGTATCAGGTTGTCCACAAACTCAACTATAAATTATGTGAACTCGTTTCAACCTTCCTTCCCGTGCACACTTATACCACTAGAAATAAAAACCAAATTACTGGGAAAAAAAGGAAGACTGAAATCCACCAGGTTTACTATTGTGTGTAGAGGACCGCAGATTTGGAATGAGCTTGATGAGAATCTAAAAATGTCACCTTCCATCTCCATCTTCAAGAAAAAAATAAAAATGCAACTCCTGGACTTCCGGTTATGGCTGCCACGTAGGACGGACGTGTCTCGCTCTGCTCTGCTCCTGGAGAAAAAAAATCGGCAAATAACTCTCTCATTTGGGACAGAACGTATCCCAGCATTTGGGCGAGGATATGTCGGCGAAGCCTAAGGCTGGAAAACCAGGAAAAGGAAAAAGCGAGCCGCCGAAACAGTCCAAATTAACGGACTTTCAGGTCTGTGACGCAGCAAACAAGGCTCCATATATGGCGGAGGAGGCTGGCGGCGGTGCGATTTCTGCGTGGAATGGCGCAGATGCGCTGATGGCTGCCATGAGTTCAATGAGAGCGGACTTTTCCTCTAGATTTGATGGGATTATGACAGCGCTGGAAGGAATAAGAAAGGAATTGGGTGACTGTGTAGAACGAACGGCGCAGATGGAGCTCCGTCTCGCTAGTGCTGAAGATGACGTCACCCGTCTTCAATTAAAGGTGCGCACTTTGGAAAAAAAAAATAAATCTCTGGAAGATAATATTTTGGATTTGGAATCTCGGTCGAGACAGAATAATTTGAGGCTGGTGGGTCTTCCAGAGGAATCAGAAGGTCGGGACGTATGTTCCTTTCTGGAAAAGTGGATTCCGGAGGTGCTGGGCAGCGAGGAGTTGCAATCAGCAGTGGTTCTGGAAAAAGCACATCGTATTGGCCCACGGAGAGATAAGGGACCGCCGAGGACCTTAATTATGAAGTTTCTTAGCAACAGAGACAGGATGAAGATCTTCAACGCTGCACGAGCTAAAAAAGGAGAGATTAAACACCAGGACCAGCAGGTGCGGTTCTACCCAGATTTGGCCACAGGAATCCAGCAATTGAGGAAGCAGTTTGATCCCGTACGTAAGGAGCTGCGCAACCTTGGGATTCGTCATGGTGTAATCTATCCTGCGAGACTGCTGACCACGTATGAGGGCAGAACCCACATCTTCAAGACCCCAGAGGAGGCGCAGGAGTTCATCAAGAAGATCAAAGAAGAAGAAGAGACTGGTGGGAGCTAAGCATGAACAAAATATAAGGTAGAATAATTAAGCATTTGCACAGGCATCTGACTGACTTGAAGTAAATAGTAAGTTTACAAAATATAGATTGTATTATATATTAAAGAAACAAAACAAAAACAAAACAAACAAAAAAAAAAAAAAACTATGATGTACAAAGTTGTTAAAAATTTTGGAGTTAAGTTGGAAAACTACAGAGGAGAGTTAATGTTACGTCATTAAAAGCAGTAGAGTTAGGGTGATTGGGAGGATGAAGAAGGAGTGGCTTAGGCTGTTCCCCGTGGGTGTGGAACGGTCGATGGCTATATCGGGAGACAGAATTTTTCTTTTGATTTTGGGGGGTTTGCCACAAGTGTGGGAAGGGGAAATTTGTTTGTGTGTAGTTTGTAGGATGAATGTTCAACCACTCATGTTTTTGCTTCTCTGTATGAGCATGTTTACACTGCAAGGTAATCCCAAACTCTCTATTGATCATGGACCAAAGAGTTAACCTTAATTTAACTTCATGGAATTGCAGAGGTCTACAAAATTTAAAAAAACTTAAACAAGTTATGAATAAAATAAAGGACATGGGTTCAAGAATTGTGTTTTTACAAGAAACTCATCTGATAGAGGAGGATGTTAAAAGAATTAGGAGTAGATGGCAGGGAAGTGTATTCACCTCTTCATTTTCATCCCGAGCCAGGGGAGTTATGACTCTCATACATAAATCAGTTCCTTTTCAGGTGAAAAATGTAATTGGAGACAAATTTGGAAGATATGTAATCATTCAAGGTTCTTTGCTATTAGAAAATATAAATCTTGTGAACTTATATGGTCCCAATATAGATGATCAGAAGTTCTTTGCTAATTTATTTCTCATCTTATCATCACTTACAGGGCAACATATAATAGCAGGGGATTTTAATTGTACATTGAATCCAGGTGTGGATAGATCAACAGGACTGGATTGTACGCACATTGGATGTAGGATGACTATTAATCATTTTATGAAAGAATTGAGATTGTTAGATATATGGAGAGAAATGAAACCACAAGTTAAAGCCTATTCTTGTTATTCCAGTACCTACAAGACATTCTCACGTATTGATTATTTTTTGATTTCCACAGAATTAAGGTCCAAGATTCAAAACTGCTTTTATGATAACATCGTGATCTCTGATCATGCACCCTGTTGTCTAATATATGTAGATAAAAAATTGACAAAGGAATCAGGTAGATGGCAATTTCAGCATAAATGGCTTCAGGATGAGGAATTTGTCAAGTATATAGAAAAACAGATAGACGAGTTCTTTGACATCAATACTACACAAACATCAGCATGTGTAAAGTGGGAGGCTTTCAAAGCTTTTATTAGGGGACATATTATTAGTTATACAGGATCAAAATCTAAGAAGACTCGAGAGGAGAGAGCTAAATTGGAACATAAAATAAAAAATCTTCAGGAAAAAGTGTATGCAGGAAGTGACCCAAGGTTGGAGAATGAATTACTGATTTTGAGAGCTGAATACGACAAAAAATCAGCGAATAGAGCTGCCTCGAGTCTTCTAAGATTGAAACAATCTTTTTATGAACAAGGTGAAAAATCGGGAAAATTATTAGCATGGCAGATTAAACAATTGGAAATTAAAACACCAATTACCAGTATTATAAGTAACGGACAGGTAGTTATAGATCCTTTAGAAATTAATAGAGCCTTTAGAGATTACTATGAAAAATTATATGATACCAAAAATGAACCTGATTTAACAAAACTAAATGGGTTTTTGAACGAACTATCTATACCGTGTATTCCAAATGAAAACAGGGAGATATTGGATTCTAAAATTAGTCAAGAAGAAGTTGGGCTAGCCATTGATAATATGAAATCAGGAAAAAGTGCAGGACCAGATGGTCTTCCAGTTGACCTTTATAAAAAATTTAAGAATAAATTAATAAAACCTTTTTTGGAAATGGTTTTAGAAGCATTTCAAAATAATAATTTACCATCATACATAAATAATGCCTTAATTATACTGCTGCCAAAACCAGGTAAGCCCTCTAATAAATGTGAAAATATGAGACCAATAAGCCTATTAAACGCCGACCTTAAGATAATCTGTAAAATTTTAGCAAGACGAATACAAGAAATTTTACCAAATATTATTAATCGAGATCAGAATGGCTTTATAAAGGGTAGACAAGGCTTCCATAATGTAAGAAGACTATTTAATATTATTTATTTTAATAAAGAAGCACCGGATACAGCTCTCCTATCATTGGACGCCGAAAAGGCCTTTGATAGAGTTGAATGGCCCTTTCTTTTTGAAGTCCTACAAAGGTTTGGACTTGGAAATAATTTCATAAAATGGGTTCAAATAATATACAATAATGCTACAGCAGAAATCCTAACAAATAACAATATTTCAAAACCAATAAAAATCAATAGAGGATGTCGACAAGGCTGTCCACTTTCACCTTTACTGTTTACTATGGCAATTGAACCTTTAGCGATAGCGATACGTTTACATTCACAAATATATGGAATTAAAGTTGGACCAACAGAACATAAAATCTCCCTGTACGCCGATGACATAATTTTGTTTATGTCGAATCTAAAAAAATCAATTCCAACCTTGTTGAATTTAATAAAGAATTTTGGGGAAATATCAGGATATAAAATAAATAAAACTAAATCTTCAATATTAATGCTAAATGAGACCCAGAGAAATTACCCAGCCCCTGAGGTAAATCAATTCAATGTTGTAAATCAGTTTAAATATTTAGGAATCCAAATTATGCCTAAGCTAGAATCAGTCGCCAGTGTCAACTATGAAGCCTTAATGTCAGATATCAATGAGTTAACTCAGAGATGGATGTCACTACCAATGTCGATGATCGGGAGAATCAATATACTTAAAAGTAATATTTTACCTAAAATACTTTATTTATTTCAATACATTCCCTTATCACCACCTTTAGATCTATTCTCAAGAATAAAAAAAAAGTTAGTGGAATTTATATGGAACAACAGGAGGGCTAGATTACGTTTGTCTTTATTATATTTACCATTTGATCGTGGAGGTCTGAAATGTCCAAATTTTATGTTGTATTATTGGTCGGCACAACTGAGGTCTATGACATATTATTTTTCATCAAATGATCTCCCTCACTGGACTGAAATGGAATCATACAATTTACCTTTACCTCTTCCCATATTCATATACTCAGATTCGGCAAAAAAATTACAAAAACAAGTTAAAAATCCATTTGTAAAGCATATGATCAAAATATGGTGTGAAGCTAAAAACTATTTAAAAGAACCACAGTTATTGTCACAATTTAGTCCAATATGGGGTAATCAATATTTTAAACCAGGGAGAGCGGACGCTGTATTTAAAGTATGGAATTTAAAAGGGATACAAAAGATTCAGGATTTATATTTGCCATGTGCAGACAACATAATGTCTTTTGAAGAGCTGAGGATCAAATTTAATCTCAATAGAACACATTTTTTTAAATATCTTCAACTTAGAAACTTTATTCGATCAAATCAAAATAAAGCTCTCACTCGACCTATTTATTCATCCTTGGAAAAAATGATGATGAAAGATAGTAAAAGAAAGGGTATTATTTCAGAGTTTTATAACTCACTGACACTATCTTCAAGTGAAAATTCACTGAAAAGATTAAACTACTGGAAAGAAGATCTGCAAATTGAAATTTCAGAGGAACAATGGGAATTGGCTTGTACAGAAGCTCAAACCAAATCAATAAATGCACGCCTTAAATTGATACATTTCAAATGGTTAATGCGGATGTATGTTACACCGGAGGAGTTAAATAGATATAACAAAAATATACCAGATACATGCACAAAATGCATGGAAAGTAAAGGAACCCTATTTCATTGTTTATGGGAATGTAGATTAATAAGAATGTTTTGGGAAGAGGTGAGGGTAACAATTGAAAAAATAATCTCAAAACAAATCATATTGAATCCTAAACTGTTTTTGTTGGGTCTGTACCCAGAAAAGCATAATTTTAATAAAAGTGAAAGAACATTCATAGACCTCAGTTTGCTTAATGCCAAAAAATGTATTGCACTATTATGGAAAAAGACTCATAGACCAGATGTGACTCAGTGGTTAAGACAGATGTTAACAAACCTTCCATTAGAAAGAATAACATATATACTAAAATCAAAGGAAATTGTGTTTGAGAATATATGGAGACCTTTTATTGATTATGTAAAAAATTTAAACATAACTCTTGAAGAAGAAGGTGAATGATGTGTGTGGACCTTGTAAATTCCAAACTGGTGAACATAATATGTATACTTATGTATTGGATTGTCTAGACTAAACAGAGGAGCATTGTTGAAGACTTGATTTTGTTGGTGGTTGTTGGTGTTTTTAGTGCATTTTTTTTTTTTTGTAGTACTTTAGTGTTAGTGTTTGATTGTTTGTATCATGTTTGTTAAAAAAAAAAAAAAAAGGTTCAATAAAGATATTGTGGAAAAAAAAAATGCAACTCCTATCATTATATAATTAATCTGCTATTTGTTACACAAACTTGCTTACTGATGAGTTGTGACTCCATTGTAATTTTGTTCTATATGTTGATTCACTCCAATAGTATTTAATAACTTGACTATGTATCTTGAACTCACCTACTATTTCAGTGTAAACAAATGCTGGGATTATGTACTATATGTCTGTCATATGTTTTTGTTCTTTCACACAAAGACATTAGACTGATTTCTGTCATTATTTCATTGTAGAATTGGGCTCCCGACTAAAAGCTTTAAGTAACTTATTTGGATGACCCATTCACACTCCAAAACAATATAAAAAAAAAAAGCCTATTGTGTACTGCTAATCATGGTGTTATCATACTGTTGATAACTCGTATTGTAATTCATTCATGCTGTTGATGATGTGTGATGTGTGTGTGTGAATAAACTAAACTATATAATGATAGGAGTTGCCTTTTTAGTTTTTTCTTGAAGATGGAGATGAAAGGTGACATTTTTAGGTTCTCATCAAGCTCGTTCCAAATCTGCGGACCTCTGCACACAATACGAAACCTGGTGGATTTTAGTCTTCGTTTTTCCCAGTAATTTGGTTTTTATTTCTCATGGTATAGGTGTGTATGGGAAGGAAGGTTGGAATGAGTTCACATAATTTATAATTGAGTTTGACAACCTGATGCATTATACAGGCATTCTGGAAGTAATTATCCTCAGTAAGTCTTAGAAGATTATAACGATGGAAAAGATGACTAGTAGGAGAATTATATTCAGACCATGATAAGGCACGTATGACTTTCTTTTGGAGAATTCTAGCTTTTTTTAGGTGAGTTGGAAATGTGTTACCCCATATGATATTGCAGTAATGTAAGTGAGGCTCAAATAAAGTTTTATATAGAGTGAGAAGTGTTGAAAGTGGTAGAAAATGTCTCACTTAACCACTTGCGCTCCGTTGTTCCGCGGGCGGGCAAGTCTCTGCGTCCTATGACGCACGAGGGTGCGCGAGAGCGCGCTCGTGCGCATGACGCATGATAAGGATATTGATGGTGATTGTGTAGGTGGTGTGCCCTCCAAGCGCCACTGAAAAAAAAATCTGCAAACAGCCGCGAACAGATTAGTTCATCTGATTGACCTCTCATTCGACTAAGAGCCTTGAATTGGGTTTCTGAAACCTTGAGGAGCCAATAAATGAAAATCTAGGAAGGAGGACCCGCCTACTGTGAACGCAGGAGCCAATTGAAGCACAGAAATTCTGGCTGGGTGAAGCGATATTTACTGCCGCAGAAGGACTCTGTACAAATCTACTACAGACCCAGGCTCACCCAGCAGCATGGAAAACACCCACAAGTGGGACCTGCACTCATTCCAGCAGAATAGACGGAAGCCGACGACAAAAGTCGTAAATCATTCGCCAAAACGGCAATAATGGAATTATGTGTTGATCGGGATCCACGAGCGGAGCAGTGTCGTGTTCGTCTGACGCGTGGGAAGAGCTGTTCGCCACGACTCTGCTGCTTTGAAGAGGTAAGGTGTTATAAGCTAAATTATTATTTATCCCTGAAAACTGTAATCCAAAAATGACTTTTGACCGATCGGTAAATAACAACTGTACTGCGCACGAAGTGCATGCGCCGCGATAAACGGTTCATTTTCCGTGTTCGGACCGTGAACGCCCTTTCCCCCCCCCCCCCGCTGCAGAAGAGAAGCGGGGGGGGGGGGCCACGGTCCGAACGCGGGAGGAAGCATATCAGTCTATTCCATCATGCTCCCACACACACACACACACACAGTAGCGAGGGGGGGGGGGAGCCGCTGTGAAAACATGCAAGGAAAAAAAAAAGAAAAGTGTATTCCGTCATGTAGCGAGGGCCGAATTTGGTCCTCGGTAGCGGGGGGGGGGGGGGGGGGGGGGGAAACGACCCCACACACAGACACACACACACACACACACACACAGACACAGCCCTGAGTGTGACCTTTCATTAGAGCCTAAAATGAAGATTCTACATTGAATTATTCAAAAGTTAGACGTTTTTCCAAACTGTGCCATTTGGCACAGTTCCATAACGCCTGGGAACTACCTGAGAACAAAGCTGTGTAAAATATTCATTTTTTGTGGTATTGTTACCAAATTTGGATCTCAGCTGGATAACACTTGGTTCTACATTTCTGTTGCATTTTCCAGCCGGATCGGACAGCTGTGTGTTATTTACAAGCATTTGTATCCAAAAAAACACTGTGTCCAAATTTTTTTTCTTCAAGTTCAGTATGTTTAGATGACTGTAACTCAGTGGCCGGAGCACGTAGAGAGATTGTTTTTTTTTTTGCCAAAAAATTCAAAGTGTTTTCTTTTAAATGAGACCAACCCCATGAAGATGCTGCAAAGGGTTGAATAACAGCTTTCGATTTACTTTGGGCACGTTTTTTTTTGGCATTTTTAGGAAAATTGCCCGGAGTGCAAGTGGTTAAAAAAAAAAACAACAAAGCAGCGTATTTGGCCAGTTTCTTGGTTAGATCGTCGATGTAACGTTTGAAATTGAGAAATTCATCAATGAGGACCCCCAAGAATTTTATAGAGCTAAGTCTTATAATATTCTGTCCATTAATTTTGGGGCAAAGTTCCTTGGTGTCTGGCTTTTTATTGGAATGGAATACAACATAATTAGTTTTACTGATACTGAGAGAAAGTTTGTTACACTGAAACCAGGTGTCTATTTTCAATAGTTCACTATTTTATTATCTGTTCAAGTTCATTTGGATTCTGGTGAGCAAAAAATAAATTGGTGTCATCAGCAAACAGTACTTTATGTAGTAGAGACGAGGAGTTAGCAATGTCATTTATATACAGAATGAATAGAACTGGTTCTAAAATGGAACCCTGGGGAACCCCATGATCGATGGATTTATGTGAAGTCTTCCAGACAGATAACTAATAAACCAATGTAATGCTAGGCCTCTGATACCGTAATGTTGTAATTTATTAATTAGAATGTCATAGTTAATGGTATCAAATGCTTAAGACAGGTCTAAAAAAAAAAAATGCCAATACCGTAGTTGCCTCTCTCTTATTGCATCATTGATTTTTTTCAATTAGGTCAAGTATTGCCATATAGGTAGTGTTTCTTTCTGAAGCCATACTGAGATGGGATAATAATGTTGAGCTTATCAAGGTAACTGGTAAGGCTGTTATAAACTACTCTTTCCAAAACCTTTGAGAGAGTAGGCAGAATGGATATTGGACAATAATTAGTCAAATCATTCATTGCTATTTGTGGCACTACTCTGGAGATTAGAGACAGATTAATGCAGTAGGTAAGAGGTTCCAGTATTAAATTAATGATACTTTTCAAAATTTTGCTGGAAATTTCATCAGCTCCAGCAGAGTTTGAGTTCTTCATGTCCTTGATGATTTTCCAGACTTCCTCACAATCAGTTGGCTTCAGGAAGAAAGAATTTTGGTAGTTTCCTGATAGTGTTTGAAAGAGGCAGCCTGGGGTTGGTTAATTTTATTAGATAAATTTTCTCCGATGGAGACAAAATAGTTATTAATTTTGTTAGTAAGAGTGGCATTACTGGTGAGAGTACTGGTCGCGTTATTGTTCGGAAGTGTGGGGGTTTTTTGGTCCCTATTTAGAACCTTATTTAGTACTCTCCAGAATTTCTTGAAATCACCCTGTGATGCATTTATAAGTTCTGCATAGTAATTACTCTTACTCTTTCTAATAATGTGTTAGTTTATTTCTATAATTAGTATATTCATTTTTATTGTTAATATTTGGATTTTTTAATGTAGCGTTTATATAATTTATTTTTGTACTTAATAGATTTTAGTATGCCCTTAGAAAGCCATGGATGTTGAATAGTACCATTACATGTGATAGTCTTGACAGGAATTGTCCTCTGGATGGATTCTGTTATTTCCTTGGTCAAGGCGTCAAACGCAGCATAGCATCACTACAGTTGTAGATTCTATCCCATGCCTTGACATGCAAGTCCTCACTCAGTCGTTGTAAGGTTTCTTCATTAAGTATTTTTATTTTAAGTTTATGCCACAAGATTGAGGGCCTAACAGCACGGTCAAGAAACAAAACAATAGGGAAATTATCAGAAATCTCAGAGAGCACGACTGCAGATACCAGTGTGGAATTGCAAATGTTAGTAATGATATCAATAATGGACTTGGTGGGTGAGTGATTCTAGTATAGGTATTAATGGTAGGGAAGAAGGAAGAGGAGTGTAGTGTATTCATAAAGTCATCTTTAACTACATCATCCCTGGATGGATGGATTGATGGATATTGAAGTAGCTGGTGAAGTCAACCCTAAGCGATTCAGTCACTCTTGCCTTTCCCTGCAATACAGTATGAAGCCTCACCACACGTTTGCTAAGCGACTCTTCATTATTGCTAACGTTTCCAGTGGGTTAAAACCACCATAAATGCCTCCAGTGCTTACATATCTCTTCTGCTTTTTTCCCCTGCATTTAAAGTACTCTAATAAGCTCATGTTTCTCTTGGACAGCAACGCTAGAAAACCACTGCCTGCCAACTGGAATGCACACGTCTGCGGGGCGCTTCTGAACTCTGCGCAGATGACAGTCACGTGTGTTGTTTGTGTGCGCGCTTGCGGACCATCATTCCTTCATATTTTTTTTCTTAGTTATATTTCCTTGGTGTGGCCTGTGCCACTTGAAGGTTGGTTCTGGGCCGCATGTGGCCCGTGGGCCTCTAATTGAACAGGCCTGCTCTAAGCCGTTCACCTCCCTCAGTGAGGTGAAGGTAACCCATCCTGTAAAACACTGTAGTTGTATGCTTGTGCATAGTAGGACATATGCTTAACAGCATCCTCCGAAATAAATTAAAAAAAAAAAAAGTATGCAAACTCAAGCAAATATTTGAATAGTAGGAGCAAATAGAGACAATTATGAAGAAATGAAAAATAAAGGAATGTGGGGGGATGACAGATTAGGTTACAGGTCATCCTGATGATCAAAGACCAGGATTAACAAAACAATTATACAAGAAGCACGATGATGGGAAGAAAAAAGGGGGGGGTGATTATGAACAATGGGGAGTGGAGAACTAAAAATGATGCCAGGACACCTTCAAAGACAGTCTTGTAATAATAAAGCTATCATAAACTGGAGAAAGAGAGGGAGTGAAAAATCTCTAAATGGTCCAAACCCCAAATAATTCAGGATAAGCAGCAGCACATTAACAATATTTCAGATAGATGTTAATTATTGAGGGACACCATTACAGTAAAACGTGCAATAATATCACACGAACAATCAGAGCACTGAAGTTTAACATATTTAACGTTTAACATTAACTCTTGGCTCAAGACACTCTGAACTTATGGTGGGAAAAGTATCTGCACTACCTGAGAGTCAATTATCTGCATCGTCAGCGGAGTCCCCCGTGGTTGTCAAAGTTGGTATATGTATGTTAATGAACTCAGGCACTTCTGAAGGGCTTGTAAAGCTGACCCAATCGTTGTTCCACACGGAAACCAGATGAATGGGGTCATAAAGACGAAAAGAGATGTTAGCTTGATGGAGCCTGTACGGTGAAGCCACCGTGTTAAAGGAGGAGCAGAGCCAGACCACCTCCGGGCTGACATCTGGGAAGAAGTGGATCTGCTTGCCTTGGTACAAAATCGGTCCATTGTGGTGGTTGGCGAGACGCAGTACTAGCTCTCGGACCCTGTTGCTGTGCATTCGGATCAGAAGTGGCCTTGGCCTATCTCCCATCGCTGAAGTTCTGGGTGCGGCAGTCCAGTAGACACGGTCAGTGATGATTTGCATCTCAAAAGCAGTTGGACCAAAAACTTCACGAAGGAGACCACTGAGAAAGTTAGCTGGATTGGGCAACTCCAGACTCGGGTAAGCCAATAATGCAGATATTGTCTTTGTGTGTAGTTGCTCAAGTAGTCCAGGTGTTCCTTAATGACCTAGTTTTCCTTTGTAAGCGGAGTCACCATCTCGTCTAGCCCCATGAGTCTCACAGGTGTTGTGAAGGATTCCTCCATGTGTCAAATTTTTCTCCCATGTTCATCAACAATTTGCTGCAGAGCTGAAATAGCTGCCCCACGTCATTTCTGAAAATTTGCTCAAGGTTTTCATTCCTTAGTTTGTCAATCGCAGCCTGAAAGTCAGCAGCAGCTGATGCCACTAATGAGGGAGAGGAAAGAAGCTGTTCATGTTTGCTATCAGACTTAGCCGTGGAGTTAGCCATCAAAAAAGATGACCTATCCTTTGTCTTTTAACCTGTCTTTGGCATGGTAGCAGTCAGTGAAGCCTTTTGTTGCGGAGGAAATAATTGTTACAGGAGTTTGCAAAAGTACTTTTAAATATCAGATTGTGCAGGAGCTGCGAGGAGGATGTCTAGCGGGCCTGCATGCTTTACCCGAAGTGTTTTCATTATATTCTAATCTCATAAAATATACCTTTATTCTGCATTTATTTACAGTGCTTAACCAACAGTTATCTACTGTATCCATAGTTTATCCCCGCTTTATGAAAAATATTTGGAAACTGTTGAGCACAGTCTTTAGCGGTGACTTTTGTTGATAAATTAAGGCACATTATGAAACACTTTGGCAACTCTGCTCATGCAAATACAGAAGTAATGTGAGCGTGCGGCACAGGGAACCGTCGCGCGATTGTTAAATCAAGAGACTTCAGCCGGCCACTTGCGTTTTATGATTCACAGACGTGAAAGCATTATATTAAAGATTGATCCACGGATTCTGTGGATCAATATTGGCTCAGTCAAATGTGTATCAATTCATATCTGAGAATCGATCTTTTGAACCCACCCCTAGACAACAGGCAGCATATTTTGCTCCTGTAGCCTTTACCTTCAACATGCTTGTCTATATATTTTTATTTCCAATCTCCTGAGACAACTTTCTCCCTACTTTCTGTGGTCCATTTTCAGAGTGGTACACACCATGATACCAAATGGCACAGTGAGTATTTTTCACCCTTTAAATAGACAGACTAACTGATTACAAGTTTAAAGACACCTGTGATGCGAATTACAGGACACACCTTACTGTAACATGTCCCTATGGCCAAATTATTTTCTTTTCTAGGGGTATCATCATTTTTGTCCAGGCCAGTTTCATTAATTTTTTTGAAATTGTCTTCAACCAAAATTCAAAAGCAGTGTCTGTTTTTCATTAGTTAATTTTCAGAAAAATTTTATGTATTTATTTCTTTTGTCAGTTTCAAGTTATTTCAGTGACCATTGTGGGATTTTCTTTCTGTATCGGAAGATTACCAGCAAATTTTTCCACATCTGTATCTTCATAAACAGTGCCGGTAGGGATGTGATGGTGTACAGAAGTTATAATGGACAGTAAGGGTCTGATCCATTAAGGACTAGAGATGGCTGCGGGCTGGAGCGACAAGAGGTCTGTTAAAGTTTAGACTACCCAGTTTGACAACATCCGCTCATGTATTTTCCCCCTTTGGGTGAAGACCCAAGGGGGATTATGTTATGGGGCCGTCCGGCTGTCTCACTTTTGTCAAATCAGCTCCTCTTACAGTTTTGCTCTGATTGTTTTGAAACTTAGTACCATGGTTTGATATACACTGATGATGCACATATTGAAATTTTGGCTCCAATCAGATGAATTTTGTGGGAATTTTGTGGCAAAAGGTGAAATGTCGAGGTTGCCATTCTCTATGCCCTATTACTGTAGATCAAGTACAGCTAGGGTCACCAAACTTGGTACACGGGTTCAGTCTGAGACTCTGACCTGTGACTATGGGTTTGGGGTGCAAAGGTCAAGGTTAACATTCCATTTGCACTATTACTAAACAAATAAATGAGTTGCCAGACTTACAAAGGTTCGTCCTGAGATCCTGAACCATTTATGGGTTTGGGACTCAAGGTCAAGGTCAAAATGCCATATAAACTACAGTGGTGTGAAGAAGTGTTTGCCCTCTTCCTGATTTCTCTTTTTTGTATGTTTGTCACACTTAAATGTTTCAGATCATCAAACGAATTTAAATATTAGACAAAGATAACACAAATAAACACAAAATGCAGTTTTTAAATGAAGATGTTCATTATTAAGGAGAAAACAAAATCCAAACCTACATGGCCCTGTGTGAAAAAGTGACCCCCCCCCCCTTAAAATATAAACTAACTGTGGTTTATCAAATCTTTGGAAAGCTGAGTTCAATTTCTGTAGCCACATCCAGGCCTGATTGCTGCCACACCTGTTCTCAGTCAAGAAATCACTTCAGTAGGACCTGCCTGAACAAAGTGAAGTAGACCAAAAGATCCTCAAAAGCAAGACATCATGCTGCGATCCAAAGAAATTCAGGAACAAATGAGAAACAAAGTAATTCAGATCTATCAGTCTGGAAAAGGTTATAAAGCCATTTCTAAAGCTTTGGGACTCCAGCAAACCACAGTGAACCATTATCTACAAATGGCGAAAACATAGAACACTGGTGAACTGTCCCAGGAGTGGCCGGCTGACCAAAATTATCCCAAGAACACAGTGATGACTCATCCAAGAGGTCACAAAAGGCCCCACAACAACATCCAAAAGAACTACAGGCCTCACTTGCCTCAGTTAAGGTCAGTGTTCATGACTCCACCATAAGAAAGAGACTGGGCAAAAATGGCCTGCATGGCAGAGTTCCAAGACGAAAACAACTGCTGAGCAAAAAGACATAAAGGCTCGTCTCAGTTATGCCAGAAAACATCTTGATGATCTCCCAAGACTTTTGGGAAAATACTCTGTGGACTGACAAGACAAAAGTTGAACTTTTTGGAAAGTGTGTGTCCCATTACATCTGGCATAAAAGTAACACAGCTTTTCAGAAAAGTAACATCATACCGACAGTAAAATATGGTGGTGGTAGTGTGATGGTCTAGCGCTGTTTTGCTGCTTCATGACCTGGAAGACTTGCTGTGGTAAATGGAACCATGAATTCTGCTGTCTACCAAAAAATCCTGAAGGAGAATGTCCGGCCATCTGTTCGTGACCTCAAGCTGAAGCACACTGGGGTTCTGCAGTAGGACAATGATCCAAAACACACCAGCAAGTCCACCTCTGAATGGCTTAACCTCTTAAAATTCTGTGGTGCAACGGTGCGCCCGTCAGCATCTTCCCTCTTTTGGCCAGGTTTTTTTGAAGAAAATATTCAATTTGGATATCAGACATTCCAAAGGCTGCAACTTGAAAGTGATAAGAGATAATGGCTTACTGTCAATTAGAAAGATGTAGAATATGATCCAAAGTTTGAGATAGGAGTAAATTTATGCATCTAATTTGCGTAATGCGACGGCAGCTGTATCAAATTACATAACTTTCGCTTAAAAGTGGACTATGGACATATTTACACAAAGGATGGATTTGGTTTTTTGTCTTCGTTTTTGTTATCTTCAAAGTATTTGAACCAGAAAATCAATAGACCTGTGCACAAACAAATACATCGGAGCTACCGTGCACCATGTCTCTTCATTAGTCCATTTTTATCATCCGTGGTCCTTATTTCGTCTTCTGCCAGTCATTTTTGCTTTCTCTCCCACATCCAGAAAGTCTCACATGAATCTTATGATTTATTCCACCTCAATTTCGGTTACATTACACCGCCGAACCGGCACAATTGTTTTGTTGTCACGTGCAGCTACGGCGATGGCAGACGAAAGTGTACACGCTCCAGAACGTCTTCTCCTGTCACAAAAGGTAAGTGTTCAGAAGCTAAATAATCTCATTTTAGAATCATAGTTGGCAAACTTTGGCGCAAACACTTCCTCCGTGTAGAAATTTATGTTGACAAATGATGTTTGCAACGGTTCGTTGGGTGAAGTCCTCCAGTCCTGCAGTGAAGAGCAGTAAGCTATATGTGTCTGACATCTTGTGATGTGAAATGCTTGTTACAACTGGGTTTTCTGTGCTTTTGGGACATATCACGTGACAGGCGCAGAACTGCGCCAGGGACAGCAGGTGACGCTGATGTCTCATGAAAGCGGAATATCAAAGAGTTAAGATAAACAAAATGAAGACTTTGGAGTGGCCTAGTCAAAGTCCTGACCTGAATCCAATTGAGATGCTGTGGCATGACCTTAAAAAGGCGGTTCATGCTTGAAAACCCTCCAATGTGGCTGAATTACAACAATTCTGCAAAGATGAGTGGGCCAAAATTCCTCCACAGCACTGCAAAAGACTCATTGCCAATTACCGCCAATGCTTGATTGCAGTTGTTGCTGCTAAGGGTGGCCCAACCAGTTATTAGGTTTAGGGGGCAATCACCTTTTCACACAGGGCCATGTTGGCTTGGATTTTTTTTCCCCTTAATAATAAACACCTTAATTTAAGAACTGCGTTTTGTGTTTACTTGTTATCTTTGTCTAATATTTAAAATTGTTTGATCTGAAACATTTAAGTGTGACAAACACATTAAAAAAAATTGAGAAATCAGGAAGGGGGCAGACACTTTTTCACACCACTGTATATCTCAACAAAAAAAAAGCTAGGATCACCAAATTTTGTACACAGGGTCACTTTGAAGTCAAAGGTCAGCGTGAAGAAGAAGACGACGACATCTCTATTGTCATTCAGTCCATACAGCCAATCATGTACAGTAGGACGAAATTACGTTTCTTCTATCTACAATGTTAATCACATGTAAAATCAGAGGGGTTGCTGCCATGCAAGGCGCCACCACAAACAACTTCTTCTCCCATTCTATTACGCTGAGCACCAAGCTAGAAGGTGGGAAGTAATGCTGCATCTATCGACTGTTTTACAGCTCGGGTATTCACCCACTCTCATCGAAGATTACTTGAGTAATCTGATACCTTTTTAAAAGAAATTTGCATTGACCAACATTTGCAGAACTTTCTTTACTAAAGAGCAGTAGTAATTGTACCAAAACACTCAATAAAACAGGTACATATTTATTGCAATGCTTATTGCATGGAACATAAGTTTGAACGGTACGTTACACCATAAAGTTTGAGGTATTTCTCAAAAATTTATAACAGTTTTCTTATAGTTTTCTACTTTTCTCTCTCAATTTATCTAAATTTGTAAACATTTTCCTAAAATTTGTAATTTCGTCTTGTAAAATTGACTTTTCTTGTACATTTGAGACTTTATTATAAATTTGTGGATTATTTTATGGCTAATTTTTTTATCTATTTTTTTAAAATAAAATTACTTTTTTTAATAAATTTGAAAATTACTTTTTTTTTTAATAAATTTGAAAGAGACTGTGGTAATTTTTTAAAACTTCTTCCTTTTAACAATTTACATATTTGACCATAATTTCGCAGAGCCAGAACAGAACAATAACTTAACTCTGATTTCAAAGGGAAAAAAATAAAATTGAATTTAATGAAATAACCAAAGATGCAGTTATTTCTGTTATAATATTTTTATATGTTTAGTTTTTTTTTTTAGAAATCTCACCACCCAGACAGCAGGAAAAACCTCCCTTATTTTGAAATCCAAATGTTGACACGTTTAGTTTGTCTGAAGGCTGCTGACGGATTAAAGTCATTGACTTCGTAAATTTCGCTCATCTTAACTTGCCAGGTACATAATAATGAACATAAATTAGTTAATTAATATTAACTAAGGTAAAGGTAAAAACATCTCCTTTTTATTCTTGTCTGAAATAAGAAAAACAAAAAACTAATAATTAAAAAGAAGGCAAAATACCTATTCGTGCTCCTAACCACACCTGTTAGCTAAGCGACTGCTCATTATTGCTCCCATTACCAGCAGGTTAAAGCCATGATTAATGCCTCCACTGCTTACACACTTCTTATGCTTTTTTCTGCGTTTAAAGTCCTTTAATAAGCTCATGTTTCTCTCGGATAGTGAGGCTAGCGAGACACTCTGCCTGCCGACTGGAACGGTCACGTGGGCGGGGTGCTTCTGAACTCTGCGCGGATGATGGTCACGCACGTTATTCGTGTGCACGCTTGCGGGCCGTCATTTCTTCGTATTTTTTTCTTAAATTTATATTTCCTCTAGAGTGGTGGCATAACTTCAAGTGTGGTGGGCCGCCACGCGAAAATGTTACCAGAGGAAACCCTGGTCATTCCTACATATTTTTTTTCCTTAAATTCATATTTCCTTAGCATAGCAGCGTAAATCCAAGGATGGCAGCTTGCCACGCAGACATGTTGCCAGAGGAAACCCTGCCTATTACTATAGAATGAATAAAGCTAGGGTCACCAAATTTGCTACACAGGTTCCTCTTGGGATTCTGACCTACAACTAATGGTTGTATACAACTGTTTTTGTTGTATACTCATGGATGATAGGCTTATCATAATTTGGTTCTGCCTCAATAATTAAATGGAAAAATTGAAAACTGCTCTTCTTCGGTGACATATTGGGTGGGATCTTCAAAGAAAATAGAGGTAGGGGATATTGCACTGGTCTCGGAGTGTTTGTGTTTCATTGTAATAAAGACATTTCTGAAATTACACGAAGATTGCCATTCCTTAAAAGTATGTCCTCTTTCTGGGTATGTTCTATGTTGTTTAAAAATTCTCTAATGCTCACTCTCTCACGTGATCTCTCCCTCTCTCCCTCTACTTGTGTCAGTGAAGGAGAAAATTACAGACAGCTAAAAGCTTTCAGGCTTTCACTGTGTGTATGTCATTAAGAGGGAGAGAGTAGCTAAACAATGGCTGTGGCAGTAGAGTTATAAATCACTCAGATTTTCCACTTGGTTATCTCACTGCTGAGTTTTCTGTGTTTGGCCAGACAGTGAAAGGTGTTCTTGTAGTAAAGATCATCTGCAGAGGGAAAAAGTTTCACATATCTGCCACTCATGCATCAGGGTTTGCATGTTTCAGATTTCAAACAGTTACATAGGTATTTAAACTCTAAATGGGTCTTAGGTTGTTGGGGTTTTTTTTCTTCCAGTGTAGCCAGTCAAGTGAACTGGTCTTCCAGGAACAGCTAAAATGTGCCAGTGTTTGGCTGATGGATGAACACTGGTGTCAAGTAACGTTGCCCTTCATTGATTCCTCCCCAGAGAAGGAAGAGACTTGATTACACAAGTAAATGCGGTGCACACCCAGCTCAGCATGCCGAGGGTGTTAATTTCCTTTTTATTCTGCCTGAGCGCACACATAATGACGATGTCTGCGGAGTGTCTGTGACAAGTAGAACCAGATGAACATTTATTTGAGATATGAGATGTGAGGCAGCCTTGTCAACTTGATGTACCCAGAAATCTGAGAAACAAGAAGTAAAACAATTGCTTGAATTTTGGGAGGAAAAAAAAATAAAAATAAACCTGCTCGCCTCCTTCAGCTCCCTGTCCCTTCTGTGTCCTAAGCTACTCCTATTGAGAAGACTGTATAGCCCCTTTCAATTTACCCTGGTAGTCCACTCAAATTCAGGACAAATTGGGTTGCCGGTATTGTCTAAACAGGGTTACCTGTGCCTGATGGTGTGGGCTAGATGATCCTGCAGGCGAGGTGGGTCGTTGCACACCTCACCTCAGCAGACATTTGAATAGGAAATGTGAATAAACACGTAATATAGTAGGTGTCACCGTCATCACGTCACAGCACAAAGAGAGTGGAAATAAATCAGAGGGCTGTCTGTCATTATTCTGACAGATTATATTACTTTCAATGCTACAGCAGACAGCTGTGTGTGTCACAATTATACAAATATCACAGCGGCTGAGAGTGAGAGGTTTCTTTTAAAAGCATTTTTTAAGTCACTCCCTCGCAGCCTCCAGCAACATCCCCAAGCTGCTGTAGAGCAGATACCAGCTTGTCCATGTTTGGCATTAACTTATCCTCTGCGCCTCTTCCCCCCCGCCCCCCATGACAGCCCCATGGAAATAAAACTTATCCTGCTTTGCGTGCCACTAAACGTGACATACACATGCCCCCACCAAATAAAAGTGCAGGCCTGCACACATAAGATAAGATAAGATAAGATAAGCCTTTATTAGTCCCACAACGGGGAAATTCATTCTCTTTTCTTGTAAATATGAAAGCTATTCAGTGCCAATATGGGGGGGGGGGTGATTTCTGTAAAATGTTGGGTGCATTTTGCAATCCTCTGTGTAACGGAGGACAAAGAGCAGCAACCATATATAGATTGGCTGTATATTCCTCTATCCACCACTGATCTGTGCCGAGTTTGACATGGACGACAAAGTTAAGACCTGTAAAAATACCGGTGACTCTCAATAGCGGCCGGCATCACCAGTTTCTGAGCTGACCAGTGCATTCGTGCGACATCAGCGATGTGAGAACATGAAACTTGATATGCCGGAGAAATGTGTTGTTAATTGCGGGAGATGAGACCCACGTCTTCTCTCGAAGTCTGAAAAAGGCATGGATGGCATGGAGGGTTGAGGTGTTAATTTATGCTAATGGACCCATGCCTGTGACTCGCCAGTTATAATTTGAAAGCAACTGATGTTTGGCGCATTGTTGTTGAACAGCTAATAACAAAGCTTCCAACTGATGAAACCTGTGATTGGTCAAAGAAATCGTCACAGGTGTGAAACTTTCTGCAGGCTAACAGAACCCAGAGGAGATGCTGTGGTGTAGTTGTCCTGTCACACTACTTGTCTTACAATTGCTATAGGATGATAATTGATAACATTTTCATATTTAACCAAAATTATTCTGCCTTCTGTAGCTTTAAACATTAAATGTCTTGGTCAGCCAGCAATCCACAAAGCTGAAAACAAGTTACTGTGTTGAGCTTTTATAAACTCTGAGTTTAGTGACACACAACGGTTTCAAGATGTCATCCTGTTGTGAGGTCGGTGCATCAATCACTTAATTATTCTATGTTGTGGTGGCAGTGCCTTGTAAGGTGCCTTGTAAGATACCTTGTAATACATCAGATCCAGTGTGCACTGGTTGTTCTGCACCTACCTCATGGGTACAGTCCATTTAACATTTGTGTTCCTGTATTTCTTTATTCCAGGATGTCATTGCCGGCGTGCTGTACAGCGTCCTCATCCTGACCTTCTTCCTGCCAGCCTTGGATCTGATTGACAACTTCAACCTGACCTGCCGCTACGCTCCGCTTGTCATCATCTCCCTCCACGTGGGCTTGGGCCTCTTCTCCTTCACCCTGGACACCTGGAGTACCTCACGGGGCGACACTGCTCAGATCCTGGGCACGGGTGCCGGTGTGGCCCTTGCATCCCATGTCAACCACCACCTGGCCCTGGTGTCTGACCCAGCACCGGACCAGCTCCCCCTGACCATGCCCGCCCTT
This sequence comes from Pholidichthys leucotaenia, assembly GCA_020510985.1. Taxonomy (NCBI): domain Eukaryota; kingdom Metazoa; phylum Chordata; class Actinopteri; order Cichliformes; family Pholidichthyidae; genus Pholidichthys; species Pholidichthys leucotaenia. The sequence goes on from CM035842.1 coordinate 60,479,200, forward strand.
AGCGTCGGTCTGGTGGGTGTAGCCATGCTGCGGTTTATCCTGGGAGTACTGATTCTTGTGGCCACACGGGCTGTGATGAAGGCCATCACTATCCCGCTGATGTGCTGGGTGTGTGGGGTGCCCAGCGGGGATGTCAGGAAGGCCCGTCAGCACATGGAGGTGGAGCTGCCCTACCGCTACATTGTCTATGGGACAGTGGGCTTCAATTTGCTCTTCATGGCACCGCTGCTCTTCAGCTACCTGCAGCTTCCCTGACTGAATGTTACTTGGGCACCATGGAGGACACTCTAAACTGTTACCAACTCAAAGTGAAAGCTGAATTTCTAGCCTAAAACGGCTGGTTTAGGGATTGATAAAGGTGCTTTAAAGCACAAACACTGAACTAGTAGCACAGTTTTTAACAATTTTTTTTTTTTTTTTTCACCTTTTGGCTTAGGTTAGTTAAAGGAAGGTGAATCAGGAGCAACTGACTGCTTCCAATAGTTTTCCTGAGTGTGTTTCAAAATGGGGAAAATCCAATTTCTTTTTAAAATGGCCTTCACTGTTATCAGCTCCACCTGTGGCGAGTGATTTCACTGTTTATTTCTTTAGATTTATTTAAAGAAAATTCTTTCTTTTTTTTCAGCTGAACAATCACTTCACTTTCTACCAGCTTCATTCATTTTAGAAGGAAAAAAACTTTTAAAGTGACGCCTTTGAAGGCCTAATAATGCAGCTGATGACCACTGATGACCACTGATGACCTGTGTTTAAGTATTTAGAACTTATTATCGCAGTTCTTAAGAACGCCGACAGAGAACCACAGAGGTTTGGGGAGTGACTGTGATAGTTTGACCAACAGTTTGAAACCCAAAGATATTCAGCCAGATAAGAAAGTAGAGAGGCTGAATCCAGGTGATCAACCAGTGTGAACTGGATTTATCAATTTTCTGCTAGTTTAATTAGCTTGTTTTTAAAACTTTGTGTTCCTACATCTGGAAGTCGCTTCATCTTCATGCTTGGTCTTCCTTTTCTTTGTCTCTCTTCTCAGAGCAGTAAGATCCTTGTGAATTTACATGATTTATTTGTTGGGTTGCTTGTTTTGAAAGGTGGTGATGGTTAAATATATATATTTTCAGATGCGGTTTAATCACTCATGTCAAATATGTTCCTAAAGGGCTTTTCCCACTATTTCTCTTTACTGTGTTGATCCTGGAAGCTAATGGGAGATGAAGCCCGGCACATACTGTATAATGATTTTTTTTTTTTTTAAAAGGATGCGCCACTTTATTTGGGAAATCCACAGAATTATTTTTTTTTTTTTTATTTGTCTCATCCTGTAAGATTGGTGGCAATCTGTGTGCTTGGCTCAGCTTTTTTTTTTTTTTTAAACTAACTTCCTTTTGGAGATTGATGTTTTGGCTCATGTCTGTTTCCTGTGCTGAGTACAGGAGGCTCGTCTGCTGGTGTCGGGGTGTAGGGTGGGGGGAATAACGCTGCTCTCAGGAGGGAAGACGCGTGGATCGTCTGACAGTTCAGAGACAAAAGAGCAGGTCAGAGCGATCCGTTTCTCATGGGGAAAACGGCCAGAGAACAAGGGCGTGAACCTTGGGCTGTAATGTTGAAAAGCAAACATTTGATTCACATTTCAACCCTTTATTCTGATGTCAAGTTTGGGCACTTAAAATTGTAAATTAAAATAGTAGCTTTTTTCCACTACATTTAAACACCACATTAATTCTAGAAAATCTAAAAATATTTTTTTAATCCAAATCCAACTGATTCAGCCTTTATACTGCCATTGTCATCCGACTGTGTATCCGTGGTAACGGTACCTGACAGTGTTTCACATCTCCAAATTCAAAACCATAAATTTGAAAGTGTATAATGTGTCGGTTCCTTTGCCCAAACTCACTTAAATCAAGTCAGTCACTAATGTCTGGTGCATTAATCTTTCTGGTTGTGGTGTTATAATTTTTTGTGTCTTGTTGTGTGATTTTCTTGTTGTACCCACTTCACCGACAAAGCACATGGCCGCGGTTCGTCGTGCGGCCCAGCTCAGTTTGTGCAAATGATGGGCAGGAGGTTAAAAAACAGGAAGCCCCTCAGGACAATGAAGCGATTGTGCGATAAGGCATTTAAACGTATGTCTTTTGTCCCCCGTAGATGGAGGAAATGAGATTGATCTGAAATGAAACCAAACTTCCTGACATGGGGCTTGCTCATGATGTTTTAGATATTATTTTAGCAAAATTGTAGCCATAATTCAGAAGAGATTTGCACTTGGCTCTAAAGCGGTCATTTAAAAAAAAATGAAGTAGAAACTGTTTACTGGGTAAAATTCTGATCATGAAACATTGCACTCTGACATGTTTAACTTTGTAGATATGGACCAAAAACTTGCTCTGTTTATAAGTCACATTTAAACTGTAGACAGAACTCGGCTCTGAAATGCCTTTACCGAAAAACTGTAACGCCATTAATATGTAGCCATATGCAGTCATAGGGACAGACATGGGAACAGTAGCAGAGAACACTGGAAAAAAAAATCAATTATATTGCGACAGAATTAAATTGTTTAGAAATGTATTTAAACAACTCCTAAAAAAGAAATGTTGACTCATTAGTCTGTTTATAACAAGAAACGAGAGAAATGGCACCCCCACCCCAAAAAGACCAAAACGGTCATCCTCCCACGGTACAGCTAAGCCAAAGTGATAAACCATCTTCAGACCACTATACAACCAAGCAGACCAACGCTAACACTGCTGCTGCTGCTACCAAGCTTGCTAACTGTGGCTAACTGTCGTTGTTAATGGTGTTTTTCAGCAGCAACTGCTTGGTTATCAGGGGACATTCAGCAGTCAGTCTGAATATACTGTATACTCGAATGATTTTTGTTGTGTAGAAGCGATGGGGTTTAGTATCAACGTCAATAACCAACAATGTGAGATCATCCCTGTGGGAACTTTGCTGGGCACATCCTGAGAAAGCCTGTTAGCGCAAAGGCTTAGATCCAGAACTGCGTGTGATCAGTTTCTGTGACCACAGCTTCCATTCAGAGTTGAATCCAAAGCTACAGGGCAAATGCTCAGACCCCACCACCCCACCCCCAATTCATGTTCTAGATTGTAACAAAAATGTGCAAACAAAAGAATCTTGAACGTTTTTTTTGTTTTGTTTTTCCCCTGACATGAACCCTGGAATACGGCTCAGTGGGTTGATTCTGTGCTTCTTTTCTCGGTGTAAAATTTTGCACTAAACACCATCCAGAGCCTCATCTGAAGGAGTCCACTAACAAGAACAGCTGGGTGATGGCGGTATGAATGTTCTCCAGCTGGGCAGATAGAAGTTAAGTCACTGAGCGTCTCATCTGAACATCACTCAGAAAAAGTCTTTCTTTTGTCTGCTTGAGCTGCTGCTGACGAGCGGGCTTTTGTTCTCTCTTAATGTGTCTGCTGTTCTTTATTGTTGTGATACGGTACTGTCCTGATGTAAAAGCACTGGTCCTCCAAGGAGATGGGTGGAAGGGGGGGACGTTGGTCTTTAAGAACTGATCTGAGTAAATTGCATGTATTTATAGATTTATGGCACATATTAATTTTCCTTTGTACATTAGCATCTACAAGTGCTGCTTCCCTTTGACTGCTTTAATTGCTTTAGTATTTTTTGATTTTTAAACTTAAAAAAAAAATCCAACTTTCTGCACTCAGCTAGTACTTTTCTGCCTTTACAGTATTCGTCCGCTGCATTTAGTTGAATATTTTAAATGCAGGGCATTTTAGTGGTTTATAACCAACCCACCACTTCTGAAATGTTTTGGCTTTTGTTTTCCACACTCATTCAGATCACGTTGACCCACTTCCCCTTGGAGATTCTCACCTGTCCGCTTTTTTTGTTTGTTTCACTTCCTGTGGCCTTGCACAAATATCTTTCTTTGTGCTGTTGATCTACTTTTTCTCGTGTATGTGTGTGTTTTGGGGGAGTGTCGATTTCTCGCCATACTGCTGAAAAGGGGGAAGCGTATCCCGTTTCATCGACACAGCCCGTGTTAATCCTGCGGTTAAGCGGAGTTTGTGCAAACAGCGGGCTGCAGCTCGCCAAACAGGGAGTCGCCCGTGATGGTGAAGCAGTTGTGCGATAAAGCATTTAAATCTGTGCAGTTTGTGGTGTATTGGGGAACTGAGATTGATGGGAGATTGTTTTTTTTTTAAGAAAATCCTTACATGGGGATCAGTGTGATGGAGACCAGTGTGGAGATTTAATTCCATCTGTTTGTTTTGTGGAGGCAAAGCAGAGCTGGCTGTTTTTAGTTCATTTTAATAAATGGACGGCCTGTTATTTTCTGCATATTTTTAAAAAATCATTTTATCTCATAAATTCCCCTTTAATTTGTTTCATCAATGGTTTCGTTTTTTTCTTTGTACAAAATGTTTTTTTTTTTTTTTACATGCAGAAAGCATTAGGAATAACGTACAACTGATCACAAAAACCAAGATTAAAAGACTTCCTTGCTGTACTCCATACTACAAAGTCTTCAAATCTTAAAAAGGGAGAAATGCTAAAGAGTTCCACCATGAAAAAATGTGAATAACTGTCTTTGCTGGTCTTCCTCTGCGGGTTTTTGGCTGGGATTCAGCTTCAGGATCTTTCCCAAGCTTCACCTTGTTTGTAGATGCCACGGTCTCAGAAACAGCCTTCGCCCCTCTCTTGGCTCTCTTGATGGTCTGAGGACGTCGGCTTTATCTGAGAGATCCTCCTCTTCAGTTTTGTTTCCATCCTTGGACTCGGCGTCCATCTCTGTGTCAGCTTGGTTTCGATTTTGGATTTGTTTTGCCTTCCTTGGAGCTGCCTTTTGTAGGTGTTACTTTTGGAATCTTAAAAACTTCCATATCTGTTTCCACTGGACAGATTTTTCATCGTTTTTGCATCTCTCTCAACTTCAGAAGGATTTACCTTATCGCCTCGGGGGCTTCATCTTCTGCAGGTTTTGCAGCAGCTCGTCTCCCCATTTTTGCTGGATCTGCTGAAGTTGAATCAGACTGAAACTGAGGCTGCTGGCTCTACTTTGGACACGGCTGTGCTCTCTTGGCTGGACTGGGTTGTGAAATCTCACTTTTTGCAGCTTTAGCCCCTTCAACTCTGCTATATTTCATGATTTTAACATTTTAGCTTTAGTCTCACCTTCCTCATTAACTTGTTTTCCTCTCTTTCCCTGTCTGTCGGTGAAGACAACAGCTTTGACTTTGGTGGAATCTGTGGATGTTGCACTCTCTGTTACCTCCTTTTGCCTTTTCCTGGGCTTTACTACCACAGGAGCTTTTTCACTTTTTTGCCCTGTTGTTCAGCAGGGCGAACCTCAGTCTTCTTGGGAACAATGTTGACAGTTTGAGCGTCTTTCATGTCAACATGCTTTTGCTCAGGTACCTTTAAATTTTCTTTTCTTTGCAGAATCTTCTGTTGTGGTCTTGTCGTTTCCGTCCACCTTTTCTTCTCCCAGTTTGGCATTTCTTCCTCTCTTGGCCCTGACTGGAGGAGGAGATTGTTGTTTAGTCTCCACACCTTCAGTCACATCTGGGTTCAACAGAATCAGTTTCCCTCTTGTTTTTGTTTTTTTTTTTTAAACATTGGAAGGCTGGGCTGTGGACACTGGCCATTTGTCACAAGAGATTCAGCAGGTACCACATCCTTTCCTGACTCTGAGCAGCAGCATCAGCAGTTTCTGGTCGGTTATTCTGCACCCAAATCACCACGTCCAATGATTTTGCATTTATTCTACTGTGATATTACCTCAATAGTGCAGTCCTAAACAATCCAATAATTATTAATTTTTCTGTCCTCTTCTGCTGAAGCCAGCTTTGCTTTGTCTCCTCCTGTTTTGTATTTGATATGTTGACCAAATATGCAGTGGTTGAATTGTTAACTGAAACTGCTCTGTGCATCCCTCGAGTGCCTTCGCTGTTGTTCGGGAAGATGAATCTAGATTTTCTCTGTAGTGTGGAGACTCTAATCCACTCTGTGTTCTCATGTTGCCTCTTGCACTTTTTTATAACTGCTTATATATTCCCCATCAGGGACTAAAAATTCAGTGATTTACTGCTTTTCACAAAGACAAAAAAAAGTTTGGAATGTGTTCTTTTATGTGGTGCTTATCAACACTGCCTTCAGTATTTGAATCAATGGGGGAACATTTCTGTACTGCAAACGGGTTAAATTCAAAGGTTTGTTCCAGGTCGCATGCTGGAAAAACCGAATGAGCAGAGCTTTGGTCTGATTTTTATTTCATCTTCAAACCGCTCATGATTCCAGTTGTTTTGTCGTCGACTGACCATAGAGATGTGAACATCAGAGAGCCTGTAGCATTCTGCTTTGTTTCCACAGGACTTCACTGTTGGATTTGATTGATTCTGTCTGTGTGGATTTGACTGAAATAAAGATTACTATATTTGAAACAATATCTGCTTCTTTTCAGTTACTTCTTGTTAGCTTGGGATGATTTGTCCCATCACTTGCATAAATTCAGGAATACACCTGAACTAAAAAGATTACAGATGTGTAAAATAAGACATTTCTGAAGCCAATTTTTACAGGGTTACAAGCTACAGTGTCATGTGCAAAACTGACTTTGAACTCAAGTAAAAAAACACATTTTATCAGACACTAAGAACATTATATACTTCACCAAAATTCCATTTCAGGCAAACCAAGTCAAGTATGTATATAAGTGCTAACCCCAGCTCAACCTGCATAATGTGCAGGATGGATCTAATATCAAAGCATTTTGCAAAAAAAAGCAGAAACTACAAAAAAGTAAAATTCAGTAAATTAAGTAACTTAAGCCCTAATGAAAATGGTTAAATATTTAAAGCAATACCATGTAAAATTTTCACCTTTAGAAAATGTGATGGTACTTCAGCCTTTGGCCGGGTGAATGTCACCCCCCCCCCCCCCCAAAAAAAAGCCTGAGTGGGCCCACATAAGGCCATTTTCTACTTCCAGGAACCAGTTCATCAGCAACTCACCCCATGGTGCGTGTCCACTACAGAAACCCCCCCATAAGGGGGAGTTTTCAGGAACCTTTAGCAGCCAAAAGACGGTCCTGGTCAGGAGTAAGTACTTCGAAGCGGTCGCGAAAACTGCTGGGTGGGGTTTAGGATTGACTCTGTGCTGACTGGATTAAACTCAGCCAGTGTGCTTCATGCGATGCTGGCTTCATGGCCTCCAACAATTCTGTTCTTGGCAGGAATACCGAAAAGACTACAACTATGGCGACTATGTCCTCCGTCCCAACAGCCAATCACTGGACAAAACTTTAGCTACCAACGACACAGCACCCCGTGGTTGGCTGTTTGGACTGAGGTCAGAATTGCCATAGTTGTAGTCTTTTCAGTGTTGCTTCCTGGAACAAGAAAGTTACATAGTGTTACTTTAACTTGTCCACACATCCTTCAGTTTTTTTCTGATGGTGTTTTTTGTTGGCTCTCTGTCTTCCGACAGCTGATTGCTGGCCACTTGGACTTGGTTTTCAACCTGCTGGCCTTTCAAGGTTCCTTTCCGACATCTGTTGCACACAGTCCCTGGAGGTGGGAGATGGCCTCCGCACCCAAGTGAGCCCACTCTCAGAGGCTCTTCTGATAGGTCCTTGTTGCACTCCGCTTGTTTAAAGCCACAAAGGGATGATGGAAGACTCACCGGCAGGGACGGGAGACCCTCGATCAGTGAGGGGCAACGGAAAAGCTCGGGGAGCCGGCCCATCTTTAGCCATGTACCGTATGCCACTGACAGAGTTCTGGTTAGTCGTTGGCATGGATTCTACTGGCTGTTGTTAGGAGGAATAGCCAGACCACAGTTTTGATTTTGACTGGCGTTTTCATGTGACATTGAGTGGGGAACAAAAGTCCTGAGTGTTCCTTTAAACTTGCCCCGAAACAAACAGCCTACAGGTGTAAATTCAGAAATCATCGGGGACTAACCATTAAATATTTCAGCAGTTTGTTTGGGGGTTTTTTTATAAGGTGGAATATACGACAACAAAATTAGTTAAAAAGCATGAGCCACCTTATTATGACAGGCATGATGACTGAGTGTTGCCCGTCAAACGTGTGAGCTGCTTCAACCACGAAAAAAACTTATAAACATTCAGTATTTTGCCTTTAAATGTTTCATCTTGAGCTGTGGTGAAACATGCTAGATTGTTGCTTGTCATTGTCAGCGGAGGCCTTGAAAGATTGAGTTTCTCCTGCTGCAGAGCTGCGCTCCTTCCACGCATGTTGGTGTGGTGGTGTCTCACTTTACCAGAACTGCTGCAGCTGATCTTCATATGAGGGGAAGCAGGGTGCTCCTTCCATATCTTCAGCTTTTTTTCTGATTGGCTGCCCCTCCCTAACACCTTTACAGAGAGGAAAAAAAAAACTTTGACACTGTGCGGATTTTTCCTGTGATGACTTGTCAACAGATATGAAAATGTCTGAACATCAGTGGGACATCACGTGTAAAAACTAAAGACGGCATGAAAAAAAAAGAGTCAGTATTATATCAGACCTCTCAGTCCAGCAACCGTGAAAGAACAGGTTTTCTTTGTTTTGTTTCTGGTGGATGAACGATCAGATTTGGGTCAGGACAACCTCAATCCCAACCTCAGCAAGACATGTGAGGGCTGATGCTGCCACCTGCTGGATGATGGAGGAACCGTACACGCACAACTGTCACCTCTTTTCAAACTCTGGAATTTTCTTTCTTTCTAGGTTAAATAGATTTCTTTAGTAGTTGGAGTAAATGGGTCAATGAACTGCGAACCCATTTACCTAAAGGCACCAGATGGGGGTATTCACAAATTTAGCAGTGTTGGGAGTTATGCGTTACAAAGTAACACGTTACTGTAATGCCACTACTTTTGCAGTAAAGTGCTGTGTAACAAAATTACTGTTGAAAAATTCAGTAATGAATTATTGTTACTGAAATTTGATCAGAGGTGCTACATTACTCGTTTTATTAAAATGGATAGATATTTTTAGCGCAAACACGATCATACAACTTGCAGTTGCTAGACACCCTCCTCATCGGCTGCCAACTGGGGATGAATACACAGTTTCGGTGACTATTGGCAGGACTGCCATCCCCAGTGCCACCAGCGGCCTCAAGCCGCTGGAGGTTGTCATGGCAAAGGCAAGCAAATAAATAAGCTAGAGCACGAATGGATGTGAGTAGGTCGGACTGAGAGTGCGTGAGTGGGTGTGGGTGACCCTGAGGGCAAGTGGGAGTGAGATTGAGCGGGTACAGGAGTGAGAGAGAATGGGTGGGAGTGAGTGAGTGAGGGAGTGTATGTGGGTGCGTATGAGAGCATGAGGGTGTGAAGGTGTGGGGATGGGTGTGTCTGCGAGTCGGGAGATGCTGGATTGAGGGCGGTAGTGCCTCTTGGCTGTGTGGGCTCCCCTGGGTTGGGGGGGAGGGACTTCTTTGGGCATGGGAGTCCCCGGGGTGTGCGGCGGTGGCACGGGGGGGGGGACCTGTGTGGGGGTGCCTGGAGGGGTTTGCGCCAGGGGGCGTGGGCTGGTCTCCGGCCCAGGGGGTGGGGTCACTGGCCTCCTGTGGCCTGGGGGTGTGGGCCCGCCATGCCAGCCGCCTGGCAGCCTGGCCTTTCTTGATCATCCCTCCAGGGGCGGATGCCTGGCTTTCCTGGGACTTGCTGACCTCGGGCATTTGTGCCCTGTGGGGGTTGGCGGCACTACCTTGCCTGCTCGGGGTTCCCGGGGGGAGAGCTGCTGCGACCGGCCCCCCTCTTCATATGTTTCCTGACAAACCACTCACATGCACACACTTACAGTATTTTGCACACACTCTCATATATGCGCACACAGATGCACATGCACAAATGTCTCTCCTTTAACAGGTGCGGATACCAGACTCGTGTTGAGACATCTTTGGTGGAAGAAGCAGTTTGTCTTCTGTTTTAGTTGTTGGTTTGTCTTTTTGTCTGTTCCCCTCCCTTTTCTTCCCCCTCCACACACTTCATTTACCTATTCCCCATCCTGTCGGGTTCTCCATGAGTAAAGTAATTTAAAATAAAGTATTAAAAGTTATTACAGGAGGGGTTTCCAACAATATACAGTACATAGGTACTGTATAAAGCTCCTTTTGGCAAAGTAAATCTGTTTTGATGCAATAAGGGTAACAGATCTCTGTTCTGCTTACTTAGCTGCCTGACAGGACAAAGGGGGGAAAAAAGCAAATAAATATAAACTGACCCTACTGTAACTGGCGCAGCCGTCAGTCTCCTCCGTGGGTCTGTTTCCTGTCCTGCCCCAGTTCACATCACAACCCGGTGAAGAAATGCTGTGGCGGCGGCGACTTCTCATATTGAGCCCTGTTCACCTGTTGCCTGAGCGGTGAGTAGCCCCTTACAGCTCCTACCTCTGTGGTTAAACATGAGTATTTTTTTTAGCAAGAAGCTTGCATTTAATGTCCACATTAAATCCACTCAGTTTTCTTACAGAGAAAAAGTGACTGATTTGTTGCAGTAAAGAACAGCTTCTTCTAAGCGGTGAACTTTATATGTCTTTGCTTTCTATTTTATTTTATCTCATTCATTTACATGCTGTTGTGATATGCAACAATTTCATGGAAGTAAATCCTCTAAATATGCATTTTTAATCAGATGTGTTGCACATAGAGTGTATAGCTATTAGCTGGTCCAGGGGTGTCTCACACATGGCTTGTGGGCCAAAAACGGCCCACCAGGGGGTCCAAAATTTTCTCAGTGAATTCAGTTTTATTTCTAGTAAATTTCTGACTTTCTGCTGATTACAATAGTTTGTGTAAATCTGAGACATTTTGCCCCTGTAAGATGACTTTTTTTTCTCATCTGTTTTCTTTTTCTTCTTTTTTCTGATGAGAACAAGGGGCCCTTGATCTTGCTGTGTGTGCAAGATGATTTAAGTATGCATTTAAAAGTAACGTGAAAGTTACTTTTCCAAGTAACTAGTTACTTTAATCATGCAGTAACTCAAAAGTAACTCAGTTACTTTTGAAAAGAAGTAACTGGTAACTGTATCTAAGTTACCATTTTTTAGTAACTTGCCCAACACTGAAATTTAGCATAAGGTACAAATACATAAATGTAAAAGAATAAAGGTGCAAAAATATGATGAAATTTGCCAGATTAAAAATTTAAAAAATTGTAAATTAGGATTACAAAGAATGAAAATTTAACCAGCATTTTGATGAAGGTTGCAAATTTACAAGAAAAAGTTTAAAATTTGCAAGAAAAAGTTCCAAACTTATGAGAAAAAAAGTTTAACAATTAAAGGAAAAAAGTTGCAAATTTCCAAGCAAAAAAAGTACAAATTTACAAGAAAAATTTTGAAAATTTTATAGGAGAAAAGCTGGAAATTTACATGAAAAAATTGGAAAATTTATGAGGAAAATTTTGAAAATTTACATGAAAAAAGCTGCAAATTTATGAGAAAGTTGAAAATTTTTAGGAGAAAAAACTCCAACATTTACAGGAAAAGTTACAAATTTGAGAGTTTTAATAAAAGGATGCAAATTTACAAAATTTATTTTTGAAAATTTACAGGAAAAAAGTTAAAAGATTATGAGAAAAAAGTTGAAAATTTAAAGGAACACAGTTGCAAATTTACAACAAAGAATTTACAAATTTACAAGAAAAATGTAAAAAAATTTTACAGGTAAGAATTTGAACATTTACAAGAAAAAAGTTGCAAATTTATAGGAAAAAGTAAAAAATTTATGGGGAAAAAATTGCAAGTGTACAAAATCAAATGTAAAAATTTACAGCAAAAAAGTTGCAAATTTACAAGAAAAAAATTACTAATTTACAGGATAAACTGTAAAAATTCACACGAAAAAAGTTGCAAATTAACAAGAAAAAACATTTAATATCCACCGTAAGTGGGCAGTGTGGAATCCCTAAAAGAAGATCTGCTTTTGGCCAGTCTGCTTTTTCTTTTAAAGCAATTAAGGAATGGAATAGTCTCTCTGATGATCTAAAAACATACATAGACTTTCACACTTTATCTCGCGAGACCAAAAAATGGATTTTAATGAAACCAGTATTGTCAACAGTAAGGAATGAACATTGGTTCACATGTGGATTTTATGGTAATGGAATTGATTGTGTATGTGCTGAGGGTTTTTGTGTGTATACGTTAAATGAGTGTAGGGAATAGTATTACGTGTATATTTAATATCGTGATTGTACCCAGTAATTATATTGAACTGTTGGAGAAGGATTTATATAGTATTTTTGTTATTGTGCTGACCTGCCCTAAACTGCAGATGGAAATTATCCAGTGGCTGTAGTGGTGTGAAAAAGTGTTTGTCACCCTTCCTGATTTCTCCTTTTTTTGTGTGTGTTTGTCACACTTAAATGTTTCAGCTCATCAAACAAATTTGAACATTAGACAAAGATAGCACAAGTAACCACAAAATGCAGTTTTTAAATGAAGGTGTTTATTAAGGGTTAAAAAAAATCCAAACCTACATGGCCCTGTGTGAAAAAGTGATTGCCCCCCCACCCCACCCCGTTAAAACATAAATTAACTGTGGTTTATCACATCTTTGGAAAGCTGAGTTGAATTTCTCTAGCCACACCCAGGCCTGGTTACTGCCACACCTGTTCTCAATCAAGAAATCACTTAAATAGGACCTGCCTGACGAACTGAAGTAGACCAAAAGATTCTCAAAAGCTAGACATCATGCTGTGATCCAAAGAATTTCAGGAACAAATGAGAAACACAAAGTAATTGAGATCTATCAGTCTGGAAAAGGTTATAAAGCCATTTCTAAAGCTTTGGGACTCCAGCAAACCACAGTGAGAGCCATTATCTACAAATGGCGAAAACTTGGTTCACAGTGGTGAACCTTCCTAGAAGTGGCTGGCCAACCAAAATTACCCCAAGAGCACAGCGACTACTCATCCAAGAGGTCACAAAAGACCCCACAACAACATCCAAAGAACTGCAGGCCTCACTTGCCTCAGTTAAGGTCAGTGTTCATGACTCCACTATAAGAAAGAGACTGGGCAAAAATGGTCTGCATGGCAGAGTTCCAAGACGAAAACCACTGCTGAGCAAAAAGAACATAAAGGCTCATCTCAGTTTTGCCAGAAAACATCTTGATGATCCCCAAGACTTTTGGGAAAATACTCTGTGGACCGATGATACAAAAGTTGAACTTTTTGGAAGGTGTGTGTCCCATTACATCCAGCGTAAAAGTAACACAGCTTTTCAGAAAAGGAACATCATACCAACAGTAAAATATGGTGGCAGTAGTGTGATGGTCTGGGGCTGTTTTGCTGCTTCAGGACCTGGAAGACTTGCTGTGGTAAATGAAACCATGAATTCTGCTGTCTACCAAAAATATCCTGAAGGAGAATGTCCGGCCTTCTGTTTGTGACCTCAAGCTGAAGCACACTTGGGTTCTACAGCAGGACAATGATCCAAAACACACCAGCAAGTCCACCTCTGAATGGCTTAAGAAAAACAAAATGAAGACTTTGTAGTGGCCTAGTCAAAGTCCTGACCTGAATCCGATTGAGATGCTGTGGCATGACCTTAAAAAGGCGGTTCATGCTCGAAAACCCTCCAGTGTGGTGGAATTACAACAGTTCTGCAAAGATGAGTGGGCCAACATTCCTCCACATGTCATGTACGGGGCTATTTTTTCCTGCCCCGTTTCATGACCTGTGGCTCTAGCCTCTTATTGCTGTTATCAGCATTTCTGCCAAAGCAGAAACGCTCTTCTCAGCCGACGACCATCTTTTCTTCCGCTCTGCCTCCAGCTCCAAGATGGCCACCAGATCAGCAGCATTGACGTCATTGGGCCCCGAATTCCCGGAGAAATCATCCAGCCCTGCCAACTGCTCCTGTCCCTATACCGAGTCCGGTTATCCCCACAGCAGATCCTCATTCACAGTCCCAAGCAGTCCCGTCTACAAAATCCTCCTCCACATCCGCTGCGAGGTCTCCTTCCTTGGTGAATCCGCAGGCAGTCGAGGGGCATTTGTTTCCCTCACCGGTGGCTCCCGTTCCTGTGGCGAAAGGGGTGGCTCCACAATAGTCTATAGAGGGGCCAAGCACCGCCTTTCCCGGACGAAAGGATGATGACGCCCAAATAACAGCAGCAGCCAACATCATTACCCGGGGAGACAGGCAAGTTAATTTTAGTTTTATTCCAATAAATAATGAAATGTCTTGCCTGATTCCCAGTAGGGAGACTCAGGGAAAGCAGTCCCCTGAGTTCTCCCCACCTGCTGCTGTTTTGAACTGTTCACCAACTCTCTCTATGCTCTCTCCTGTCCTTTCTGAATTCACGCCAGCACCAGTGCTGAACCAGCGGGACCAAGAGGATCAAGAGCTCCGGGAGGATTGTTCCTCCATAGAAATAGTGAGCCAAACCTCAGCCGCCACACCGGAGGAGTCACCAGCGTGGGTCATGACAGCTGAGGAAATGAAGACTGCTGAGACCATCATGCCTGCTGTGGTGGCCACTGCAGCAAAGTCAGCGCCCGAGCTGCACCTACAGGAAGCCGAGCCCGTGGAAACATCACCCAGATCATCAGAGTCCTGGACAGCGGTGGAGCTTGAGCTAAGGCAGGTGCTCTCTTTTGTCTTCCTTCTTTCCATAATAGAGCATTTTTGCCTAGCTCTAGGTGAGGAGAGCCAGCTGCAGCCGCACGCTGCACCTGAGCTTGCCTCGCCGGGCTCCGCCGCTGTCGGTGACCCCGACCCTTCCTCCTCTGTGTCCCAGTCTTCTTCTAGGGTCGCCGGAGAGAGGTCCATGTCGCCGGACGAGACTGAGGATCCAGGCTCGTCGCTGGAGGTCATCGGGGCTGCTGCCACTCCCGCTGAGGTGACCATGGGTCCAGCTCCCCTCCTGCCTGAGGCCGTCGTCTGGGTTCCACCTCAGTTTGAGCCTCTGTGGGTACTGTGTCCCGGTCGGGGACCATCGTGGGTGCCACGCCCCAACATCAGTCCAACATGGGTGCTGCGCTCCAGCCTTGGTCCGCCATGGGCACTGTGTCTCAGCCTGAGCCCCACCTAGGGTGCAGCAGTGACCCAGCCGGATCCCACCATGGGGGCAGCAGGGACCCAGCCAGGTTCCATCGAGGGTGCAACAATGGCTTGGTTGGGGCTCACCGCGGGAGCAATGAGGTCCCGGGAAGGGGCCACCACTGCTGCAACATTGTTCCAGGACAGGACCATCGCGGGTGCAGCCATGGTCCAGCCCGGGCCTGCCGTGGGTGCAGCCAAGCTCCAGTCCCAATCTGGGACCACCGAGGGTGCAGCCAACCAGCTTGAGGACACCGAGGTCTCTTCCTCCCTTCCAGAGGCTCTCGGGGTGTCCCTTCCTCCTCCGCCATGGTTCGCCAGGTCCGGCCACTCACTTTTAAGCCTCCCGGTGGGTAGGCCGCCTCCTCGATCACCCCTCCAGTCCTGGTGGCTCTACCTATGTGGGCCGGCCGCCAGAAGGACTGGGTTGCTGGGTCAAGTGACCCTCTTCCTCTGGCAGGCCGCCTGATGCCGTTCTGCAGGCCGCCTGCTGGCCCTGGGACTTTGGCTGGCCTCTTGAACTAATGGCCGTTCGTGGGTCCTGGGACTTTGGCCGGCCCCATGAACTAATGGCTGTTCGTGGGCTCTGGGACTTTGGCCGGCCTCCTGAACTTACAGCCATTTGTGGGTCTTGGGACTTTGGCCAGCTCCCAGAACTTGGGGACTCTTGGGTTGGGGAGGGTTAATCTTACTTGGGGTTGGGTAATTTTCTATGTTGCATTATTGTTTTTTTCCATTGGGTTATTCCCTCCTGACCTGTTTCCCCCCCACCTCCCGCCCTGGTTAGTTGTGAGGGGTTTGGGGGGAGGGGCAGGTTGTTTTGTTTTTGTGTTGATGGTACAGTGGGTGTCTGGTCTCCACCCCTTGGGGGGGGGGTCCTCTGTCATGTACAGGGCTGTTGTTTCCTGCCCCGTTTCATGACCTGTGGCTCTAGCCTCTGATTGCTGTTATTTCCAGCTGGCAGATTATTCAAATCAAATCAAATCAACCTTTATTGTCATATTGCTGTACATACAGTACAACTGTAGTGCAGGCAAGATGAAATTGCGTTTCTCTCGGCATCCATATAAGTAAAAAGAACATAATTTAAGACGCACTCACACACACACCCACCCCCACCCCAACACAGCCATTCACACATCCCTGAGACATACTTGAAAACTAACTAGAACTATAATATACAAATAATATACATAATGTCCAAAAGGTGCAGTAGTATGTATGAAAGATTCCGGATCAACTGTTCAGCATCCTAACAGCTTGTGAAAGGAAGTCTGGTGGTTCTGCCTCTGATGCTCCGGAATCGTTTGCCAGATGTGTATTCACTGCTCTTATTTTCTTATCTTCTAAATTATTGCTCTGAGTGTTGCTATCCCTGTGCTGTTGCAATCCTGGAATTTCCCCATTGTGGGACTAATAAAGGCTTATCTTATCTTATCTTATCTTATCTTATCTTAGATGGCAGAAGTTCAAAGTGTTTATGCAGAGGGTGAGTGATCCTTGACAATGTTCAGTGCCCTGTTCCTACAACGGTTCTGAAAAAGTTCTTCGACAGAGGGGAGGGAAACTCCAATTACTCTCTCAGCTCCCTTAACTATCCTCTGCAGGGCATTTTTGTCTGACATACTGCAGCTGGAGTACCATGTTGCAATGCAGTACGTCAGAACACTCTCCACCACACCTCTGTAGAAGGTCCTGAGGATGCAGATGGGGAGAGAGGCCTGTTTGAGAATATTGGTGCCTCTGCCGGTCCTCAGCCACAGCCCTCCTCTCTCTGCCAGGCACTTATCAGCGTATTGCCATCACCTGGGTTTCCTCACACACGTACATACACTCACAGGCACACACACACATTCTCACTCATTTCCACATACACACACACACACACACTACACACACATGCACACTCATTCACTCACTGATGCCGCGCACCTGTTTCTACTTGTCGCTCGTTAGTCTCCAGGGGTATTTCTGGGCGGCAGGGGAAATGCTCAGTGCGTCGGCATCAGTCTCCCTTGGGTGATCAGGCTCACTCACCTATGGTTTCTCCTTGGACTGCTAAGTGTTGTTTCTCCCAGAGCTGTGCTGTTCCAACATTTATGTAAGTCTTCCTTCCTGTTATTTTTCAGCCATTTTCTCACTGCTGCCATTTCCACTCTGAGAGCGCGTGGGGCTTGCCATTAGAGTTTGTAGCCGGTCATCTTCCCATATTACTCATCTTTGGACGGTTCATGGACACTGTATGTTATTTTCCATTTGTCAATAAAACACGTAACTTCACCTGCAGCTTGGGCTTGCATCTATTCATTTGTGTGTGTGCACATTTACGCACACACATGACGGTATACCGACGCCAAAACACCGCCTAGCGGTGAAGTGCGTGTCGTCTTTTTTTCATCTTTTGTGTGTTTCTTCAACTGACCTGTTCGGAGCATGATGTCCTCGAGGAGCCGTTCCCACACAGGCAGAGGTGGACGAACAACGGGACATCCCAGCGGAGAGGGGCAGGAGGCGGCCATATTGATCTGGGAGTTATTGGAGGACGCCTATGACGACTACGGTCCCGGAGAAAGACTGGACTGCCTCAACGGGGGGTTGAGGATCCTGGGACCTCACCGGGGCCTCTGGAATTACCCCCAATACGCCGAACTGCTATCTGCCGTCTGCACCCTCAAACAGGTTTTTCCTGACCTGAAGAAAAGGGCTTTCCGCACCAAGCTGAAGCAGAAACGCTCTTCTCAGCCAGTGACCATCTTTTCTTCCACTCCGCCTCCAGCTCCAAGATGGTCGCCAGGTCAGCAGCATTGACGTCATCTGGCCCCGGATTCCCGAAGAAATCATCCGGCCCCGCCAACTGCTCCTGTCCCTACACCGAGTCCGGTTATCCCCGCAGCGGATCCTCATTCACAGTCCCAAGCAGTCCTGTCTGCAAAATCCTCTTCCACATCCGCTGTGAGGTTTCCTTCCTTGGTGAATCCACAGGCAGTTGAGGGGCATTTGTTTCCCTCACCGGTGGCTCCCGTTCCTGTGGCGAGAGGGGCGGCTCCTCAATAGTCTATAGAGGGGCCAAGCACCGCCTTTCCTAGATGAAAGGATGACGACACCCGAATAACAGCAGCAGCCAACATCATTACCTGGGGAGACAGGCAAGTTAATTTTAATTTTATTTCAATAAATAATGAAATGTCTTGCCTGATTCCCAGTAGGGAGACTCAGGGAAAGCAGTCCCCTAAGTCCTCCCCACCTGCTGCTGTTTTGAACTGTTCACCAGCCCTCTCTATGCTTTCTCCTGTCCTTTCTGAATTCACGCCAGCACCAGTGCCGAACCAGCGGGACCAGGAGGAGCCAGATGTCCGGGAGGAGTGTTCCTCCGTAGAAATAGTGAGCCAAACTTCAGCCGCCACGCCAGAGGAACCACCAGCATGGGTCATGACAGCTGAGGAAATGAAGACTGCTGAGACCATCATGCCTGCTGTGGTGGCCAACGCAGCAGAGTCAGCGCCTGAGCTGTGCCTCCAGGAAGCCGAGCCCATGGAACCTGCCCCTTGGGCTTGCATCTATTCATTTGTATGTGTGCGCATTTACGCACATGCATGACACCACAGCACTGTAAAAGATTCATTGTCAGTTATCACAAACGCTTGATTGCAGTTTTTGCTGCTAAGGGTGGCCCAACCAGTTATTAGGTTTAGGGGGCAATCACTTTTTCACACAGGGCCATGTAGGTTTGGATTTTTTTTTTCCCTTAATAATAAACACCTTCATTTATAAACTGCATTTTGTGTTTGTGTGTTATCTTTGTCTCATATTTAAATTTGTTTGATGATCTTAAACATTTAAGTGTGACAAACATACAAAAAATGAGAAATCAGGAAGGGGGCAAACACTTTTTCACACCACTGTAAATCTGGTACAATGCATCTCTTCTCTTATGAGATTAATGTTTTTTGTACATGGTCGCTGACAAATAAATAAAAAACAAAACCAAAAAAAGCTGAAAATTCCTGCGAAAAACATTGCAAATGTTTAAGATTTTTTTTTCCATTTCTGCTTGGTGCTTCAAAGTAATTTTATTCAGTTTTATAACATGAAAAAGGTTTATGATTATATGGAGGGAGTGGATATGCTCCCATTTTTCCAGGCTGGTGGGTAATGTTCCCCCCGCCCCTCCTTTAATTTACATCTACTAGTCCAGTGCCCGGTCACACGACCATATACGGAATTGTTCAGTTCCTGCTGAACTCTATAAGGTGTTGTTCAGAGGACATAGACACCCTATGAGTCGATGTGAGTTAATGTTACCATATAAGGAGTTGTTCAGTACAACACCGAATAAGGAGTTGTGCACGGTCACATGACCGTGGAAAGAGTTGTTCAGTTCAGTCCTTAGAAGACCCGGTTGTGGAGCTTGGATCGGGCCCACATTTTTAGTATTTTATCCCAACGGCCTCCAGAGCCTGCCCTATGAATTGCAGCCCCTAGCTCCCAGCAGTTATACCTTTTCCACCCCTGTGTTTATTTTATAGCTCCCCTAGGGACATTCAATAAAGATTTCCCCTCCTAAACTTCCACATATCCCAAGAGGCTGAAATTTACAGAAGTTATTGGGCTTAAAATTATAGCCATAAATCCAAATTTTCAGCCCCCAAATCCCAGTGGTTATACCTTTTAATAGCATAGCTGTTGAACGTGTCCCCAGCTTCAAATTCCTGGGGACCCACATCTCGGAGGACCTGTCCTGGTCAGTTAACACCACCAGCCTGATCAAGAAGGCCCATCAGCGCCTCTTCTTCTTGAGGACATTGAAGAAGAACCATCTGTCAACTGACATCCTGGGCAACTTCTACCGCTGCGTGATAGAGAGTACCCTGACCAACTGTATCACACTCTGGTATGGGAGCTGCTCTGTAGCTGACCGCAAGGCGCTGCAGCGGGTGGTGAAAACTGCCCAACGCATCACAGGGACTCCACTTCCAGCTATAGAGGACGTCTACAGGAAAAGATGTCTGCGCCGGGCACGCAGCATTCTTAGGGACTCCAACCATCCTGCTCATGGACTGTTCCAGCTTCTCCCCTCCAGAAGACGTTTCAGAAGCCTTCGGACTAGAACCAGCAGGTTTAGGAACAGTTTCTTTCCAACAGCTGTCACGTTATTGAACTTAGTTCCCCGCTGACTCTCTTACAATCATCTTTTACCATCCTCACCTGTACATAACTGCATAACTACATAACTACATCTAACTTATTGCACATTATTTGCACATAACAGTACTTTTAACTTTCTGCACTGCTGCATATATTTGCATATATTTGCTTAAATTGCAAATATATGCCAGTGAATCTGAATTTTAACTTTCTGCACTGCTGCATATATTTGCATATATTTGCTTAAATTGCCCCCCTCATGGATCGTCACCTTATCGTGGTGGGGGGGTTTGCGTGCCCCAGTGATCCCAGGAGCTATGTTGTCCGGGGCAATTTGCCTCTGATAGGGTCTCCCAAGACAAACTGGTCCTGGGTGAAGGGCCAGACGAAGAACGATCCAACAGACTCTCATGATAAATTGTATATCAAGGATTCAGTGTACCCCGCCCGGTATGGGGTTACCGGGGCCCCACCCTGGAGCCAGGCCTGGGGGAGGGGCTCGAAGGCTAGCGTCTGGTGGCCGGGTTTCCACCCATGGGACCCGGCCGGGCTCAGCCCGAAGGAGTTACATGGGTCCGCCCTCCAGTAGGTTCACCACCTGCAGGAGGGATCATGGAAGTCCGGTGCTATGTGGATTAGGTGGCAGTCAAAGGCGGAGACCTTGGCGGACTGATCCCAAGCTTTCTAAACTGGCTTTTGGTACGTGGAATGTCACCTCTCTGGTGGGGAAGGAGCCTGAGCTGGTGTACGAGATTGAGCGATACCGGCTAGATATAGTCGGCCTCACCTCAACACACAGCTCCGGTTCCGGAACCAGTCTCCTGGAGAGGGGCTGGAGCTTGGCCTTTTCTGGAGTTGCCCCGGGCGAGAGGCGACGAGCAGGGGTAGGTATTCTTGTATCGCCCCACCTTGCTGCCTCTATATTGGAGTTTTCCCCGGTGGACGAAAGGGTTGCTTCCCTGCGCCTTCGGGTTGGGAAACGGGTCCTGACCATCATTTGTGCCTATGCACCAAATGATGTTTCAGAGTACCCACCCTTTTTGGAGTCTGTGACTGGGGTGCTGGAGGGTGCTCCTCCTGGAGACTCCATTGTCCTACTGGGGGACTTCAATGCGCACGTGGGCAACGACAGTGAAACCTGGAGGGGGGTGATTGGGAGGAACGGCCTGCCCGATCTGAACCCGAGTGGTGTTCAGTTATTGGACTTCTGTGCTAACCACAGTCTGTCTATAACGAACACCATGTTCAAGCATAAGGGTGTCCATATGTGCACCTGGCACCAGGACACCCTAGGCCGCAGGTCGATGATCGATTTTGTTATCGTATCATCAGACCTGCGACCGTATGTCTTGGACACCCGAGTAAAGAGAGGTGCAGAGCTGTCAACTGATCACCACCTGGTGGTGAGTTGGATCCGATGGCAGGGGAGGAAGCCATTCAGACCTGGTAGACCCAAACGTATAGTGAGGGTGTGCTGGGAGCGTCTGGCTGAGGCCCCTGTCCGGGAGGTCTTCAACTCCCACCTCCGGAAGAACTTCAACCACATTCCGAGGGAGTCTGGAGACATGGAGTCTGAATGGGCCATGTTCTCCACCTCTGTTGTTGAAGCGGCAGCCCAGAGCTGCGGCCGCAAGGTGGTCGGTGCATCTCGTGGTGGCAACCCCCGAACCAAGTGGTGGACACCAGTGGTGAGGGGGGCCATTAAGCTGAAGAAGGAGTCCTATCAAGCTTGGTTGGCTTGTGGGACTCCCGAAGCAGCTGAGGTGTACCGGCAGGCCAAGCGGAGTGCAGCTCGGGTGGTTGCTGAAGCAAAAACCCGGGTATGGGAGGAGTTCGGTGAGGCCATGGAACAAGACTTTCGGTCGGCTTCAAAGAGATTCTGGCAAACTGTTCGGCGGCTCAGGAGGGGAAAGCAGCTCCCCGTCCACACTGTGTATGGTGCGGATGGGACACTGTTGACTTCAACTGGGGATATCGTCGGGCGGTGGAAGGAATACTTCGAGGATCTCCTCAATCCCACTGATACGCCTTCCACAGAGGAAGCAGGGTTTGGGGACGAGGGGGATGACTCGCCTATCACAGGGGCTGAGGTCGCCAAGGTGGTTAAAAATCTCCTTGGTGGCCGGGCCCCGGGGGTGGACGAGATTCGCCCCGAGTACCTCAAGGCCCTGGATGTTGTTGGGTTGTCATGGTTGACACGCCTCTGCAACATTGCGTGGAGGTCGGGGGCAGTGCCTTTGGCATGGCAAACCGGGGTGGTGGTTCCTCTCTTCAAAAAAGGGGACCGGAGGGTGTGCTCCAACTTTAGAGGGATCACACTCCTCAGCCTCCCTGGGAAGGTCTATGCCAAGGTACTGGAGAGGAGAGTCCGGCCGTTGGTCGAACCTCGGATTCAGGAGGAGCAATGTGGTTTTCGTCCTGGCCGTGGCACATCGGACCAGCTCTTTACCCTCTCGAGAATTCTTGAGGGTTCGTGGGAGTTTGCCCAACCAGTTTACATGTGTTTTGTGGACTTGGAGAAGGCATTTGACCGCGTCCCTCGTGGATTTTTGTGGGGGGTGCTTCGGGAGTATGGGGTATCGGGCTTGTTGTTACGAGCTATTCGGTCTCTGTACGACCGTTGTGAGAGTTTAGTTCGCATTGCCAACACTCGGTCGGAGTCATTCCCAGTGAGAGTTGGACTCCGCCAGGGCTGCCCTTTGTCACCGGTCCTGTTCATAATTTTTATGGACAGGATTTCTAGGCGCAGCCAGGGAATGGAGGGCGTCATGCTTGGTGACCACAGGATCTCATCTCTGTTGTTTGCAGATGATGTTGTCCTGTTGGCTTCATCCAGCAATGACCTACAGCTCTTGCTGGGACGGTTTGCCGCTGAGTGTGAAGCGGCTGGGATGAGAATCAGCACCTCCAAGTACGAGTCCATGGTCCTCAGCCGGAAAAAGGTGGATTGTCCTCTCCGGGTTGGGGACAGGCTCCTGCCCCAAGTGGAGGAGTTTAAGTATCTTGGGGTCTTGTTCACGAGTGAGGGGAAAATGGAGCGAGAGGTCGACAGACGGATTGGAGCAGCATCTGCAGTGATGCGGACGTTGTACCGGTCTGTTGTGGTGAAGAGGGAGCTTAGTTCTAAGGCAAAGCTGTCGATTTACCAGTCAATCTACGTTCCTACTCTCACCTATGGTCACGAGCTTTGGGTAATGACCGAAAGAACGAGATCGCGGATACAAGCGGCTGAAATGAGCTTTCTCCGTAGGATTGCTGGACTCACCCTCAGAGATAGGGTGAGGAGCTCAGTCATTCGGGAGAGGCTCAGAGTAGAACCGCTGCTCCTCCACATTGAAAGGAGTCAGTTGAGGTGGTATGGGCATCTGATTAGGATGCCTCCTGGACGCCTCCCACTTGAGGTGTTTCAGGCACGTCCCACTGGGAGGAGACCCCGGGGCAGACCCAGGACTCGGTGGAGAGACTATGTCTCCCAGCTAGTCTGGGAACGCCTTGGTATCCCCTCTGAAGAGCTGGAGCAGGTGGCTGGGGAGAGGGAAGTCTGGGCTTCTCTGCTTGAACTGCTGCCTCCGCGACCCGGACCTCCGGAAAAGCGGTAGAAGATGGATGGATGGATGGATGGATGCTTAAATTGCACATACTGTTAATTACCGTATATACTGCACTGCTGTCCTTTGCACTTCTGATTGGATGCTAAACTGTGTTTCGTTACCTTGTATTCATACATGTGTAATGACAATAAAGTTGAATCTAATCTAATCTAATCTAATCTTTTCCACCTCTGTGTTCATGGAATAGCTCCCCAATGGACATTCATTAAAGATTTCCCCTCCTAAACTTCCGCATATCCAGGGAGGCTGGAATTCGAGGATGCACATCCTTGTAACCTTAGCAAAGCACATATCAAATTTGAGGTCAGTCTGACAAACGGTTTGAGAGATATGCGAGAAAAAGGCAGAATGACACACACACAGAATCCTAGCATTATAATATGACTAGTACATACCCGTGCATACCCGTCCATGCCTGTAGAAACCAAATCTAAGCAAGTATTTCTACATGCCCATTGCTGAAGGGTCTCCTCCTGTCTCAGACTGCTGTGTTGTTTCACAGTCATGCCTGCGACGTACTGCTGGAACCTGAGGTGTTTCATGTTCACGGCATCCTCTCTGACGCGCAGCAGTTCTCCTCATTCTATTGCTCTCCATCTGGTGGGTCTTCTTCTTGAATGAATGAATGAATGAATTTATTCGGTAATAATAAACACATACAGTACAATAAGGACGCAAAAAAACAACTGTGGTAGACTGCAAGTCTAATTTAAAACATTACTGGCACATGCCTCTAGGGGGAACTACCTGTATTGTTCAGCACTACTATTAAGGGGACACATTAGAACAAGAGTGTGAAAACCCCGCGCAGAATCCATGTTCAGTCTTATTATGTGTGTTGCAGAATAAACGGCAGAGTTAGCCAAAGAAATAACTCAAGTGTGATCATTGCTACACGGTAGGATATCACACAATTGGCGACGAGGATTAAAAGAAAAAAATCAGCGGCGAGAAACAGAGAACATTGCAAGTGTGGCGAACTCAAGTGACTCCAGTAGTTCGAGTGCAAGTTCAGAGGAGGAAAAACGAGGTTTCCCCACCACGACGAGCAATGGCGGCTGTAATCGGAACGGTAACCCCTTTTGATAACTCGACTCAGTCATGGGAAGAATATAGTGAAATGTTGGACTTTTTCTTCCAAGCTAATGACATTGAGGAGCCAGACAAAAGGAAGGCTGTACTGTTGAGTGGAGTTGGTGCAACTACTTACAGCTTGTTGAGAAATTTAATAAGCCCTGCATTACCGAAAGATAAAACGTACGACCAGCTTACTGCTGAGCTTCAGAAGCACTTCAGCCCCAAACCGAGTGAAATCGTGCAACGATTCAAATTTAATTCACGCATAAGGAGGAACACTGAGTCCATAGCAGAGTATGTGGCAGAATTGAGGAAATTAGCACTGCACTGTGATTACAAAGACTCATTGGAAGAAATGTTAAGAGACAGACTTGTGTGTGGAGTGAATGATGACCGAATGCAACGGCGACTTTTATCTGAAACAAAACTCACTTTTGCAAAGGCTTTGGAATTATGCCAAGCGATGGAAACAGCATCTAAAGATGTGAGAGAAATGCAAAGGAAGCTAACAGAGGACACAGCAACGCATGTTCGTGTGCCTAAGACCCAAGTAGGTGTCCACAAAGTGTCAACTGATAAAAATCATCACAAATTCCCCAGTTGTTATCGCTGCAAAGGCCAGCACAATGCCGCCGAGTGCAAATTTGCCACTGAGCTGTGTCATAATTGTGGCAAGCGAGGGCACATTAAGAAAGCATGTAGAATAAAGGTGGACAGCGCACAGGTGCTGAAAGCGACAGTTAATGGGCAAAAGTATGAAAACAAGGGCCCAGGAAAGGAACAGCGAGCGAATCAACTGAGAGGGGAGGGAGAAAGTGATACAGAAGACATGGATTTTCACACAATTTACAACACGTCAGAGGAGCTGACCAAGGTAGCGCCCATCACGCGTACCATGAATGTTAATGGAATGAAAGTAACATTTGAAGTTGATACAGGCTGTGGAGTAACCATATTAAGTAAACAGCAATATACACAACTGTGGAAGAAAACAGACACAGCAGAATTAAATCCCTGTTCATTAAAATTAAAAACATACACAGGAGAGAAGCTAGACGTGCTAGGCATGGCACAAGTGAAGGTGCAGCACGAAAACAAAGAAAAGGACTTACCTGTAGTAGTAGTTGGGAGCGAAGGACCAAATCTACTAGGGCGAAGTTGGCTACAAGAACTGGCCATGATTGATCAGTTGGTGAATAAAGTGGAATCTCAGCCCAAATTGCAGCTGGAGGAGATCCTCGAAAGACACGCTGAGGTGTTCAAAGAAGGCGTAGGACAGCTAAAAGGTGTCACTGCAAAGATTAATGTGGACAAGGAGGCCCAACCACGATTCTGCAAACCCCGACCGGTACCCTATGCAGTCAAGCCACTGGTTGAAAGCGAGCTACAGAGGCTGCTGGATGACAAGATCATTGAGCCAGTGCAGGTTGCAGAATGGGCGGCACCCATAGTCCCAGTGAGAAAGCCGGATGGCTCCATTAGAATATGTGGAGATTACAAACTCACTGTCAATCGAGCATCACGGGTGGATCAGTATCCAATTCCTAAAGTGGAGGACCTCTTCGCACAGCTGAACGGCGGCCGACACTTCACGAAATTAGACATGAGTCACGCCTACCAACAAGTAGTCTTGGACGAAGAATCAAGAAAGTATGTAACCATCAATACACACAAAGGCTTATATACCTACACACGCTTACCATTTGGAGTAGCTTCCAGTCCTGCTATATTCCAGAGAACTATGGAGGGCATCCTAGGTGGAATTCCGAATGTTGCCGTTTATTTGGATGACATCCTTTGTACAGGACCAAATGAACAAGAACATCTGAAAACGCTGAAGGAAGTGCTTCAACGGTTGGAGAAAAGCGGTCTGAGGTTGAAAAGAAGCAAGTGTGAGTTCATGGGAAAAGAGGTGGTGTTCCTAGGCCACAAGATCAACGCCAGTGGTCTACACCCTCTAACAGACAAAGTGGAAGCCATTGCGGAGGCGCCTGAGCCACAAAATGTTACTGAGTTAAAAGCCTACCTGGGCTTGTTGAACTATTACCATAGGTTCCTCCCAAAGCTCTCCACGCTGCTGGCACCACTACATACCTTACTTAAGAAGGAAGAAAAATGGTCATGGGGGGTCAAGCAGCAGAAGGGCGTGCCCCTGGTGAACGCACAACAAATAAAGAAGTGGACAGACAAAGACCCTGTTCTAGCAAGAGTGCGAGAATACATCTTGCGAGGATGGCCGAAGATGAACAGTCCTGAGTTCATTCCCTATGCCCGACGACAGGATGAGCTCAGCAACCAGGAAGGTTGTATCCTGTGGGGAGGACGCGTGGTTGTTCCACCACCTGGTAGGAATGCCTTACTGCAACAACTACACCAAGCACACCCTGGCATCACTCGCATGAAAGCGTTGGTGAGGAGTTACATGTGGTGGCCCAACATGGATGCAGAGGTGGAGGCGCTTGTGAAGTCATGTGCGGCATGCCAGGAGAACAGGAACAGTCCTCCAGCAGCCCCACTACATCCTTGGGAAGTTCCAGATAAACCATGGAGAAGAATTCACATTGACTACGCAGGTCCATGGATGGGAAGAAAGTTGAGGTCAACATTTGACTTAATACATCCAGACTTCAGAAACAAAGTGCATGATAAACAAGAGAAACAAAAAGGTTATCATGACATGCATGCTAGAGAGAGAATACTGAGAGAAGGAGACGTGGTCTACACCCGCAACTTTGGCTCAGGACCAGCCTGGGTACCAGGAGAAATAACAGAAAAGACAGGCCCTGTGTCATTCAAGGTGACATTAGGTCATGGACAAGTGGTGAGGCGACACCTCGACCAAGTTCATGGTAGGAGCTCCATTCCCCTGCCGATGGCACCAGAGGTGTTGTCTGACACCCATCCTGAGGAGAGCATCAACGAACCACCACTTCAGGTGAAACCTGAGGTAACCGTCTCTGCAGATTCTACGGGCAGCACTGCAGCAGCCGAAACAGTGGAGCAGTCTGAGTCTTCACCTGCAGTTGGCTCACCCGCCGTGAGAAGATCTCAGCGAGCTAGGAAAGCTCCAGACTACTTGAAGGACTATACTTAGTCAGTAGTGAGTTCCCCAGCCACAGGACAAGAATGCGTCCTGGAACCTCACTGGGATGCGGTAGTCAAACCAAATCCCCAGTTAGACTGTTATGTGTGTTATACATGTAAAAAAAAAAAAAAAAAAAAAAAAGAGAAAGAAATTATGTGTATGGCACATGTGTTTAAGAAGTTAAAAGTAACTGTGATTGTTTAGGGTTAAATGGGAGTTCCAGGATGTCTAGCAAAATTGGCTAGTGTAATTAAAAGTAGTTTAATCTAGAGGGGAGGGATGTGGTAGACTGCAAGTCTAATTTAAAACATTACTGGCACATGCCTCTAGGGGGAACTACCTGTATTGTTCAGCACTACTATTAAGGGGACACATTAGAACAAGAGTGTGAAAACCCCGCGCAGAATCCATGTTCAGTCTTATTATGTGTGTTGCAGAATAAACGGCAGAGTTAGCCAAAGAAATAACTCAAGTGTGATCATTGCTACACGGTAGGATATCACAACAACCGACAGGGTGTAGGCTGAAGCTAGTGCTTATATAGTGCCTACCCCGTTACAATTTTAAAATCAATAACATAAAAATTTGTCTTACCCAAAATCAACAAAGAAAATCAAATAGAAGTAGACAAAAAAAAACAAAAAACCTTTAAGTTATTACAAATTTATCTCCCAGCATTTACAGTGAGATACTGGGAGATTTTCTCATCTTTGTACAATTTTTTAAATTGCTTCAGAGTTGAACATGTTTTAATATTATCAGAGCAACAGTTCCACAGTTTAACTCCAGTGACAGACATGCAATGATACTTTGTTCTAACCTTTGGCTTATTAAAAACAGAGTTACCTCTTAGCAGATTTAGATTTTCCTGGCCGCCAGAGGCTGGGGGTGGAGGTGTTAAGATCTGAAGGAAGATGTATTGTTATTTGGGATTAAATACAATATGAAGTTTTCCTGGTAAAACTGCTCTAAAGTCTTCTGTTGGACACCAGCAAATGTGAGGATTATTTGTGAGACAACTAAGCTGACCGGAGAAGGTTCTGATTCCGTTTCTGGTCACAAAGTGGATTAAAAGGACGGTGAAACAAGCTGGCACAAGATGGTGGAATCCACGCGTCCTGGCTGGAATGGCTCTGTGGAGGCCCCTGAGGTAAAACGGTCTCGTTTAAAACCTGAAGTATATAAAACTACTGAGGGGAAAATAATTGTTGAGGATGAGCTGCTAAATTTCCTTGCAGTGAAAATTAAGACTCTGAGTCAGGATGAGATCGTCCTATTGGCCTCAAATACTTTTGACTCTGAGTGGATTGAGGCCTCGAAAAAAGTCCTGTTTGAGGTCTGCCCCACTACACAAAGGTGTGTTACACACAAGGGGGCCCAGAAAGATGCAAATAATTTAAAGAGTTGCCTTAAGGTGATGAATGAATGTGGTGAAAATCTACCTAGATTTGTCTCTCACTACCTGGATGATTTGCCGCTGGTTACATTTTCCAGCCTGGACTGCTCAAGCCTACTGAGGAGAATGGAGCAGTTACGTGCAGAGGTTTGTGCCATGAAACAAACCATGCTGTTACAGATTAGCTCCAGTGAAGATCTACGCACGATAACCTCGGATATTGCCCGTCGTGTAAGTGGCCTGGAGCAGTCTGCCACACGAGCCGTGGATAAGGAAGCGCCCGCCCTGGGAGGGCCTGTCAGCCCCGCTGATGTCGAAGCGGAGGAGGGGGCCTGCCTGATGATCGACTCAAGACCTGGAGACACACGGGAATCTCACTTGACCGCTGGAGAGAAGGCTTTGGATGTGAATTCGGAGCCGGTGGATCAGCCTATAACCGGAGAAAATTCTGGAACAGTAGCCTCTAAACCAGGATCTCCAACATGGAGTCAAGTAGTGAAAAAGGGACGAAGACGATCTGAGCGCGCTGCGGATAAACCCAAGCCATCCTCTGCTTCAATCAGCCGCAGGAATAAAGGCAGCAACGCGGCCCCTGTTGTGGGTACGGGCTCTGGTAATATTAAAACAGTTCGGACTAAGACGGTGAGTGTGTTTGCTACCCGTTTTCATCGTGATTTGGAAGCTGACACTTTATCTGCATATCTTAAAGATAAGCTTGGACGAGAAGTTTTATGTCAGAAAATCCTCACTGGGAACGGCAGGGTTAGCTCGTTTAAAGTAACGGCGGAATGCTCTGAGGTGGGGGACATGTACCAGCCAGAGCTCTGGCCAGAGGGCGCATTGGTGCGGCGATATTATGAGCCCCGGGGGGCTGGGAGGGCTGGAGCTAGTGGAGCGGCTGCTGTGGAGAATATGCGGGCACCCACGCATGATGGTGATCTTTCTTAACTCTTCCTCCTTTTTTGATGGGTATTAAGGTCATGTCTTACAACTGTCGTGGCCTTAAATTGGGGCAAAGTGCTGGGGAGAAAGCTCGCCGGTTAGTTATTGACAATTTATTGAACAATTGTGATATTTTGTGCCTTCAGGAGACGTTTCTTTCAGAACAAGACTTGGAACGTTTGAACTGTCTTAACCCTGATTTCCATGGTGCTGGGGAGTTTACAACTGACCTCAGCAAGGGAATTATCAGGGGGAGGATACCTGGAGGGGTGGCTATCCTCTGGAGAAAGAAGCTGGACTCCTTGATAAAAGTGGTCCGACTTGGTGTAGATTGGTGTATTGGTGTGCAGTTTAATTGTAATAAGGAATTCCTTATTATTAATGTATATACACCATTTGAGTGTCAACAGAATGAGAATGAATATTTAAATAAGCTTGCCTTTATTAATTCTTATATGCAAGACTATAATAATACTTGTATTTTTATTATGGGGGACTTGAATGCAGACATATCTGACACTGACTCCTTATTTGCAAAACATATGTATCATTTTTGTTATGAGAACAACTTAATCTTGTCAAGTAAGGTACTAATGCCTCCTGATAGCTATACCTATATAAATGAGGCTTGGCACACTACGTCCTGGCTCGATCATTGCATCAGCACTGGTGATGCACATGCTTCTTTGGGTGGCATGAGTATTTATTATGGGTTAGCAATGTCTGATCATATACCGTTTGAGATGATAATTAATGTTGACTGTCTACCTGCACTTTGTCAAAATGTCAGACAGGATGAGGTGGGAAAATTAGACTGGGACACTCTTTCTGAGGAAGAAATTGTAGACTATTGTGTTCATACAGATAAATCCTTGAGTAAAATATGTCTTCCTAGAGATGCTGTAATGTGCAGCGATGTGAACTGTAGCATTGTTGAGCATAAGAAAGACCTTTGTAGTTTGTACAATGCTATAGTTAACTCCCTGTATAAGGACAGCAAGCCTTATTATAAGAAAATACGTAAAACACATAAGGTTAGACCTGGCTGGAATGAGGCCGTAGCTGTGCCTTATTCTGAAGTTCGGGAAGCATATAAAGCATGGGTGGTGGCTGGGAGACCCAGACAAGGGCCAGAATTTGAGATGTAGAAATGTTCAAATGCAAAGTTTAAGTATGCTATTCGTCATATCTCTAAAAATGAGCAGCTAATGAGAAGTAATTCCCTGGCCAAGAAATTGTTAGATAAGAATGTCACAGATTTTTGGAAGGAGCTTAGATGGATTAGTAACAGTAAAACGTCTTTGCCCTGTACTTTGGAAGGCATTTCAGGTACAGAAAATATTGTGGATCTTTGGCGGCAACACTTTTACTCATTATTTAATTCAACTAAGGATGAAACTTATAAGGTAGGGAAAGTAGAAAGGGACGATTCGCTCCTGATTGACACTCATGCAGTGACCAAAGCCATTAGAGAGCTATCAGATAACAAAGCGAGTGGTTTAGACTGTATTTCTGCTGAGCATCTTAAATATGCTAGCTCAAGAATTGCTCCTCTTCTTGCAATCTGTTTCACCAGCTTCATGACTGATGGGATGTTACCAGAATCATTATTGTCTGTTGTGTTGGTACCAGTCATTAAAGATAAAGCTGGCAAGCTGTGTAGCCTGGATAATTACAGGCCCATAGCTATAGCCAATATAATATCTAAAGTACTGGAAAAAATCATGTTTGAAAAATTAAATGTATTCATCAAATCTACTGATCATCAATTTGGATTCAAATCCCATCATGGAACAGATCTGTGCATATATGCCTTAAAAGAAATTATAAATAAGTACAGAAATCAAAATTCTTCAGTTTTTCTGTGTTTTATTGACGCCTCCAAGGCGTTTGATCGTGTTAATCACAGGATACTGTTTAGGAAAATGATTGACAGGGGGGTTCCCAAGTACTTAGTACGTATCCTGATATACTGGTACGCACATCAGAAGATGCTGGTGAAATGTGGGAAGAGTCATTCATCCCCATTTGGTGTGAGCAGTGGTGTCAGACAGGGCAGTATACTGTCCCCTATTCTATTTAATCTTTACATGGATGAGTTGTCAAAGCAACTGAATGCCTGTAAAACTGGGTGTATAATAGGGAATAAGTTAGTGAATCATTTTATGTATGCTGATGATCTAGTTATTCTCAGTCCAAGTAGTGCTGGTCTTCAGGAGTTATTAAGAGTGTGTAGTGCTTATGGAGAGGAAAATGACATAATAATAAAATATAATACAAATAAGAGTTGTGTGCTGATCTGCCGCACTAAAGAAGATTTGTTAATGAAATTCCCTGTCTTTGAATTGGCAGGCAGGGAATTAATTGTCAGGGATAAAATTAAATATCTGGGACATTTTATTAATGATAGAATGACTGATGATGATGATATTTTCAGACAACGCTGCAAAATCTACATGCAAGCAAATATTCTTGCACGCAGATTTGGTTTTTGTTCAGATGAGGTGAAACTGGTTCTTTTTAAAACCTACTGTACACCTTTATACACTGCTCATTTATGGATAAATTATAGGAAACTAAGTATGCAGAAATTACAGGTTGCCTACAATGATGCCTTAAGAATTTTACTTAAAAAGCCTCGATGGTGCAGTGCTTCCGAGTTATTTGTCTCATCACGTGTAAATACTCTGCATGCAGTAATAAGGAATTTTATGTATAAATTCATCTGTCGGCTTGATGTATCTAGAAATGAAATCATTCAAGTCATGTCTAGCATTAAGCTCAGTTCTATTCGCTGTCAGTCACAGTTTAGAAGGCACTGGTACAGCTGTCTTTTTAAGTCTTTTTAAAGTCTGTACTGTCTTTGTACTTCTCTTAGCAGTTGTGTCTTAGTGTTTCTTGTAACTTTTTGATTGTTTTCAACTGTCCTGTTTTTTACTTTTTACTTTTTTACTTTTTTTTGATGGACCTTGAGTCTGGAATAAAGTCTTTGATTGATTGATTAGCACATATTTGCTTTCCCTTTTTTTTTAAACAGTCTCTGAGTGTTTACAGGTAATTGGTTATTATTTGCTTTGTACATGATTTGAATGACATTATAATCTACCAGATCTCTAAATTTAAGAGTATGTAATTGAATGAATATTGGATTTGTTGGTTCATGGTAAGGTTTCTTTGATACAATGCGTACGGCTTTTTTCTGTAGTAAAAAGATGAAGTTTCCCCCCCCCCCGCCTTGCCCTGTCAGGCAGCTAGGTAAACAGAACAGGGATCTGTCACCCTTATTGTGCCAAAACAGATTTACTTTGCCAAAAGGAGCTTATACACTACCTAACTGTGTATTGTATATTGTTGTAAACTCCTCCTGTAATAACTTTTAATACTTTATTTTAATTGTTTTACCCATGGAAGACCCAACAGGATGGGGAAGAGGGAAAGGAAGTGTGTGAAGGTGGAAAAGAAAAGGGAGGGGAACAGACAAAAAAAAAACAACAACAAACAAACAAAAGACAAACTGCTTCTTCCACCGAAGATGTCTCAACACGAGTCTGGTTTCCGCACCTGTTAAAGGAGAGACAGTTGTGCGTGTATGTCTGTGTGCATATATATGAGAACGCACGCAAAATAGGTGCGTGCATGTGAGTGGTTTGTCAGGAAACATACAAGCGGAGGGCCGGTCGCAGCAGCTTTTCCCCCGGGAACCCTGAGCAGGCAAAGCAGCGCCACCAACCCCCAGCCCCGAGGTCAGCAAGCTCCAGGAAAGCCAGGCATCCACCCCCGGAGGGACGATCAAGGGAGGCCAGGCTGCTCGGCGGTTGGCTCGGTGAGCCCACCCCCCCGGACCTGCCCAACCCCCACCCCCCCCAGTGGGGCCAACGTCCGCCCCCAGGCACCAGGAGGCCAGCGACCCCACCCCCTGGGGCAGAGACCGGCCTACGCCCCCCGGCGCGAGCCTTCCCAGGCACCCCCACAGCGGGCCCGCCCCAGCGCCTCTGTCGCACACCCCGGGGACCCCCACTTCCAAAGAAGTCCCCCCGCCGAGGGGAGCCCACGTTGCCGAGAGGCACTACCCCCCTTAATCCAGCACCTCTCGACTTGCAGACACACCCCTCCCCACACCTTCAGACCCACATGCTCCCATGCACACCCCTCTCACTCACCCAGACCGACCTATTTTCTCTCACTCCTGTACCCATTCAAACTCACCCCTCATTCACCTTTGTTTCATAAGGTGGCTGCGAAGCAGATGCAGTGAGCCTGAACACGCACCAGTGCCCGGCAGTGACCAGGGAGACCACCGGCGCAGGCCACAGAAGCAGACCCCCACCCCGGCGCCCATCTGAGCGAACAATCAGCAGACCACTGCAAGCACCCCAAGATGCCACCCGGCATGCAAAGTGCCCAACAAAAACCAACCCACCATTACCACCTCCATTCATCACCCCCTCACTCTCATTTAGACTCATATTCAGCCCCCCTCTAACTTCCTTGGTTGTATCTATATATTCAGTAGCACCCAGAGATTTTGACAACATGATAGGTCCCAGGCTCCCCACCAGGCCCCCACGCCCCCAGCAAGAGCAGGGCAACAGGGGTGGGGGAAGACCCCCACCCCCTCCCCCCGCACAGAACATGGTGGGTGTGTGTCGGTTATATGATATAATTGTGTGTAAATGTGTGGACTACCAAAGTGCAATTAAAATTGGGGGGATAGTGATTGGAGCATCGCTAGCCACTGCGATGGGCAGCAGGGCATCCATCCCCCCAGCCCTCGGTGTCTAAAATGCAATTAAAATTGAGGTGAGTGCAGCTCCACCACGCAGCAAAGGTATCCCCTTCACCAACACAGTGCAGCACACCCCCAACCCAAAGCCCTAAATGGAACAAAAAAGATGTATATTCCACCCAGAGTCAGGGGGAGGGGGAGGGCGGGAAATAAGACTGGGAGGTAGGCGGTCTAAAAGCGAGGCCGTCTTTCCCCCCCCCCTCCCCAGAAGCCAGCTTGCAAACTGGTTCATGAAGCCACCCACTGCCCCCAAATCCCAACCCAGGGCGAGGGCCGCCAGTGGAAGCAGCCCAGGACCCACCAGCATCACGCCCCGGGGCTCCCAGCACCACTAACATGATGGGGCAGCCAAACATATTTATTTATTTATCTTTTGTTCATATAAAACAATGGGCCGGACCCACACGGCGCCCAACACGCCAGGCAACACCCCCGAGCGCCCACGCAGGCCTACGACCACCCACCCCAGATGCACAACGAGAGCTGCAGGCCGCCCTGCAACCACAGCCACCCCGGAGTAACCCGATGGAAACACGGCCATCAACCCGCGCCAATGGCCCCCCAACCACCCCCAAGCACCAACACACACCCACCGCCAATGACACTAGGGGCGATGCGACAACGTGCCTCACCCCGCAACACAACAGCAAGGCGGCCGGGACAAGCAGGCCCCAAAACGCCAGCCCCCATGCCACTAGATGGACTGCCCAACCCTTGCCACCCAACAAAGTTCTCCTACCCATACACACATCCTCCACCCCCCAGACATCTACCCACAAGTAACCGCTTCCATACACACACATACCTCCACCCACCATTACACATACCCACCTACACCCACACACAGCCCCGCCTGCCCACTCAACACACACCCACTTCCGCATCCGCTCATACGCAAGCCCACACTCACACCCACTCTCACACACACACGCACACACACACACGCAGACCCCAGTGGATGGGGAGGGCGACCCAGGATGCAGGCACCAGCCCCAGGGTGCCACCAGGGCCCCAGGGAAAACACGACCCCGCCATGCAAGGATGCAGTGGGGACAACCCCCACCACTGGCGCACACCTGACCAAGGCCCGGGAGGGGGGGCACCCCCTCCCCCAGCATCAGGGGCCCAGGGCCAGACCCAGACCCCCCCGAGGGGCGAGGCCAGCCGACCGCGGGCCACAGCCAACCCCCTCGGCCCACCCCACAGCCCCCCCACCCCCACCCCCCCCAGGGCCAGACAGACAGCCACCCCGGAACAGGCCCCCCGGACACCCGCGATCGGGGTGCATCCAGCCGCCAGAGGTGCCAAGGAGAGCGAGTCACCGCCCGCCACCCCTCAGATTATAGAATTAATAAGCGGGGACCAGAGAGAATTGAATTCCGCCAATTGATTATTTGAGGAGGCTGACATTCTCTCCAGGCTAATATAATCCAATCGTACGTTATTATAAGTCATGCATAAGTTATTTCTTGATTTCCAATTCAAGAGGATAGTTTTCTTTGCGATGCATAAGGCAGTGAGAACCATGTGTGACATCCTTGCATCTATATTTATTTCACTTAAATCACCTAATATGCAAAGTGTGGGTGAGGGTGGGACACTATACCCAAGCCATGCCGACAGGTCTTCACATGTCTTCTGCCAGAACTTTTGAACCGGTGCACAGGACCACATAGCATGCATCCGGGCATCCACATAGCATGCATCCACATAGCATGCATCCACATAGCAACATCCGGGATGTTGCTCGTGCAGTGAGAGCAGATATTTGTGTGACTCAGGCCCATTTTGAACATCCTTTGTCCTGTGTAATGAATTCTATGTAGAACTTTATACTGTATAAGTTGTAAGTTAGAGTTTTTAGTCATCTTAAAAGTGTTTAAACATATTTGTGTTCAGAAACTTTCCTCCTTATTAATCGATAAGTCTGTTTCCCATTTTGATATTGGAAGAGATACGGACTCATCCAACTTTGATAATAGTCCATGTATTTTCGATATCAATTTTGGGGAACGGAGATATAGAAACTCCTACTCCTTAAGCCACCTTAACTGGTACCTCTAAATCTGTCTGATTAAGATTAAATCTTGCTTTTATTATGGATTTAAGCATTATTCCAAATGGGCGTGAGTTTACAGGGGACTAGTGAAGACCCTGTTAGTTTTAAAAATTTCCACCAAGCCATCAGAGAGGAGCTGATATTAATACTTTTAAAACAGTCATGGCGTTTAATACAGGGACTTATAAAAGGTAAGTCAGAGATATTTAGTGACCCACAGAGAGCCTGTTCAGCATCTAACCATGGGTTTCCTAGTGGGGTTGATTTTGTCCATTTTGAAACAAACTGCAGTCTATTGGCTAAAAAGTAATTAAAAAAATCTGGTAAATCTAAGCCTCCGCACTCTTGCTTTTTGGAGGGTTTTTAAACTAATCCATGATGATTTATCCTTCCATAAAAATTTACTTATATTTGAGTCTAGAGACTTAAACCAGGCCATTGATGGTTGGGTAGGGATCATTGAGAACAAATAATTGATTTTAGGAAGGACCATCATTTTAACGGTTGCAACTCTTCCCATTAATGATAAAGGTAGTGTTCTCCAGCGCATAAGGTCGTCTTGTATTGTTTTTAAAAAGGGAATATGATTTAGTCGCAATAACTCTGAGAGCCTGGGGGAAATATCTATTCCTAAATATTTAACATTTCCTGATTGTATTGGAATAGTAGATGTATTTGATAAATTGCAATTTATAGGTAAAACTATTGATTTTACCCAGTTAATAGAGTAGTCTGATAATGATGAAAATTTATCAATGAGCACCACTTTCTGAAGAAGAGATCTTTGTGAGTTTTCAAGGAAAATCAATACATCATCAGCATAAAGACATATCTTGTGTTCTTTTTCTCCAGTTTGAATACCTCTGATATCAACATTTTGTCGTATGGCTGCTGCTAATGGCTCAGTAAAGATGGTAAAAAGTGAGGGAGAGAGTGGACACCCCTGCCTAGTACCTCTCTGGAGATTAAAGCTCCGGGAAGTCTGATCAATTGTTCGGACAGATGCAGCTGGACACCTATATAGTGTTTTAATCCAGTTTATGAAAGATGAACCAAACCCGAACTTGTTTAACACCATAAAAAGAAATTTCCAGTTAACACGGTCAAAGGCTTTCTCTGCATCCAGGGACAAGATTGTAGTTTCTACATTATTGATCTTGCAGTAGTCTATTAAATTAAATAGCCTGCGTGTATTATCAGCCGAGTGCCTACCCTTGATGAAACCTGTTTGATCTGGGTGTAGAATAAACGGAATTATCCTTTCCAGTCTTTTGGCGAGAGCTTTGCAGATTATTTTAAGATTGACATTCATAAGTGAGATGGGACGATAGCTGGATGGAAGCATAGGTTCTTTTCCAGGTTTAAGGAGCAGGATAATACTAGCCAAATTCATATTCGGAGGAATTACATTATCTTCTTTAATTTGGTCCACCATTTAAAAAAAAAAAAAGTAGGTGCCATCACAGGCCAAAATTCTTTATAAAATTCTACTGGAAAACCATCTGGTCCCAGGGCTTTGTTGTTTGG
The DNA here is from genome assembly GCA_020510985.1 of Pholidichthys leucotaenia. Taxonomy (NCBI): domain Eukaryota; kingdom Metazoa; phylum Chordata; class Actinopteri; order Cichliformes; family Pholidichthyidae; genus Pholidichthys; species Pholidichthys leucotaenia. The sequence goes on from CM035842.1 coordinate 60,517,878, forward strand.
GATGTGCTTAAGTGCCTCCTGGAGTTCAGACACCTGAAGAGGTGCATCCAGAGCTGCCATCTGTTCATTATTTAATTGTGGTAAATTAATATCGTCCAAAAATTTATTTATCTCTGAGTCAGATAAAAAGATTGTTTGTATTTGTTTTATATGTTTCCCCAGATCTCCACACAGTATGTCATAAAAGGAACTATCAGTGAATTATATAAAATGCAAAGAGATTTCTGACACAGGAGATCCTTAACTTTATACAGTACGGCAATGGATTTAGACATTTTAGTTTTGACATAATTTATGTGTGATTTCTAGTTTAGTTTGTTATCAACAATGATACCTAGGAACTTGGTTTCGAAAACTGTCAATTTCAACATTGTTTATTTTAATTTTTCTGTGATTATATAATTTGCGGTTTCCAAATATATACATTTTGTTTTTCCAAGGTGAATAGATAATTTATTGGCAGTGAACCATTGATTGATTTGTTTAAGTTCATTTTCTACTGAATCCAGAAGCTGCTTAAGATTTTCTCCACTACAGAAAAAAGGTGTCATCTGCAAATAAAATACACTTGAGCAATTTAGACACAGAACATAAATCATTAATATACAAAATAAACAGCAGTGGACCAAGCACAGAACCCTGTATTACCCCACACGTCATCTTCAGCAACTCAGTCTGTATTAGTCTGTATTATTCACATGAACATATTGATATCTGTCTTCTAAATAGCTGTGTATCAGTCAAAAGCAATTCCTCTGATGCCATACTTATGTAATTTACTGAGGAGTAATTTATGGTCAACTGTATCAAATGCCTTTTGTAAGTCCAGAAATATTCCAATTGTGTATTCTCTTCCATCGGTTGCATCTGTAATCTGTTCAACAAAGTCCATGAGTGCCAGTGAGGTGGTCCGGTTCTTCCTGAATCCATACTGTTGTTCATACTGTTGTTGTCTGCTTATCAATGAAATCATTTAGTCTCTTAACAAATATTTTTTTTCAGTATTTTGGAGAACTGAGGTAACAAGGAGATGGATCTGTAGTTTGACAATAAGTGTTTGTCGCCAGTCTTGCTATTTTCATTTTCTTTGGAAATTTACCAGCAGTAAGTGACGTGTTTTCATATGAAAGTGAAGTGTTTAACAATACAATCAATAATACATTTAACCAAGAATATACTGAATCATTACAATCAGTTGATTTTTTTTGTCTTTGAATTTGTTAATGTCAAGAATTTCTTTTTCATCTGTTTCTTTCATAAACATTGAGTAAGCGTTTATGTTGACGACACTGTCAGCGCCACTTGTATTTGCTGATGATACAGTGGAGTTGGCGATCTTTTTTCCTATATTAACAAAATATTCATTAAACGTGTTGGAGATCAAGCTATTTTCATTGATTATTCCATTATCTGAATCTAAATAAGAGATGTGGTTGGAATTTAGTTTTCCTCTCTTTGTTTTATTATTTAACACCTTCCATATATTACATGTATTAGTTTTGTTATTTTCCAATAATTTACTGTAATATGTTTTTTTTACTCGATCTTAAAATAGTAATGAGTTTATTTTTATAAGTCTTGTATTTCTTTTCTGCTTCCACAGTTCTTATTTCAGAAACGTTTTGCAAAACAAATTTTTCTTTTTACAAGCATTTTGCAGGCCCTTGGTGATCCAAGACTTATCTCTGTATTTAACTTTAGTTTCCTTTACCACTAGAGGGCAATGTTTATTATATAGTTGTGATAAAATGGAAACAAATTCTCCATATGCTGTATCAATGTCGATAACATAAACACCGCTCCAGTCTTGTATTTTTAGATCATTTCTAAGATTGTTGATTGCGGTTTCTGAAGTCGTTTAAAAACCTTATCTATTTCAACGTTATGTGTTACACCAGTGTGTGAAGAAACAAAAACAGGCAGATGGTCTGTCACATCATTGATAATAAGACCAGCAGTTACATTCCCCTCAGTGACATCTGTGAAAATGTTATCAATAAGCGTTGCTGAATGTGTTGTTATTCTAGTGGGGTATGTTATTGAAGGGTAGAAACCCATACAAAACATGGAATTTATGAATTCACTTATTTGGATATGGTCATTTGGATTTAATAAGTCAATACTGAAGTCTCCACAAATAAATACCAGCTTCTTATTACCTACTGCACTGAAAAGCTCAGACAATTTTTCTTTGAAAATGTCAATATCGGTACCCGGTGCTCTATAAATGCAACTTATTATTGTGACGTTTGCAGGGGTTCACACAAAAAGACAATGGAGCAGATGGCTGTGATCAACCAGATTTATTTTACACACACCCCGACCCCCAACCTGCAACTTAGTACACAGAGGAGGGGAGGTCATTCCCCCAGACCTCCGTTTCAATCATGGTTACACACACATGGTACATCTTGCCCTAATCCTGCTAAACACTGCTGGGTCATTATAATGCAGTTATAATGACACAGCAGTATAACTCAGAAGTAACACATTTAACACACACAGTAACGTTTCAAACTGGCAAAGCATGCTGGGAAATCCCTGGCTCCCTTAAAATGGCCCCGATGTTACACTGCCCCCCCCCTGGACTGGTTTCTGTCCCCAGAAAATTCAAAGTCCACTTTCAGAAATCCAACGCAAGTCAGCCCGGTGCCAGGGCGGCATGCACGGGCCATCTGAGTCTCGGTCAGAGCATCTGGTTGGGGTAGGGTTCCGGTTTGGCCATCAGCGGGCGGATGGACACATCTGACAGCCTCTGTAGGACCACGCAGTCCCTTCCCTGGCAGCGGGAGTCCCAGGCCCGCTCCGGCCGACTCCCACCGCTGCCAGTTCTCCCAGGCGGCCGCTGGCCCGCATCCATGCGTCCAGCCCTTGCCGCGCCTGGAAAGTGGCCGCATCTTCGTCCTGCTCGCTCCGCTGCGTCGCTCCTGCGCCTCTGTGACGTCATCTGCGAGGGGCCAATTTGTCGTGCGCTGTGTGCGGGGCGGTACCATGCCATGTACCCTGGCTCTGTGCAGCGGAAGCCGTCCTTCCTCGCGTTGCCACGGCTGTCTCCTTCGTGCACGCGCTGCTGTGATCTGCCGTAGCTCCTCCTCCACTCGCTCTCAGCACGGTGGTTTCCTCTGATGATCAGCGCGGCAGCCAGCTCGACCTGGGCCAGGTGGTCATCCAACAGGTTCTCGCCGTTGTAGCGGGGAATCTTGGCCCGCTGCTGAATGGATGAGACTGTCATCTCCCAGTCGATTGCCGCTCCTAGTCGCTCTGGAATCGCCAGCCCGTCCTGCCCTGAAAAGGGCGGGAAGCGGGGCTGGTTTGCTCTGCTCCGTCCATCGCGGCGAAGCTCTCCAGGGGCCGGCGTCTCAGCTCTACACTCCGTTCCCGGCTGAGCGATGAATCACTCCGGCCGCTGTACCTCCGCCTGGATCCTCATCTCGCTCCATATCCCACTTCTGACACCAGTGTGACGTTTGCAGGGGTTCACACAAAAAGACAATGGAGCAGATGGCTGTGATCAACCAGATTTATTTTACACACACCCCGACCCCCAACCTGCAACTTAGTACACAGAGGAGGGGAGGTCATTCCCCCAGACCTCCGTTTCAATCATGGTTACACACACATGGTACATCTTGCCCTAATCCTGCTAAACACTGCTGGGTCATTATAATGCAGTTATAATGACACAGCAGTATAACTCAGAAGTAACACATTTAACACACACAGTAACGTTTCAAACTGGCAAAGCATGCTGGGAAATCCCTGGCTCCCTTAAAATGGCCCCGACGTTACATTATGTTTTTTTGTAGTTGTAATTAATTCCACAGTTACACACTCCATGACGTTTTCATTTCAAAAGACATATTTTCTACAACTTGGCTTTGGTAGCAGGACCTGATATATAAAGCAACACCACCACCCCTTTTTTTTGACCTGCTTGTGGTATATAAATCATAGCCTCTCATTTGCACTGTATGAAGTTGGTCATTTTTTAGCCAAGTCTCAGAAATTGCAACAGCAGAAAAATTTGTGTTATATTGCAACAAACTGTCCTGGATTTTGGAAAAATTCATGTTGAGACTTCTATTAAAGTGATTATTGACAATGATTGGTCAGAAATGGTATTTTTAGTTGGTCTGAGCTAAAGTATTTACACTGATGTTTCATACTGTTAAAAAAGTGATTTTCAGGATTGGTTTCATATTCAACACTGTGTGGCTTATGCTCAGTATATTCGTACCCTTTAAAAATGAGGTTGTTTCCTATAAAATTTTGCATCTTAATTATTCCAGTCAATGGAAACAAATGCACAGTTTAAAAGTTGATAATGAAATGTCAATCATTTCTGGTTGATTTTTGGCTCCATTGATTTTGGTGTACTATTACGGGGATGGTGTGGGTGAATAATGAGTCTGTCATACCTTAAGTAGGCTATGTCCCCCCGTGCTCTTGCAGCTTTCAGCTCTGGCATTAATTCTTTTCTCTTCATTCATTCATTCATCTTCTTCCGCTTAATCCTTTTCGGGTCGCGGGGGGGCTGGAACCTATCCCAGCATCTTTGGGCGAGAGGCAGGGTACACCCTGGACAGATCGCCAGTCCATCGCAGGGCCAACACAGAGAGACAGACAACCATTCACTTTCACAGTCATACCTAAGGACAATTTAGAATCCCCAGTTTTGATGCCAATTAGCCTAACTTGCATGTTGTTTTTTTTTGGCATGTGGGAGGAAACCGGAGAAATCCCGGAGTAAACCCACGCAGACACGGGGAGAACATGTAAACTCCACACAGATTCACTGCTGGTCGGGGGCTGGGATCGAACCCAGGATCCCCCGGCCAAGGGTGAGTTGCTGTGCTGCCGCAGCGCTAACCACTCTGCCACCGCGCTGCCCTCTTTTCTCTTCCTTCTTACCAAATCAGTGAAGTCCTCATTGATGAAGATTTTTGTTCCTTTGAGGGACTTGGCTTTTGGAAGAATGGTCATCCTGTCCTTGTGCCGCAGGAACTTGACCACAATGGGCCTCAGTCTTTCTCCTCCGGGTTTCCCAGTGTGGTGGGCTCTCTCCATCTCGATCCCTGGTGGTAACTGTAGTTTCTCCATGAGAATATTTTTAATCTTCTCCTCCGTGTCGGCTAAGGTCTCTCCTGGTGCCTCCACAACACCATCAAAGACTAGATTATTTCTCCGGGATTGTCCTTCCAGATATTCAAATTTGTAGGTGATAGTCAACAAACTGTCACACACTTTAAAAACATGTGATTGCAGCACATTGTTGCGGTCTGCTTGTTTAGACAAATTGGCTTTTATGTCATCTATGCCTTTTTGAGTGAACTGTAGACTGGTTTTAATGTCCTGCAACTCTCTCGTCATCAGGTCCACTCTTGCATTAGCTGAGTCCATGATCACTTTGATGAGGCTTTTGAAAGTTTCCTGTTGTTGGTTTAACAATGCAGAAAACAGTTCTTTTTGCTGTTGCAGTAAGTCATTTACCTGTGCGAGGGACACATATTCCTCCTTGGATTTGACCTCTGCTTTTGGCTTAGGTGGCATTTTGCTGCAGTTTTGCAATAATTTGCAGTGGACAAGGAAACAAGAGTCTGTTTCCGAGACTATTTCAGTGTTGATGAAAAATTCAAGCAGCAACAACAACAGGAATGCGTGTAAGGCCTCGTGCCAGGCCTGAAGCCTGATGGAGGTGGCTGCAGGGCCTGGTGGTGGTCGTTCAGACCACTGGTTGAGAGATAGGTGCATCGTAATTCCAGTTCATGGGCACGATCCTGAGAAAGTGGCTTTCGTCCCTGTTCAGGAAGGCCCGTGCATGCCTGTAGAAACCAAGAAACCGGAGCACCCGGAGAAAATCAGCGCTTTGCTTGGCATTTTACACATTTGTAGTGTAGACTGGCATTCGTCAAGGTTACACATTTGCCATCATGTGGGCATGGCGAGTCGTCCTATGATGCCTGATATCACAGGACGAGCTATGATGATGAGGCAGAGATCACAGGCCGTCCTATGATGTCCTAGAAATGTGCTTTAAAGTCTGTCATACCCTATGCTGGTGAAGGGTGTCCTCCTGTCTCAGACGGGTGCGATGTACTGCTGGAACCTCAGGTGTTTCATCTTCGTGGCATCTTTTCTGACGTGCAGCAGTTGTCATTATTCTATTGCTCTCCATCTGGTGGGTCTTCTTCTTCTTCTTCGTTGAGACCACTGGTTGAGGGGATAAGTGTGTCATAATTCCAGTTCATGGACAGGATGATGAAAATAGACCTGAGCAAAAAGAGGCTTTCCGGCATGGACTCACTGTATATGACATCATAAAGACATGCTGCCCGATGTCTATCACTGTATATGACATCATAAAGACACATTTGCCTATGTGCCGTGGGCTTGATGTGCATGACATCATAAAGACACATTTGCCTATGTGCCGTCATATAGGCATCGCGAGTCGTCCTATGATGTCTGAGTTCATAGGACATTCTATGATGTTCACGCAGAGATCATAGGCCATCCTATGATGTCCTATGAATATGACAGACACACACACACACAGATTTCTTGCTTTTATAGAGTGATGAATAGGGATAGGGATGATATGTTAACAAGGGGGATGATATTGGGTCATTTTAAACAAGGGGGATAGTGTCCACCTCGAATCACCTCCTGCAATTTACTCCTTTTTTTAATTTCTGAGAAGGACTATGCATCCACACAAAACGACACGTTCACACTGACTGAACCAAGGTGTGAAAAAGTTGTAACAACTAAGCCAGGCCAGTAGGTGGCAGTACAGTTTTTTTTTTTTTTTTTACAGCAACACATATGACCTCCTGTCAACCATTGATTGCGTAAAGATGGAGAAGAACGCAGGTACACAGACTTGATCAAACTGCCCACCAGGGGACATGTTGATCAATGAGGTGCAGGTTGTGTGTTTTGTAATGGCGATGTCAGCATCACAGGTGTGTGAATGGGGCATAATTGGCATACAGCGGGGAAAATAAGTATTGAACATGTCAACTTTTTTTCATTAAACATATTTCTGATGGAGCCATTGACCTGAGATTTTCACCAGATATCAGTAACAACCCAAGTAACCCACACATACAAAGAAATCAAGGCAACTGTTCACAAAACAAGTTATATTTACTGTAATAAAGTGGAATGACACAGGGAATAAGTATTGAACACATGAAGAAAAAGAAGTGCAAAAAGGCATTGAAAGCCAAGAAACCAACTGAAATCCATCAGAATTTAGAAAGCCATCCCATCCCCCATCTGTGCAAATTAATTTCAGCTGGTTAAGTCCTGATTGATAGCCTTTAAAAAGGTCTGTGAATATTAGATTGTCACACCACAAAGAACTCATGATGGGTCGAAGCAAACAGTTCTCTTTCGCAACCTTATTGTTGCAAAACATAATGATGGCATTGGTTACAGGCACATTTCTAAATTGCTGAATGTTCCAGTGAGCACTGTTGGAGCCATCATTTGGAAGTGGAAAGAACATCATTTTACCATAAACCGGCCACGACCAGGAGCTCCTCACAAGATTTCTGACAGAGGAGTCAAAAGAATTATCAGAAGGGTTATTCAAGAGACAAAGACCACTTGTGGAGAGCTCCAGAAAGACCTGGAGTTAGCAGATACTGCTGTTTCAAAGAAAACAAGTAATCTACTCAACCGATATGGGCTGTACGCCCGCTCACCTCGCAAGACTCCATTGCTGAAGAGAAAGCATGTTGGAGCTCATTTAAAGTTTGCAGCACAACATTTGGGCAAGCCAGTAAAAAAAACTGGGAGAATATAGTCTGGTCTGATGAGACCAAAATTGAACTTTTTGGATGCCACAACACACAGCATGTTTGGAGGAGAAATGGCACTGCACATCAGCCCCAAAACACCATACTAACAGTGAAGTTTGGAGGTGGGAGCATTGTGGTGTGGGGGTGTTTTTCAGCATGTGGTACAGGCAGACTTCATATAATTGAAGGAAAGATGAATGGGCAAATGTACAGAAGCATCCTTGATAAGAACCTATTGCCATCTGCCAAGATGGTGAAGATGAAACGAGGGTGGACATTTCACCAAGACAATGATCACAAACACACAGCCAAGGACTCTCTCAGCTGGCTCCAGAGAATGAAAATAAAGCTGCAAGAATGGCCCAGTTAGTCATCTGACCTGAATCCAATTGAAAATCTATGGAACAAACTGAAGATCAGAGTTCATAGAAGACACCCACGGAACCTTCAACATTTGAAGCCAGTTTGTGTGGAAGAATGGGCTAAAATCACTCCTGAGCAATGCCTGTGCCTAGTTTCTCCATACAGAAGACATCTGGAAGCTGTTATTACCAACAAAGGCTTTTCTACTAAATATTAAATGAATTTTGCCAAGTGTGTTCAATACTTATTCCCTGTGTCATTCCACTTTATTAAATATAACTTGTTTTGTGAACACACATGTCTTGATTTCTTTTTATGTATGGATTACTTGGGTTGTCACTGATCTCTGGTGAAAATCAGTCACCATCCAACCGATGATCCTGAGGGACAAGCTGCTGTGTGCAGGGGTGGACCAGCACCTGTCCTCATGGATCCTGGACTACCTCACAAACCGGCCACAGTTTGTGAGAACCCAGGATTGTGTGTCCGACACAATCATCGGTAGCACGGGGGCCCCCCAGGGAACGGTTTTGGCTCCCTTCCTGTTCACCCCTTATACTACGGACTTCTCACACAACACAACACACTGCCATCTACAGAAGTTCTCTGACGACTCTGTGATCGTCAGCCTCATCTCCAACGGAGATGAAGCTGAGTACAGAGGACTTATCCAGGACTTCGTGGACTGGTGCCATCGGAACTGCCTCCAGATCAATGCGAGGAAAACTAAGGAGCTGGTGGTGGACTGCCGCAGGCAAGGACAACCCCTCACAGCACCAGTAAACATCCAGGGAACAGACATTGAGATGGTGACATCCTACAAGTACCTGGGTGTTCATCTGAACAATAAACTACACTGGTCACACAATACCGACGCACTCTACAAGAAGGGACAGCGCAGGCTGTTCCTACTGAGGAGGCTCAGGTCTTTTGGTGTACAAGGGGTTCTCCTGAAGACATTCTACGACACGGTGGTGGCATCAGCCATCACTTTTGGAGTGGTCTGCTGGCGCAGTGGCATTACAGCAGCTGATAGGAAGAGACTGAACAAACTGATCAAGAAAGCTAGCTCTGTCCTGGGGAAATGCCTTGACCCAGTGGAGGAGATAGGAGAGAGAAGGATGGTGGCTAAACTGTCATCTCTGCTGGAGTCCGAGTCCCACCCTATGCAGGACATACTGAACGCACTGAGGAGCTCATTTGGCAGTAGACTACATCATCCTAGGTGCGCGACCGAGAGGTTTCGCAGGTCCTTCCTACCTACGGCTGTCAGACTTTATAACCTAAGCAGGGCTGCTTGCAGAGATAGCCAAAAAAAACAAAAAAAAAACAACAAAACGTGACGACCTAATAGTATTGAATGCAAAAGACGCAACAGACTTACACAAATGGTCCATTCCAGTATACAACCAGGACAATATCAGTTGCTACGGAGGGTGACAATATGTATGGGCACATATTCATACTATGTAGGATAACTAAGTAGACGGTTATGCTGTTTATTGCATCTAGCTACAATGCTCCGCACTGTGTATATATATTTATATATTTATGTGTACACATGTACGTATATTCACTGCTCTTGTTTTCTTATCTTCTAAATTATTGCTCTCAGTGTTGCTATCCCTGTGCTGTTGCAATCCTGGAATTTCCCCACTGTGGGACTAATAAAGGTTATTGTTATCTTAAAATCTCAGGTCAATGGCTCCATCAGAAATATGTTTAATGAGAAAAATGTTGATGTGTTTAATACTTATTTTTCCTGCTGTATGTACTGTGTGCAGTTGGCTGTTTTGTACTGACACAATATTTAGCAGTCCTATGTTACCATGCCACAAGCTCCGAGGCATAAGCACATGTGATGCTTTCATTGCATGAGGAATTAAGCCCAAAATTTCTGGCAACGTACAATATCTTCTTATGGTTTGTATGCCAACAAAATGCATCTGAGAGGCTTGTGTTAATCATAACCATTATTGTCTAAATAATTTTAAGGTGTTTTAGACTGTTTAAATTATGTTCATTGTACTGTCCTGTAATGCTGGAAGTTATACCATGTATATAAACCAAGCATTACTGGAATAGATTTTTTTTTTAAATTATTATTCTTTTAACGTCCATTTTTCCACTACAAGTGGGTTGGACGAGTCGCTACGGCAGACATTCATGTATCTGCCATAGTCTTACAGTTTTTGAAGGAGAGTTTTTACGCCGGATGCCCTTCCTGACGGAACCCTGCCCATTTTTATCGGGACCAGCACAGGGAGTACAGTGGTTTGTGCACCCACTGTGGCTGGGTAAGCAACATTTCCATCCTCCGTTCCATTATTGCTGAGCATCAAGCTGGACAGCAGGAAATTCCACTTTTATATGGTCTTCAGTATGACCCAGCCGGGACTTGAACCCCAGCCTCCCAGTTGTGGGGCAGATGCTCTACCTCTAGGCCACCACTCTGGTAGAGTGGTGGCCCAGAGGCAGTGGTGGCCACTCCGGTACAAAGAAAATACCAAATGTAAAACGACTGAACCACTAAAAGAGTCACCCAGAGAGACGCCAAACAGATCTCCATCTACTACACATGAAAATATATAATAAAGCAGTTTAAGTGTCCAAAACAACTACAGAGAAGGGGAAAAAAATAAATGCCAAGTGACTCTGTTTAAGATGACAAACGAAACAATCACAAAGTAAATGTCACACAACAGAACACTGCAACAACAAGACAACGGGGAGAAACGGGCAGCAAGAATCAATCAATCAACTTTATTTATAAAGCACTTTAAAAGCAACACTCGCTACACAAAGTGCTGTACAGCAAGAGAACATAAAAGCAGGGCACTAACACAAAGGGCGCTAACACAAGAACCACAGTAAAAAAAAAAATAAATTCATAAATAAAATTAAAAAGTAAAATAAAATAAAAATCCATTTCATTCAATAAAATCAATGTCTCATACTGGGTCGAAGGCCAGGGAGTAAAAGTGTGTTTTAAGACATGTTTTAAAAATGGACAGTGAAGGTGTTTGTCTGATGTCCAGGGGTAAATCATTCCATAATCTGGGGGCTATGATCGAAAAGGCTCTGTCCCCTCTGAGCTTCCGCCTCGCCTTTGGTACCTCCAAAAGCAGCTGTTCAGCTGACCTGAGGGACCGGGTGGGAGCGTAGGGATGCAGAAGCTCAGAGAGGTAAGGCGGAGCAAGACCGTTCAAGGATTTAAAAACAAATAAAAGAATTTTAAAATGAACTCTAAAATACATGGGCAGCCAGTGGAGTGAAGCTAAGATAGGTGTGATGTGATCTCTTCCATGTGTACCTGTTAAAAGATGAGCAGTGGCGTTTTGAACCAGCTGCAGACAGGAAAGAGATGACTGGCTGACACCGGTGTAAAGTGCGTTACAGTAATCCAGCCGAGATGAAATAAAAGCATGGATTACTGTTTCCAGGTGTGGTCTAGAGAGAATGGGTTTTACTTTTGCTAAACGCCTTAGATGAAAGAAGCTGGATTTTACCACAGAACGAATCTGTGTGTCTAATTTAAAATCACTGTCCATGATAAAACCAAGGTTCCTAACCAAGGTTTTGCCACAAATGCCCACTAGGTGCTGCAAATGGGAAATTAAAACATGATGGTCCACTGTGTCAAAGGCAGCAGTTAAGAATGGGGGGAAAAACTGCCACAAAAGACACTAAACAGCTGCTTTCCTGGATACAAATGAGATCTTCTGCAAAAACAAGATGTATGGCTGAAGGTAAGTAACAACAAAAAAGTGCCACAATACTACAAAAAGGAATACAGTGAAGATGCAAACTCTGCAAAGATATACAATATGTTTTTTAATCATTATAGGAAGTGGGGCCTTTGGCATATCCCATTTTTATCAGTTTCCAAAAGTGAGTAAAGCAGATGCAATTATATCTTTATATACAGTAATTTGTCTCATAAAGTTGGAGCTAAATTTGGCAGGTTTTTTTGTTTTTTTTTGTAAATTTGCCAGATTGTTCCCATAATTTGTGACTTTTGGATTACATTTGCAGAGATTGTGACATCATCTGGCAAACTTGCAACTTTTGTCTGGTAAATTCACTTTCTTCTTGCATAGAGAAGAAAGATTCTGTTCATTCAAGATTTCCCCTGACCCACTTTGGGTTATTGTAGGAAGCTGAAACTGTACATGTATAATACACACCATTATGGCTCACCACCTCTGAAGAAGACGTGTCTAACCCTCAGCTGGCAGTGTCATGCTCACGGTCTTTTTGGACCAGCATGGAATATTGATGATGGATTTCCTGGTAAAGGGTACCACAATTTTTTTTCATTTAAGTTTGTGATTTTTTTTTTTTTGTCTAAAAAACACCTGCGCCTAGAGGAAAATACACACTACACCTGCACCCCACTAGGGGCGGTGGTGGCGCAGGTGTAATGTGACCAACTACTGATTGGAGGGTCATGGGTTCGATTGCCACTCTGTCTGCTGTCCGCTTGTCAAAGTGTCCTTGAGCAAGACATTGAACCCCCAGTTGCTCCTGGTGGCCTGGTTAGCACCTGTGTGTGGCGGCTCTGCCACCATCAGTGTGTGAATGGGTGGACTGCAGGATCTGTAAAGCGCTTTGGTCATCCTAGATGAGAAGAAAAGCGCTATATAAGTGAACGCCATTTATAAAAAAAAAAAAAATCTTGTTGTGACTTTTTTCCAAGTCATTTTGCAGCATTTGTCCCAAAAAGTTGCAACTTTTTCTTGTCAGTTTGTGATTATTTAGGCTAAAGTTAATACTTCTTTTTTTTTTTAAACATCAGGGGAAAAGAACCCCATTCGGCTCCAGATCCACAGGTTGCAGACCCCCTGGATTAAAGTGTAATACAGTAGATGCAGGTGCAGTATTATTCAGCTCAGCCGAGCAGTCCGATTGTAAAATGCAACCAGTTCACATTTTATCAGTCATCACCCTCTTCCAAAGCATAAAGGATAACTTGTAGAAGCTATTTTTGTAATTAAAGTGCAACATAAAATCTGGGAGAGACATTATTATATTACAAGATGGCCACCTAGATGAAGAAAGACCCTCTTCCTGTGTATGGAAAAAAAAAATATCTTAAAGGTCCTTTTCACTCACACACAGTGCATTTGTGGGTTTTAACCTTCTAAAATGGTTTCTTGGTTCATATAACTACAATAAAAAAATGTTAAAGTCTCTTTTCACTTAGAAATATTCATTATATTTTAGCATTTTGTCAGAATGAGCAGAAGCCAGTTTTGTTCTTGTAGATGTTTTTTTTTTTTTGTTTTTCTCTACATCACTAACAAATGCTTCAGTCTTCAGTTACAACCATCAACGTGCTACTAGCTATGATGATTCAGCCCCCGCCCAGGATTCCTCAGTGCAGGCGTTAACTTCAGAGCTAACAGTGTTACTAGGGAATTATCTTACCAAGCACAGTTTATGTTGTTATTTTCTTTAAATTTCAGTCACCCTGATAGACATCCCTGTCTCCACCTGTTTCACTGATCCACAGTCGATAATATATCTTGTGTCATTCTGGCTTATTTTGTGATATTTCTGCAGTGATGGTGCATCGAACCATTAGGCATTAGCTTGGCTGGGTGATCAGTCGGTCAGTCTCATCGCATTAGAGGTTGTCTCAGCAGGGAGAGGTTGACAGACAGGCTGTCTCGCATTAGCGTAACAGTCAAGCCGGATGTTTTATCACTACAGTGCATCTGGAAAGTGTTCACAGCGCTTCACTTTTTCCACATGTTGTGTTACAGCCTTATTCCAAAAGGGATTAAATTCATTTTTTTCTTCAAAATTCTACACACAATATCCGATAATGACAACATGAAATAAGTTTTTTTTTTAGATTTTTGCAAATTTATTAAAAATAAAAAAAAACTAAGAAATCACATGTACATAAGTATTCACAGCCTTCGCTCAGTACTTTGTTGATGCACCTTTGGCAGCAATTACAGCCTCAAGTCTTTTTGAAAATGATGCCACAAGCTTGGCACACCTATCTTTGGGCAGTTTCACCCATTCCTCTTTGCAGAACCTCTCAAGCTCCATCAGGCTGGATGGGAAGTGTTGGTGCACAACCATTTTCAGATCTCTCCCGAGATGTTCAATTGGATTCAAGTCTGGGCTCTGGCTGGGCCACTCAAGGACATTCACAGAATTGTCCTGAAGCCACTCCTTTGATATCTTGGCTGTGTGCTTATAGGGGCGTTGTCCTGCTGAAAGATGAACCGCCACCCCAGTCTGAGGTCAAGAGCGCTCTAGAGCAGGTTTTCACCCAGGATGTCTCTGTACATTGCTGTGTTCATCTTTTCTAACTAACTAACTACTAACTAACCTGCACTTATATAGCGCTTTTCTAGTCACAAAGACCACTCAAAGCGCTTTCATTAATACTAACCCTCTATTCTAAGGGCCTATAGGAAACAGATATCTAGGGACAATTTAGAACAGCCAATTAACCTAACATGCATGTTTTTGGCATGTGGGAGGAAACCGGAGAAATCCCGGAGTAAACCCACGCAACACGGGGAGAACATGCAAACTCCACACAGATCACTGTTGGTCGGGGGCTGGGATCGAACCCACGATCCCACGATCCCCACAATCCCCTGGCCAAGGGTAAACTGTGCTGCCGCAGTGCTAACCACTGTGCCACCGTGCCCGGTGCTCTATCCTGACTAGTCTCCCAGTTCCTGCCGCTGAAAAACATCCCCACAGTGTGATGCTGCCACCACCGTTGGCATGGTTATGAGCGGTGCCTGGTTTCTTCCAAACATGACGCCTGGTATTCATGCCAAAGAGCTCAGTCCTTGTGTTATGTCTTGAAATGAAGGAGTCGGAGGTGAGACTTCATGCAACACAGAACTCTCAACTTTATTAACAGATCGGGGTTTATATACAGAGGGGCTGTGCCAACCTCACGCCACCCTAGGGGGCGGGCACCGCCACACATACACACATACACATCCAACATTCCCTCCCCCCTTAGAAAATGGGCAATCACACACACCATTGAAAACCTCCCAAATTTTGAACCCGAATCACGCACTAAGAACCTGGGAAACAATAAACTGCAATAAAGCAACCTATCACATTCACACAAAGAACAACTAAAATGGACCATGTCTCTATAAAACGTATAAAATAACCCCATATTATACATACATACATTCACTCACTCACATGCACACCAGCAAACAATATATACAAAACATATATTCACATATATATATGCAAATATTGATATATTTACATATTTACACATAATAATTTAAGCAACCCCAATGTCTCTGGCTAGCCACCATCTTTAACACTGCCACGGAGGACCTGGCCAGCCCTATGACATACGTGCCCCTGGCCATTGTCTACCCCCAGGGCCGAAGCCCCCTCCCCTGGCGAAAATGTCCTCTCCCGCCATAAGGAGCGTCTTCCCTCTCAGCTCGCCATGCCATTCTCCAGTGCGCCATCTCTTTGCGTCCACCAAACTGTTCATGACCGTCTTCCTCACTGCCACCATGGCTCCCTACACTCCGGCCCCCAGTGGCCGCACTTTGGGTAGACCCGAAGCTCACTCCTAGGTGTCGTCCGCTGCCTCGGGCGCCCTTTCATAACACCCAGCACCCTCCTCCAGGGTGCATGGCTGCCGCTGCTCACCTCCGGGGCTCAAGACGTCACCCCCATCGGTCTCGTTCTCTGGCCCAGGCACCCCGCTGCTGTATCCAGCACTCTTGGTCCCGGTGCACCACTACGCTGTCACCATGTTCGGCTGCGGCTGTTGTCCCTCCGGGCCCTCAGCGTCACCCCTGTCGGCCCCACTGTCCGACCCGGGCACCTCGGCACCATTCTCGGCACCCTCGTCCCAGGTGCCCCGCTGTGTCAACTCGCTGTCCGTTTGCGGCTGCTCTCCCTCTGGGCTCTCAGCACCGTTCTTGTTGGCCATATCCTCCAACCCGGACGCCTCGTTGCTGCTCCTGGTACTCTCGCTCCAGGTGTACCGCTGCGCCATCTCTGCGTCCTGTGGCTGCTGCTCTTCCCCAGGGACTTCAGCCTGCATGGTCTCGCACTCCCGCTGTGTAGCTTCCACAACCAGCTGCTGCTGCTCACCTCCAGGGCTCACGACGACACCCTTGTCGGCCACGTCCTGCGACCCTGGCTTCTCACGGCTGCCTCCAGCACTCATGGTCTCTGTGCTCTGCTGTGCCGTTACCGTGTCCTGCTGCCCAGCTTGCATGCAAACGTCCGCTCTCGGTGTTAAATCGCACATGGTTGGCCCCTCGCTAGCCATTGCCGTTAGCTCACGCTGGACCACGGAGTCCCTTTGTTCCACCAAGACCAGCACTTCCTCCAGAGATTGCGGCTCTTTAGCCTTTTTCAGCGTCATCTGCAGCCAAGCATCGTTGGTGCCATGGGCTAGTTTGTCCCTCACAAGCCCGTTCCCTAACGCTCCAAACTCGCACTTCCTAGCTAGGCTACGAAGCCTTGACAGAAATGACTGAAGGGACTCACCCGTCCACTGTTTAAGGCACATAAACTTGCCCCGTCTCTTGGAGACGAGTCTCTTGGAGAAGAGTCTTTAAACGCGTAATCCATTATATTCCTCGTCACCAAATGTTGTGTCTTGAAATGAAGGAGTCGGAGGTGAGGCTTCATGCATCGGCTGGCCGGGGACTGCTGGTTTGGAGCATTGGAAAGAGAGATGGTCCACGACCTGTTGGCAGAGCATACGCTTTGCTCAATGGTGAGGTCGAGGTTCCTCACGCACTCCGGTGAATTGTCGTTAACCATGGCTATCGAGATAGCTCAGCAGTGTGAAGCAGCGGACAGACTGTCACGTGACCTCGGTGAGAGAGCTACACTGCATCGCTCTGAATTGCAATCAACGGCGCAGGCTGTGGACCCGGACAGCAATGATAGCGAGCAGGAGAAGGAGGAATGCGCTACGGCTGTGAAGATAAGGTCCGCCCCGGGATCGCCCAGGTGTTTGGGTTGTGGGTCCACTAAGCACCGCTATAAGGCAAGAGAGCGTCCGGCAAGAGGAAAACGCTGCAGCAAATGCGGACTTCTGCATCATTTTGTCAGGGCCTGTAATAGGTTCAAGCAAGAGGAACGGCGACACAAAGCAGACACCCCTGCTCCAACTCCTACAGTTATCCACACCATCTCTCCGAACACCGATGGCTGTACATACTGTATGGTGAAGCTGGACGGAGTGGAGGTGCCGCTGCTGATTGACATGGGCGCAGTGAGGTCCGTGTTGAATTGGCCTACCGTGAGGAGTTTCTTCCCATACTACCGAGTGAGAGGTCATTCAGCGCCATTGTCTGGGTATGGAGGAAAAAGGCTAGCCATTGTGGGTTTGGTGGAACTGACGGCTAGGTACAGTGCATCTGGAAAGTCTTCACGGCGCTTCACTTTTTCCACATTTTGTTATGTTACAGCCTTATTCCAAAAGGGATTAAATTAATTTTTCCCTCAACATTCTACACACAATACCCCATAATGACAACATGAAAGAAGTTGTTTTTTTTTAGATTTTTGCAAATTTATTAAAAATAAAAAACTAACAAATCACATATACATAAGTATTCACAGCCTTTGCCATGAAGCTCAAAATTGAACTCAGGTGCATCCTGTTTCCACTGATGATGTTTGAGATGTTTCTCCAGCTTAATTGGAGTCCACCTGTGGTAAATTCAGTTGATTGGACATGATTTGGAAAGGCACACACCTGTCTATATAAGGTCCCGCAGTTGACAGTGCATGTCAGAGCACAAAACAAGCATGAAGTCAAAGGAATTGTCTGTAGACCTCCGAGACAGGATTGTCTGGAGGCACAAATCTGGAGAAGGGTACAGAAAAATTTCTGCTGCTTTGAAGGTCCCAGTGAGCACAGTGGCCTCCATCTTCCATAAATGGAAGAAGTTCGAAACCATCGGGACTCTTCCTAAAGCTGGCCAGCCGTCTAAACTGAGCGACTGGGGGAGAAGGGCCTCAGTCAGGGAGGTGACCAAGGACCCGATGGTCACTCTGTCAGAGCTCCAGCGTTCCTCTGTGGAGAGAGGAGAACCTTCCAGAAGGACAACCATCTCTACAGCAATCCACCAATCAGGCCTGTATGGTAGAGTGGCCAGACAGAAACCACTCCTTAGTAAAAGGCACATGGCAGCCCACCTGGAGTTTGCTAAAAGGCACCTGAAGGACTCTCAGACCATGAGAAACAAAATTCTCTGGTCTGATGAGACAAAAATTGAACTCTTTGTGTGAATGGCAGGCGTCATGTTTGGAGGAAACCAGGCACCACTCATAACCATGCCAATGGTGGTGGCAGCATCATGCTGTGGGGATGTTTTTCAGCAGCAGGAACTGGGAGACTAGTCAGGATAGAGGGAAAGATGAATGCAGCAATGTACAGAGACATCCTGGATGAAAACCTGTTCTAGAGGGCTCTTGACCTCAGACTGGGGTGACGGTTCATCTTTCAGCAGGACAACGACCCTAAGCACACAACCAGGATATCGAAGGAGTGGCTTCAGGACAACTCTGTGAATGTCCTTGAGTGGCCCAGCCAGAGACCAGACTTGAATCCAATTGAACATCTCGGGAGAGATCTGAAAATGGCTGTGTACTGATGCTTCCCATCCAACCTGATGGAGCTTGAGAGGTGCTGCAAAGAGGAATGAGTGAAACTGCCCAAAGATAGGTGTGTCAAGCTTGTGGCATCATATTCAAAAAGACTTGAGGCTGTAATTGCTGCCAAAGGTGCATCAACAAAGTATTGAGCAAAGGCTGTGAATACTTATGTACATGTGATTTCTTAGTTTTTTTATTTTTAATCAATTTGCAAAAATCTCAAAAAAACAAAACTTTTTTCACATTGTCATTATGGGGTATTGTGTGTAGAATTTTGAGGAAAAAATGAATTTAATCCCTTTTGGAATAAGGCTGTAACATAACAAAATGTCAAAAAAGTGAAGTGCTGTGAATACTTTCCGGATACACTGCACAAATCGGCGGTGTCTAACCTGCAGTTTGTGGTGACCACAGATGGTGAGAATATTATGGGCTGTGACCTTTTTTATGAACTGGGCTTTTTGATCACCAGCTGTGTTGGAGAAGAGTGGTCGGGCTGTGGCCTGTGGGACTGGCCGATTCCACGAGTGGTGGACAATGCAGTCTGGGACGAACCTTGGCCTAGTAGTCTGGAAGATGAGCAGAACCAACCCTACCCACGGCCATTGTGGGAGGGTCCTGGTGTCAGTGCCCCAGTAACCCTAGCTGAGGGAACTGGGCAACGCAGTGGGACGCCCATGACGGCGGGTGGAGCCGAGTGGCTGACCCATTCCGCTTCCAGAGTTCGGCTGGGAGGTACCGAGAAGCAAGGAGTCACAATGGCTTTGTCATGCCTGGCTCTCACGAGCCAGAAAGGAGATGCAAGGGCGACTAGTGAGTTTGCGTAATTTATTAATATTAACACACAAAATACAAATACAAAGTAAAGAGCCTCGTGGGGCTATAACACCCACAACACTAGATAACAAGTAGAAAGGAAAAGAGCCACGTGGGGCAAAAATACGCACAGAACTAAGGACAATGTACAACCCAGAAAGAAAGGCTAGAAAGGCGGCGAGGGAAAACACACGCCGAGTCGTAGCACTTACTTAGGGTGTAGCGCCGAGGTAACGGGGAACTGAAGCTGGACATAGGAGCTCCAGTCGAGGAAACACAGGGCACGTCTTTCCGTAGTGAGGTCGCAGCGACGAGTAACTCTCGGCTGCTCGCTTAAGTGGGGAAGGTAATTAACAATGGGAGACAGCTGTCCCAGAGCAGCTGAACTAGACAGCTGGGGATCAGCTGGGCGCTGTCAAAGTACGGGCCTTGTAAGACCCGGCACGGACTACCACGGAGCAGGAGCGACACTGGACAACCTGAACGGGGAGAAGGATAGCGTTCAGGTCGTGACAGGCTTCACCAGCGTCTGAAATGAAAGTGAGCGGGGCAGGACTGGCTGACACGGTAAAACAACGTGCCACTGGAAGCCGAGTCGGGCTCCTCTAGGGGTCGTTGATGTGGTCCGACCCAGAGAGGAGGCCCGGTTGAGAGGGGTTTGTACAAAGTGCAAGCGACAGGAGGACCAGGGGCGGCTGCAGGTGTTGGCCGTTCGGGAGGATGGCTACCTTCAGCTGTCTGATGGCTCATGGCGGCATCCCAATGAGCTGTGGCGCGCCAAGCTGGAGAAGAAGGTGTTTGGTCAGCGGCACGGGCCATCCCTGGGCATGAAGAGAAGAAGGTGCTCTGGAGGGGAACTGTCTGATGGTTTTCCGGTGGGGGGGGGGGGGGGGGTTCCTCTACTGGGGCAGGCTGATATTTGGGGTGATGTGTTTATTGCATGGTGTTGGTATGAATAGTAACTAAGCTGTTTATTGGATCTATTAATGGGGGTATAACCTGTTTGTATATATGTTTGTTCTAATAAGGAGATTGTTTTGAATTATTTATTTTAGGAACACAGCAATTTTCTGTTTAATGGACTGTGTTTTAGCAATAACTGCAGAATAATCCGTCTAGCCGTGTGGGGGTGGGACGGTAGTCCACCTGTCTTCTCCTAGCCTTAGTTGTTTTGTATGAATGTGGTAGGCCCTGATATATCTGTTCACTTTTAGTGCGTGATTCGGGTTCTAAATTGGGAGGGTCTTGATTGTGTGTGTGTGTGTTTTGGACCTTTTTGAAGGGGGGGTGATGTTGTTCATAGGACATATTGTGTGACACGGGTGGTGGCCCACCTTTCCAGTTCTGCCGCCACCCAGGGTATAAGAGGGCTGTGAGGAAGGGGGGTGGTCTCTTTGACCACCTCTCAGCCTAGCAAGAGCGCTTCTGTATAACCCGTGAGTCTATAATAAAGTCTTGTTCAGCTCAACCTTAAGTCTCGTCATTCACCCTCAATTACAGACATAACAAGTGTCTCCAAGTCTGAGTCCATGGTAAGGGTGGATTGTCCTCTCCGGGTTGGGGTCGAGCTCCTGCCCCAAATGGAGAACTTCAAGTATCTTGGGGTTCCTATTCACGAGTGAAGGGAGAATGAAGTGGGGGTTTGACAGACGGATTGGGGCAACAGCTGCAGTGATGCAGATGTTGTCCCGGTCAGTCGGGGTGAAGAGGGAGCTGAGCTCAAAACCAGAGCTGTCGATTTATCAGTCGAAGTTCCTACCTTCACCTACTCGTGAACTTTGGGTAATGATGAAAATCATGAGTTTATGGATACAAGCAGCCGAAATAAGCTTTGTGCATGGGGTGGGTGGACTCACCCTTAAAGATAGGGTGAGAAGCTCAGATATTTGGGATAGGCTTGGAGTAAAGCCACTACTCCACATCAAAAGAAACCAGTTGAGATGGTCTGGGCATCTGATTAGGATTCCTCTTGGATGCCTCCCAGGTGAGGTGTTTTGGGCACATCTCACTGGAAGGAGACCCCAGGGCAGACCCAGGACATGCTGGAGAGACTGTGTCTCCCAATATGCCTTGGGATCTTCCCTGAAGAGGTGGAAGAGGTGGCTGGGGAGAGGAAAATCTGGGCTTCTCTTCTTACACTGCTGCCTCTGTGATTCAAACCCCCGGACAAGAGGTAGGTGATGGATGGATGGATGGATGGATAGATGGATGGAGTCCTTGTTCATCTACCAACGCTTGGCCATATACGTCGTTCTTATACATTATTTTAGCTTAGTTTACTCTAGTTTTATTTTCTCCAACTGAAAACAGCCACCACTCACTGTTACATGAATGTTTCTGTGCTTATTGTGCTCCAGGGACCGGCCATATCCTACTGACCATTGAAACCACACACTCCTGTTCACTAGTGATGCTTTTATTTTCATAAATTTTTTTAAGATGAATTTCAGATTAACTGGCTCAGGCTCGTGACCCGAGCTAGGAACTAGCCAGCTATGATGAGTGTTGGGCAAGTTACTAAAAAATAGTAACTAATTACACTTACTAGTTACTTCTTTTCAAAAGTAACTGAGATACTTTACCAATTGCTGCATAATTAAAGTAACTAGTTTCTTAGAAAAGTAACTTTCATGTAACTTTTAAATGCATACTTAACTCCTTAGCATTCCTGCCAATTTCCAGCCAATGTGAAACGTCCTGTGGGTGGAAAACTAGAATTTTAAGAGGCTAAGAAAGAAGATCTTTCATCATTCACCATGACACATTGTTGTCTGTCACACAGATAAGACAAAAACATTGCATGGCCAGATTAGAAAAATTGATCAAAATATTTTTTGTAACTAAAATGTAATGATTCACTGCATCAAAAGGTTTTTTTTTAGGTCCAATAAAACAGCTCCCACTCCTTGATCTATTGACTTTTTTGTTTTTAATTTGTTCAGTCAAGTAGGAGTTAGCACGCTCAGCTGAATAATTTGGTCAGAAGCCAAAGAGAGGATGTAAGTAATTATTAGACTCCATATACTCCAATAATTGTGTAGCAAGAGTTATTTTTTTCTAAAACTTTAGAGAAAATTGGTAAAATACTTACAGACACATACCTGATTTACAGCTCTAGATTTAAATCCCTTACCATTTTAGGCAGTGTCCAGCCAATATAAAACGTTCCATGGGTGGGACATCTTGCACACATAGCAAGATAATTTAATGAATGGATTACATTACGGGCTTATTAATGTCAGGCTAAAAACAGACTGTTTCAGACAGAGCTTTTAGAGCTATTCAGTCTGCTTTATCCTGCCTTGAGAGCTCTTACTGTGGGGAAAAAAAAACTGGAAAAAAAAACCCTGAAGAAAATCAACACGATATTGCCAGTAATTTCCTCATTTTGGAGTGAGAAATATGGTTTGTGAAGTGAAGGAGAGGGAAAGATGGAAATGGTGAAGATGGAAGGAGTAGCAGTAGTGAAAGTAGATGAGTTTAAATACCTGGGGTCAACCATCCAAAGCAATGGAAAATACACAAGAGAGGTGAAGAAGAGAGTGCAGGCAGGGTGGAGTGGGTGAAGACGAGTGTCAGGGGTGATTTGTGACAGAAAGGTAGCAGCAAGAGTGAAAGGGAAGATTTACAAGATGGTAGTGAGACCTACTATGATGTATGGTTTGGAGACGGTGGCGCTGACAAAAAGACAGGAAGTGGAGCTGGAGGTAGCAGAGTTGAAGATGCTAAGATTTTCATTGGGAGTTACTAGGAGGGACAGGATTAGAAATGAGTATATCAGAGGGACAGCTCAAGCTGAGCGGTTTGGAGACAAAGTAAGAGAGGCAAGGCTGAGATGGTTTGGACATGTGGAGAGGAGGGATAGTGGACATATTGGACAAAGAATGGTGAAGCTGGAGCTGCCAGCCAGGAGGAAAAGAGGAAGACCACAGAGAAGATTCATGGATGTAGTGAAGGGGGACATGGAGAGGGTTGGTGTTACAGAGGAGGATGCAAGGGATAGGGTGAGATGGAGACAGATGATCCACTGTGGTGACCCCTAAAGGGAGCAGCTGAAAGAAGAAGTGAGGGAGAGGGGAAAAAGAGTGAGACTCACTCCAAAAGAGTGAGAGTTGGCAACACTGCATAAAGCCGTCCATGTTTATCTTAAAATTCAATTCAATTCAATTCAGCTTTATTTATACTGCACCACATCACAACAGAAGCCGTCTTGTGGTGCCACAGTGCAGAAAAAACCACACAGTCTCAGAAAAACCCAGCAATCAGACAATCCCCTATGAGCAAGCACCAAGCGACAGCGGAGAGGAAAAAAACCCAATCTTACCTTTGTAGAGAGAGGAATAATCAGGTGAGGTGGTCCGGAGCAGAGCAGACTTTATTAATCTCTCTCTAACATTAACAAAAATAAGAAGCCTAAAAACCAGATTGCAGGCACCACAGGTCGCATGAATACATTTACCATGACAATTCCCTTTGTCACTGTTTGCATTAACACACATACATCCCCCATGACAATTCCCTTTGTCACCCAGCCTGTCGGCGCATTAAAATGCAGACCAGAGGAGAATCCATATTCTCATGCAAAAACCATAGGCTGCCTTGCATATCTGTTTCTCCTCTCTTATGCATCTCCTCCTGCCATGCCATTCAGTCCGAGTGGAGAACGTGCCGACTGGGCCCCCAACCCAGAAACTCAGACTGAGCCTTAACCCTCATGTCCTTTGGGCTTCAGCCTACGTCCATAGCGGCTGTAACGGGGGGTCGCCGGCTCTGAGGTGCTGCTGTGTCGGTGGGGCGCTCTTGGAGGTGCGTCCGTCTGTGGGGGGACATGGGGGGGGGGACATCTTCAGCATGCCATTGTGACTGATCTGACGAGTCATTTACCTGGGGAGTTCTCAGTGGGGGTTGTCCGCGCCAAGGAGCTCAGGCCAACACCATCTGCTCGTCTGCTAAAACGAAGGCGGGCTTAAGCCTGTCTATACAGATTGTTTCTCTGCGTCCCCCCAAGTCTAACACAAAATGTTTCTCCCCAGGTTCTAGCACTCTGAACGGGCCGTCATAGGGCGGGTGCAACAGGGTCCGGTGGGCATTGTGCCTGACAAACACGAATGACGCGTCCTTCAAGGTCTTTGGCACAAAAGCGCGGGGGAAACAGTGGTGGGCCGGGCCGGGTACCGTCCCTGCGTCTGCGCTATGCAGTGAGAGCGGGGATGGATCGGTGTTTGGCGTGGGGTTGTCTGGCAAAAATTCTCCGGGGAGCCACAGCGGCTGGGAAAAAAACAGCTCTGCTGGGCAGGCCGCCAAATCCTCCTTCGGTGCTGAACACAACCCTAAAAGAACCCACGGCAACCGGTCCACCCAATTTGCATCCGTAAGTGAAGCCCTGAGCGCTGCTTTAAGTGACCTATGGAAATGCTCGCATAATCCATTGGCCTGGGGGTTGTACGCAGTCGTGCGATGAATTGTGACGCCCAGGCTCCGGGCCATTGTGGACCAGAGGTCGGAAACGAACTGCGGGCCCCGGTCGGATGTGATATCCGAAGCGGCACCGAAACGTGCCACCCATGTCGTCAAAAAAGCGTGTGCAACTTCTGCAGACACGGTGGAAGCTAGCGGGACTGCCTCGGGCCAGCGCGTGGTGCGGTCCACCTCTGTCAGGAGGTGCGTGAACCCATGCGATGGCGGGAGGGGGCCCACGAGGTCCACGTGAACGTGGTCGAACCTCTTAGCCGGGACATTGAACGGCTCAAGGGGGGCCTTTGTGTGCCTGTGCACCTTGGCTCGTTGGCACACTACGCAGGCTGCAGCCCACTCTTTCACAGAGTGGGCTGCAGTGGGTTTGAGCAGGCTTGGCCAGACAAACTTTGCTCCCACCATTTTGACTGACACGCGCACTCCTGGGTGCGCCAGGGAGTGAACCGACTCAAAAACGCGGCGGCGCCAAGCGCATGGGACCACCAGGTGCAAGTGGCCTGTGAAGACGTCACAGACTGGGGGGGCCCCCGTCTTGCAGTACTCTGCTCTCCAGCCTTAACCCTGTTGGTCCAAACTGGAGCGCGCAAACGTCCGCATCGCCGATCTGCTCAGCGGTCATGGCCGTGTAATCTATCCCTACGTAGACTGGGGCCACTAATGCACACGAGAGGCAGTCTGCCACCATGTTAAGTTTACCAGCCACATGCTGAATGTCAGTCGTAAACTCCTAGATCGCGGCCAGCTGTCTCTGCTGCCGGGCCGACCATGGTTCCGAAACCTTGGCCATGGCATACATTAGCAGCCTGTGGTCCACAAACGCAGTGAAGGTGCGCACTTCCAGCCAGAACTGGAAGTGGCGTATGGCCAGATGGAGAGCCAGTAACTAACTCCCTGTCAAACGTGCTGTATTTATGGTCACTGTCGCACAAAGACCTGCTAAAAAAGGCGAGCGACTGCCAAGAACCCATGACGCAATGCTCCACGACGGCCCCTATGGCCACGTCCGATGAGTCGGTAGTGAGCGCTATCCGAGCCGCCGGGTCTGGGTGCGCCAGTAGTGCGGCGTTCGCTAGAGCTGTTTTAACCTCGGAAAACACCTGCTCTCACTCAGGACTCCAGTCAACTCTGTCCGCTGGTTTCCATTTCTTAAGCGCGGCATACAACGGCTGAATGAGCTGGGCTGCGTGGGGGAGGAAACGGTTGTAGAAGTTAACCATCCCCAAAAACTCCTGGAGCGCCCTGACTGTCTGAGGCCTGGGAAAATCTGCCACTGCCCATACTTTGTCCGGTAAGGGTATTGCGCCTTCTGGTGAGATGCGGTGGGCCAAAAAATCGATTTCCTTCACCCTGAACTGGCACTTCGCCGGGTTGATTATTAACCCATGCTCCTCCAACCTCTGGAAAACTGTCCTGAGGTGGGCTACGTGTTCATCCTCAGACGCGCTGGCCACCAGGATGTCGTCCAGGTAGACAAACACAAACGGCAGATCGCTCAACACCACATCCATCATGCCTTGGAATGTCTGCGCCACGCCTTTTAACCCGAAAGGCATGCATAAGAACTCAAAAAGACCAAACAGGGTTATTACTGCCATTTTAGGTATGTCCTCCGCGCTCACCGGGACCTGGTGGTATCCGCGGACCAGGTCTATCTTAGAAAAAATGCGTGCCCTGGTGAGGTGAACAGAAAAATCCTAAATATGGGGGATTGGGTAGCGATCGTGCGCTGTGGCGTTATTTAATCTCTGGAAATCTCCGCATGGTCGCCACAATCCCTCGGCTTTAGGAACCATATGTAGCGGGGATGCCCATGGACTGTTTGAGCATCTGATGATGCCCAACCTTTCCAAGTTGGCAAACTCCTCGCGCGCAATGGCCAGTTTAGCTGCATCCAGGTGCCGAAGTTGTGCGAAAACGGGCGGCCCCGTGGTGGTAATGAAGTGCTCCACCCCGTGTTAAGTGATGGCCGCTGAAAACGTCGTAACCGTGAGTGCTGGGAACTGGGTGAGTAGTGTGTGGAACTTACCCCCTGGAGCTGTGACGTTGGCTAGTGTTGTGGACCCGGTTCCTCTAGCTGTACAGGGCAGAGAATCACAAGACATTATGGTAATCAGGCGTCTGTTAGCCACATTGACTAATAGTTCGTGTGCACACAAAAAGTCAGCGCCCAAAATGGGGAAGCTACATGCTGCTATGATGAATGTCCATTGGTATGTTCGACCGTGCAAGGATCTAGTCAGTGTCCTCTCACCAAAAGTCTTAATATCTGAGCTGTTTGTGGCCTCCAGCTCGGAGCCGCTACTTCCCGCCAGCCGGTCTGCGTAGGATGGCAGGATGAGGCTCTTTTGGGAGCCGGAGTCCACAAGGAACCGTCTCCCTGAGTGTGAGGCCATCACATAGAGCAGCTTGTTTGTGTCACTGGCGGTCGCAGCTGCTACGACTGCCGGCCCTGGCGTTTCCCGAGTGCTTTAATTGGCACAGTGGTACGCATTGGTGTGCGTCTTCTCCAAAATGGCGGTGGTAGAAGCAGAGCGTGTCTCTCCGGTGCTTCTTGGCCTCCGCTGTAGCCACCGTCGTTGGCCCCTCGCCTCCGCTGGCTGTCTCGCTGGGTTCCGACACCACTGCTTTCACAGTGAAGGCTCTGGTGTTGAGGATAATCCAATCTGCCTCTTGTGCTAGTGCCCGGTAGTTGTGCATGGCCAGCAGCGGCGAATTGGCAAGGACCGCTCTGGCCGCTGTCGGGAGATTCCGGAGGAAAAGGTGGGCAAAGAGGAAATGCCCGTCATCTGTGCACATCAACGCCAACATCTTCTCCATTAATTCGCCCGCTGACCCGTCTCCCAACTTGGAACGCATCAGGAGCCTTTCCACTCTCTTGCAGTCCAAGAGCATGTAGCGCCGTGTCAGCGCGGTTTTGAGAGCATCGTATTTGTCGTGGGCTGGGGGCCGTTGGAGCAGGCTTGCCACCTGCTGTGTTGTGCGTGCGTCCAGTGCTGCAACCACGTAGTAGTATTTGGTGTCATCCGCCGTTACTCCCCGGAGCGCGAACTGGGCCTCGGTGTGGAGGAACCAGGACTTCGGGTCTTGTAGCCAAAAGTCTGGGAGATTGACCGAAACGGCGCACGCGGTGCTGGCACCTCCAGTCCGGGTCGACTCCGGGGTGTTCGCCTCGAGTTCCATTGTGCGTCAAGGGTCACCAGTGTAGAGAGAGGAATAATCAGGTGAGGAGGTCCGGAGCAGAGCAGACTTTATTAATCTCTCTCTAACATTAACAAGAATAAGAAGCCTAAAACCAGGTTGCGGGCACCTCTCTTTTTATACCATATACAGTAACTCACCCTGCGACCTGTGGTGTTTGCATTAACATGAATACATTTACCATGACAATTCCCTTTGTCACTGTTTGCATTAACACACATACATCCCCCATGACAATTTCTTTTGTCACCCAGCCTGTCGGCGCATTAAAATGCAGACTGGAGGAGAATGCATATTCGAAAACCATAGACTGCCTTGCATATCCGATTCTCCTCTCTTATGCATCTCCTCCTGCTGTGCCATTCAGTCTGAGTGGAAAACGTACCGACTTGGTCCCCCACACCTTTATGATTATGGATTTAATCTGATGTGCAGTGATCCAAAGAAAATGTCCATTATCCACAGTCCAAATGTCTGCTGTGACAGAGACATGATCCAGTCCCTCAAATTTCTTTTGGAGATCAAAGTCCATTTTTAAATAATCTTTATCCAGGTAGCAAGTAAATGTGTTTCAACTTCAGTGGATCACAGTCCAGCTGTCTGATGGAAAGTGTTACCACATCTTCAGTCTGGAATGTATCAGTTGGTTTAATTCTTGCTGGGTCACAAACTGTCCAGATGCATACCTGTGCTTGAAATCCAGCTGTGGGTGTTGAGACGAGTATTTCCACTTTACATCCTGCCGTAGCTGTTCAGAACACAGTAGATCCACTTCACGGTGTTGTTAGCATAGCATAGCACTAGCTTTGTAGGAGCTGAAGATTGCCATAGGTCTCAACTGGCACTTTAGTTTGCAACCCACCAATATGCTTTTGTCTTTAACCACAACAAAGGAAAAATAATCTTTTTCCACAAAAACAAAGTAGCTTAACCTTTTCCTCTGCTCAATAATTAAGACTCAGCTCTCTGCAACAGGTCACATCGACTGACCGCTGCGTCAGCTACATAGGGACAGTTTGTATATTCATTTATTTGCGCTAAAAATATCTATCCATATTAATAAAACGAGTAACGCATCTGATCAAATTTCAGTAACTATCACGCATTACTTAATTTATAAACAGTAATTCCATTCCACAGCATATTACTGCAAAAGCAGTGGCATTACAGTAACGCGCTACTTAGTAACTTTGTTACTATGTAACGCGTTACTCCCAACACTGGCTATGATTAGCAAAAGTGACAAAAGAGGGAGGGCGGAGTTAACGACAGCTCTTGGGCATTTAAAGAGGCACTGAAATGAACTGATTAGGAGAAGGCTGCCAAAGATGATTCTAAATCATGCTGAAATAATTAACCCCTTGCACTCTGGTCAATTTCCCTAAAAACGCCAAAAAATAATGTACCCAAAGTAAATCAAAAGCTGTTCTTCAACCCTTTGCAGCATCTTCATGGGGTTGGTCTCATTTAAAAGAAAACACTTTGAATTTTTTGGCAAAACAGTCATAATCTCTCTAAGTGCTCCTGCCACTGAGTAACAGTCATCTAAACATACTGAACTTGAAGAAAATAAATTTCGCCTGGGTGTTTTTTTTGGATACAAATGCTTGCAAATAACACACAGCTTCAGATCCGGGCTGGAAAATGCAACAGAAATGTAGAACCAAGTGTTATTCAGCTGAGGTCAAAATTTTGTAACAATACCACAAAAAATGAATATATTACACAGCTTTGTTCTCAGGTAGTTCCCAGGCGTTTTTGAACTGTGCCAAATGGCACAGTTTGGAAAAACGTCTGTAACTTTTGAATGATTCAATATAGAAGCTTCATCTTGGGCTCTAATGAAAGGTGACACTCAGGGCTGTGTGTGTGTGTGTGTGGGGGGGGGGGGTGTTGTTTATTCATTCATTCATTCATGAATGAACAAACAAGCCCCCACACACAAAGAAGCATGCCACGTAAAAAATGTGTGGCTTTTTTTCCTACAGTGCACTAAAAATTGTTCTAAAATATTTGTAATGTAGAAGATAACAACTCCCACCTCCCCACCCCCCGCTACAGAGAACGGACATCGGCCATCGCTACATGATGGAACAGTCATGTGGCGATGTGGCGACCACGGCGCACAGTCCCCGCGGTCCCCCCCCCCCCCCGCTACAGAAGAGTAGCGGGGGAGGGGCCGTTCATGGTCCGGATGCGGCGCACGAACCGTGTACCGCGGCGCACAGTCCCCGCGGTCCCTGCGGCCCCCCCCCTCGCTACTCTTCTGTAGCGAGGGGGAGGGGGCGTTCACGGTCCGGACGCGACGCACGAACCGTGTACCGTGGCACACGGACTTCAGACTTCGTGCGCCGCGGCCTACTACGCACAGTTGTAATTTACCGATCGGTCAAAAGTCATTTTTGATTACAATTTTCAGGGATAAAGAATAATTTAGCTTATAACACTTACCTGTCCACAACAGCATATGGATGGTCTATGATGACCATGGAAGAGAATCCTAAACGTCTACTCTGCTGGGACAGCACCGCCTGTGGCTGAACAGGCCGATGCGCGAATGGTAGTCCCTGTCACACAGGTCGCACTTGTGGGTGGTCTCCGTGCTGCTGGGTCTGTGGCGGTTCTTCCTGCGGGTCCTTTTTTCATCTGCTGCAGCAGTCAGTCTCTCTTCACCCAGCCTTACACAAAACAGCTTTCGAACTTCTGTGCTTCAATTGGCTGGCTGTATTCACAGCCGTTGGTAGGCGGGTCCTTCTTGCTAGGTTTTCAGTCATTGGTTTTTCAGGGTTTCAGAAACCCAATTCAAGGCTCTTATTAGTCGAATGAGAGGTCAATCACATCTAAACCAATCAAAGCACTCCTTTGGCTTTCTGTTCGCGTCTGTGTCTGTAGTGGAAGAACGGAAATGCAGCTTTTTTTTTCAGTGCGCTCAAGGACGCAGCGCCCTCGTGCACTCTAGGACGTGGAGACGTGCCCGTCCACGGTACACCAGAGTGCAAGAGGTTAAACAATGATTGGCAATTTGGTAAATGTATGCAACAAACAATTCATTCAGACTTGTGGGAACTGTCAACATGTGGAAAAACTGCAGTAAATTGGACCTTTATGGTAGAGAAGATGCACCAACTTTTACTTGAGAGTTACTGTAAAGCAATGAAAACAAATTTAAGATTTTCTGCTGCATTAATTTTTCAGAATTGAAGTTATCCAGAAATGCCCTGCGATGGACTGGCGAACTGTCCAGGGTATACTCTGCCTTTTGCCCAAAGATGCTGGAATAGGCTCCAGCCACCCCCCCCCCCCACAACCCAAAAAGGATTAAGCGGTAGAAGATGGATGGATGGATGTGTTAGGCTGTGTGTCCACCAAATGTGTTTTTTCCGCTCTGAGCGACTATTTCCATTCATTCTCTATGTAGTCCAGCGTTTACAGCGCTGAGCGCCCTTGGCTCTGAAACGCTTTCAGCAGTGGCCATTTTTTGTCGTGGCGCTCAGTGCGCTCAGAGTTGAAAAACGTTCAACTTTTCAGAGACTGCAGCTGAGCTCGTCAATGTCAGACCTTAAGCAGCCAATCAGAATTGCTGTGTGGGCGGGACATAGGACACAGGTACTAGTCTGTACTCAGTCTCCTGCTTTCCATGTCATCATATTTTACATCCAGAGCTGCTAGAAAACGTTTCCTGTCCATTGTTATTTAGAGACTGCTATTAAAAAATCAGCAGAAAGTATGACAATAGGAAAAGTGGAAGTGCTGAGCTGAGAGTGACAAGCTGTTGCTGGGATACAGGGCACAGGCTTTTTTTCCCCAGAGCGCCATGCACAAACGCTGAAAAAAAATGCTCAGGGCGGTTGGGTGACAAAAAACGTGTTTGGTGGACACGCAGCCTTATGTCGGTACGGTAATCAGAGTCTGGAGTCTGTCTTATGCCATGCAGCGAACTCACTTTATTGAACACACACAGAACTACATATACAGGTGCCGCAGCCCGCCTGATGTCACTCTGCAGGGCAGCTACGGCAAGCCCCGAGGGCCACACACATACACCACACTCTCTACACAACATTCCCCTCCCCCTTACAAAAGTTCAAAACACATACACACAATTCAGATCCACCCAAATTTAGGACCCGAATCATGCACTAAGGGCAGTGCTTCTCAATTATTTTTTGCAAAGCCCCCCCTTGGAAAGAGAAAATATTTCGCGCGCCCCCCACTCGCCGCAGTGACTATAAATAAGATCATTATCTATAAAAATTGTATAAGTATACCTAAAATTGTATCCTTTTTAACATTAACAAAAGAAAAAAGCAATATAAATCAACTTTCAACAAATATTAACTTTATTTTGCCACACAGAAACCCTGTTATAGTCTAAAACAGAAAAAAAACAACTTAAAGTGCATCAAAGTGCCTGAAATAAAAAATATGTCAATCCTCATTTAAACTAGAAACATTTTTGACCAACTGAACCATTTGATGCTGAGAAAAATAATTCAATCAATAAATAATATTAAATGTAAATTGATCTGGAACATTAACACAGGAGTGTAGGGAGCTTGGAATGAAGAAGCGATGTGATTTTATAAATCAAAGTTTATTATCAGCTTCACCTCCCTAACATGTCTCATCTCGATGCAGAAGCAGAATAAGAGGTTGAGCGCAGTCAGACCTTCATACTTATACCCACACTCAACAAAAGACATTGCATATCAAAGCTGACATCATGCATTAACGTAATCCTCCTCCATTGTCCTGTATCTCCTCCACCTGACCCTGGGTGGTCAGGAAGTTTGATCCGGTCTCCACCGCTGCGACTCAGTCTGTTCTTTAATCTTCGCCGGTGGTCGAGACCTCTTGTCCTGTTCTGAGGCGTGAGGTCATTCCACATATGTAATCACTAAACATTCTAATATGTCTATACATATGTAGGTATGGAATATATGATTAATATACACTACCGTTCAAAAGTTTGGGGTCACCCAGACAATTATTTTGTGTTTTCCATGAAAAGTCACACTTATTTACCACCATGAATTGTAAAATGAATAGAAAATATAGTCAAGACATTGACAAGGTTAGAAATAATGATTTGTATTTGAAATAATAATTTTTTCCAGATACTCAACCTGCTCAAAGGAAGGTCAGTTTTATAGTTTCTCTAACCAGCTAAACTGTTTTCAGCTGTGCTAACATGATTGCACAAGGATTTTCTAATCATCCATTAGCCTTCTGACGCAATGAGCAAACACATTGTACCATTAGAACACTGGAGTGATAGTTGCTGGAAATGGGCCTCTATACACCTATGTAGATATTGCACCAAAAACCAGACATTTGCTGCTAGAATAGTCATTTACCACATTAGCAATGTATATTAGATATTAGAGTGTATTTCTGATTAGTTTAAAGTTATCTTCATTGAAAAAAACAGTGCTTTTCTTTCAAAAATAAGGAAATTTCTAAGTGACCCCAAACTTCTGAACGGTAGTGTAAGCCACAAGGAGCACCAATATATTTAACATTTTAGTCTGAAGAGAAAGGTAGAAAAAGGCAGTATCAACTCCTCTGCAATTGTGTGGGGTTTTTTGCACTGCGCAATTTGGTACGCCACTTTAAATGATGCTAAAAGTGCTCGCTGGTTTACTGATGTAGCGTTCGCAAAGCGGGATGATTGTTGGCCGTACTCCGCACGTTTTCGCTGAAAAAAATCAAGCGGCTTATCAACGTGTTGAGGATGTAATGTCTGTAGGTGACTTCTTAATTTATTTGGCTTCATGCTGTCCGCTGCCAACATTTTCAGACACAATAAACACACCGGTCTTTCCTCGTCTCCCACCGTAGTCACAGTGAAGCCAAGCGCTAGATAAGCTTCGTCATATTTCCTCGTCTTAGCTTTTGGGAGACTTTCATTTGTCTCTTTACCTCTGTCTCTCTCCGCCTTTCTTTTCGTTACTGTTAAATATTTCTCCATGGTGTCTCTCGAGGGGTTTGTTGACAGCAATTTAAAAAGTTTTAAACTCCCGCACAGACTTTGACAATGAGAGCGCCACTGCACCACCTGCTGCCGTGGATGTGCAATTACACTTTACACGGCAAAAGCAAAGCCTGTTCCCCGGGGTCATACGCGCCCCCCCCGGCATCACATTGCGCCCCCCCAGGGGGGCGCACCCCACTATTTGAGAAGGACTGACTAAGGGAAATAATAGGAACAATAAACTAAAATGGCCTAACACATTCACCCAAAACCAAAATTACCATCTCTACACAAAATAATCCCATACCACAACATACACACATGCAACCACATAACATATTTACAACAAAGTGTTCATGTTACACCACAGTCCACGGGCAGCCAAGGATCAAACAAGCTCGGGGGCCCAGGGCAGCCCCATGGCATGCGCGCCCCTAGCAGCCGTCTGCCCCCGGGATTGAAGCTGACCTCCCCAGCGAGAATGTCCCCTCTCACCACCGACCGCTTCTCTTGTCTGGACCCGCAGTGCTGCCGCCCGGCACGCCATCCCTCCGTGCTTGTCGGTCCGCCCCCGACCGCCTTCAACACCGCTGCAGCTGTCGCCGTTGTAACCCCAAACACTCCGGCCCCTTGTGGCTGAACTTCGGGGAAAACCGAAGCTCGCTCGTTGGCGCTGCTCGTCGACTCGGACGCCTCGCTGTTACGTCCAGCACTCTTGTCCAAGGCGCTTTGAGCTCTGGCACCGAGGTCCTCCCCAACCTCAGTGGCATCCGGCACCTCCTCTCTGTTGTCTGAGGTGCTTCACTGTGCTGTCTCTATGCCCGGCAGTCGCTGCTGCTTCCCGGGGCTCCCAGCATGCTCGCTCCAGTCTTCCTGCTGCCCTGACCCCAACTGCGGGGAAGACACAGTTGAATCTGGTCGCTGCTCTCCCTTCATGCTGTTGCTGCTCACCGCACCGTCATCACCACCAGCGCTATGGTCACGCACTGTGCTGAGCTTCCTGGCTGGCTTGCCGTCTTCGGTGACCAGGGGCTCCGGTACCTCCTGGTTACCCAGCTGGTAGCTTGTAGCTTGTTTTGGTGCGCACCTAGCTTCATGGCCAAACCCACTGTCGCCACTGACTGAGCCCTTAGCTCCCCCGAGCTAACTAGCTTAGCTCCTCTTGGCGCCAACAGCTTCACTACCCACAGCCACAGCTTCTTCTCCCTTGTATGTTCGGCAAAATCTCCAGTCAGCCGCCCGACAGCATTCGCATAAGCCTCCGTCTCTCCCAACAAGCGGAGAATTCTCCGACCCTCCATGCCAAGACGATGGACAGGAGCACCTGTCCTTGGTCTCCGTCAAGTCTACCCAGGCCCAGCCAAGCAATGGATCCCCCAAGCATGGCTGTCCAGTCCGGCCACAGGATCGCTGGCTCTCCCGGACACGTCAGAAACGACAGCAGAGGTGGAGGTAGCCCACACGCCTCCATGGTTTATTCTCATCGCCAAAATGTTATGTCGGTAATCAGAGTCTGGAGTCTGTCTTATGCCATGCAGCAAACTCACTTACAGGTGCCACAGCCCGTCTGACATCGCTCTGCAAGGCAGCTACGGCAAGCCCCGAGGGCCACACACGTACACCACACTCTCTACACAACAGGATGGTTATCCAGAAATTTTACACACTGTACCTTTAAAATGACAAGAATCACTAAGCAACAAGCAAATATAACACACAACAACATGCTACCTCTTTGTTTTGCATGTGTGCAATATATCACTGTACACGCAAATATTAACCTTTCTGCTGCCAGCCTTGCATGATTATTCAGAAACGTGCAGTAAAAGTTCGGGCACACACGCACTGTCCTGTTCCCTTTCCTTGTCCCTTCTCCTCCACCTAACCCATGGATCCTGAGCCTGGTTTTTCCTCCCACGTTTGACTGACATCGCAAGGTGTCAAATCACAGCCGCTGACATTGCTCCCGGCGGCCAATCGCCGTCGTAGTTCGTTGTAAACCCCGGCACTAGCAGGCTACCGTGCGCCTCTGTTATGTGTGCCGTGGTCTAGCCTAGCCCAGCAGTGTTGACAATAGGGTGAAAAGAAACAGCTCCAGATCATAGACGAGCTGAAGGAAAACAAAAATCCAGGGGTGTGGGGAAGACGAGCAAGCGAATCAGTAACAGGAATGTAACTGCCTTAGTCTAATCGCTTTGCAGAGGCGTATTTTTATTATTAATGGGAGTTTGAGGATTATTCCCTTGGAAGGAAGACTACTCGTGGGTTTGGCTGTTTGAGGCCAAAGATTTTCCTGCTGCTCCGCCGCTGCTGGGAAAGGCTGTCCGCACCGAGCCGGAGCTAGCCCTAGCCGTTAGCCCGATAGCTTTCCAAACATAGGATAACCCCCCCTCGCCGCCGTCTCCGTTGCTAACCGCAGAGGATCAAGGTAAAGTAAAACTATTGGAGGGCTCCCAGCCACTCGATCGGCTGCAGCTTGTCGGGCTCGGCTCGGGACTTGGGCCGGTGTGTGTTCCCCAGCCCCGGTCGTTCTGTCAGTCTGTGACCACTAGCTAACGGTAGCAGCATTAGCACTGCCCCTGTATTTACATCTGGGATGATGGGTGATCGCCCGGGCCCGACCAGGTAAAGTTGTTTTCTTAGCACATATCAGATTTAATATTTAAATTGTTTTTAGATCAGCAGCTTGTGTACCCCTTGGCTGGTGGCGGCTTAAAGCTGAATGCTACATGTCAACTTGAGCTAACCCGCGATAACCGATGCACTGACGTTAGCTAGCTACAAGAAAAGTCATTTTATGAGATACATTTTTACAACTTCAAAATGTATAATTTTGTTTTAATAAGTGCGATATTTTATGTTTTTGAGTGCTCTTGGAAGAGAACTAGTTGGTGTTATTTGCTGGCTGTAAACCGATAATTGGAAGCTTACATTGCTAGCTTGTTAGTCAAGCTAACGCTCTGTCAAGTTTTGAAGAGTGGGCTGCCCGCTGTTGACAGGCCCAACACGGCCAGACTCTCCCAAACCGCCTCATTTTTGACCCTACGCGGTTGATGGCAGCTTTGCACTTCTATCTTATAAAAGCAAACATCAAATTGCCCCGTGAGTCGTTATAATCTTTACTGTTAGGTTGTTTATATTTAAGAAGTCATTCGGCTGTGGCTGGTTAGCTCAAAGTAAATGCTGATGCTTAATCCTAGCCAGTTGAAAAATGCCCCATGGACTTGGCATGAGACGAGTTTAATGATCATTTCAGGTGAATTCATGTGTGACATTGTGACGACAATCAGATATGATCTTTAAAAGTGTCAGGGTTTCAACATGCAGTGGGGAATTATCATGATTTCATGCACAGGCTACCATACTTATACCAACTTGGGTCATTGCCACTAATGACACTTTAGTGAGTAGTGGAGTGCACTGGTTTAATATTGTTATATGGATGGCAGAAAGGTTTCTTCTGCCAGATCAGACGTCTACTTTTTTCCACCTGTCAGTCCTGTGTCAACAGCCAGGTGTGGCATTAGGCGCTACATGTGATGGTATTTTTGCTTTCTATATGCTTTGTTAAGGTGTGATCCCAGTTTTGATATTGTGCTGGCTCATCTTCAAGGTTTCTGAATAGCACAACAGGTTAAGGGCAGGTCCACCCTTGGCTGAGGTCGCTCAACATCCATAGTCTCCTCAGTTTATGATGGGGCGGGTACATTAACTTCCTCCTCCATATCAGCTATGTATGTATGTGAAAACTGTGGAGCTGGTTTGTGCTCAGCTGTGTGGACAGCATAATTATACTGTGGCTTAATCACACCAATTAGACCTGCTGCCAAGTTGCACCATTCAGTCAATAGCAACAAAAGACGACAAGTGTGTAGTATAGTTAGAAATGATGGAGGTGGGACTCTTAACGATTGGAAGACTTGTGTCATCTGAAATGTGCTTCTTTGGCTCTTTGAATGGGGTTTATGTTCATATATTAATAGGTTTCAGATGATTCCATATTAATTAATTTTCTTCAGATGACCATGGCAAATTGAGGGCTAATGAAAAAGAAATCGATTCTAAAACACAGTGTCCTTATTTTGGGGAAAAAAAACCCCCAAACGCTCACAAATGGATATGAACTTTATCAATTAAGTTGTCTAAACTAGTTCACTTTTCTCCCATATTAATAAGTCATGCCTATTAACACATATATTGTATTATGTTATGAAAAAATTATTTAAATTTTAATGATATAAATTTTGCCCCCAAGATTTTCAGTTTTCATTTAAAGGTATATTGTTGCCATATTATCAGTTATGTAGGACTCCTTTGTTATTACAGTGTTTTATCCACTCTGGAATAAGGATTGGTTGATCTCGAATTACAGCAATAATGAAATGTATTCAGTTAGTATAACTGATAAGTAAACAGCATGCCCTGTGTGACAGGTGACTCATAAGAATAAAAGTAGAGGTTTAATTTTTTTGGACAAACCACACTTCCCTACTACTGTGTGGTGTCGGGCTTGGTGATATGGCCTAAAAATCCAAGATTTTTTTCAAGTTGCATTCTATTTTTATTGAATTTTTTGATTGAAGACAAGGAATAATTTTAAATATTCACCTTCCCCCCTAAAAACAAAAACATGATTCCCTATTGGAAATAAAGTGCAAAACTAGCTTTAACCGTTCTTTATAATATAGGTTTGATCAAACAAAGATGAATCTACACATTCCTTGTAATAAAATGCCAGCTTAACTTTTAGAAAAAAATTAACTGGGGGGGGGGGGGTAAAGTTGGAGCCTACCATATATAATCTTGTGAATGAGAAAATTGATTCTCACGGTTAGGAATTTCCCCTGCGGTGACAGTGGATAGCTCAATATCGCAATATGCGGTATTATTGCAAATGTTTTTAGGACCCTGTGGTCTCGTAATTTAAACAGGGTTCAAAACTTAGGCGGCAAACGATGGAAGCTGTGAGAAACTTGCTGCAGCGCCGCTCTCAACTTTATGCACGTATTTGACAATTGTGTGGAGCTCCGGTCTTTTTACAGGCATGAACTGCTGATTCTGTTTAAAAAAACAAACAAAAAAACCCTGATCATTTTCATAAAGCAGTGGCGGTAACTACGGGGTGTGTGGACTGGAGACTGCAGCGACATTCAGCTTATTTTATACAGGACAGCCTCCGTACAAGACCCTGTGTGGCTCTTGTCTCCGTGATTTTTGGATTTTTGCCGCTGTCCGAAAAATCACGTTCAAACAAGCAATGCACTATGCAGTAGTTGTTTCACTCTCGGAGCTCAATTGTCAGGATCATACACACTCTGCTCAGAAGCAAATAACACGCTTTGTGCCCTTTCAGTGCTCACTGACACAGCTGTATTTAGCAAGGAGACCAAACGCTTCCGCCACTAACTGCTTGCTGGAGTCCATCTGGAGAGAGAGTGCCCCACACGGTGCTGCTGCCGCCGGGTGCTGGTGGGGGCAGCACTGTGTGCTGTGGAAGCTTCCACAGTACCGGGTGCAAACATGCTGTTGACAATAAAAATACACTTAACATTTACCAATTTATTTAATAATCAGTAGGGGCACATAAGTGAACAACGAGATACAGCCATACACACAAAAAAGGTGAACACCGTGGTTGTTGCGGTTGCTCGTTTTTCTCTGCAGTAGGCTTGCCCATAACACTGTACTACATAATTGTGGTTATTGCAGCAGCCCTACTCACGATATTAACAACATTGTCTAAACCAAAAAAAGTTCTAATTTTGATTCAATGTCAGTTTCTTTCCCCAGCCCTAGTATGGTGCTAGCAAGATATAAACAGGATATTTTTTGCAGCCTGGTATATGTTCATTAAGAACACTGGGACATGCTTGGCAACCTGACTCTACCAACATGATCAAATATGTGGCTTATAGTATGGCTGGGAATCATCATTAATCTCCAGATTTGTTTCAATATCGATTCCCTCAGGGAAATTACCATTATAGTAACTACTTTATTTCCTGTAGGCACCCATGCACATCAACGGCATAATTTTTTGGACCAGTTGAGTGAAATTACAAAATTTCCCACAGAAACCTCAGCATTCCAGGTACCCCAGGTTGGGAACCACTGCTCTAGGTCAATG
This sequence comes from Pholidichthys leucotaenia, assembly GCA_020510985.1. Lineage (NCBI taxonomy): Eukaryota > Metazoa > Chordata > Actinopteri > Cichliformes > Pholidichthyidae > Pholidichthys > Pholidichthys leucotaenia. The sequence goes on from CM035842.1 coordinate 60,558,283, forward strand.
GTCCCTAACCATGGTGGCCCAAGACCCTGCAAGTATTACCTCCAACCAGTGTCTTCAATGGGTGCTTCACTGAATTTCTTCCCATTGATCATTGTAAACACCTGAAGGAGCTGGGTGGAACAGAAAACTTGGAGGTTCTTGGGCCACCACGGGACTGAAATGTTTGTGTACTGGTAAAATTTAGCATATATATGAGATTTCATTTTCAACAACATGGAGGAATCTGATCAGACCTAAATGAAACAGTCATTGTCGCCCACGACAGACTGCTATGATGATGATGATGATATATCGGCATTTATCCTTAGCTAAATGAAACAGTCATTGTCGCCCCTGACAGACTGCTATGATGATGATGATGATATCTGAAAGTTGCGACAGCCTCTGCTATTTTTTGGGGCACGCTGAGAAGTGGGTGCTAATTTTACTGCAGATACCTTTTCTAGTGCATCTGCTTCTGGTTGAGCATTTTGCTAGCATGATAACTGTGGAATGCCTTGCTAAATAGTTTTAGATTTGTGGTATTTCTGCAGTATTTCACCTCCATTTTTCAAGTCTTGCAAATAGCTTGACAAAACCACATCCGTTTGTTTGTTCGCAGCTGAATTCTCACATGAATGTTGAATCACGTGAGAGTTCAGCTGGCCCAGAGCCCTCTTGCAAGTTTCACACACGTAAAAAGTATTACATTAAAAGATTGATTCAGTGATTTTTGCGAATCGATATTTACTCATTACAATCTGAGAAATAATCTTTTGAACCTGCCCCTAGCTTGTAGTGCTGGTCCAAGTCGCATAAAGATATCTTATTGGATTTAGAATATGGCAGATTGTTGCTACTTGGCTTTTTATGATATTTTAAAAGACAGTCTGTTAATGGGCATGTAGCTGTACAAATCAATCCTTTTAGATCTTTGTGTTTAGCTTTAGTCGGGCTTGATCTCTGTGGCTGATAGCTGTTACTGTTAACCCAAGAGGTCAATATTTGGAACAGCCATGTGCGTTTAGAGTAAAAACAGTGAATACTTGAAAGCAAAATGTTATTTAAATGTACTTGGCATTTTTGGAAAAGAGCCACCAGCAGCATTTTCTTATTGTTTATAAAATTTTAAAATATGTAGACAAAAACCAGGTTATGTACTTTGGTGATATCCACTACCACTTTAATGCAGTTATGGTAGCGGAGCTGTTGTCACCAGCATTATAACCAATGGAACACACATTGAATAAGAAAAACTAAGGATACTAATAATCAGAAAGGCTGTATTGCCACATAATTGTTGAAGCCATCTTTTATAGAGTCCTTTTGTACTGGTGTAGAGGACTTGGAAATAAATGTTGAACAACAATCTGTGGGGAAAAATGTACTCCATAATTTTACCCCCCTGAGGACTTTTTAGATGTTCTATGGATCATATTTCTGCTATGTTTGTTAAAACATTCAGTGTGTGGATTAAAATTTTCCTGGAGAGCTAACCCACATTAAACATTAAGGAAGAAAATTCTCATGAACAAATGGTAAATGGCATTCACTTACACAGTGCTTTTTACTCATCTCGGGATGACCAAAGCGCTATACAGATCCTGCTATCCACCCATTTACACATACATTCACACACTGATGGAGACTTTTCTAGTCTTAAAAACCACTCTTAGCACTTCACTAGTAGCTACTAGGGATGTTAATGATTAACTGACTTTCGATTAATTGTCAGTAAGAATTTAGTCGACTAAATTAAATTAGCTATCAATTAATTGAAAGTGGCGGCATTCTCTTCAACAGTTTATTTTCATTAAATATAGTGGTGTCACCAGTCCTGGCGAGGGTGCTATAGCTGAATCTCTACCACTCTCTGGAAGGGGACTCAGTGCACGACTTCCTGTTTGCAGACGACTGTGCACTCAATGCCGCTACAGAGGCCCAGATGCAGCAGAGCATGAACCACTTCTCCACTGCTTGTGATAACTTTGGGCTCACGATCGGTATGAAGAAAACCGAGGTCCTGCACCAACCCGCACCGCAGAAGACTTGCGTGGAACCTGCCATCACTGTCAGTGGAGAGACCCTCAAGACTGTTGACAAGTTCACGTACCTCGGCAGCACACTTTCCAGGTCTGTCAACATCGACGACGAGGTCAATTCGCGCATTGCCAAGGCAAGCTCAGCATTCGGACAGCTACGTGCAACATTGTGGGAAAGGAGAGGCATCAGGCTGACCACAAAATTGAAGGTGTACAAAGCAGTTGTCCTGCCTTCCCTACTGTATGCCTGCGAGACCTGGACAGTCTACGAGCGCCATGCCAGAAAGCTAAACCGTTTCCACCTGAACTGCCTCAGAAAACTCCTGAAGATCACCTGGCAGGACAGAATCCCTGACACAGAGGTCCTCTCCCGAGCTGAGCTGCCTAGCATCCACACCCTGCTCAAGAGAGCCCAGATGAGGTGGGCTGGCCACTTTGTTTGTATGCCTGATTCATGCCTACGAAAGAGACTGTTCTATGGTGAACTAGCAGAGGGCAAGCACTCACAAGGTGGTCAGAAGAAGCACTACAAAGACACTCTTAAGGCCTTCCTGAAGAGCTTTGGCATCAGTCCTGACACCTGGGAGACCCAAGCGCTCGACCGACCGGATTGGTGTAGCCATACCAGCAAAGGTGCTGCCTCCTTTGAGCTGAACAGGATTGCCAAAGCCCAGCGAAAACGTGAGCTTTGCAAGTCCAGAGCCACCCCTGTATCTTCTCCCCACGCAGACCACCTGTGCCCGACCTGTGGCAGAGCCTTCCGTGCCCGCATCCGTGCCCCATTCCGTGCCCGCATCGGACTGATCAGCCACAGCCAGACACACCACACCCAGTCCTCTTCCCTGTGATGTCCTTGGTCATCGTCGAGAATGACGGACGAACAGCAACAACATTAGTCACTTGCCACTACATTGATAATGACTGGCATGTAAAATCAGCAGTTCTTCTCACAGAGAGCATGTCTGATTTGATGTAGTTTTTAATATTATGTGGACTAAGTCAACATGTTTTTTTGTTTTTTTTTTTCATTCAGAATTTATGTTTCTGAAGTTTAATATCAGGCAGTCCATGTATTTTTATGTGCCTTAATATTTATTTTTCTGAGTATATTTTGTTGTTAATGTTTAACATGCAACAGGTTGCACAAATAAATCAAATCCTTGAGGAATATAACTTGCATTTTTTTTTATTTAGTATATCAAACAATAATTGGCTTTTTATGTTAGAGACCATAATGTGCCAAGGGAAATTCAAATTCTCAGGAAATACACCACTTATCAATTAATTGTTTATGGATCGATAAGGTGAATCAATTAACAATTAATGAATTAACTGATAACTTGCACCCCTAGTAGCTACACTAACCATCTATTCTAAGGGCCTGTCAGAGACAGATACTTAGGAGCAGTTTAGAGTCACTAATTAACTTAACGTGCATACCTTTGGATTGTGTGAAGAACCCAGACAGCACAGGGGGAACATGCAGACTCCACACAGAAAGGTTCCCACCTCTGCCAGCCCAGGGATCCAAATTTGGAACTTTCTAGCTGTGAGGCAGCAGTGCTAATCACTGCAGTGTTTCCTCTAGCTTAAAGACCTTGGCGCAGTGGCAACATATTTTTTTTTTTTTTTTTTTGGGGGGGGGGGGCAGAAAACACATGACACGATTGTAACTGGAATATGTTAATTTTAGACTATTTCTGTTTATTTTTTAAAATTTTGCACAGTAATATTGCATAATGGAACTTACCATTTGAAGTATTGTACAACCAAGGCTTGAATGTTGGCATATTGGGCCAGTTGGAGTCCCACCCAGATGTCCTGTATTTGGACTTTTTACTGGTGTCATCCTTCTCTCCTCCCTCTGCTCTCACCTCATGGACCCTTTGCCTGAACACTTTCCTCTCCTTGGCTCTTCTCTTCTGTCTCATCTTGCCCTCTCTGAGCCCTGCCTAATTCAGGTTCTCTCTCCATCTATGGTGGCATACAAACAGATTAGAAAATACCAAGTGCCATGTTTTGTCCTGCAGGATTTTTTTTTTCATGGTTTACATAAATTACAAAAATGTGTATTTTTTGTATTTTTATTCTAGTGTTTCTTTTTTCCATTGACGAAGCGTAGGAAAGGGAAGGGGAAAAAAAAAACCCATTCATAGTAGTAATTTACTCATGCATACTTAAATTATGTGATCAGAGGTGGGTATAGTAGCCAGAAATTCTACTCATGTAAAAGCAGTGCTATGAAATTAATAATTAAAAGTAGACAACCAAAAATTGCTAGTTGAGTTAAGGGTACAAAGAGCACCTACTTAAAAACTTGAGTAATGACTTCAGTCTTGAAGGTTTGAGGTTTTTCTCCAAAATTGATAACAATTTTCTTATAGTTTTCTACTTTTCTCTGTAAATTTATCTAAATTTGTAACCATTTTCCTCAAATTTGTAATGTTCTCTTGTAAAATTATGACTTTTCTTGTACATTTGAGACTATTATAAATTTGTGGATTATTTTATGGCTAATGTTTATTTTTTTTAATCCAATCCAACTTTATTTATAAAGCTCTTTTAAAAACAATGGCAGTTGACACAAACTGCTTTACATCAATGAAAAATAAAATATAAAAACAATAAAATGCAGCTAAAGTACAAAACAGCACAAACAAAACAATAGTCATACAACAGAGACAATAATAACAAATAAAATGTCAATGTCTCAAACTGGGTCAAAAGCCAGAGAATAAAAATGGGTTTTAAGAGGAGTTTTAAAACTGGACAGTGAAGAGGCCTGTCTGATGGACAAAGGCAAATTATTATAAAATTACAGTTTTTTTACTAAATTTTAAACCGAATGTGGCCAACTTTTTTTTTTTTTTTTTTTTTTACCTTTTTCCTCATACAATTTAAACTTTTGACCATAATTTTGTAGAGCCAGAACAGAACAATAACTTTAACTCAGAATTCAAAGAAATATACTGTAATTATTAAAATTATATTTAAAGAAATAAATTAACTTAAATGACCAAATGCAGTTATTTCTGTTATAATATTTCCATATATTTATAGTTTTTTTAGAAAGCTCCTCGTCAGCCTGACAGCAGGAAAATCCTCCCTTATTTTGAAATCCAAATGTTTGCACGTTTAGTTTGTCTGAAGGCTGCTGACGAATGAAAGTCATTGACTTTGTGAATTTTGGTCATCTTAACTTGCCAGGTACATAATAATGAACATAAATTATTAGGTAATATTGCAGTAGCTGGTGAAGTAAATGCTCAGCGATTCATCAGTCACTCTTGCCTTTCCCTGCAATGAAGCCTAACCAGACCTGTTAGCTAAGCGACTCCTCATTGTTGTTCCAGTTACCAGCAGGTTAAAACCACCATAAATGCCTCCACTGCTCATCTCTTGTACTTCTTTCCATGTTTAAAGTACTTTTATAAGCTCATGCTTCTCTCGGGCAGCAACGCTAGAGAGACACTCTCTGCCTGCAGAAACGGGCGCCGGGTGGGTGGGGTGGTGTATGTGCTTGCGGAGCGTTTCTTTCATATTTAATTTTTCTTAAATTAATATATCATAGGCGTGGCGGCGTACTTCCTTAGGGAGGCGGGCCGCTGCACAGAAATGTTACCATAGGAAACCCTGCACTAAACCACCATCCTGTCCAAGGGTTCAGTGAAGAAATTCACTCCCAGATTGATAATTTTTAAAAGTAATGAGAAGTTGTATCCCTTGAGTCAGCTGTAGTGTCACTTGAACATTAGGTTTGTGTTGAAGGAGGTAGAACGTTGCCTTAATGCCACAGTTTCTAGTTGGTTGGCTCTGAATTTTAACTGAGCTACACTTTCCCCCCTCCTCCCAGTCTTCCCTTTACTGTCCTTGTGGGTGTGTGTGTTCCTGTATATGTTTGCCTTTTATTCCCTCACTGCTGTTTCTTTCGTTCTGCCTCGCTGTTGCCAGCTTGTTGATTTCCTGTCAGACACCAGCAGCCCCCCCCCCACCAAAAAAAATCTTCCTCCCTTTCTGTTTCTCTCCCTGTCGCTCGATGTGCCCCCATCCTCTCTCGTTCCTCCTTGTTCTTTAATCCCACCCTCCCAGAGCCTGTTTGGATGTCATCTGGTCACTTATGTAATAGCCATGGGAGGGGAACGGTTCGGGTGCCATACATCCGACCAGGCGGTATAGTCCCGCTCTCCCCCCCGTGTGCTGTGGTGGAACTGGAGAGCTGTCGCCATTAGCGGCCGAGTCGGCGAGTAGGATTTATAAGTGAGGGACTGATGGTTGTACATGGGGACTCTAGTGCCCCTCTTCCTAGGTAAGTGCAGTCATGCTTTTGCTGCAAGATTCCTCTGAAGGGAAACACTTGTAATGTGTCTGTTTGTTGCTGGAGGTGGAAGCTGCAGGTAGAAATCATTGAGCACTTGTACTATTTATTTTTTGCCATTTGTGATGCAGCAGAAAGAAGCTGAATGGTAAATTTTGCTCAGTGTTTGACAGTCTTACATGCTTGATTTTAAAAGCTAACTGCAAGCTTGATCGGCTCTGAATGAAGCTCCGTGTCATTATTCTTGATCTTTAGGTTGGAGTGTGAGATTCATGGAGTGGTTGCTTACTTAAAAAAAACAGCTCAGTTTTTTTCCCTCTTTCTGTTCACACAACATCCATCCATTGGCACCAGCTCAAGTAGAGTTGCCCAGACTTCTGCCCAGTTCACATAGCACCATGATCCCCATGGTCCTTCCTGCAGGTGGTGATTCCATTGGAGGACAGACTCATGTGCCTCCTTTGGGTACACTGGGTCCTTGATGTAATGTTTTTCATGAAGATTCACACAATAGCTGAGGGTAATTTTCCCAAGTCAGCACTGATGGCTCAGTCTATAAAAGTAGAGATAAGTGCACAAGGTGGCGAAGGAGGTGTGTTTTAAATGACTCCATATTATAGCAAATGTAGTTTAAGACCCAAAGATATTCACTTCACAATACTCTGAAACAAATCAAACCAATCTTGGAGAATCTGCAAACAAAATGAATGAATGGTGATTATGCCTTAAGAGCTGAATATCTTGAATGAAGCAACTTTCTGCTTTAGTTCAAGGCAAGGCAAGTTTATTTGTATAGCACACTTCACGTACAAGACAATTCAAAGTGCTTTACATAAAATATTAAAGCGTTACAGCAAGTTGAAAAAGAAATACATAAGAATTTAAAAGCAAACTAAAAAATAAATTAAAGAGAAACAAAAACAAGCTAAAGTAGAATAAGACAGAAAAAGTGCAAGAAATAAGAGTTACAGTGCATTGTGGGAGATGAACAATTGTTCTACTGAAAGGCAGCTGCAAATAGGAAAGTTTTTATGAACCCGATTTAAAGCAGCTGGGAGTTTCAGCAGCTCTGATGCTTTCTGGGAGTTTGTTCCACATGTGAGGAGCACAAAAACTGAACACTGCCTCACCATGTTTGGTTCCAACTCTGGGCACAGACAGTAGGCTTGATCCTGATGACCTGAGGGTTCTGGGTGGTTCATAATGGACCAGAAGATCTGAAATATATTTTGTCCCTAAACCATTCAGAGCTTTATAAACCAACAGTAGTATTTTGAAATCTATTCTTTGACAGACAGGAAGCCAGTGTAAAGATCTGAGGACTGGAGTTATATGATCTACTTTTTTGGTCTTAGTGAGGATTTGAGCTGCAGCATTCTGAAGGTAAACACTTATATGCATATAAGCTCTCTGCATCTGATTGACACCTGTAGCAAATTTAGAATCACATTTTAGCCCAGCAAACATGTCTTTGGGCTGTGAGAGGAATGCTGTGTTGACATGGGAAGAACATACAAAGTTGGCACAGATAGGAGGGTGTTTCTAGACATGAGGCAACAGAGCTACCTGCTTCTGGGTTTTTACTGCTTTTCAGGAGTCGTCCTGGATTGAGTCTTTCTTGTCAGTAACCAGAAATTGTTAGATACATACAGGAGAAAGGAAATGGTGTTTCTCTCTCTCTTCAGTGGCGTGCACAATATAAAAAAAAAAAGAAAAAGAAAAGGGAATAAGGCTGGAAAAACAACAGTGGTTTACCCGTAGTGCAAATGTGATCCCACACAATTTTACTGAGGTAGAAAAGCAAGCTAGGCAGCTCGGTGGAACAGTGGTTGGCACTGTGGCAGCACAACAAGAACGTCATGGGCTTGATTTCACCCCTAACCATCGTGGGTTCGATCCCACCCCCTGACCATTGGTGACCCTTCTGTGTGGAGTTTGCATGTTCTCCCCGTGTCTGCATGGGTTTACTCGGGGTGCTCTGGATTCCTCCCACAGGCCAAAGACATGCAGGTTAGGTTAATTGGCATCAGCTGAAGATTCTAAATTGTCCTGAGGTACAGTTATGACTGTGACAGTGAATGGTTGTCTGTCTCTCTGTGTTGGCCCTGCGATGGACTGTCGATCTGTCCAGGATAGGGGTGTTAATGATTAATTGACTTTCGATTAATTGTCGATAATAATTTGGTTGACTAAATTAAATTAGTTTTTAGTTAATTGATAATGCAGCAGTCCTTTTCAACGGGAGCTTATTCTATGAAATGTAGTGGCATCGCCATCCAGGTGGGGGTGCACGCAGTCACCTACTGCATCATTTCAACTGAAAAAGCAGAAGAAGACGCAAAGCCCCCAGAGCACATGCGCTGTGCAGGGTGAAAAAAATTTGCCCTTCCGGGTTACGTCAGAGAATCACAAGTTCCAATGGCACGTTCCAGTGTCCACCCACCTACTTCAAATCAACAGGGTGGACAAATGGACTGCAGCGAGGAAAAAGACTACACGAGCGCAAAAATCTATCCCCACTGCCAGCAGACAGGACTGAAGTTCTCACTGAGTTAACAGACAACAGAGGGAGCCCAGCTTGTCCTGGTTTGTGTGGATTGCCGGGGTACTGTGATAATGTTTAACATCCAACAGATGAAGCAGCTCACAATTTATTTTCCTGTTAACCCCTTGCACTCTGGTCAATTTCCCTAAAAACGCCTAAAAATAACGTAGCCAAAGTAAATCAAAAGCTGTTCTTCAACACTTTGCGGCATCTTCATGGGGTTGGTCTCATTTAAAAGAAAACACTTTGAATTTTTTGGCAAAACAGTCATAATCTCTCTGTGTTCCTGCCACTAACAGTCATCTAAACATACTGAACTTGAAGAAAATGAAGTTTGCCTGGGTGTTTTTTTAGATACAAATGCTTGCAAATAACACACAGCTGTCAGATCCGGGCTGGAAAATGCAACAGAAATGTAGAACCAAGTGTTATCCAGCTGAGGTCAAAATTTTGTAACAGTACCACAAAAAAGGAATATATTACACAGCTTTTTTGTCAGGTTGTTCCCAGGCGTTTTTGAACTGTGCCAAATTGTGCCAAATGGCACAGTTTGGAAAAAAGTCTGTAACTTTTGAATGATTCAATATAGAAGCTTGATCTTGGGCTCTAATGAAAGGTGACACTCAGGGCTGTGTGTGTGTGTGTGTGGGGGGGTTGTTTATTCATTCATGAATGAATGAATGAACAAACAAGTCCCCACACACGAAGCATGCCACGTAAAAAATGTGTGGCTTTTTTTTTTTTACAAGAAAAAATTACCTACAGTGCACTAAAAATTATACTAAAATATCTGTAATGTAGAGGATAACATCCCCCCCCCCCCCCGCTACAGAGGACGGACATCATCCATCGCCACATGACGGACCGCGGGGACGGTGCGCCGTGGTCTACTACGCACAGTTGTACTAAAATATCTGCAATATATCTGCAATCCGCTACAGAAGAGTAGCCGGGGGGGGCGTTCACGGTCCGGACGCGGCGCACGGACCGGTCCGTCATGTGGTGATGACGCACAGTTGTAATTTACCGATCGGTCAAAAGTCATTTTGATTACAATTTTCAGGGATAAAGAATAGTTTAGCTTATAACACTTACCTGTCCACAACAGCAGTGTCGCTGGCGAACTTCTTTTCCTCATTGTCAGACGAACATGATGCTGGTCCGCTTGTTACGACTCGTGGTTCTGGTCACGTGACCCGGTCAAGCCATGATTCCATTATTGCGGTTTTGCGCTTCCATGATTGCGGTTTTGGCAAACGATTTTTCAAAATAAATAAGAACAGTAGTAAGAAAAAAAGACTGGCGAACTCATGTGTGTCACCCAGCGGCTTACACAAAACAGATTTTACGCACGGGACGCACGCTTTCAATCGTCGAACTTCTCTGCTTCTATTGGCTCGCTGTATTCGCAGCCGTTGGTAGACGGGTCCTTCTTGCTAGGTTTTCAGTCATTAGTTCTTCAAGGTTTCAGAAACCCAATTCAAGCTCTTATTAGTCGAATGAGAGGTCAATCACATCTAAACCAATCAAAGCACTCCTTTGGCTTTCTGTTCTCGGCTGTGTCTGTAGTGGAAGAACGGAAATGCAGCTTTTTTTTTTCAGTGCGCTCTGAGACGCACAGACGTCCTAGTGCGCACGAGGGCGCGCTAGGACGCAGAGACGTGACCGCCCGTGGTATCCCGGAGTGCAAGAGGTTAAGTCTACCAGTGCATCTCAGTAAATTAGAACATGAAAGTTTGTTTTATATAACTTAAAAAGAAATTTTATGATATTAGTAATAGTTTTTAAAATAAATAAAAAGTCATGACATTTGTAATTTTTTTTCCCACAATATCTTTATTGAACCTTTTTTTTTTTTTTAACAAACATGATACAAACAATCAAACACTAACACTAAAGTACTACAAAAAAAGAAAAAAATGCACTAAAAACACCAACAACCACCAACAAAATCAAGTCTTTAACAATGCTCCTCTGTTTAGTCTAGACAATCCAATACATAAGTATACATATTATGTTCACCAGTTTGGAATTTACAAGGTCCACACACATCATTCACCTTCTTCTTCAAGAGTTATGTTTAAATTTTTTACATAATCAATAAAAGGTCTCCATATATTCTCAAACACAATTTCCTTTGATTTCAGTATATATGTTATTCTTTCTAATGGAAGGTTTGTTAACATCTGTCTTAACCACTGAGTCACATCTGGTCTATGAGTCTTTTTCCATAATAGTGCAATACATTTTTTGGCATTAAGCAAACTGAGGTCTATGAATGTTCTTTCACTTTTATTAAAATTATGCTTTTCTGGGTACAGACCCAACAAAAACAGTTTAGGATTCAATATGATTTGTTTTGAGATTATTTTTTCAATTGTTACCCTCACCTCTTCCCAAAACATTCTTATTAATCTACATTCCCATAAACAATGAAATAGGGTTCCTTTACTTTCCATGCATTTTGTGCATGTATCTGGTATATTTTTGTTATATCTATTTAACTCCTCCGGTGTAACATACATCCGCATTAACCATTTGAAATGTATCAATTTAAGGCGTGCATTTATTGATTTGGTTTGAGCTTCTGTACAAGCCAATTCCCATTGTTCCTCTGAAATTTCAATTTGCAGATCTTCTTTCCAGTAGTTTAATCTTTTCAGTGAATTTTCACTTGAAGATAGTGTCAGTGAGTTATAAAACTCTGAAATAATACCCTTTCTTTTACTATCTTTCATCATCATTTTTTCCAAGGATGAATAAATAGGTCGAGTGAGAGCTTTATTTTGATTTGATCGAATAAAGTTTCTAAGTTGAAGATATTTAAAAAAATGTGTTCTATTGAGATTAAATTTGATCCTCAGCTCTTCAAAAGACATTATGTTGTCTGCACATGGCAAATATAAATCCTGAATCTTTTGTATCCCTTTTAAATTCCATACTTTAAATACAGCGTCCGCTCTCCCTGGTTTAAAATATTGATTACCCCATATTGGACTAAATTGTGACAATAACTGTGGTTCTTTTAAATAGTTTTTAGCTTCACACCATATTTTGATCATATGCTTTACAAATGGATTTTTAACTTGTTTTTGTAATTTTTTTGCCGAATCTGAGTATATGAATATGGGAAGAGGTAAAGGTAAATTGTATGATTCCATTTCAGTCCAGTGAGGGAGATCATTTGATGAAAAATAATATGTCATAGACCTCAGTTGTGCCGACCAATAATACAACATAAAATTTGGACATTTCAGACCTCCACGATCAAATGGTAAATATAATAAAGACAAACGTAATCTAGCCCTCCTGTTGTTCCATATAAATTCCACTAACTTTTTTTTTATTCTTGAGAATAGATCTAAAGGTGGTGATAAGGGAATGTATCGAAATAAATAAAGTATTTTAGGTAAAATATTACTTTTAAGTATATTGATTCTCCCGATCATCGACATTGGTAGTGACATCCATCTCTGAGTTAACTCATTGATATCTGACATTAAGGCTTCATAGTTGACACTGGCGACTGATTCTAGCTTAGGCATAATTTGGATTCCTAAATATTTAAACTGATTTACAACATTGAATTGATTTACCTCAGGGGCTGGGTAATTTCTCTGGGTCTCATTTAGCATTAATATTGAAGATTTAGTTTTATTTATTTTATATCCTGATATTTCCCCAAAATTCTTTATTAAATTCAACAAGGTTGGAATTGATTTTTTTAGATTCGACATAAACAAAATTATATCATCGGCGTACAGGGAGATTTTATGTTCTGTTGGTCCAACTTTAATTCCATATATTTGTGAATGTAAACGTATCGCTATCGCTAAAGGTTCAATTGCCATAGTAAACAGTAAAGGTGAAAGTGGACAGCCTTGTCGACATCCTCTATTGATTTTTATTGGTTTTGAAATATTGTTATTTGTTAGGATTTCTGCTGTAACATTATTGTATATTATTTGAACCCATTTTATGAAATTATTTCCAAGTCCAAACCTTTGTAGGACTTCAAAAAGAAAGGGCCATTCAACTCTATCAAAGGCCTTTTCGGCGTCCAATGATAGGAGAGCTGTATCCGGTGCTTCTTTATTAAAATAAATAATATTAAATAGTCTTCTTACATTATGGAAGCCTTGTCTACCCTTTATAAAGCCATTCTGATCTCGATTAATAATATTTGGTAAAATTTCTTGTATTCGTCTTGCTAAAATTTTACAGATTATCTTAAGGTCGGCGTTTAATAGGCTTATTGGTCTCATATTTTCACATTTATTAGAGGGCTTACCTGGTTTTGGCAGCAGTATAATTAAGGCATTATTTATGTATGATGGTAAATTATTATTTTGAAATGCTTCTAAAACCATTTCCAAAAAAGGTTTTATTAATTTATTCTTAAATTTTTTATAAAGGTCAACTGGAAGACCATCTGGTCCTGCACTTTTTCCTGATTTCATATTATCAATGGCTAGCCCAACTTCTTCTTGACTAATTTTAGACTCCAATATCTCCCTGTTTTCATTTGGAATACACGGTATAGATAGTTCGTTCAAAAACCCATTTAGTTTTGTTAAATCAGGTTCATTTTTGGTATCATATAATTTTTCATAGTAATCTCTAAAGGCTCTATTACTTTCTAAAGGATCTATAACTACCTGTCCGTTACTTATAATACTGGTAATTGGTGTTTTAATTTCCAAATGTTTAATCTGCCATGCTAATAATTTTCCTGATTTTTCACCTTGTTCATAAAAAGATTGTTTCAATCTTAGAAGACTCGAGGCAGCTCTATTCGCTGATTTTTTGTCGTATTCAGCTCTCAAAATCAGTAATTCATTCTCCAACCTTGGGTCACTTCCTGCATACACTTTTTCCTGAAGACTTTTTATTTTATGTTCCAATTTAGCTCTCTCCTCTCGAGTCTTCTTAGATTTTGATCCTGTATAACTAATAATATGTCCCCTAATAAAAGCTTTGAAAGCCTCCCACTTTACACATGCTGATGTTTGTGTAGTATTGATGTCAAAGAACTCGTCTATCTGTTTTTCTATATACTTGACAAATTCCTCATCCTGAAGCCATTTATGCTGAAATTGCCATCTACCTGATTCCTTTGTCAATTTTTTATCTACATATATTAGACAACAGGGTGCATGATCAGAGATCACGATGTTATCATAAAAGCAGTTTTGAATCTTGGACCTTAATTCTGTGGAAATCAAAAAATAATCAATACGTGAGAATGTCTTGTAGGTACTGGAATAACAAGAATAGGCTTTAACTTGTGGTTTCATTTCTCTCCATATATCTAACAATCTCAATTCTTTCATAAAATGATTAATAGTCATCCTACATCCAATGTGCGTACAATCCAGTCCTGTTGATCTATCCACACCTGGATTCAATGTACAGTTAAAATCCCCTGCTATTATATGTTGCCCTGTAAGTGATGATAAGATGAGAAATAAATTAGCAAAGAACTTCTGATCATCTATATTGGGACCATATAAGTTCACAAGATTTATATTTTCTAATAGCAAAGAACCTTGAATGATTACATATCTTCCAAATTTGTCTCCAATTACATTTTTCACTTGAAAAGGAACTGATTTATGTATGAGAGTCATAACTCCCCTGGCTCGGGATGAAAATGAAGAGGTGAATACACTTCCCTGCCATCTACTCCTAATTCTTTTAACATCCTCCTCTATCAGATGAGTTTCTTGTAAAAACACAATTCTTGAACCCATGTCCTTTATTTTATTCATAACTTGTTTAAGTTTTTTTAAATTTTGTAGACCTCTGCAATTCCATGAAGTTAAATTAAGATTAACACTTTGGTCCATGATCAATAGAGAGTTTGGGATTACCTTGCAGTGTAAACATGCTCATACAGAGAAGCAAAAACATGAGTGGTTGAACATTCATCCTACAAACTACACACAAACAAATTTCCCCTTCCCACACTTGTGGCAAACCCCCCAAAATCAAAAGAAAAATTCTGTCTCCCGATATAGCCATCGACCGTTCCACACCCACGGGGAACAGCCTAAGCCACTCCTTCTTCATCCTCCCAATCACCCTAACTCTACTGCTTTTAATGACGTAACATTAACTCTCCTCTGTAGTTTTCCAACTTAACTCCAAAATTTTTAACAACTTTGTACATCATAGTTTTTTTTTTTTGTTTGTTTTGTTTTTGTTTTGTTTTTTTAATATATAATACAATCTATATTTTGTAACCTTACTATTTACTTCAAGTCAGTCAGATGCCTGTGCAAATGCTTAATTATTCTACCTTATATTTTGTTCATGCTTAGCTCCCACCAGTCTCTTCTTCTTCTTTGATCTTCTTGATGAACTCCTGCGCCTCCTCTGGGGTCTTGAAGATGTGGGTTCTGCCCTCATACGTGGTCAGCAGTCTCGCAGGATAGATCACACCATGACGAATCCCAAGGTTGCGCAGCTCCTCACGTACGGGATCAAACTGCTTCCTCAATTGCTGGATTCCTGTGGCCAAATCTGGGTAGAACCGCACCTGCTGGTCCTGGTGTTTAATCTCCCCCTTAGCTCGTGCAGCGCTGAAGATCTTCATCCTGTCTCTGTTGCTAAGAAACTTCATAATTAAGGTCCTCGGCGGTCCCTTATCTCTCCGTGGGCCAATGCGATGTGCTTTTTCCAGAACCACTGCTGATTGCAACTCCTCGCTGCCCAGCACCTCCGGAATCCACTTTTCCAGAAAGGAACATACGTCCCGACCTTCTGATTCCTCTGGAAGACCCACCAGCCTCAAATTATTCTGTCTCGACCGAGATTCCAAATCCAAAATATTATCTTCCAGAGATTTATTTTTTTTTTCCAAAGTGCGCACCTTTAATTGAAGACGGGTGACGTCATCTTCAGCACTAGCGAGACGGAGCTCCATCTGCGCCGTTCGTTCTACACAGTCACCCAATTCCTTTCTTATTCCTTCCAACGCTGTCATAATCCCATCAAATCTAGAGGAAAAGTCCGCTCTCATTGAACTCATGGCAGCCATCAGCGCATCTGCGCCATTCCCCGCAGATATCGCACCGTTGCCAGCCTCCTCCGCCATATATGGAGTTTTGTTTGCTGCGTCACAGACCTGAAAGTCCGTTAATTTGGACTGTTTCGGCGGCTCGCTTTTTCCTTTTCCTAGTTTTCCAGCCTAAGGCTTCGCCGACATATCCTCGCCCAAATGCTGGGATACGTTCTGTCCCAAATGAGAGAGTTATTTGCCGATTTTTTTTCTCCAGGAGCAGAGCAGAGCGAGACACGTCCGTCCTACGTGGCAGCCATAACCGGAAGTATGACATTTGTAATTTACTGAGATGTACTAGCACATACTACACATTATACAGTGCAAAATTTGTTAAACTACAAAAAAAGCCTTATTAGTTTTTTGTTTTTCTTATTTCAGACAAAAATAAAAAGAAGTTTTTACCTTTACGTGTTTCAACTGTCCATTGCAGTCTTCCTCAGAAGTATCAGCTGATTGCTGTGAAGTGTCATTTATCAGCTACCTTTCCTAGGCGGGGCCAGCCCAGCGGAATGGTCAGATCCACTGGGCTGGCCCCACCCTCCGCTGTCCGACTGTTTCTGGAGAATGTAGTCCCAGGTGTGGGAAACACACACACACACACACACACACACACACACACACACACACACACACACACACACACACACACACACACACACACACACACACACACACACAGAGAGAGTGGTGTGAAAAAGTGTTTGCCCTCTTCCTGATTTCTCATTTTTTTATGTTTATCACATTTAAATGTTTCAGATCATCAAAAAAAAAAATTAAACAAAGATAACACAAGTAAACACAAAATGCAGTGTTAAAATGATGGTGTTTATTATTAAGGGTAAAAGAAATCCAAACCTACATGGCCCTGTGTGGAAAAGTGCCCCCCCCCCCCCCCCCCCCCCGTTAAAACATAAATTAACTGTGGTTTATCACATCTTTGGAATGCTGAGTTGAATTTCTCTAGCCACACCCAGGCCTGATTACTGCCACACCTGTTCTCAATCAAGAAATCACTTAAATAGGACCTGCTTGACAAACTGAAGTAGACCAAAAGATCCTCAAAAGCTAGACATCGTCCAAAGAAATTCAGTAACAAATGAGAAACAAAATAATTGAGATCTATCAGTCTGAAAAAGGTTATAAAGTCATTTCCAAAGCTTTGGGACTCCAGCGAACCACAGTGAGAACCATTATCCACAAATGGCAAAAACATGGAACAGTGGTGAAACTTCCCAGGAGTGGCCGGCCAATCAAAATTACCCCAAGAGCGCAGTGACAACTCATCCAAGAGGTCACAAAAGACCCCACAACAACATTCAGAGAACTGCAGGCCTCACTTGCCTCAGTTAAGGTCAGTGTTCATGACTCCACCATAAGAAAGAGACTGGGCAAAAATGGCCTGCATGGCAGAGTTCCAAGACGAAAACCACTGCTGAGCAAAAAGAACATAAAGGCAGTTTTGCCAGAAAACATTTTGATGATCCCCAAGACTTTTGGGAAAATACTCTGTGGACTGACGATACAAAAGTTGAACTTTTTGGAAGGTGTGTGTCCCATTACATCCAGCATTAAAGTAACACAGCATTTCAGAAAAGGATCATCATACCAACAGTAAAATATGGTGATGGTAGTATGATGGTCTGGGGCTGTTTTGCTGCTTCATGACCTGGAAGACTTGCTGTGGTAAATGGAACCATGAATTCTGCTGTCTACCAAAAAATCGTGAAGGAGAATGTCCGGCCTTAAGTTTGTGACCTCAAGCTGAAGCACACTTGGGTTCTGCAGCAGGACAATGATCCAAAACACACCAGCAAGTCCACCTCTGAATGGCTTAAGAAAAACAAAATGAAGACTTTGTAGTGGCCTAGTCAAAGTCGTGACCTGAATCCGATTGAGTTGTTGTGGCATGACCTTAAAAAGGCAGTTCATGCTCGAAAACCCTCCAGTGTGGCTAAATTACAACAATTCTGCAAAGATGAGTGGGCCAAAATTCCTCCACAGCACTGGAAGAGACTCATTGCCAGATATCGCAAATGATTGATTGTCGTTGTTGCTGCTAAGGGTGGCCCAGCCAGTTATTGGGTTTAGGGGGCAATCAGTTTTTCACACAGGGCCATGTAGATTTGGATTTTTTTCCCCCTTAATTATAAACACCTTCATTTAAAAACTGCATTTTGTGTTTACTTGTGTTATCTTTGTCTAATATTTAAATTTGTTTGATCTGAAACATTTAAGTGTGACAAACATACAAAAAATGAGAAATCAGGAAGGGGGCAAACACTTTTTCACACCACTATACAGTGGTGCATATTTTTCCGGGGGGGAGTGGGACAGACAACACATGACCCTACTGTAACCGAAATATGTTAATTTTATATTATTTCTTTCTTCTTCTTTTTTTTTTAAATTTCCACGGTAATTTTGCATATGGAGCTTACCATTTGAAGTATTGTACAACTGAGGCTTGAATGTTGGAATATTGGGCCAGTTGGGGTCCCCCCAGACATCCTGTGTTTGGACGTTTTACTGGTGTCATCCTTCTCTCCTTCCTCTGCTCTCACCTCTCCTGGACCCTCTGCCTGAACACTTACCTTTCCTTGGCCCCTCTCTTCTCTCTCATCTTACCCTCTGTGAGCCCTCATTCAGGTTCTCTGTCTTTCTATGGTGGTATACAAACAGGTTAGAAAATATCAAGTGTCATGTTTTGTCCCGCAGGATTTTTTTTGCCATGGTTTACAAAAATGTGTATTTTTTTTTTGTATTCTAGTGGGGTTTTTTTTTTCTTTGAGAGAGTATGGAAGGGGAAAAACATTCATAGTAATTTACTCATGCATACTTAAATTATATGATCAGAGGTGGGTATAGTAGCCAGAAATTCTACTCATGTAAAAGCAGTGCTTTGAAATTAATAATTAAAAGTAGATGACCAAAATCTTTCTTGTTGAATTAACCTCTTGCACTCCGGTCAATTTTCCTAAAAACGCCAAAAAATAATGTGCCCAAAGTAAATCGAAAGCTGTTATTCAACCCTTTGCAGCATCTTCATGGGGTTGGTCTCATTTAAAAGAAAACACTTTGAATTTTTTGGCAAAAAAAACATGATCTCTCTAAGTGCTCCGGCCACTGAGTTACAGTGATCTAAACATAGTGAACTTGAAGAAAATAAATTTGGCCTGGGTGTGTTTTTGGATACAAATGCTTGCAAATAACACACAGCTTCAGATCCGGGCTGGAAAATGCAACAGAAATGTAGAACCAAGTGTTATCCAGCTGAGGTCCAAATTTTGTAACAATACCACAAAAAATGAATATATTACACAGCTTTGTTCTCAGGTAGTTCCCAGGCGTTTTGGAACTGTGCCAAATTGTGCCAAATGGCACAGTGTGGAAAAACGTCTATAACTTTTGAATGATTCAACATAGAAGCTTCATCTTGGGCTCAAATGAAAGGTCACATTCAGGGCTGTGTCTGTGTGTGTGTGTGGGGGGGGTTGTCCCCCCACCACCCCCGCTACAGAGGTTGGAGATCGGCCATCGCTACATGACGGATTACACTCGGATGTGGCATGTTTCCACAGCAACGCTGTCACCGCGGCTCCCCCCAGCCCCCCCGCTACAGAATCGTAGCGGCGGGGGGGGGGGCGTTCATGGTCCGGAGGCGACGAACGAACCGTGTAACGCGGCGCACGCACTTCGGACATCGTGCGCCGCACAGTTGTAATTTACCGATCGGTCAAAAGTCATTTTTGATTACAATTTTCAGGGATAAAAAATAATTTGGCTTATAACACCTTACCTCTTCACAGCCGCATTGTCCTGGCCAACTTCTCTTCCTCATTGTCAGACGAACACGACGCTGGTCCGCTCGTGGTTCTGGTCTCGCGACCCGGTCAAAACATAATTCCATGATTGCGGTTTTGGCGAATGATTTACGACCTTTGTCGTCGGCCTCCGTCGGTCTCTGTTGACCATATAAGAGAATCCTAAACACTCTGCTGGAATTAAAAAAAAAAAAAAAAATAATAAAGCACTGCCTGTGGCTGCTGAAGCAGTCTCTCTTCACCCAGCCTTTTTAGACAAAACAGCTCAGCGAACTTCTGTGCTTCAATTGGCTCGCTGCGTTGGTAGGCGGGTCCTTCTTGCCAAGTTTTCAGTCATTGGTTCTTCAAGGTTTCAGAAACCCAATTCAACGCTCTTATTAGTCGAATGAGAGGTCAATCAGATGAACTAATCTGTTCGCGGCGGTGTCTGCAGCTTTTATTTTCAGTGCGTGCTTGGACGCCATACACCACCTACATCACAATCTCCATCATGTGACCTAGAGCGCACGAGAGCGCCCTCGTGCGCTCTCGTGCACTCTAGGACACAGAGACTTGCCCACCCGTGGGACAACGGAGCACAAGAGGTTAAGGGTACAAAGAGCACCCACATAAAAACTTGAGTAATGACTTCAGCCTTGAAGGTTTGAGGTTTTTCTCCATAATTGACAATTTTCTTATAGTTTTCTACTTTTCTCTGTAAATGTATCTAAATTTGAAACCATTTTCCTCAAATTTGTAATGTCCTCATTAGGGATGGGCATTCGGTGAAATTTTCTTCACCGATCGTCGGGAGAATTAATGATTAATAATCGGTTAATCATTAACATTTTTAGGTACGTAACAAGGCAGGTAGACTACATTAGAACATCAGGAATCACCAGCACGGAGAGCCCTCTCTCTGTTCTCGTGTTGGCTCGGCTCGGGAATCTCGCAAGCTGATTGGCCGAGACGTTTCACCCCGCAAGCTGATTGGCCGAGACGTTTTACCAGCTTCTCTCCCTGCCGAGCGGCCACCCAACAAACGACCGCATTCATTGCTCTATCGCTCGTGTTACTTAGTCTAGCTGCGCAGAACTTTTTGCTGTTCTCTTGTGCAATTTTGTGCGAAATAGTCTTCCCGTCGAGCCACTACGCGGCCTCCTGCAGCTTCCCTCGACGTGTGTACACCGAATCTTCATGACTTTCTCAATAAAGTTTCTGAAAAAAAAAAAAGAATCTTCACGACCGCCATTACTCAGCGCGCAACCACTGTTGGCGGTTTCTTCGCGTAATAAGGGTGTTCCATGGACCCTGTCGATGAGGTATATTTGTATGCTGCATTGCAGTGATTGTAGTACACCTGGTCATTTTTAAATTGAAATGGTCCCATGCAACACTTCGCCGTAACCGCTTCATGATTTAGCGATTGCCCTACGGAAGCCCGCATGTATCAACTGAGGCACGCCAGGGTACGGCGATGGTGTAATGTTGCCCCCTGGTGCCCAAATTTTGCCATTGCATTGTTTGAGGACGGCCGTGCACTAGGCCTCGGATTGTTTTAAAAAAAAAAAAAACGGTTTGTCGACGAAAATGAACTTCCTCGGTGAAATTCTTAATGATCAATTATCGGTTAATCGGTAAATTATGCCCATCCCTAGTCCTCATGTAAAATGGACCTTTCTTGTACATTTGAGACTTTATTATAAATTTGTGGATTATTTTATGGCTAATTTTTGCCTATTTAAAAAAACAAAACAAAACATAAAATTACTGTTTTGTTTTTTTTAATAAATTTGAAACAGACTGCGGTAATTTTTTTTTTTTTTTTACCTTTTTTCCTTATAATTTACACTTTTGATCGTAATTTTGCAGAGCCAGAACAGAACAATAATTTAACTCGGATTTCAAAGGAAAAAAAATAATAAAATTGTATTTAATGAAATGACCAAAGATGCAGTTATTTCTGTTATATTATTTCTATAGATTTATAGTTTTTTTTTTTTTTTTTTTTTAGAAATGTCCTCACCACCCAGACAGCAGGAAAAACCTCCTGTATTTTGAAACCCAAATGTTGGTATGTTTAGTTTGTCTGAAGGCTGCTGACAGATTAAAGTCACTGACTTCGTGAATTTCGGTCATCTTAACTTGCCAGGTACATAATAATAAACATAAATTAGTAAATTAATTTTAACTTAGGTAAAGGTAAAAACATCTCCTTTTTATTCTTGTCTGAAATAAGAAAACAACTAATAATTAAAAAGAAGACAAAATGAATCAACTTGAGCTCCTAACCACACCTGTTAGCTCAGCGACTCTTCCGTTATTGCTTCCGTTACCAGCAGGTTAAAACAATGATAAATGCCTTCACCTCTTCTGTTTTTTTCCCCATGTTTAAAGTGCTTTAATAAGCTCATGTTTCTCTGGGACAGTGACGCTAGTAGCAAGACACTCTTACTGCTGACTGGAACACGCAGGCAGGGTGCTTCTGATCTCCGCACGGATGACGGTCACGCGCATTGTTCGTGGGCGTGCTTGTGGACTGTCATTCCTTCATATTTTTTCTAAAATTTATATTTCCTCATAGAGTGGTGGCGTAAATTCAAGCGTGGCGGACCGCCACCTGGAAATGTTACCAGAGGAAACCCTGATTGTAGCCTACCTTCTTGGAATTGTATAAATGTCAGTTCTATTTAAATGACAGAGAACAGGTTTTTAAGTGTCCATTTGCAACTTTCTGCCATTTACACTGACCCTTGTGAAAAGCCAGAAAAGCCAAAGCACATGATCTTGACACTCATTTTGTCTGAGATTTGAACAATTTTGAAAGGGAAAACAAGCGGAAAAGTGTAGCACATGCTTTGTGTTTGGCTGTAATGTTGCGTTCATATACGTACATTTGCAAGCTAGCACAGATTTTACAGTGTGACTTAGAGTCTGTTTCCTGCCAAACAAGCTTCTGGAGAATTCAGACTGAGCAATCAATAATACAATAGTATCTTGCTGGAGGTATTTTCCTAGTCTGGTGATGGCAAACAGAAGGCATTCACACAGCTGCGTCATTAACTGCTTGGTAATTGTGAAAGTGAAGACAGTAAGTAATGCTGACAGATAGCTCTTTTGTCATCTAATTGGTGTTGTCATTTTTAAGCCTGTACCTGTAGGGTGCAGTTGTAGAGATTTGAAAAAGGTATAATTTTTGCACTGGAATTCCCGTTTTACTGGCTTTAATCATGTTTGTTTTTATTAGTATTTTTAAAATCCTGACCAATATAGAGGCTTGTACTTTTTCTGAATAGTTAAAAAAACAGAATAAAATACCCCCCCCCCCCCCCCCATATTTGTAGGTTTCATGTTGGGTTACTCTCGTAAGTTATTTGTTGCTATAGCAGGGGTAGGGTGTGGACATGGAGAAGGTGTACCCCGACTCCCCAGTGTGTATGTCATTCTTTAGGCAAGATTGAGCTCCACCTTCTTGGAATACAGTTGACAACAGTATTCCATTTGCTTTTCTCTACAGCAGGGGTGCTCACACTTTTTCAGCATGCAAGCTACTTATAAAACAACCAAGTCAAAATGATCTACCCACTACAAAAATGCAAAACATATAATTATTTATATATAATGTATTGTATATAAATGTATACATTTCAAATGTATTAAGGATTCTTTGTATGTACAATGTATGTTGATGTACCTTGCATAACTGAATAAGCCAATATTGCACAACACACATAATAAATAACTATTAACATTTTTTGTAATTACCTGAGTTTACTTTGATGACTTGCACTGAATTAGCCAGGGATGCATAGTCCGGACAGTAGCTGCTGACAGCCAGCCTCAAGCACATTTCCAAATGTTCATCAGTCATGGTGGAACGGTATTTGGACTTAATGATCTTCATGTAGGAAAAGGCTGACTCACATAAATAAGTGGTAATTCAAGAAGTCTGGGAACGCATCGTCCTGCCTGCACTTGGCAATAAATCCATTCACACGCCCAACCATTGCAGGTGCTCCATCTGTGGTGATAGACACCAATTTGTACACTGGGAGCTGAGTTTTCTCGATAAAGTTTTTAAACGTCTGAAATATGTCCTCTCCTCGTCTGTTCTTTCATGGGAGGTGCTGTCAATTCGCCCTTTTCACATTCCCCACAATGCAATGTGCAACCGGCAACAAACGGTAGTTTGTTTACACTGGCTCACATGCATACACGTCGAAATAAAGCCACAAATCAGGGTTCCAGATGTGTAGTACCTTTCTGTAGTAATCGCCAGGGTACAGACAAGGAACAGGGCATAAGAAGATCATACTATAGGTTTCCCAGCGGTGAAAAAAACGCAGATCTTCGGCGAATTTGGGAGAGCAAAATCTGGCGATTACTACAGAAAGGTACTACACATCTGGAACCCTGATTTGTGGCTTTATTTCGACGTATCTTGAACTCTGTCTCTGTGTATGCATGTGAGCCAGTGTAAACAAACTACCGGATGTTGCCGGTTGCGCATTGCATTGTGGGGAATGTGAAAAGGGCGATATTTGCTCCTCTTTTGCAGTGAGATCACTAAACACCATACGAATGAAAATGCACATCTGGGCTGTGTCACTCACATCTGTAGATTTGTCCAACTGCAGTGAGAAACACTCACAATCTCCGATGTCCTTCCACATTTGCTGGGTTAAATCCTCAAGCAAGGGCTTAAAATCTGAGGTAATTCGCTGACTAGCTTGTAAGTTTTGCTGCGCTTAGCGCCGTTGTTTACGCATGAGCGGTGACCTAAAGGTCAAAATTCAGTTGTCATCTGAATGGTTGCCCTGTATGTCAATCAAGTGACGGGATGTTTGATAGGCTGACAAATATTTTTTTTAATGTCACGCTGCGATCGACCAGTACATAGGCTGACAAATATTTTTTTTTTTTAATGTCACGCTGCGATCGACCAGTACTACCTCCGCGATCGACCAGTAGATCGCGATCGACGTAATGAGCACCCCTGCTCTACAGCCTTCATAACCTAACCATTTGGCCACTAAACTGGCTCTCCACCTGCTGAATGATCTAGATCAAGTGTCAGACTCATTCCATGGAGGGCCAAGACCCTCCACCCAGTGTCTTAACAAGTGATTTCCCTGAATTTCTTCCCACTGATTGCTGATCAGCGAAAAAACCTGCTGAAGACACTGGGTGGAAGTAAAACATGTAGGGTCTTTGGCCCTCCATGGAATGAGTTTGACGCTCCTGATCTAGCTAGTCGGTCTCTAGAGAAGAACATCCATCCATCCATCCATCTTCTTCCGCTTAATCCTTTTCGAGAACAATGGTTTAAAAAAAAAAACCCAAAAAACCCCCATTGCAACAGAACAGCAGTAACTTGGTCAGCCTGCAGGTCGTAACTCACAGGATAGAAAGGGCCGAGGCTTCACTGGTTAGCAGCAACTAGACTTTTTTGGGGGGTGGGTGGGCGGGGGATTGCAAATAATTCATCCACTTGTAATTTAATTATATCTTAGGCTGCATTCAGACCAGGGTAGTCCCCGGGTCTCGGTTTGACTGGGCGGGGAATGTCGAGAATTTTCACACCTTCATTTGGTTTGGTTTGCATTCACACTGCAGTGGACCCAACTGCCTGGACAACGTCATGCAGTTACAACAACTGCTCGTTTGGGGTGCTGTAGCCGAAACCACCATTGACCAGGAAGAAAAAATCTTGGCAAAGAAGAAAAATCAGGCTCATTGATTGGCCAGGACTGAAAACAGAAATTTGTTCCCTTCAGCCGGGTTGTTTGTCTTCCACAGACGAGACATTTTTTAACTTTTCGCCTCAGCTTTCACCAGTTAAAGGATGGATGGATGGATGGATGGATGGATTTGCACGTTGTCTTTGTTATTTTCTATCCAAAATGTACAACGGTAAATGCCACTCCTTCTTCTCAGACTACATGTTGCTATGGTTACACAAATGCTGACGGGCTCTTCCACCCTTTGGGCTGCTGGATACTCCATTTGGTTTCACACTGCAAGCGGAGCGCACCAGACTTGGTTTGCAAGAGAACCGAGACCCCTGTTTTCAGGGGATCCAGACCTCGCTTGTTTGGTGCGCACCAGAGTTCCAACGCACATTCAGACGGCACCAAACAAACTGAACTATGCGTGGAAGCCACTGTTTGGTCCTTTGGTCCGGACCAAACAGTGGCTGTCTGAATGTGCCCTTACTCTTATGTAGTATTGATTTTACCTCTGAAGATGTATAAAATAATCAAACACTGGCTGTAGTGTTAGATTTGCTCATTTTGTTTGTGGTTTTACACCGTCTCTCCTCATGCGTGCTCCTGCAGCGGGGTGTTTTTGGGGCAGGCGGACATTTTTCAACACAAACCCAGCACTTGGTACATGCAGTCAGGATGGAGACGTGGCGAGACGTCCACCAGCAGGCTGGGGGAGGTGGAGGAAGGGACGGTGTTGAAAACCTCGCGGGTGAGTGTTATTTTTTTTTTTTTTAAATCACACACTGTTTTTGCTGATGTGTTCCATCAATTCTCACTGTAGACATGGAAGTGAACGCAGTGCAGCAGTGCATTTGATTAGTTAAACTCAGCGTTTGCACGCCACTCTGGGACAAATTTGATTGGTGAAATTGGCGGAAGTTGACGAGGATTGGCCAAAATTGTGGAAAAGTTGCAGTGATTGGACAAAGTTGCAAGGTCGCGCAATAGTCGTGCTGATTGGCTGATTTTGCGTGAATTGACGCGATAACAACATGACTGCTAAATGCCCAAGCTGCCTAAACATACTTATGCTTGTGGTATGTTGTCTTTAAAACTCATCCATTGACATGGACTGCAGCAGAGTTTGATTTAGAGCTTTAGAGTTAATCTAAAATATCTTTGATGGTATGGCCAAGAAAGTCTTCTAGCTGTACATTCTGCAAAGGTCATACATCATTTAGACCCAAATTCTACTGGAATATTTTTGACAAAACCCCTGTGGATTTTTTTAGGGGCCGGAAATCCATTTTACTGCTTTAACCACTTGCACTCCGTTGTTCCGCGGGCGGGCAAGTCTCTGCGTCCTAGGACGCATGAGGGCGCACAAGAGCGCACTCGTGCGCGCTCGGACGCATAACGCATGATATACTGATGATGGTGCAGATGGAGATGGTGCTGGCCTCCAAGCGCCACTGGGAAAAAAATGCTGCAGACACAGAACAGATTAGTTCATCTGATTGACCTCTCATTCGACTAATAAGAGCTTTGAATTGGGTTTCTGAAACCATGAAGAGCCAATGAAAGAAAACCTAGGAAGGAGGACCCGCCTCCCAACGCTTTGAATGCAGTGAGCCAATTGAAGCAGAGAAGTTCGTGAGCTGTTTTTTTTTTTTTAAGGCTGGGTGAAGACTGGCTGCTGGAGCGGATCAAAAAAGGACACAGGAAGAGCCCCACAGACCCAGCAGCATGGAGACCATCCACAAATGCAACCTGTGTGACAGGGAGTGCCATTCGTGGATCGGCATGTTAGGCCACAGGCGGTGCTTATTTTGTATTGGTTCCAGCAGAGTAGACGTTGTGATTTCTTCCATGGTCATCATAGACCGACGGAGGCTGACCACGAAGGCTGAGTGACACACACGCCTTCGCCAGTCTTTTTTTAATTACTACTGTTATTTGTTTTGAAAAATCGTTTGCCAAAAACCGCAATCATGGAAGCACAAAACCGCAATAATGGAATTATGTTTTGATCGAGTCGCGAGACCAGAACCAGAGCGGACCAGCGTCGCGTTCGTCTGACAATGAGGAAGAGAAGTTCGCTAAGACTCTGCTGTGAAGAGGTAAGGTGTTATAAGCTAAATTATTATTTATCCCTGAAAATTGTAATCAAAAATGACTTTTGACCCATCGGTAAATTACAGCTGTGCGGTTCACGAAGTCTGAAGTTCGTGCGCCGCGGTACAAGGGGTTGCTCGCAGTGTACAGGCTGTGAACGCCCCCCCACCCCCGCTATTCTTCTGCAGCGAGGGGGGGGGGTGGCCGCGATGATTGCACTGCTGGCCCACATCACCACATGAGGCTAATCCGTTGTGTAGCGATGGCCGAAGTCCATCCTCTGTAGTGAGCGAGGGGGGGGGGCAACCCCCCCCCCCACACACACACAGTAGCGAGGGGGGGGAAGCCGCTGTGACAGCGTTGCTGTTGAAACATGCAACGAGTGTAATCTGTCATGTAGCGAGAGCAGAACTCCGTCCTTGATAGCGGGGGGGGGGACGACCCCCCCCCCCCACACACACACACAGACACAGCCCTGAGTGTGACCTTTCCTTTGAGCCTAAAATGAAGCTTCTACATTGAATTATTCAAAAATTACAGACGTTTTTTCAAACTGTGCCATTTGGCACAATTTGGCACAGTTCCAAAACGCCTGGGAACAGCCTGAGAACAAAGCTGTGTAAAATATTCATTTTTTGTGGTATTGTTACCAAATTTGGATCTCAGCTGGATAACACTTGGTTCTACATTTCTGTTGCATTTTCCAGCCGAATCGGACAGCTGTGTGTTATTTGCAAGCATTTGTATCCAAAAAAACCACCATGTCCAAATTTTTTTCCTTCAAGTTCAGTATGTTTAGATGACTGTAACTCAGTGGCCGGAGCACGTAGAGAGATTATGTTTTTTTGCCAAAAAATTCAAAGTGTTTTCTTTTAAATGAGACCAACCCCATGAAGATGCTGCAAAGGGTTGAAGAACAGCTTTCAATTTAGTTTGGGCACGTTATTTTTTGGCATTTTTAGGAAAATTGCCCGGAGTGCAAGTGGTTAAAAACCTGATGCATTCATGTAGTTGAAACTGTGGCTGATTCCAAAATGTAGAATTCTGCATTTTTAAAATAAGTTTTTCTTTTTAATCCCACACGACCCAGTCATGGGAGCAGTTATGTCATGTTATAGTTGGGATGAGGAGTGATGGAAACAGTGACTCCCGTCTTGACAAGTCCTTTGAGGAGCAAGTCATGTGCGCTTGTGATGTCTTATCAACTATTGTGAACAGCTATTTAGACAGTTAGTCTCAATTGTTGTTTACTAATTTCAAGTTTCAGTGGCCACAAGATCATACATTCTGCATGTATAGTTTCACTAGCCAGATCTGATTGGAAAAAAAGTTACACATGGTATACCTCTTAAAAATGGATAATTTGAGTACTCTGTGTTCTTTGGCACCTCTGATGTAATCTAGTGTTGAATTTTTGATTGGAGGAACCCTTCCATAATCCCCCATTTTCATATATATATATATATATACTGTATATACGAGTTTTTTTGTGTTGTTTTGTATTATATTTAACTATTTAGCTCATGAGGAATGTCCTCATTGTGCAGTTGTATGTTTCAAATCTATTTCTAGATTTGGGTACATATACAGCCAAGAGATGAAAAATACTCACTCATGTACCGCGCACACACACACACACACACACACACACACACACACATCACAAATAATCAAATTAACTGAAACAAAGGGTGTACGCTAAAGCATCAGATTCTTCATGACGATGCCTGAGGGTAGTATCTCACTGGGCTGTGACCAAAAAATCCTGTGACAAATCTGCGAATTGGCAACAATTTTCACTTGGAATCGCACTGAATTGGCACTTTTGTGTATGTTTCACGAATATCGCAAGAATTTCACACGGACTCCCAGTGAATTTTGGGCCAGAATTCACCGGGAGTTCACATCCATGCCATGCACATTCTGCACAACATTTGTGCAACATTTGCATGACAAAACTGTGTATTTTTTGTCACTTATGATGGTCCCGCAACAGCCACGCATATCCCATGCAACAGTCACATGACAGTTATCAAATCGGGACCATATTTCCCCATTTTAGCAGTCATTTTATCATCAGACGTCAAAGCAGGATCTACCACAGAGAAGAAGTGCAGAGACTGCTGGATGAGGAGGCTGCCTCAGAGTCCTCTGCATCAGATGCTGCAGGCCCTGGGACTGGCTACACTTCCTCTGTAGGCGTGTCCTTAGCCTTGCCTTTCTTGCCCTTGGGTGGCATGGTAACACTGTTGGTTGCAGTTGTGTCACTGTGTGCTAGAAAATGACAAAGATGTTTGCGCCTGTCTTGCTCTCGGAATGTCTTGTCCTTTTTGTCTTTAGTCACAATTTAGTTTCATATGTCCCCAACTCCTTGCAAAGTTGTTAACATGTCTGTAATGTGTTTTTTATGACTTACAAGACATATCACTCAAATGTCTCTTGTCTCTGTTTTTTTGCTTTAAAGTTTCACTTAAGCCCTGATCCCCGAAAAAAGGCAAGTTTAGACGGAGCGTTTTTGGTGACATAACTATACACAGTGCTGACCTGTCCGTAGTGTTGAGCCAGTCAGGACTCCCTGGCTTAACCGAAGTTATCCTTCAGGCTAGGGCTGTGCGATATGACAAAAATTTCATTTCATGATATGTCATCTTATATCATGATAACAATATATATCACGCTATACATTTTCTGTAAATTCTACAGTTTCGATAAGCACAATAAAAGGACCATCTCTCTCTTTTTTTTTTTAACTTTTTTTACATGTACCTTTTTTCCTTATAATTTTGCAGCCGCTAGTCCAGCAGAAGCTAACGGTATTCAAATACTTTGCAAGCAGTTTCATGAAATGGTCAGTCAGAAAGCAACTCATACCGGCAAGGACATCACCCGGGTTAACAAAGTCAGGATTTTCTGGCAGCGGAGGGCGAAGGACAGAGGAATCTGATCAAACCTAAATGAAACATTCATTGTCGCCCCCGACAGACTGCTATGATGATGATGACGAGTGTGAGATTTCGTGTGCCCCTAGTGGCAGAGCGCGGCGCTGCGCCTGTCAACTAATTCTGACATCCCTGTACTCCCCAGCTATACTGACGACTTGAACTGATTGTGCTTGTTCAGAAGGTGGCAGACATGCATTGGAGGAATCATGGCTGACATGTAATACACCAAAGAACTCCTTATTTCCTTTTCCTGTTTTCCCTTCTTTTAGCTCAGAAAGCTAATATGGCCGCTATCCATCGTCATGCACAGTCACTTAGACAGCTTCGCACACGGAAAATAGCCACGGGATACAAGTGACATTTATGTGGAATAATCATAAGACTTTGTAGATGTGGTAGAGAGCGTAAATGACCGACAGAATGCAAAATAACGATCACGATGGACGAAAACGGACCGACCACGGCAGCAAGCGAGTCCCCTTTGCCGCTGGTAAGTGATGAATTTCTTTGTTGTTTTTTTTGTTTTGTTTTTTTACATTGTACTGATTTCTTGTTCATATACTTTGAAGATAAGATAACGTACCCCTGTACAAAAAAACAGCGTCAGAAGACTGAACCATTCTTTGTGTAAATATGTCCAAAGTCCGCTTTTGACTGAGTTATGTAATTCAGTATAGCTGCCGTGGCATTATGCAAACTAGATGCGTAAAATCACTCCTATCTGAAACTTTGGATCATATTTTACATCTTTCTAATTGACAGTAAGCCATTATCTCTTACCACTTTAAAGTTATAGCCTTGGAAAGTTCTGACATCTGATCTGACGAGTTTCTTGGAAAAAATCTTTACGACTGTTGACCACTAGGGGTTATGTCACAGTTCGGCGACAGTCACACAAAGGTTAATGTGCATTTGAGACTTGATTCTCATAAATTTCTGTTTTTTCTTCTAAATCATATATGAATAAAATGTAAACATCAAGTTAAATATTTCCTGAGCCAGAGGAGAATAGCAAAAAATATAACAAAACACAAAAAATGTCTGAAAATGAGAAAATTACCCATGGCTGTCACCTACAGATATAAATTAGCTGTTAGTTTAAAGCCTGCTTCATGCTGCATTTCCCCTCCAGTCTGCCTTGGTCCGCGTACGCTTTGGACGAGCCCAGCATGCATGTGGCGCTGTACATGCTCACTTTTTTGATCAACCCAGGCCAAGCGGTTGACGTATGCGCACAACCATCATCTGTAGTTTCACTCCCGCCCGATAGGTAGCGCCAAGGCACTGACGCGCCAGGATTTTCACCAACGAAGAAACGGCGGACTTCTTCATAAAGGTTCTCTTCAAATATAGAGTCCATTTCTGCTGTTTTACTTGTCGGTTTTCACTCCTTTTCCACGAAGATGCTGCTGCTGCTGTGAAAAAAAGTATGCATGTATAATTCATGTATGTTTTTATTCTAATTTTCTGCCTTCTCGTTGTCTTCTTCGTCTACTGATGTATGCTGTGTCGATATCGCCACCTCGTGAATGGGACGTTCAGTCTTGCACATGCGCTTTTCAACGCGTTCAGGTCGTGGGCAGGCGGTGCGGTCACAAAATTTGGCCACGCGGTCAAGCACTCCGGACGCTAGCGGAGTGGAGACGATGTTTCCGGTTACACGTATACGGCCAGCAGAGGTGTAGCATGAAGCAGGCTTTAATCACTGAAAATGTAAATGTAGAGCTGCAGCCTGATTATGTCATTCTGGCTTGATTTAACCTGTTTGCTTCTTAGCAAAAATATTTGATTGGTCATGATCTGAAAATCAAAGACACAAATGGTAATGTAATTAAATACATGTGATGACTTTAACTTTATTCATTATCACAGCTTGACTAATTAAAATTATGAGAAATCAAATAAATTACATTAAGAGCCAACTTGCTTCTCTGACCAGTTTTAATTACTTATTTTGCCTGTGTGCGCCACCATCATGCACTTTTGCAGCTTTAATAAAAAATTTTTTCAGACAAAACCAAGAAACTCGGCAGTAATTTAGACCAAAGAAACGGCGGTCTGCTACATGTTTCCAATTAGCACAACTTAGCATCGTCATTTAGCGTTTTATAATTGGACATGGCGTTAACGTTACTTACCTCCTATTAAAACGAGGTTTGCAAACTATCCTCTCTGACACAGCATGATAGAAAATGGTCCCACATCCCTGGCAAACAGGAGTAGCAACTATCTGAACCCGTACTTTGGACCTAGCATTAGCAACCACTAGACCAGGGGTGGGCAGCGAGGGCCATTCCACTGCAGATTTTCTGTTCCACCCAGTCTCTTCAGCAGGTGTTTGCTCTGATTCCCTTCAAGGATTGCTAATCAGTGAAAGCACCTGCTGACGAGACTGGGTGGAATAGAAAACCTGCAGTGGAATGGCCCTCCATGGCACATGATTGCCCACCCCTGCACTAGACTGAAGCCTAGCCACCCACCACACACCTGTTCCGCTGCGCGCACTGCGGGGGAGAGGCGGGGCACTGACATGTAGTGGTGAGGAGCTTTACTGAATACAGTGGGGCAAAAAAGTATTTAGTCAGCCACCAATTGTGCAAGTTCTCCCACTTAAAAGATGAGAGAGGTCTCCAATTTTCATCATAGGTATACCTCAACTATGAGAGACAAAATGAGAAAAAAAAATATCCAGAAAATCACATTGTCTGATTTTTAAAGAATTTATTTGCAAATTATGGTGGAAAATAAGTATTTGGTCACCTACAAACAAGCAAGATTTCTGGCTGTCACAGACCTCTAACTTCTTCTTTATGAGGCTCCTCTGTCCTCTACTCGTTACCTGTATTAATGGCACCTGTTTGAACTCGTTATGAGTATAAAAGACACCTGTCCACAACCTCAAACGGTCAGACTCCAAACTCCACTATGGCCAAGACCAAAGAGCTGTCAAAGGACACCAGAAACAAAATTGTAGACCTACACCAGGCTGGGAAGACTGAATCTGAAATAGGTAAGCAGCTTGGTGTGAAGAAATCAACTGTGGGAGCAATTATTAGAAAATGGAAGACATACAAGACCACTAATCTGGGGCTCCACGCAAGATCTCACTCCGTGGGGTCAAAATGATCACGAGAACGGTGAGCAGAAATCCCAGAACCACACGGGGGGACCTAGTGAATGACCTGCAGAGAGCTGGGACCAAAGTAACAAAGGCTACCATCAGTAACGCACTACACCACCAGGGACTCAAATCCTGCAGTGCCAGACGTGTCCCCCTGCTTAAGCCAGTACATGTCCAGTCCCGTCTGACGTTTGCTAGAGAGCATTTGGATGATCCAGAAGAGGATTGGGAGAATGTCATATGGTCAGATGAAACCAAAATAGAACTTTTTGGTAAAAACTCAACTTGTCGTGTTTGGAGGAGAAAGATTGCTGAATTGCATCCAAAGAACACCATACCTACTGTGAAGCATGGGGGTGGAAACATCATGCTTTGGGGTTGTTTTTCTGTAAAAGGACCAGGACGACTGATCCGTGTAAAGGAAAGAATGAATGGGGCCATGTATTGTGAGATTTTGAGTGAAAACCTCCTTCCATCAGCAAGGGCATTGAAGATGAAACGTGGCTGGGTCTTTCAGCATGACAATGATCCCAAACACACTGCCCGGGCAACGAAGGAGTGGCTTCGTAAGAAGCATTTCAAGGTCCAGGAGTGGCCTAGCCAGTCTCCAGATCTCAACCCCATAGAAAATCTTTGGAGGGAGTTGAAAGTCCGTGTTGCCCAGCGACAGCCCCAAAACATCACTGCTCTAGAGGAGATCTGCATGGAGGAATGGGCCAAAATACCAGCAACGGTGTGTGAAAACCTTGTGAAGACTTACAGAAAACGTTTGACCTCTGTCATTGCCAATAAAGGGTATATAACAAAGTATTGAGATGAACTTTTGTTATTGACCAAATACTTATTTTACACCATAATTTGCAAATAAATTCTTTAAAAATCAGACAATGTGATTTTCTGGATTTTTTTTTTCTCATTTTGTCTCTCATAGTTGAGGTATACCTATGATGAAAATTGGAGACCTCTCTCATCTTTTAAGTGGGAGAACTTGCACAATTGGTGGCTGACTAAATACTTTTTTACCCCACTGTAAATGGGAGCGTTTGCATTTTAAATCACGATATAAGTTATAGAGTATTCTGTGAAACGTTTTTATATCGTCATCCAATATCTCGTCATATCGCACAGCCCTGCTCCAGGCCAGTTAGCATTTTTGGACAGCTGCTTTGAAAAATTGACCCACATTAAGATGGTTTTACCATTAATCTGCTTTTGAGGACCGATGCAGTTTCAGTGATTATCCTAAGCCACTGTGCATATAACTCTGCATGTCCTTCAACTGGTAAGAACTTTTATCACAGGATTTATTCTGTTTAAGCGGAAGAAGCTGGATGGATGGATGGTAAGTGCTAGCCACTATTAGCCTTGTGGGATGTGGGTGGGAATATTCACAGAACCTGGTGTTTGAAGGAGAAGAAGTGAAAAGATTTTGACATGAAACTGTAAGGCGATGAAAGGTTTCGTTTGAAGAAAAAAGGGCATAAAATACCATTTTAGACAATGTAGATTTGTTTTATGTCCACTGGAGTGCATGTTTAACTTTTTTTGCACTTTGTGACTCTCAGAAACAATATTAAGAAGGGTTCAAGGCGGGTTCTAGATGGGTTTGAGACACTCGTAATGACTGAGAGAAAATTTGTTGTACATATGTTTTGAAAATGTTCAAAATTCTTGTGACCCGAGAGCGAGGCCCGACGACTCACAGGAGTAAAATTGTGACCCCCCCCCCCCCCCAAAAAAAAAACAAAACAAAAAACAAAACAACAAATGTTTGGAAAGAATTTGGAAACTCCCTCGCAAATGCTATTTCCCAAACTAGTTGCCAGCTGTTGCAGCCCAGTGAGATGCAACCTTTATACTTAATGTTTTGTAACCCCATAGTAACATAGCAGACATTTCTATTTATTCATTGATTAGTAAATTGTAAATAATTACAAATATATTTCTTATTTAAAGTATTTGTGTATTTTTTAAAGTTATTTAATGGTGAACAGTTGTTTCATATATTCACTCTGGATTTTTGAAATTGTCTTTTTTCTTTTTTTTCTCCCTCCTCATTTCGTATTTGCTTTGTCTCATTAAAACAGTGACTGGTCTAGTAGTAGCCTGTAGACTGCTGTATGGACTGACAA
Organism: Pholidichthys leucotaenia; assembly: GCA_020510985.1. NCBI lineage: Eukaryota > Metazoa > Chordata > Actinopteri > Cichliformes > Pholidichthyidae > Pholidichthys > Pholidichthys leucotaenia. Next base: position 60,594,048 of record CM035842.1, read on the forward strand.
CTAGAATGCCAAAATGTATTTTTAAAAGTGTAGTTTAATAGTAGAACAAAGCACAGACAAACCACAGCGACATCCAGACTTTATTTAGCTCCCTAGTGTGCAGTTGCCCTCAGGGAGTCCCAAGAACAGCTAGATGCAAAAGTACTTATTGTTTCCAGATAGTTGCTTTCATAAATACACCAGAGTTTGCAGTGATGTCACAAAGCATCTGGGTATCAGAACATGTTTAATTAACATTTCTTTCAGTTAATCACAATTTGCAGTCATTTTTTATTCCCCAGTCTTTTTTTTTTTTTTTGCTCTAACCACGGATTGATTATTAAGTGCTGCTCCTCTGCAATCAATACTCAGTTTCAAACTTGGCGTATATGCTTTGTCATAGTGATGACCATCATCTGTGTCGACTCAGCTCATGAAAGTCTTTCACCATCCACGTCCTCGGGAACCAGGATGACATGTTTGTGTGTTTTGTTCTGAAGGCTAAGGGTGTCCCGATGCCTCCCCTTGCTGTCTGCTCTGAACAAGGCCTGGTGGACATGCCACATGATGGCTTGTGTGACTTTGACAGAGCATTAGAGATGAGGCAAACACAAAGCACAGCCTGCAGCCCTCTGTCACCTCTTATTACATAACAGCTGTGGCCAAGGCTAATTCACTTCTTTAGATCCTCTTATCATTCAGGTGAGGTGGTGTGGTCTTGAGCAGCCTCCTTGCTGTTTTGCAGTGCTCACTTGCTCATCTCATTAAAAATGATTAAACAGAGATTGGGAAATATTGAAATGTTTGTTTTGGTACTGGGGTGGGCGCTCTCTTTTTTTAAGTGGTATTTTGATGATTTTGAAACCTTACGTACAGTTACACAAAAGGGATGTGTTTATTGTGACTTTTGTATTGACTAAAATGTAGCCCAAACATAATCTTGGTAACAACTAGGGATGTTAAGGATTAACTGACTTTCGATTAATTGTTGATAGGAATTTAGTTGACTAAATTAAATTAGTTGTCAATTCATAACTCAGCAGTCCTCTTCAATAGGAGCTTATTCTATGAAATTTAGTGGCGTCACCGTCCAGGTGGGGGCGCACGTGGTCACCCACTGCCAGCTTTCAAACCAAACTAAAGAAAAAGCAGAAGACGCCAAACCACCAGAGCGCATGGATAATTAATAATTAATATAATAATAATTCTTCTTCTTATTATTATTATTAATCATGAGGAGACCCCAAGGCAGACCCAGGACACACTGGAGAGACTACATCTCCCAGCTGGCCTAGAAATGTCTTGGTATCCTCTCTGAAGAGCTGGAGCAGGTGGCCGGAGAGAGGGAAGTCCGGGCTTTTCTGCTTGAGCTGCTGCCGCCATGACCCAGACCTCTGGAAAAGCAGAAGAAAATGGATGGAGATTGAAAATCATGACATTTGTAATTTACTGAGATGTACCAGCACATAGAGTACACACTATACAATATAAAATTTGTTAAACTACAAAAAGGGCCATTGTCTGTAGTAGGGCTGTGCGATATGCTCAAAATTTCATATCATGATATAAGTACTCTTATATCACGATAATGAGATATATCATGATACAAAGTACATTTTCTGTAAATTCTACAGTTTAGATAATCACATAAAAAGGGCCATCTCTCTTTTTTAAACCTTTTTTACATGCACTTTTTTCCCCTCATAATTTTGTAATTTTGCAGTGTTATAGTTTTTAATTTGCATTTGAGACTTGATTCTCATAAATTTGAGGTTTTTCTTCTCAATCGTATCATATGAATAAAAAGTAAACATCAATAAGTTAAATATTTCCTGAGCCAGAGGAGAATAGCAAAAACAAATGAACAAAAAAACCCCCCGTAACATAAAAAAATGTCTGAAAATGAGAATTACCCATCCCTGCCATCTTCAGATATAAATTAGCTGTTAGTTTAAATCAGTGAAAATTTAAGTGTCGACCTGCAGCCTGAAGATGCCATTCTGCCCTGATTTAACCTGTTTGCTTCTTAGTAAAAATATTTCAGATTGGTCATGATCTGAAAATGTCATGTGAGCATTTGCCCCTCCAGGGCAAAGAAGGAGAAGACCCACTCACCAGGTGAATCTGGTAAACCATGATTTATTATGAAAATGGAAAATAAACATTGCACAAGGGCAGAAATTAAATACAACAACAAACCAGACAACATGGAGTGAAAAATTGCAACAATAAATCCAAACAGTGTGGTGAAGACAAATATGATGTTAACATAAGGATGCAGCAAAGGACACAGACTGAAGACACATATATAGAGAGGGGAGCAATCAAGACATCAAGGCCATCAGGTGGCACAGGACGAGCGGGGCTGAAAAAAACACAGAGGGGATATACCCCAAACATGATAAATGAGTAAAAAATGAACATAAAGCATGGACAGGGGCTGCAGCCCTGTCCAGGCCATTACAGAAGATCAAAGACACAAAAGGTAATGTAATAAAATACATGTGATGACTAACTTTATTCATTATCAATACTTGACTAATTCAAATTATTAGAAATCAAATAAATTACATTAAGAGCCAATTTACTCCTCCGACCCATTTAAATTTCTTATTTATTTTGCGTGTACAGTATGTGCCACCATCATGTACTTTTCCAGCTTTAATAATTTCTTCAGACAAAACTAACCCAAGATTTACATTGACTCTGGATGCAGTCCCTTGCAGATGCAGTGCGGATGTTCCCTTGTGTTCATCCCTACAAAGTCCATTTGTGTTTTGCAGTGGCATGGATGAGAACAGTTTGAAATAAAAGATCATGTGAGATTTATACAGAATAAAGCAAGATCTTGAGAAGGACCAGAGAGTGACCGAGATGAACCAATCACAGTCACGTGATAACAACAAGGAAGTATGATGTAGCAGCTCCCCACCTGGATTTTTGGGCTCTAAATAAAACGTAAGTAGCCCATTAATTTTAATTCTAATTTCTTGAATTTATAGAGTGATGATAGAGTGATAGATCGTAATTCCAGAGTCATGGACAGGATCATGAAAATTGCTCTGAGCAAAAAGTGGCTTTTGACCCTGTTCAGGACCTGTGCATGCCCGTAGAAAACAAGAAACCAGAGCAGCTGGAGAGAATCAGCACTTTGCTTGGCATTTTACACATTTGTAGTGTAGACTGCCATTCTTGAAGGTTACACATTTTTACTGTGTCAGCACCTCTTTAAAAACAACATTGCTCAGACAGTGAGGCTTTTGCTTAGTTTCTTCATCTCGAGCAAGAATACGAACACTGCTTGATCTGCTAACTCTGCTCGCGGCAATGTAGAATTGGCCATGGCTGAAGAAATGTGCAGAAAACAGCAACGCGCTGTAAAGACTGGCTCTATGACTCATTCACAGTCATGGCAAAGCAGGGTGTTACTGGAAACTTTACGTCGCAAGGTGAATGGAAACATGTTGTCAGATGGTGTGAGTGTGATTTGTGGAATCAGGAGTGTGTGTCCAGCATTGACACCAATCACAGGCGTTGGAACCAACAGGTGAGACTGTAATTGTTCAATAATGTATCCTGAGCCATTGCAATGTCCGTTTTGTTGGTCAAATGTACTGCTTTGAATGGGTGTGGTTTAACCTTTTAACTGCACCAGGCTCCGTATGGTGACAGGAATGCTTAAAGGGTGGTCAAGGCCCCCCCTAGTGGTCAAGAGTGGTAAAAAATTTTTGTCAATAAAATAGTTCAGATTTCCAAGGCTGTAACTTGAAAGTTGCAAGAGATAATGGCTCACTGTCAATTAGAAAGATGTAGAATATGATCCAAAGTTTCAGATGGGAAAAAATTTACGCATCTAATTTGCATAATGTCGCAGCAGCTATATAAATTACATAACTCAGTCAAACGTGGACTTTGGACACATTTACACAAAAAATGGTCCTTTTTTGACGCTGATTTGTCTACATGGGTATGTTTTTCTCTAATCTTCAAAGTATATGAACCAGAAAATCAAGAAAATGTAAAAAAAAACCCCATATATTTCTCTTACCTGTTGCCGGGTGGGGGGGTTTCACTTGCCCACGTGACCGGTCCGTTTTCGTCCATTGTTGCCGATGTTTCGCGTTTACTTAGTAATTTACACCCGCTTACACATCTACAAACACTTTATGATTATCCCACGTGAATTTTGTTTGTATTACGTGGCTATTTTTTCTGTTTGGTGCATTTTTCCTGTGGGAATTCATGCCGCTCGCGGGCGCCGCCATCTTGGTAATGGGAGCTCAGTTTTTCGATCGTGAAGACATCCACATTGGTCCTGTGAACTCAAAGCGGAAAAAGGAAGAATAATAATGAGGATTTCTTCTTCTTTGCTGTATTCCATGTCAGCCAGGATTCCTTCGGTGCGTGTCTGCCACCTTCTAAATTGTCAGATCAATACAGATTAGTACAAATTCTCAGTATAGCCGGGAGACGTCAATAAGTTGACCGGTGCAGTTGCTGCACTGTACCACTGGGGGCGCGCAACCTGTCCATTTAATCTGGGCAGTTAAAGGGTTAAAGTAGTGTGTCCTATTGTTAATCGGGTGATGAGTAAGATTTCCAGATTTACTGCTTGGAATGGGTGTGGTTTAAAGTACTGTGTCCTGTTTGTAATCGGGTGATGAGTATCTCTTCTTTGGTGAGTGATGGTCTATATGACATAAAGACATCAAGGCAGGCATCACAGGACATCATGCCTCCATCCTAGGTAGCCAGTCCTGTTGTCTATATGACATCATAGGTAGCCAGTCCGATTGTCTGTATGACGGCATCGCGAGTCCTGTTGCCTGACATCATAGGAGCATCATAGGATATCATGCAGACATCATAGGCTGTCCTATGATGTCCTATGATCGTGACACGCAGACAGACACACCCACAGATGGGTATCTCTTCTTTGGTGAGTGATGGTCTATATGACATAAAGACATCAAGGCAGGCATCACAGGACATTATGCCTGCATCCTAGGTAGCCAGTCCTGTTGTCTATAGAAGACATCATAGGTAGCCAGCCAGATTGTCTATACTAGTACATACCCGTGCATACCCGTCCATGCCCATAGAAACCAAGCCTAAGCAAGTATTTCTGCATGCCCGTTGCTGAAGGGTCCTCCTATCTCAGACGGCTGTGTTGTTCACAGTCATCATGCCTGTGGGGTATTGCTGGAACCTGAGGTGTTTCATGTTCACGGCATCTTTTCTGACGTGCAGCAGTTCTCCTCATTCTGTTGCTCTCCATCTGGTGGGTCTTCTTCTTCTTCGTTGAGACCACTGGTTGAGGGATAGGTGCATCATAATTCCAGTTCATGGGTAGGACCATGAAAATAGATCTGAGCAAAAAGTAGCTTCCAACCCTGTTCAGGAAGGCCCATGCATGCCCGTAGAAACCCAGAAACCGGAGCAGCTGGAGAAAATCAGCGCTTTGCTTGGCATTTTACACATTTGTAGTGTAGACTGCCATTCTTCAGGGTTACACATTTTTACTGTCAGCACCTCTTTAAAAACGACATTGCTGAAAAAGCGACACTTTTGCTTAGTTTCTTCATCTTGAGCAACAATCGAAGACTGCTTGATCTGGCAACTGCTTGCAGCAATGTCGAATTGGCCATGGCTGCAGAAATCTGTTGTGCAGAAAACAGCAACGCGCTGTAAAGACTGGCCCTGTGACTTATTCACCTTGCCAGTTTTGAGCCATATGACATCAAAAAGACACATTAGTCTAGGCATCGTGAGTGATGGTGTATATGACATCATAAAGTAGTACATACCTGTCCATGCCCGTAGAAACCAAGTATAAGCAAGTATTTGTGCATGCCCGTGGCTGAAGGGTCTTCTCCTGTCTCAGACGGCTGTGTTGTTCACAGTCATGCCTGTGGCGTATTGCTGGAACCTGAGGTGTTTCATGTTCACAGCATCTTTTCTGACGTGCAGCAGTTCTCCTCATTCTATTGCTCTTCATCTGGTGGGTCTTCTTCTTCTTCGTTGAAACCACTGGTTGAGGGATAGGTACGTCGTAATTCCAGCATTGGCGGCCAGCCGACTATTCCGCATCTCCTCGGTCTCAACTTCTCTGCGCATCGCCCAGCGTGCAGTGTTGGTGGCCAGCCGACTATTCCGCATCTCCTCGGTCTCTGCTTCTCTGTGCCTTGCATGGAATTCACTGTCCCTGGCCAGCCGACTATTCCGCATCTCCTTGGTCTCAGCTTGTCTGTGCCTTGCCTGGCATGCAGCGTTGCTTGCTTTGTGGGCATTTCGGGCTTCAAGTGACTCAGCACGTGCATGGCGCACTGCCACATGTTTCCTGTTTGTGATGATGAGGCAGAGATCATAGGCCGTCCTATGATGTCCTAGAAACGTGCTTTAAAGTCTGTCGTACCCTATGCTGGTGAAGGGTCTCCTCCTGTCTCAGACGGGTGCGATGTACTGCTGGAACCTCAGGCGTTTCATCTTCATGGCATCTTTTCTGACGTGCAGCAGTTTTCCTCATTCTATTGCTGTCCATCTGGTGGGTCTTCTTCTTCTTGTTCGTTAAGACCACTGGTTGAGGGATCGGTGCGTTGTAATTCCAGTTCATGGACAGGATCATGAAAATAAGATCTGAGTAAAAAGAGGCTTTCGGGCATGGACTCACTGTATATGACATCATAAAGACATGAGAGTCCTATATGACATCATAGAGACACATTTGTCTATGTGCCGTCATATAGGCATTGCGAGTCCTATGATGCCTGAGTTCATAGGACGGCCTATGATGTTCAGGCAGAGATCATAGGCCGTCCTATGATGTCCTATAAACGTGACACACACACAGATTTCTTGCTTTAATAGAGTGATGATGACAGCATCGCGAGTCTTATGATGCCTGAGTTCATAGGACTTCCTATGATGATCAGGCAGAGATCATAGGCCGTCCTACGATGTCCTATAAACGTGACAGACACACAGAAATTTCTTGCTTTAATAGAGTGATGACGGCATCGCACGTCCTATGTTGCCTGACATCATAGGAGCATCATAGGACATCATGCAGACATCATAGGTCGTCCTGTGATGTCCTATGATCGTGACACACAGACAGACTGACACAGAGATTTCTTGAATTTATAAAGTGATGATGAACAAACAGCTATTAAATACCACAAGAATACCACAGGACTTCCTTGCAAATTGTATCTGGCATCTGTCAAAAATAGACTCATTCGTTTCATTAGCAAACCGAATTTGATGAGCCGGATTCGTTCTGCTGTGGTCCGGACCAGGTGGGGATTAGAAAATTGATGAGAATGGGGAACTGTATGCTGCGGAGGTCGGATCATAACGTAACGTACTGCATCCGGAGCCAGTGTAAATCCTGGGTAAGAAACTCAGGAGTAATTTAAACCAAAGCACTGATGGTCTGATGCACTATAATAGATAGATAGATAGATAGATAGTTTATTTCAAACAACAAAAAAAAAATAAAAACAAACAAATGGCAAATGCAATAAAGTAACAGTATACACTGTTCGAAAGGGAGAAGGAAGAAGTGAACACTTATTAATTCCATCTCCTCTTTTCCATAAATACACCCATGTGAATTTTATACAAATTACCACCTTTAAGACCCCAAGTAAACAATTTACTGTATTTTTTACAAATCAACATTAACACCCATCCATCCTAACATACATTGATGTCCATACATCAAAACCAGCCTCAAACAATACAGATATACACAGTGCTGTCCCACCCACCATTCCATAGTGTCCCATAATGTCCCAGAGTGAACATAATGAATCGTACATATAAATACTACCCTTCTAACATATATCCTTTCAGCAAATGGTGTTTATACCTCTTTTTGAATTGATTTCTGTTTGTACATAGTTTCAGTTCCGGCTCCAGACTGTAAAACAGATCCACCCCACAGACAGATATGCACATACTTTTCTTGGTTGTTCGTATCTTGGGTTTTGAAAAGTTTAAGTCTCCTCTCAAATTATGATCATTGTCTCTTTTTTAAAATATTTTTTGTATATTAGTTGGGAGTTGATTATTAATTGCCCTGTACATTACTTGTGCTGTCTTAAATTTAACTAAATCGATGAACTTTATGACATGTGACTTTAAAAACAACGAATTGGTATGGTCTCTATATCCTACATTGTTTATTATCCTTATAGCTCTTTTTTGTAATGTGCATATTGACTGTAGGTTGGTCTTGTAGGTGTTTCCCCAGACTTCTACACGATAGTTAAGATAAGGTAAAAACAGTGAATTGTACAATAAGACCAATGATTTATAGTCCAAGATGTGTCTTGTCTTCCCCAGTATGCCTATACATTTTGCTAACTTGGCCCGGATGTGACTGATGTGAGGTTTCCAGCAGATTTTATTGTCTAGCGTCACCCCCAGAAACTTATTTTCCTGTACTGTTTCTATTCTGGTATCATCTATCGTTACCATTATTTCATGATTTATTTTATAATTTCCAAACAACATAATCTTTGGTTTTTTTTAGATTTAGAGATAATTTATTTTTGTTGAACCACTGCGTTAATTTTTCCATTTCAGTTGTGACCACCTCTAAAACCTGCTGCAAATTCTCACCAGTGCAAAGGATATTTGTGTCATCCGCAAACAAAATAAATTTCAGAATTTTTGATACTTGGCATATGTCATTTACATACAAAATAAAGAGTTTGGGTCCCAAAACTGATCCCTGGGGCACACCACAAGTGATGTCCATGAAGGGTGATTTGTGCTCACCAATTTGTACAAATTGTTGTCTGTTACTTAAATAACTTTCCACCCAACTCAGTCCTACCCCTCTTATCCCATACCTTTCCAGTTTCCTTAGTAGTATTCTGTGGTCAATGGTGTCAAAAGCTTTCTTTAAATCTATAAATACTCCTACAGCAACCTTTTTTTTTATCTATACAACTAGTAATTTCTTCTATAAGTTCGATCAGTGCCAAAGATGTAGATTTATCTGCTCTAAAACCATACTGGCTATCTGTAAAGAGGTTGTGTTTTTCAGTGAAATCATCCAGTCTCTTAGTGAAGATTTTTTCAAGTATTTTGGAGAATTGTGAGAGTAAAGAGACTGGCCTGTAATTTGTGAAGCGATGACTGTCTCCTGTTTTGTATAGAGGTATTACTTTTGCTATTTTCATTTTGTCTGGAAATGTACCAGTTTGAAATGACAGGTTACAGATGTGGGTGAGTGGCTTAACAATTCCTTCAATTCCTTTTTTCACTATTGTCATGTCAATTTCATTCCAGTCCGCTGATTTTTTGTTCTTAAATTTACTCACAGTCTCGATAATTTCCTTTTCAGTAACTGCACCCAAAAAGATTGTTTGGATTTGGATTAATATAGAATCGGTGTGTGAGTTTGCAAAAACGATGTCTGCCACTGTAGTATTCTCTGGGCCCCTCCCCAATCTAACCAGTGATGAGATGTTTAGTCGATCGTCATCCTTGAACCGCTGGCTGTCTGTGTGGTGTCCTAAAAATGACGTGGGCTACATTGACAATTGGAGCTCTTTTTGGGGAAAACCTGGTCTTATGAGACGAGACAGCATTCATCCCACTTTGGAAGGTGCTTCTCATTTATCTAACAATCTGGCATCTTTTTTATCCAAATTTCCAAAACCATGACTACTCAGAGTTGGGACCAGGAAGCAGAGTCGCAGTCTTACACGCGTCTCTGCAGCTCCTCTTCATCCGCCACCGCTCAGCTTAGCCCCTGATTTCCCCATCAGAGAATCGTTGTCTGCTCCCTCCAAAGTAAATAAAAATATAATGTATAAGCATCCCAAAGTGATAAAGCAAAATATTGGTAAAACTCAAATTAAACATAAAGCCTCTAAATTGATTGATTTGGCCTCTGTTCCTCCTCATAATTTAAAAATTAAATGTGGTTTATTAAATATTAGGTCTCTAACTCCCAAGTCTCTGTTAGTCCATGATCTGTTAATTGATCATCAGATTGATTTAATTTCCCTTACAGAGACTTGGTTAGGACAAGAGGATTATGTTGGTTTAAATGAATCAACTCCCTCTGGTTATTTAAACTGTCAAAATCCCAGAAGTTCTGGTCGTGGAGGAGGAGTAGCAACAATTTACCATTCCAAATTACTAGTTAATGTAAAGCAAAAAACATGTTATAATTCCTTTGAGGGCCTGGTCCTCAGTGTTGGGCACTTTAGCAATTTCAGGTTAAACCCAATTTTATTTGCCATAGTTTATCGTCCCCCATCAACCTATTCAGAATTTTTATCCGAATTTGCTGATTTCTTAGCTGATTTAGTGCTGAAATCTGATAGAATAATTATAGTAGGGGACTTTAATATACATGTGGATGTAGATAGTGACTGCCTTAATGTGGCTTTTAATTCAATATTAGACTCGATTGGGTTTTCTCAGAAAGTAGGAAATTCTACTCATTACCTCCACCATACATTGGACCTTGTTCTGACATATGGCATAGAAATAGAAAATCTTGTAGTGTCTCCTCATAACCCTGTACTGTCAGACCATTGTCTGTTAACCTTTGATTTTACTATTTCTGACTATTTGGCTCCTAAAGAAAAATATTATCACAGTAGATGCCTCTCAGATGATGCTGTTTCCAAATTTATGCAGATTGTTTCCTCTATGCCATGTGTCAACACAACGGAAATAAGCTATAGACAGCTTGCTCCTTCTGTAATTGATAACATGGTGGATAGTGTTTCAGCTTCTCTGCATCAGGCTCTAGACTTGGTGGCCCCCTTAAAAAAGAAAAAGTCTAATCAGAGATTTTTAACTCCTTGGTTCAACACAGAAACTCGTAGCTTAAAACAGAAGACTCGTCAATTAGAAAGAAAATGGCGCTCTACTAATTTAGATGAAATCTATTTAGCTTGGAGAAATCATCTTTTAATTTATAAAAAATCTCTTAGAAAAGCTAGAACGAGTTATTACTCTGCATTAATAGAAGAGAACAAGAATAATCCCAGGTTTCTTTTCAGTACTGTAGCCAGGTTGACAAAGAGTCAGGACTCTGTCAATCCTAGCATCCCCTTAGAGCTTACTAGTCAGGACTTTATGAACTTTTTCAATAATAATCATCAATAATCAATTCAATAATCATCTATCAGAGATAAAATCAATCAGATTCTTCCCACAGTTAACTTAAATACTGTAACTACTACAACTCCTTCTATTGATGTCTGTCTTGATGAGTTTACTCCAATCGACCTTTGTGAGTTAGACAAAATAGTTTCCTCATCCAAACCTTCAACTTGTCTTTTAGACCCTATTCCTACCAGGTTATTTAAAGAAGTCTTCCCACTTATTGGGAGCTTTATTCTTCATATAATCAATTCTTCATTGACTTTAGGCCATGTACCGCAGGCTTTTAAAACGGCTGTAATTAAACCCTTACTCAAAAAGCCAACGCTAGATCCAGGAGCTTTAGCTAACTATAGACCAATCTCTAATCTCCCTTTCATTTCAAAAATCTTAGAAAGAGTTGTTGCTATGCAATTATTTGACCACCTGCAGGGAAATGGTTTACTTGAAGAGTTTCAATCTGGGTTTAGAATTCATCATAGTACTGAAACAGCCTTAGCGAAGGTCACTAACGACCTCCTCATTGCATCTGATAATGGACTAGTTTCTGTACTTGTCCTTTTAGATCTTAGTGCAGCTTTTGATACTATTGATCATAATATTCTACTTGATAGATTAGAACACTATGTTGGACTTAATGGAACTTCGTTGCAGTGGTTTAGATCTTATTTATCTGATAGGTTCCAGTTTGTTCATGTAAATGATGAGTTTTCTTTCAGCTCAAAGCTTAGTCATGGAGTTCCACAGGGATCTGTGCTAGGCCCTACTCTTTTTAGTTTATATATGCTTCCATTAGGCAACATTATTAGAAAGCACTGTATACATTTTCATTGTTATGCAGATGACACACAATTATACCTGTCAATGAAGCCAGATGATACTAATCAATTAGCCAAGTTAGAAGCCTGTCTTAAGGAAATCAAAGCTTGGATGACTTGTAATTTCCTGCTATTAAATTCAGATAAGACTGAAGTCATTCTTGTTGGTCCAAAAAACCTTAGAAATTCCTTTCCAAATCAAACTTTCAGTTTGGATGCAGTTACTCTTTCTCTTAATAGCTCTGTGAGGAACCTTGGAGTTATTTTTGATCAGGATTTGTCCTTCAATTCACATATTAAATTTGTTTCTAAGACTGCCTTCTATCATTTGCGTAATATTGCCAAGATTAGGAGCATCTTGTCTCAGAGTGATGCTGAGAAGCTGATCCACGCTTTTGTTAGCTCGAGATTAGATTATTGTAATTCTTTATTATCAGGCTGTCCTAAAACATCTTTAAAAAGTCTTCAGCTGATCCAAAATGCTGCAGCAAGAGTTTTAACAGGTACTAGAAAGAGAGATCATATCTCTCCGGTTCTGGCCTCCCTTCATTGGCTTCCCATAGAGTTTAGAATTAAGTTTAAAATCCTTCTTCTTACTTACAAAGCTCTAAACAATCAGGCTCCTTTTTATTTAAAAGATCTGATACTACCGTATCATCCTAACAGAGCACTACGCTCCCAAAATGCAGGATTACTTGTAATACCTAGAATCTCCAAAAGTACAATGGGAGGCAGAGCCTTCAGTTATCAAGCTCCTCTCCTGTGGAATCAGCTGCCAATCTGGATTCGGGAGTCAGACTCGATCTCTGTTTTTAAGAATAGGGCTAAAACCTACCTTTTTGATCTAGCCTACAATTAGGGAGGGATCATGTGTTTCTGAACCATCCCTTAGTTATGCTGCTAATAGGTTTAGTCAGCCGGGGGACCTCCAGTAATGCACTGGGCCTCACTCCTTTCCTCACTCTCTATGAAATATTTTTTTTTTTTTTTTTGGCTGGTCATTAACATTTGTTTGTTCTCTCCCATAGATTGAGTCCCCATCGTGCTGTTTGCTCTCTACATGTCTGTTCTTTTCTTCTTCTCTATCCCCTCACCCCCCAGCCAGTCGCAGCAGATGACTGCCCCTCCCTGAGCCTGGTTCTGCTGGAGGTTTCTTCCTGTTAAAAGGGAGTTTTTCCTCTCCACCGTCGCCAAGTGCTTGCTCACAGGGGATCGCCTGATTGCTGGGGACTTTCTGCAACTGTGGGGGTCCCCCCTACAGTTGATAGTGCTATGAGATGACTGTTGTTGTGAAATGGCGCTATATAAATAAAGTTGAATTGAATTGAATTGAATTTCTATCTTCTATTTCATTCACAGAACCACTGAAGTTTGTTTCTGGTGTCACTATTGATTTTGCTAATTCAGGACCAACGTTTACAAAAAATTTATTGAAACCACTGACCACATCTTCCATATTATTTATCAAATTGCCATTTTCAATAAAATATTCTGGATAATTTGCATTCTTAGGACAATTACTAATAATCCTATTGAGTACTTGCCATATTCCTCTTTAAGTTATTTTTGTTATCCTCTAATATTCTTTTGTAATATTCTTTCTTACAGGTCCTCATTATATTAGTAAGCTTATTTTTATATCTTTTATATTTGATCTCAGCTTCCACTGTTCTGCATTTAATGAATTGTTTATATAATGTATTCTTCTTTTTACATGCATTTATTAACCCCTTGGTGACCCAAGGAATATTTTTTTTTTGTTGTCTGTCACTGTGTTGTTTTATAGGACAGATGATTGAAATATTTGTAAAAAATTATCATATGCTTTATTTATGTCATTTTCATCATAAACTATCTTCCAATCTTGTATTAATAATTCCTTTGTCAGTAAATACATTGATTCTTCGGTTCTTATTCTTTTATATTTAATATTTTTGGTATGCTTTTTCTTCCTATAATCACATTGATAGACAACAAAAATCGGCAGGTGGTCACTGATATCATTCAATAAAAGCCCACTCCTGATATTATTTTCCATAATGTTTGTGAATATGTTATCTATTAGTGTGGCACTGTGTGACGTGATTCTGCTAGGTCCGGTAATTGTTGGATGTAAGCCCATACTGTACATTGTGTTGATAAATTCTTCTGTCAAACTATGTTGTTTTGAGTTCATCAGATCTATATTGAAATCCCCACAGATGAACATAACTTTATGAGTTAGTTTTGCATACATTTTTTCCATCCAGTCCTTAAATAAGTCAATGTTTGATCCAGGTGTTCTATATACGCAGCTCACCACTACATTCTTCACATTGGCCCGACAGATTTCTATTGTAATACATTCAAATAAATCATCCACAGTTACTGACAGATTTTCAACAACCTTGTATTTCAAGCTCTTGTCAACATAAATTGCAACTCCTCCTCTTTTTTTCACTTTTCTATTTATATAATTTAATTCATAGCCATCCATGGTAAAATCCACTCCTTTCTCTTCACTGAGCCACGTCTCTGATATTGCTACAATATTGAATGGCTCTTTAAATTGATGTAAATAATCTTTAATGTTATTAAAGTTGGCATAGAGACTTCTGCTGTTGAAGTGGATCATAGAAATATTGAAATCAGATTTGACCATTGTGTTAAACTGATCATCTGTGTAGTAATTACAGTCATTATTGATGGCGCTAAATAAATTATTATCAGGGTCTGTGTTATATTCTATGTCCTGTGGGTTGTGATCTGTATATTCAAAAACTTTCAGTTCCTGTTGTACCTGTTGATTCATGTTGTTGAATGTTTTGTTGCAGATGAGTATAATCCTTCAGTGTCCTACAGTTGTCTGATTGTTGCTGTGACTCCAGTTCATAATATTCATTGATATTTGCCCAGTTCCATAATATTACGGATGTTAATGACCTTGGCTTCTTCAGGTGATCCGTTTAATTTGATGAATATTTTACAGTTTGATGTCCAGGTGTTTTGAATCTTTTTCTGCTTTTTCATGTATCTTGCTTTTCTGGCTATTTCTCCGTTTTCGTTCGTGAGGTGCTCGTTTATGTAAATGTTTGTTCCTTTCAACTTCCTACCTTGTTTCAGCAGTGCAGTCTTGTGTTTTCTGTTCACAAACCTCATGATCACAGCCGGTTTGTCGCCGTTTTTCCTGGGCAGAGGGTAGCAGGACTCAATGGTGTTGCAGTCTAGCTGAATTCCTTTGGACTGCATGAAGGCCGACACTTGTTGCTCAGTGGAATCCTCTTCTAGCTCACTTCCACTGCTGTCCGCGGCCACCGCTCTCACGGTGTTTCCAATTAGCAATATAATGTTTCCAATTCGCATATCTTGGCATCGTCATTTAGCATTTGCCGTTTTATAATTAGACATGGTGTTAACATTACTTACCTCCTATAAAAAACAAGGTTAGCGGACTATCCTCTCTGATGCAGCAGTAGGGCTGTTGCGATAACCGCAATTATGTAATACCGCACTATGGACACGCCTACCGTGGAGGAAAATGAGCAACCGCAACAACCACGGTGTTCATTTTTTTTGTGTGTGGCTATATCTCATTGTTCAGTTATGTGCCCCTATTGATTATTAAATAAATTGTTAGGTTAATTGGTTGTTCTAAATTGTCCCTAGATATCTGTCTCTTATAAGCCCTTAGAGTAGAGGGTTAGTGCTAGTGAAGCGCTTTGAGTGGTCTTTGAGACTAGAAAAGCGCTATATAAGTACAGGTCCTTATCCCTCATCCTAAATTGTTAAATGAATTGTATTTTTATTGCCAACAGCATGTTTGCAACCGGTACTCTGGAAGCTTCCACAGCACTCTCTCTCCAGACAGACTCCAGCAGGCAGTTAGTGGTGGAAGTGTTTGGACCCCTTGCTAAATACAGCCGTGACAGTGAGCACTGAAACGGCACAAAGCTTGTTATTTCCTTCTGAGCGGAGTGTGTATGATCCCAAGAGCCAAAAAACTACTGCGTAGTGCATTGCTTGTTTGAACGTGATTTTGTGAGCAGCAAAAATCGCAGTGGCAAAAATCACGGAGACAAGAGCCATGCATGGTTCTGTACGGAGGCTGTCCTGCTTAAATAAGCTGAATGTTGCTGCAGTCTCCAGTCCACACACTTTGTAGTTACTGCCACTGTTTTATGAAAATTATAGTTTTTTTTTTTCCCAGTGTCATGGGCACTGGAGGCAAGGTGGGTAAAGTATCTTGCCCAGGTACACAACGGTACGATGGCTGGGGAGAGTTGGATTCAACCCGCCAACCCTCTTGCTTATTGGACGACCTGCTCTACCTCCGTAGCCACTGCCGCCTACATTTCCTTCCTCTGTTCAATTCTTGCTGAACACCATGCTGGATGGCAAGAAGTTCCATTTTTATATGGTCTTTGGCATGACCTGGCCGGGACTTGAACTCCAACCTCCCGGTTGTGGGGCGGATGCTCTACCTCTCGGCCACCACTCCAGTTGTGGCCTAGAGGTCCCTGCATATGATGGATGTTTTTATATCGCCATCCGATATACATCGTCATATCGCACAACCCTAGTCTGTAGTGGGAAAAAAAATGCAAATTGTGCAATAAATAATTGAGGAATATGATGTTCAGTGTTTCCTCTGGTTTAAAGACCTTGGCGCGGTGGGAGGCAGAAAGCACATGACACTATTGTAACCAGAATATGTTAATTTTATACTATTTATTTCTTCTTGAAAAAAAAATTGCACAGTAACTTTGCATATGGAACCTACCATTTGAAGTATTGTACAACCAAGGCTTGAATGTTGGAATATTGGGCCACTTGGGGTCCCACCCAGACATCCTGTGCTTGGACTTTTTACTGGTGTCATCCTTCTCTCCTTCCTCTGCTCTCACCTCTCCTGGACCCTCTGTCTGAACATTTTCCTCTCCTTGGCTCCTCTCTTCTGTCTCATCTTTCCCTCTCTGAGCCCTGTTTAATTCAGGTTCTCTCTCTGTCAATGGTGGTATACAAACAGGCTACTTTGCTCTGTAACTATCTGAATTTGCAACAATTTTCCTCATTTGTAATTTCCTCTTGTAAAATCAGGACTTTGCTTGTATATTTGAGATGCTATTATAAACTTGTCGATTATTTTATAGCTAATTTTTTGTCTATTTTCTATAAAATTACCTTCTTTTTTTTAAAATAAATTTCCAACAGATTGTGGTAAAATTTTTACTTTTTTCCCCTATACAGTTTACACTTTTGACCGTAATTTTTGCAAAGGCAGAATAGAGCAAGAATTTAACTCTGATTTCAAAGAAAAAATAATAATTTATTTCATTAAATATAATTTTAACTTAAATTACCAAAGATGCAGTTATTTCTCTTAAAATATTTCTATATATTTGGGGTTTTTTTAGAACTCTTCTCACCAACCAGACAGCAGGAAACACCTCCCTTATTTTGAAATCCAAATGTTGGCACGTTAGTTTGTCTGAAGGATGTTGACGGGTTAAAGTCATTGACTTTGTGAATTTCTGTCGTATTAACTTGCCAGGTACATAATAATGAACATAAATTAGTTAATATTGTAGTGGCTGGTGAAGTCAGTCCTCAGCGATTCAGTCACCGTTGCCTTTCCCTGCATATGAAGCCTAGCCACCTGTTTGCTAAGCGACTTTTCACTATTGTTCCCGTTACCAGTGGGTTAAAACCACGATAAATGCCTCCAGTGCTTACATACCTCTTCTTCTTTTGTCCTGCATTTAAAGTACTTTCATAAGCTCTTGCTTCTCCCGGACAGCGACACTAGAGAGACACTCAACCTGCAGACTGAAACGGTCATGCGTGCGTCCGGGGTGCTTCCGAACTCTGACGTGTGGAAGACTGTCATGTGCATTGTTCGTTGTGCGTGCTTGCGGAGCGTCATTCATTTTTCTTAAATTTGTATTTCCTTAGCGTGGTGGCAAGCTTCAGGGGTGGCAGCCCGCCATGCGGAAATGTTACCAGCAGAAAACTTGATGCTCATGTTTTTTTCAGTATATCAAAAGCAGTAATTAACTTTTTATATGTTAAAGATAGATCATATTGCTCTGAGAGAAATTCAGATTCTCAGGAAAATTGCCACAAATCAATTAATTGTTAATCGATCGATAAGGTGGATCAGCTAATGATTAATGAATTAATTGATAATTGGTACTAGGGATGCAAGTTATCGGGAAACGTGATTGAACTAATGAACACACAGTAGATCGTTTCATGAGTTTATTGAGCAGTTAACCCTTATTATATTATAGCTGCAGTAAGAATGGTCCTGTAGTCACGGCATGGGAATCAAATTGTTTCACTGTATCTTGACTGAGGAGCCATTGTTGGTTCATGTCAGAGCATGTCGTCAGGAATTTGTCTTGGGACTTTGAGGTGATCGTGACTTATCGGATGTATTTTGCAACCTTATCAGCTTTCTTGGTGTATGCAGGTTGATTGTATAAATGTTTGCATCAATAGATTATGCCCAATATTAAGGTCGAACTTGTATATAATAATTTTTTAAATATGGACATTGTTATTGTATTTTGTCACTTTTTCCTGCTGTCTGTTTTTCCTTTTTGGCGTTGGTTTATGTGTATTTAACAGTGTGGTTGTTATTTTTGACTGTTATTGTTTTCTCTCATATAGGCACATATTCTCCTTTACAGGGGAGTTTCAGAGTTGGTCAGAGCTTTCTGATTGGTTCCAAGCTTAGAGGTTAGCTGACGATCATGCAGATTATGATCGCCTGTGTGATGAACTTTTGTGATGTTGTTTGCTGTAGTGATGCCCAAATGATAATGCCTGATGAAGATCTGATAGACCAAAATGTTGAGTTACTATAATAAAGTTTATGGGAACTTTTCATGATGGTGTGCCAATTGTTTTTCTCTCTTTATTTTTGTCTATTTCCCCTTTTGGATCCAACACTTTTTGGACGTGTGTTCCCTCCATTTTTTTGTGAGGAATCTGACTTGGCCAGCAAAAGCATATATTTTTTAATCATTTAGTTGTTAATTTACTTGTGATTTAGTTTGTCTTTTTGCATAAACCTCTCCTTAGTTCAGTGGAGATTACTTCTCTGTATTGCTCTTTTTCAGTCATACTGTAGTTAAGTGTTCCTGTTAGGGATGTTCATGATTAATTGACTTTCGATTAATTGTCGATAAGAATTTAGTCGACTAAATTAAATTAGTTGTGAATTAATTGGTAACTGAGCAGTCCTTTTCAGTGGCAGCTTATTTTATGAAATGTAGTGGTGTCTCCGTCCAGGCGGGGGGGGTATGCGGTCACCCATTGCCGCATTTCAACCGAAACGGCAGAAGAAGAGACCAAGCCCCCAGATCGCATGTACTGTGCAGAGTGAAAAAACTCGCTCTTCCGGGCTGCACTGGAGAACCACAGCAAGTTCCAGTTGCACACAAGTTTCAAATCAACAGGGTGGAGAAACGGACCAGAGGAAGGAAAAGATTACATGAGTGCAAAAACCCATCCCCACTGCCTTCAATCTGCTGCTAGATGGGAAAGCAGACCAGGCTCATGTTACCACAGGCGTAATGGACAACAGAGAGTCCAGATCTTACTGGGTCTGCCTGGATTGCCGGGATACTGTGATAATGTTTAAAATGCAACTGATGAAGCAGCTCACAATTTATTTGACTGTTTTTTTTTTCCCACAATATCTTTATTGAACCTTTTTTTTTTTTTTAACAAACATGATACAAACAATCAAACACTAACACTAAAGTACTACAAAAAAAAAAATGCACTAAAAACACCAACAACCACCAACAAAATCAAGTCTTCAACAATGCTCCTCTGTTTAGTCTAGACAATCCAATACATAAGTATACATATTATGTTCACCAGTTTGGAATTTACAAGGTCCACACACATCATTCACCTTCTTCTTCAAGAGTTATGTTTAAATTTTTTACATAATCAATAAAAGGTCTCCATATATTCTCAAACACAATTTCCTTTGATTTCAGTATATATGTTATTCTTTCTAATGGAAGGTTTGTTAACATCTGTCTTAACCACTGAGTCACATCTGGTCTATGAGTCTTTTTCCATAATAGTGCAATACATTTTTTGGCATTAAGCAAACTGAGGTCTATGAATGTTCTTTCACTTTTATTAAAATTATGCTTTTCTGGGTACAGACCCAACAAAAACAGTTTAGGATTCAATATGATTTGTTTTGAGATTATTTTTTCAATTGTTACCCTCACCTCTTCCCAAAACATTCTTATTAATCTACATTCCCATAAACAATGAAATAGGGTTCCTTTACTTTCCATGCATTTTGTGCATGTATCTGGTATATTTTTGTTGTATCTATTTAACTCCTCTGGTGTAACATACATCCGCATTAACCATTTGAAATGTATCAATTTAAGGCGTGCATTTATTGATTTGGTTTGAGCTTCTGTACAAGCCAATTCCCATTGTTCCTCTGAAATTTCAATTTGCAGATCTTCTTTCCAGTAGTTTAATCTTTTCAGTGAATTTTCACTTGAAGATAGTGTCAATGAGTTATAAAACTCTGAAATAATACCCTTTCTTTTACTATCTTTCATCATCATTTTTTCCAAGGATGAATAAATAGGTCGAGTGAGAGCTTTATTTTGATTTGATCGAATAAAGTTTCTAAGTTGAAGATATTTAAAAAAATGTGTTCTATTGAGATTAAATTTGATCCTCAGCTCTTCAAAAGACATTATGTTGTCTGCACATGGCAAATATAAATCCTGAATCTTTTGTATCCCTTTTAAATTCCATACTTTAAATACAGCGTCCGCTCTCCCTGGTTTAAAATATTGATTACCCCATATTGGACTAAATTGTGACAATAACTGTGGTTCTTTTAAATAGTTTTTAGCTTCACACCATATTTTGATCATATGCTTTACAAATGGATTTTTAACTTGTTTTTGTAATTTTTTTGCCGAATCTGAGTATATGAATATGGGAAGAGGTAAAGGTAAATTGTATGATTCCATTTCAGTCCAGTGAGGGAGATCATTTGATGAAAAATAATATGTCATAGACCTCAGTTGTGCCGACCAATAATACAACATAAAATTTGGACATTTCAGACCTCCACGATCAAATGGTAAATATAATAAAGACAAACGTAATCTAGCCCTCCTGTTGTTCCATATAAATTCCACTAACTTTTTTTTTATTCTTGAGAATAGATCTAAAGGTGGTGATAAGGGAATGTATTGAAATAAATAAAGTATTTTAGGTAAAATATTACTTTTAAGTATATTGATTCTCCCGATCATCGACATTGGTAGTGACATCCATCTCTGAGTTAACTCATTGATATCTGACATTAAGGCTTCATAGTTGACACTGGCGACTGATTCTAGCTTAGGCATAATTTGGATTCCTAAATATTTAAACTGATTTACAACATTGAATTGATTTACCTCAGGGGCTGGGTAATTTCTCTGGGTCTCATTTAGCATTAACATTGAAGATTTAGTTTTATTTATTTTATATCCTGATATTTCCCCAAAATTCTTTATTAAATTCAACAAGGTTGGAATTGATTTTTTTAGATTCGACATAAACAAAATTATATCATCGGCGTACAGGGAGATTTTATGTTCTGTTGGTCCAACTTTAATTCCATATATTTGTGAATGTAAACGTATCGCTATCGCTAAAGGTTCAATTGCCATAGTAAACAGTAAAGGTGAAAGTGGACAGCCTTGTCGACATCCTCTATTGATTTTTATTGGTTTTGAAATATTGTTATTTGTTAGGATTTCTGCTGTAGCATTATTGTATATTATTTGAACCCATTTTATGAAATTATTTCCAAGTCCAAACCTTTGTAGGACTTCAAAAAGAAAGGGCCATTCAACTCTATCAAAGGCCTTTTCGGCGTCCAATGATAGGAGAGCTGTATCCGGTGCTTCTTTATTAAAATAAATAATATTAAATAGTCTTCTTACATTATGGAAGCCTTGTCTACCCTTTATAAAGCCATTCTGATCTCGATTAATAATATTTGGTAAAATTTCTTGTATTCGTCTTGCTAAAATTTTACAGATTATCTTAAGGTCGGCGTTTAATAGGCTTATTGGTCTCATATTTTCACATTTATTAGAGGGCTTACCTGGTTTTGGCAGCAGTATAATTAAGGCATTATTTATGTATGATGGTAAATTATTATTTTGAAATGCTTCTAAAACCATTTCCAAAAAAGGTTTTATTAATTTATTCTTAAATTTTTTATAAAGGTCAACTGGAAGACCATCTGGTCCTGCACTTTTTCCTGATTTCATATTATCAATGGCTAGCCCAACTTCTTCTTGACTAATTTTAGACTCCAATATCTCCCTGTTTTCATTTGGAATACACGGTATAGATAGTTTGTTCAAAAACCCATTTAGTTTTGTTAAATCAGGTTCATTTTTGGTATCATATAATTTTTCATAGTAATCTCTAAAGGCTCTATTAATTTCTAAAGGATCTATAACTACCTGTCCGTTACTTATAATACTGGTTATTGGTGTTTTAATTTCCAATTGTTTAATCTGCCATGCTAATAATTTTCCTGATTTTTCACCTTGTTCATAAAAAGATTGTTTCAATCTTAGAAGACTCGAGGCAGCTCTATTCGCTGATTTTTTGTCGTATTCAGCTCTCAAAATCAGTAATTCATTCTCCAACCTTGGATCTCTTCCTGCATACACTTTTTCCTGAAGACTTTTTATTTTATGTTCCAATTTAGCTCTCTCCTCTCGAGTCTTCTTAGATTTTGATCCTGTATAACTAATAATATGTCCCCTAATAAAAGCTTTGAAAGCCTCCCACTTTACACATGCTGATGTTTGTGTAGTATTGATGTCAAAGAACTCGTCTATCTGTTTTTCTATATACTTGACAAATTCCTCATCCTGAAGCCATTTATGCTGAAATTGCCATCTGCCTGATTCCTTTGTCAATTTTTTATCTACATATATTAGACAACAGGGTGCATGATCAGAGATCACGATGTTATCATAAAAGCAGTTTTGAATCTTGGACCTTAATTCTGTGGAAATCAAAAAATAATCAATACGTGAGAATGTCTTGTAGGTACTGGAATAACAAGAATAGGCTTTAACTTGTGGTTTCATTTCTCTCCATATATCTAACAATCTCAATTCTTTCATAAAATGATTAATAGTCATCCTACATCCAATGTGCGTACAATCCAGTCCTGTTGATCTATCCACACCTGGATTCAATGTACAATTAAAATCCCCTACTATTATATGTTGCCCTGTAAGTGATGATAAGATGAGAAATAAATTAGCAAAGAACTTCTGATCATCTATATTGGGACCATATAAGTTCACAAGATTTATATTTTCTAATAGCAAAGAACCTTGAATGATTACATATCTTCCAAATTTGTCTCCAATTACATTTTTCACCTGAAAAGGAACTGATTTATGTATGAGAGTCATAACTCCCCTGGCTCGGGATGAAAATGAAGAGGTGAATACACTTCCCTGCCATCTACTCCTAATTCTTTTAACATCCTCCTCTATCAGATGAGTTTCTTGTAAAAACACAATTCTTGAACCCATGTCCTTTATTTTATTCATAACTTGTTTAAGTTTTTTTAAATTTTGTAGACCTCTGCAATTCCATGAAGTTAAATTAAGATTAACACTTTGGTCCATGATCAATAGAGAGTTTGGGATTACCTTGCAGTGTAAACATGCTCATACAGAGAAGCAAAAACATGAGTGGTTGAACATTCATCCTACAAACTACACACAAACAAATTTCCCCTTCCCACACTTGTGGCAAACCCCCCAAAATCAAAAGAAAAATTCTGTCTCCCGATATAGCCATCGACCGTTCCACACCCACGGGGAACAGCCTAAGCCACTCCTTCTTCATCCTCCCAATCACCCTAACTCTACTGCTTTTAATGACGTAACATTAACTCTCCTCTGTAGTTTTCCAACTTAACTCCAAAATTTTTAACAACTTTGTACATCATAGTTTTTTTTTTGTTTGTTTTGTTTTTGTTTTGTTTTTTTAATATATAATACAATCTATATTTTGTAAACTTACTATTTACTTCAAGTCAGTCAGATGCCTGTGCAAATGCTTAATTATTCTACCTTATATTTTGTTCATGCTTAGCTCCCACCAGTCTCTTCTTCTTCTTTGATCTTCTTGATGAACTCCTGCGCCTCCTCTGGGGTCTTGAAGATGTGGGTTCTGCCCTCATACGTGGTCAGCAGTCTCGCAGGATAGATTACACCATGACGAATCCCAAGGTTGCGCAGCTCCTTACGTACGGGATCAAACTGCTTCCTCAATTGCTGGATTCCTGTGGCCAAATCTGGGTAGAACCGCACCTGCTGGTCCTGGTGTTTAATCTCTCCTTTAGAACGTGCAGCGTTGAAGATCTTCATCCTGTCTCTGTTGCTAAGAAACTTCATAATTAAGGTCCTCGGCGGTCCCTTATCTCTCCGTGGGCCAATACGATGTGCTTTTTCCAGAACCACTGCTGATTGCAACTCCTCGCTGCCCAGCACCTCCGGAATCCACTTTTCCAGAAAGGAACATACGTCCCGACCTTCTGATTCCTCTGGAAGACCCACCAGCCTCAAATTATTCTGTCTCGACCGAGATTCCAAATCCAAAATATTATCTTCCAGAGATTTATTTTTTTTTTCCAAAGTGCGCACCTTTAATTGAAGACGGGTGACGTCATCTTCAGCACTAGCGAGACGGAGCTCCATCTGCGCCGTTCGTTCTACACAGTCACCCAATTCCTTTCTTATTCCTTCCAACGCTGTCATAATCCCATCAAATCTAGAGGAAAAGTCCGCTCTCATTGAACTCATGGCAGCCATCAGCGCATCTGCGCCTCCCCGCGCAGACATCGCACCGTTGCCAGCCTCCTCCGCCATATATGGAGTTTTGTTTGCTGCGTCACAGACCTGAAAGTCCGTTAATTTGGACTGTTTCGGCGGCTCGCTTTTTCCTTTTCCTGGTTTTCCAGCCTTAGGCTTCGCCGACATATCCTCGCCCAAATGCTGAGATACGTTCTGTCCCAAATGAGAGAGTTATTTGCCGATTTTTTTTCTCCAGGAGCAGAGCAGAGCGAGACACGTCCGTCCTACGTGGCAGCCATAACCGGAAGTCTTATTTGACTGTTTTAACAGTCATCCTTTCTTTCATCTCATCCTTCATATGAGATGAAAGAAGGCCAGCACATAGACACACTATACAGTACAAAATTTGTTAAACTACAAAAAAAATGCCATTGTTGTTTAAAAAATAACAAAAACGCAGATGGTACAATAAATCATTGGGGAATAGGATGTTCATGTTTTATTCAGTATATCAAAAACTGTAATTAACTTTTTATATGTTAAAGGCGACGGACAGACGAAAATTCAGTATCGCTAAGTCATATCTCAAATTGTTGTCTGAGACGAGCTAATTTGAACCCCACATGTTTTGGTGTCAACGTATGTCGCATAAGGTGACAATGCGCTCTTGAAGTACGCTGTTGTGGAGAGCTGTCTGACCCAGCCAAGAGATCAGCGGCTAAAATGGCCACTGACTGTGTGATGTCATTTCGGTTAGGCACACGGTCAGTGGCCAAGTATTCCGATATTTCTCGGAATACTTGTGGATTACAAATAGATTATTTATTAACATTAGGATTTCAGGAATCGAATTAATTATGGTTTGTCGTTGTGTTGTCTACGGGTGCGACGTTATACCAGAGGAGCATGCTGTGAGTGTTTTTGAATTTCCCGTCCCTGGGAAAATCAGAACGGCATGGGTGAAATTCGTTCAGAAAACGCGAAAAAAAATGGACTGATGTCGGTAAAACACCCAACGTGCAGTAGACATTTCGTTGACAGTGATTTCGAGAATAAGATGCAATTTGTGTCACGACTCGCCGCTCCTCAGCGGCTTCAGCTGCGCGCACACCTGCGCCTCGTCAGCACATCCCCATACCGCATACATCCATTCACACACACCTGCTTGTTGAATAAAGCTGTTAAATCTGTCCTGAGCCTGCGTGCGTGTTTCCTGAGCCAGACATTATGTCAATTTGAAATGAAATTTGCAAAAAGATTGCTGATAAAGAAAACGGCTATTCCAACTATATATGCCTCGATTTCCAAGTGTGACTCTGAGAAAGGGGTCAGTGACAGTGGCGTGAAAAGCACGGGTGATCTACCGATGCGATCAACTGTCAGAACACGAGAAGTAAACAGGGTAAGTTTTTTTATTTTTAATATTCACTGCAAATGTTTACTAAACATCTTAAATGAATTCCAAGCCATGGTTTGCATTGCCTTACCAACTTATCAAATATTAGCATATTAGGGTGTTCCTACTCATCAAATATGAAATATTCAGTGCTGTATAGGGAGGTGGTTGTGCCTGTTTGATCAATTTATATTTCTATGTATGTAATCCAATTTGAGACCTCTGGGATAAAATTATGATGATCTACTTTTTTTGCAGATTTTATCAACTGTCACTCAACCTTAAAATAGTGTTGATGTTTCTGACCAAGCAGAGGAAGCTGATGAACAGGACTTTTATGTAAATCCAAATTTATACCATAAAATGGTAGAAAAATTATTGAAATGTATATGACATGCGACTTTGATGAATGCTGAACTATGAGAATTATAACATTGACATGAACATTAAGAAACTCAATATATGATTTTACAAAACTTTATTTAAATAACATTGTTCACAAATCTAATCTTGGTAGGCAAAATCCCTTGTAGTGATGAGATGGGAAGGTTTCTCTGATGAGGCTCACAGCACAGGCAGGCAACATAACCCTCACTTCTTCCCCCAAAAAATCCCCAACACCAACGGACCAGTTGCCTGTAGGCTATGAATCTGTATCGCCTGAAAAATATGGGGTTGGCATTGATTATTCCGTTTGCATTGATTATTGAATGTATTGAATGATTTCTTCATAATTCATCTGGGAAATTAAATCAAATGAATAAATATTGTTTAGAAACTCACTCGTGTGGACGACGTCATCTGTCTCATCAGCTCCAGCTGCGCACAGACCAGCAGGTGCTAACCAGCGGCTGTTAAAAGTATTGAGAAGATGATGATTAACAACATGTCATCAGGCAGCGAGTGACCAATGGGTAGTTTTAGTTTGAAAATTAAGTGTGTGACCATGCATGTCGCCAAAGAAAAATATTTCTAAGCGTAGTTTACCAAGATAAAACTTCAAGCCGATCCTGGTCAACGTGGTCTGTTCCCGTCGCCGTTTCGTCTTCCTCCTCTCCCTCTGGCTCGAACAAATAAGGCTGAATACCCCTCTCAGCACCACCCAAAACTACTTCATCATCAGATTCTTCGTTGTCAGTGTCATCATTTATATTGTGGTCGTCAAAGTTGAGAAAGTAATCGCTGTCGGAATCACTTTGCTCTTGTTCAGACATTTTCTCGGCCAAACCGAAATGACGTTACGACTGCCCGTACCTATCGGGAGATGGCGGTACTGCAGCATC
Source organism: Pholidichthys leucotaenia (assembly GCA_020510985.1). Taxonomy (NCBI): domain Eukaryota; kingdom Metazoa; phylum Chordata; class Actinopteri; order Cichliformes; family Pholidichthyidae; genus Pholidichthys; species Pholidichthys leucotaenia. The sequence continues at coordinate 60,621,532 of CM035842.1, forward strand.
ACTGAGTGAAAGATGGGCTATGACCAAATAATGCCATTTATGGAGGATGGTGACACATATTAAATCAGGGGAATGGGCAGAATGGAATATTTTCATACAATCATTTGATTGGTTCAATAAAAAAATGTCACTGTCCATCACCTTTAATGATAGACTGTATTGTACTGAGGAAAATTCAGGTTCTCTGGAAAATTGCCACTTATCAATTAATTGTTAATCAGTCGATAAGGTGAATCAACTGATGATTAATGAATTAATCAAGAACTTGCATCCCTAGTTCCTGTAGTGTTCAACCTTTGATTTAGCAAAGCAGCCCCAGACAATGATGCTGTTTCCACCATGCTTTACAGTTGGATGAGATGTTGAGCTTGTAGATATGTAGTGCCTCTGTTCTTTACTATACCCTTTCTTTAGGTTTTGAATTTTAAACTTTTTAATTTTTCCAGCCTTTTTATTTGCAGCTGTATGTCTTTATTCATAGAAGGACACCTCTGCAACTTAGTTTGTGTATGTTTAGTTATGATTAAGATGAATCAGCAGTAGGGGTGGGTTCAAAAGTTTGATGCAACGATTTGAATCAATCCATGTTTGACTGAGCTGATATCGATCCACAAAATTCGCAGATCGATCTTTTAATATCATAATTTTACAGTCTGTGAAACACAAAACGCAAGCAGCTGGCTGAAGTCTCATGTGATGAACAATTGCACGAGAGTTCCATGTGCCGCATGCTCACATTATTTCCGTCTTTACATTTGGCAGGCAGCCACAGAGCGGATTTGCCAATGTTAATTTATCAACAAAAATCACGGTTAAAGACTGTGCTCAACAGTTCCCGAATATCTTTCATAAAGCGGGGATAAACGGTTTTGTACTACGTGCAGCGTTGTGTTGGAACATAAAAGTTGGCAATTGATAAACTATTTTCAAATGTAAAACACACGGAGAACAACAACAGACCAGAGAGGGAGACTGTTGCAGCTGTTGGGGGTAAGTATAATGTTGTTCTTTTAACATTTGTCGTAAATTAATAATTCATCCATGAAAATGCCAGAATTAATAAAGGCTGCAGTACAACGAGCCATTTTTACTCAGTAGAACTAAACTGAAATTACCAAGTCTTCCAGGAAATGAATTGAAACCCTTTTTTAAAATTGAAAGTTAATTTGTAGTTGAAATATAAATGACAAAAAATAAAAGAACCTAAATTATTAAACCCTACTGTGGTGTGGGGATCTAAAAATATGATTATTAGTTTTACTTTGAAATACATTGTCCTTTTCATATCCCCTTAAGATCTGTGAAGACTGGGTTTCTACTCCAAGGTCAATCCTGCACTGAGATGTTCTGAAGGGAAGAGGTTGTCATTGGAGAAGCCATCCCTGCTTTGTTGTTAATTTCAACATGGAAGAAGACCTCAAATTTTTCAGGGGTCTTAGTTTTCAAATTAAAGATTCAAGAAGGTGCTGCCATAATTTTCTCCATACACGCATCCAATGCAATTTAGCTGTTGTAATGGCTAATTATTTTATATTTTTTAAGTTCTCAGCAAGAATACAATGTTGATAATTTTTTTGACAAATTTCCCATCTATTTAATTCTAAATAAATCACTGTTTAACAGGAAATTTTTGGCAATCCTGTGCTTTTCTTCTGGTGTTACATAGAATAGTATCACTGTAAACTGTGGAAAAAGCAGCTACTTTAAAATCTGTACTTCTAAACACAACTTTCAGTGCAAATAAAACTTTAAAAATGTTGCAACTTGGATTGCATCTTTTTGGAAAAGCTCCCACAAATTCAGACTTTTTGGGCCACAACAATCACAAAAACAGCCGGTGAAATCCTGAAGGGACTGAAATACAGTGAGATTATGTATACATGCTTCATGCATTGAATTTGTTTACTGACTCTGGGTTGTTCATTTGACACTACACACATCCTTTGCACTAAAGAAAGCACATGCTAGCACTTTGTGAAATCATAAGATAAATAATAAAAAGTGCTTTATTGTAACTGATTCTGGGTCAGTTCTTTCTGTGATAATTTATGTATTAACAAAGTTAGAGTATTCCTGCTACAATTTGCAGCATTAGGTCTCTAAGATTTTTTTTTTCCTGGCACATAAAATAGCTATTAAAATGGTAATTTCCCTTATTGAATCAGGATCAGATAGAATTGAATCGATTCAGAACCTCAAGAATCTGAATCAAATTGATTCTGGAAATTAGTGATGATTCCCAGTCCTAGTCAGCAGACTAGATTGTGTTCTCCGAGACTGGTGCCTGTGTTCATCTGTACAAATCAAAAATATATAGTGGTGTGAAAAAGTGTTTGCCCTCTTCCTGATTTTCTCTTTTTTTTTTTTGTATGTTTGTCACACTTAAATGTTTCAGATCATCAAACAAAATTAAATATTAGACAAAGATAACACAAATAAACACAAAATGCAGTTTTTAAATAAAGGTGTTTTATTATTCCATCCATCCATCCATCCATCCATCCATCTTCTACCACTTTTCCGGAGGTCTGGGTCGCGGAGGCAGCAGTTCAAGCAGAGAAGCCCAGACTTCCCTCTCCCCCGCCAACTGCTCCAACTCTTCAGAGAGGATACCAAGGTGTTCCTAGACCAGCTGGAAGACATGGTCTCTCCACCGAGTCCTGGGTCTGCCCCGGGGTCTCCTCCCAGTGGGACATGCCCGAAACACCTCAAGTGGGAGGCGTCCAGGAGGTATCCTAATCAGATGCCTCCTGGGCAGCACGGTGGTGCAGTGGTTAGCACTGTTGCCTTACAGCTAGAAGGTTCCTGGTTCGAATCCCCAGGCTGGCAGGGGTTGGAACCTTTCTGTATGGAGTTTGCATGTTCTCCCTGTGCTGTGTGGGTTTACTCCGGGGGCTCCGGTTTCCTCCCACAATCCAAAGACATGTATGTTAGGTTAATTGGTTGTTCTAAATTGTCCCTAGATATCTGTTTCCTATAGGCCCTTAGAATAGAGGGTTAGCATTTGTGAAAGCGCTTTGAGTGGTCTTTGTGACTAGAAAAGCGCTATATAAGTGCAGGTTAGTTAGTTAGTAGTTAGATGCCCATACCACCTCAACTGACTCCTTTCAATGTGGAGGAGCAGCGGTTCTACTCTGAGCCTCTCCGGGATGACTGAGCTCCTCACCCTATCTCTGAGGGTGAGTTCAGCAATCCTACGGAGAAAGCTCATTTCAGCCGCTTGTATCCGCAATCTCGTTCTTTCGGTCATTACCCAAAGCTCGTGACCATAGGTGAGAGTAGGAACGTAGATTGACCATTAAATCGACAGCTTTGCCTTAGAACTCAGCTCCCTCTTCACCACAACAGACCGGTACAACGTCCACATCACTGCAGATGCTGCGCCAATCCGTCTGTCAATCTCTCGCTCCATTTTCCCCTCACTCGTGAATAAGGCCCCAAGATACTTAAATTCCTCCACTTGGGGCAGGAGCCTGTCCCCAACCCAGAGAGGACAATCCACCTTATTCCGGCTGAGGACCATGGACTCGGACTTTTGAGGTGCTGATTATCATCCCAGCTGCTTCACACTCAGCAGCAAACCGTCCCAGCAAGAGCTGTAGGTCATTGCTGGATGAAGCCAACAGGACAACATCATCTGCAAACAACAGAGATGAGATCCTGTGGTCACCAAGCATGATGCCCTCCATTCCCTGGCTGTGCCTAGAAATCTTGTCCATAAAAATTATGAACAGGATTGGTGACAAAGGGCAGCCCTGGCGGAGTCCAACTGTCACTGGGAATGAGTCCAATCGAGTGTTGGCAATACGAACCAAACTCTCACAACGGTCGTACAAAGACCGAATAGCTCGTAACAACAAGTCCGATACCCCATACTCCCGAAGCACCCCCCACAAAAAACCACGAGGGACGCGGTCAAATGCCTTCTCCAAGTCCACGAAACACATGTAAACTGGATGGGCAAACTCCCACGAACCCTCGAGAATTCTCAAGAGGGTAAAGAGCTGATCCGATGTGCCACGGCCAGGACAAAAACCACATTGCTCCTCCTGAATCAGAGGTTCGACCAACGGCTGGACTCTCCTCTCCAGTACCTTGGCATAGACCTTCCCAGGGAGGCTGAGGAGTGTGATCCCTCTAAAGTTGGAGCACACCCTCCGGTCCCCTTTTTTGAAGAGAGGAACCACCACCCCGGTTTGCCATGCCAAAGGCACTGCCCCTGACCTCCACGCAATGTTGCAGAGGCGTGTCAACCATGACAGCCCTACAACATCCAAGGCCTTGAGGTACTCAGGGCGAATCTCATCCACCCCTGGGGCCCGGCCACCAAGGAGATTTTTAACCACCTTGGCGACCTCAGCCCCTGTGATAGGCGAGTCATCCCCCTCGTTCACAAACCCTGCTTCCTCTGTGGAAGGCGTATCAGTGGGATTGAGGAGATCCTCAAAGTATTCCTTCCACCGCCCGATGATATCCCCAGTCGAAATCAACAGCGCCCCATCCGCACCATACACAGTGTGGACAGGGAACTGCTTTCCTCTCCTGAGCCGCCGGACAGTTTGCCAGAATTTCTTCGAGGCCGACCGAAAGTCTTGTTCCATGGCCTCACCAAACTCCTCCCATACCCGGATTTTTGCTTCAGCAACCACCCGAGCTGCACTCTGCTTGGTCTGCCGGTACACCTCAGCTGCTTCGGGAGTCCCACAAGCCAACCAAGCTTGATAGGACTCATTCTTCAGCTTAATGGCCCCCCTCACCACTGGTGTCCACCACTTGGTTCGGGAGTTGCCACCACGAGATGCACCGACCACCTTGCGGCCGCAGCTCTGGGCCGCCGCTTCAACAACAGAGGTGGAGATCGTGGCCCATTCAGACTCCATGTCTCCAGACTCCCTCGGAATGTGGTTGAAGTTCTTCGGGAGGTGGGAGTTGAAGACCTCCCGGACAGGGGCCTCAGCCAGACGTTCCCAGCACACCCTCACTATACGCTTGGGTCTACCAGGTCTGAATGGCTTCCTCCCCTGCCATCGGATCCAACTCGCCACCAGGTGGTGATCAGTTGACAGCTCTGCACCTCTTTTTACCCAAGTGTCCAAGACATACAGTCGCAGGTCTGATGACACGATAACAAAATCGATCATTGACCTGCGACCTAGGGTGTTCTGGTGCCAGGTGCACATATGGACACCCTTATGCTTGAACATGGTGTTCGTTATGGACAAACTGTGGTTAGCACAGAAGTCCAATAACTGAACACCACTCGGGTTCAGATCAGGCAGGCCATTCCTCCTAATCACTCCCCTCCAGGTTTCACTGTCGTTGCCCACGTGTGCATTGAAGTCCCCCAGTAGGACAAGGGAGTCTCCAAGAGGAGCACCCTCCAGCACCCCAGTCACAGACTCCAAAAAGGGTGGGTACTCTGAAACATCATTTGGTGCATAGGCACAAATGATGGTCAGGGCCCGTTTCCCAACCCGAAGGCGCAGGGAAGCAATCCTTTCATCCACCGGAGAAACTCCAATATAGAGGCAGCAAGGTGGGGGGATACAAGAATACCAACCCCTGCTCATCGCCTCTCGCCTGGGGCAACTCCAGAAAAGGCCAAGCTCCAGCCCCTCTCCAGGAGACTGGTTCTGGAACCGGAGCTGTGTGTTGAGGTGAGGCCGACTATATCTAGCCGGTATCTCTCAACCTCGTACACCAGCTCAGGCTCCTTCCCCACCAGAGAGGTGACATTTCACGTACCAAAAGCCAGTTTAGAAAGCTTGGAATCAGTTCGCCAAGGTCTCCGCCTTTGACCGCCACCTAATCCACATAGCACCGGACCCCCATGATCCCTCCTGCAGGTGGTGAGCCCACTGGAGGGCGGACCCATGTAACTCTTTCGGGCTGGGCCTGGCTGGGTCCCATGGGTGGAAACCCGGCCACCAGACGCTAGCCATCGAGCCCCTCCCCCAGGCCTGGCTCCAGGGTGGGGCCCCGGTAACCCCATACCGGGCGGGGTACACTGAATCCTTGATCTAGAATTTATCATGTGAGTCAGTTGGATCGTTCTTAGTCTGGCCCTTCACCCAGGACCAGTTTGTCCTGGGTGACCCTATCAGAGGCAAATTGCCCCGGACAACATAGCTCCTGGGATCACTGGGGCATGCAAACCCCCCCACCATGATAAGGTGACAATCCATGAGGGAGGTGTTTTATTATTAAGGGGAAAAAAGTCCAAACCTACATGGCTCTGTGTGAAAAAGTGATTGCCCCCTAAACCTAATAACTGGCTGGGGCACCCTTAGCAGCAACAACTGCAGTCAAGCACTTAAATGTTTCAGATCATCAAAGAAATTTAAATATTAGACAAAGATAACACAAGTAAACATGAAATGCAGTTTTTAAATGAAGGTGTTTATTATTAAGGGGGAAAAAAAATCCAAACCTACATGGCCCTGTGTGAAAAAGTGATTGCCCCCTAAACCTAGTAACTGGTTGGGCCACCCTTAGCAGCAACAACTGCAATCAATTGTTTGCAGTAACTGGCAATGAGTGTTTTATATCGCTGTGGGGGAAATTTGGCCCACTCATCTTTGCAGAATTGTTGTAATCCAGCCACATTGGAGGGTTTTCGAGCATGAGCCGCCTTTTTAAGCTCATGCCACAGCATCTCAATCGGATTCAGGTCAGGACTTTGACTAGGCCACTCCAAAGTCTTCATTTTGTTTTTCTCAAGCCATTCAGAGGTGGACTTGCTGGTCTGTTTTGGATCAATGTCCGGCTGCAGAACCCAAGTGCGCTTCAGCTTGAGGTTATGAACAGATGGCCGGACATTCTCCTTCAGGATTTTTTGGTAGACAGCAGAATTCATGGTTCCATTTACCACAACAAGTCTTCCAGGTCCTGAAGCAGCAAAACAGCCCCAGACCATCACACTACCACCACCAAATTTTACTGTTGGCATGATGTTCCTTTTCTGAAATGTTGTGTTACCTTTATGCTGGATGTAATGGGACACATCATCATCATCATCATCATAGTAGTCTGTCGGGGGCGACAATGACTGTTTCATTTAGGTCTGATCAGATTCCTCCACACAGCTCTGTCCTTCACTCTCCGCTGCCAGCTAGTATGAGTTGCTTTCTGACTGACCATTTCATGAAACTGCTTGCAAAGTATTTGAGTACCGCTAGCTTTTGCTGGACTAGCGGCACATTCTTGGCAGATATCATCAGTGGCAAGGACAGGCCAAGACAAACTGACTCCAGTGTCTGTTGCAGTGACTGACCAGATGATAGGTTTGTTTATCTCTGCTCTTTGTGGAGTGCATGTCACAATGCACCAACTGGCAACAGTCCACCACAGACCTTGCAACAGATGTGCTTATCTGCCAGGATGTCCAGTCTCACCCCTTGTAACTGGGAGTGGTCCACCACAGACCTGTGACAGATTGTTTTTAGTTCTGCCAGGATGGCCAGTTTCACCCTCCATGCACTCGGAAGGGCGGGGTTGCCGGTTGAGTCGCTGGTGGCCCTTCCAAAAAGTTCAACTTTTGTCTCATCAGTCCACAGAGTATTTTCCCAAAAGTTTTGGGGATCATCAAGTTGTTTTCTGGCAAAACTGAGCCGAGCCTTTATGTTCTTGTTGCTCAGCAGCGGTTTTTCGTTTTGGAGCTCTGCCATGCAGGCCATTTTTTCCCAATCTCTTTTTTTCTGGGGGGAGTCCTGAACACTGACCTTAACTGAGGCAAGTGACGCCTGCAGTTCTTTCGATGTTGTTGTGGGGTCTTTTGTGACCTCTTGGATGAGTCGTCGCTGCGCTCTTGGTGTAATGTTGGTCGGCCGGGCACTCCTGAGAAGGTTCACCACCGTTCCATGTTTTCGCCATTTGTGGATAATGGCTCTCACTGTGGTTTGCTGGAGTTCCAAAGCTTTCAAAATGGCTTTATAACCTTTTCCAGACTGAAAGATCTCAATTACTTTGTTTCTCATTTGTTCCTGAATTTCTTTGGATCGCAGCATGATGTCTAGCTTTTGAGGATCTTTTGGTCTACTTCACTTTGTCAGGCAGGTCCTATTTAAGTGGTTTCTTGATTGAGAACAGGTGTGGCAGTAATCAAGCCTGGGTGTGGCTTGAGAAATTGAATTCAGCTTTCCAAAGACGTGATAAACCACAGTTAATTTATGTTTTAATGGGGGGTGGGGGGTGGTTGTGTCACTTTTTCACAGGGCCATGTAGGTTTGGATTTTTTTTTTACCCTTAATAATAAACACCTTCATTTAAAAACTGCATTTTGTGTTTACTTGTGTCGTCTTTGTCTAGTATTTAAATTTGTTTGATGATCTGAAACATTTAAGGGTGACAAACATACAAAAAAATAAGAAATCAGAAAGGAGGCAAACACTTTCTCACACCACTGGAGCACCAATTGGTAATTTTACAGAGATATGAGTAGAGGCTTATTCATGTCATACTCAAGGCGTGATGTTACCATAATAACTTGGTTTCAGAGGTCAGTTTAGCAATGAAATGTGTGAGAAGTGTAAAGGCACTGTATTCTAACTAACCGACATGGGCCAAAAATTATATCTTCGTATATTTTTTTTTTTTTTTTTAATCTCAAATCTATGATGTGCCTCTTTGTGTATTTTTTTTTAGGTGGACTCATTATCTGTCAACTTTGGGATGTGGTTTTTACTTTGAAACACCTTTTAAGTAAAATGGATGAAATTGTATATGTATCAGTCCTGCCAGGATTTCGCAGGATGTTTTCATGATTGTTGCGGCCCAAAAAGCCTGAATTCACAAGTGCTTTTTTAAAAAGTTGCAATGTTTTTAGTGTTTTTTGCTCTAAAAGTTGTGGGAAGAATTACAAATACAAATTTAAAGCAGATGTTTTCTTTTTCCAGAAGAAAAAATGAGAAATGAGAAAAATGAGAAAATGAGAAATCAGAAAGGAGGCAAACACTTTCTCACACCACTGGAGCACCAATTGGTAATTTTACAGAGATATGAGTAGAGGCTTATTCATGTCATACTCAAGGCGTGATGTTACCATAATAACTTGGTTTCAGAGGTCAGTTTAGCAATGAAATGTGTGAGAAGTGTAAAGGCACTGTATTCTAACTAACCGACATGGGCCAAAAATTATATCTTCGTATATTTTTTTTTTTTTTTAATCTCAAATCTATGATGTGCCTCTTTGTGTATTTTTTTTTAGGTGGACTCATTATCTGTCAACTTTGGGATGTGGTTTTTACTTTGAAACACCTTTTAAGTAAAATGGATGAAATTGTATATGTATCAGTCCTGCCAGGATTTCGCAGGATGTTTTCATGATTGTTGCGGCCCAAAAAGCCTGAATTCACAGGTGCTTTTTTAAAAAGTTGCAATGTTTTTAGTGTTTTTTGCTCTAAAAGTTGTGGGAAGAATTACAAATACAAATTTAAAGCAGATGTTTTCTTTTTCCAGTTTCCTGCAGTGATATTCTATATAACAATAAAAGAAAAGCACAGGATTGTCAAAAATTTCCTATTATAGTGATTGGTAAATTAAGCAGGAACTTCTGCTATTCAGAAAAACTCTTTTTTTGCAACAGCAAATACAAACATTAACACAATATCGATTACAACAGCTAAATTGCATTGAATGCACGTTAAAGAGTATAAATTTGGAAATTATTAGCAGCGGCTTCATTTGAAAACTCCCTACGGTCCCTAACCGCTCGACACTGAGCGGAGAGGAAAAAAATAAATAATTTATTCTGTTAGTCTGTGTTGTCTAAAGGAGTCTTGTGTTTTTCTGAAAAAAATTACAGATAATATTCTCTCTTTCCTGTGCCTAACTCCTACCTGTCTGTCTGCTGCATGTCGGTCTTGACACACATCTTTCATTTACGGTGGTGGGGGGGTGTTTGTCCATCCAGACCGGAGAGCGACGGCTTAAAAGCTCATTGACCAGATGTAGTAATGATTTTACCTTTAACGATGTGTAAAATGTTCACACTCGCAGTAGTGTTAATAGTCTCCTGGCGTTTCTGCTCACGTGTACTCCTGCGACGTGGTGCTTTTGGGGCAGGCGGATGTTTTTCAACACAAACACAGCGCTTCGTACATGCGGTCAGGACGGAGACGTGGCGAGACGTCCAGTGGCAGGCTGGGGGAGACAGAGGAAAGGACGGCGTTGGAAACCTCGGGGATGTTTTTTTTTTTTTTTTAAATCACACACTGTTTGCTGATGTGTTCCGTTAATACTCCTGTGACCGTGGTGCAACAATGCATTTGGTTGGTTAGACTGACCATTTGCGCACCTGTGAGAGACAAATTTGATTGGTGAAACTGGCAGAAGTTGACGAGGATTGGCCAAAATTGCGGGGAAGTTGCGGTGATTGTACAAAGTTGCAGGGTCATGCAATAGTTGTGCTGATTGGCTGATTTCGCGTGAATTGGTGCGACCGCAACATTGCGAAATCCTGGAGGGACTGATGTATGTATATGAACAGACAGTATATACAGGGTTTAATTCCACAGAAGTAACTGCACAACATACAACAGAACCCTTCATGCTGATTTTGAAGATTTTGCCACAGTAGACCACTTGCTCTTATTTTGTAATGTTTGCTTGGATATGGAGCTGCTCCTAATTGGATTACAGATTTATTTGTGAGGAGGCTGTTCCCGGATATCTAAACACTCGATCATGCACTCTTAAAACATGTGTTAAAAGCAACACAACTGTGTGTCTTGGTAAGAACGACACAAAAATGTGTCAATTTTGACACAGTTCTTGTGTTAATATATATATTTGACACACTTGTGTTCAATTTTTTTTTACACATTTACTTGATCAAATTACACAATTGTGTGTTAATTGAATTGTGTGTTAATTTAACACACAGTGTGTAATTTGAACACAGGTGTGTAAAAATTTCTTTTAAAGGGGTCATTGACTAAAAAAATGGTGTTTGTAGGTTTTAGGAGGGTGGCTGTGGTGCAGGTGTAGTGTGGCTGACTACTGATTGAAGGGTCAGGGGTTCGATTCCCACTCTGTCTGCATGTTGAAGTGTCCTTGAGCAAGACACTGAACCCTGGTAGGTTAGGCCAGCGCCGGTGCATGGCAACTCCGCCGCCATCACTGTGTGAATGTATACAATATGATGTATACAATATAATGTATACAGTGTGAATAGCAGGATCTGTAAAGCGCTTTGGTCAGCCAGAGATGAGAAAAAGTGCTATATAAGTGCACGCCATTTACAATTTAACTGTCTGAAATGAGTCTACTCGGGCAGTTTGGTGGTGCAGTGGTTAGCACTGTGGCAGCACAGCAAGAAAGTCATGGGATCGATTCCACCCTTGACCATCGTGGGTTCGATCCCAGCCCCGACCATTGGTGACCCCTCTGTGTGGAATTTGCATGTTCTCCCCGTGTCTGCATGGGTTTTCTCTGGGTACTCTGGTTTCCTCCCACAGGCCAAAAACATGCAAGTTAGGTTAATTGGAGACTCAAAGTGGCCCTAGGTGTGAATGGTGAAGGGATTGGCGCCATACTGTGGCTGCCTCATCCATCCATCCATCCAGGTGGATGCCCTGAATTTCCCTCTGGGATTAATAAAGTGTACAAAATACAAAAAAAAAAAAATACTGGCCACCTAATTATCCCAAAATTTTCAAAGCAGTCAATTCTCTTAAAAAAAAACCCCCACACACAGCCTTTCTTGTTTTTCTCTCCCAGAAACGTTTTTGACTTTATTGTGGAAATTGTTAACGTCACGTTTAGAAAAAGCCAACCCACCGCCATCCTTGAGACCTGCCCACTGCTCTAATATTGGCCTGCCTAGCTGTCTGTTATGTATCTGTAAGTGGTGCTAAAGCCCCTGAGCTATTAGCCCCCAAGCTAACTCTGGTAACAGGAAGCGCCAACCAAGCGTGGCTTATATTATTATTTTCTTTAGATCTTAGTCACCCTAATAACCATCCCTGTTACCACCTGGTTCACTGATCCGCAGTCCACAATGTGTGTTGCGTCACTCCGGCTTGTTTCCCAGTGTTTTCGCCATGGTATCGCGACGGGGCGCTGGCATGATGGTCACGCGGAGCTGAGCGCCAGCAGCTCCAGGCAGCATCCCCAGCTCGTGGCAACTGCCTACGCTGGTACCGGTGGCGCGGCGCAGGCAGTTGGCGTGACCCGGGGATGCTGCCTGGAGCTGCAGGCTCAACTCCCCCACATTCCCCAGGCATACTCTCACGGGTAGTGTGGGGGAGCTGCTTCATGACGGGTCTTCATCCGGCTGGCCGTGGGAGGGGAGCGGAGTACCGCGGAGCAAGACATTGCCCTTTGAGATCCCGTGGCTTGGCCACCGGCCATGGTTTACAGCGATCGGTGGAGTGGGTGGTGCTGGCCATTTAATGTGGTATCTCAGCGGGGTTGTTGTGGGGTGAATTGGGATGAAGTGAGGTGCACAAACGACTGCGGATCGGTGAACCAGCGCTGCTCATACAATCTGGAAGGAGCTGGCTAGAAGCTGTTCAGCTAATGGTTAACTGACGTAAGAGGGAGGGCGGAGTTGAACAGCTGAAGTCAGTTTCTTAAAGTGACGGGCTATAAATCAGAGCATTTGAAGAAAGCCAAGAAAAATAAAACACAAATTTGCTTCAGTAATTTAAAAAAAATTAAAGAAAATGTGAACAAAATATGTCACAAGCACTTCATTAAGACATGAGTGAGCTGTTAAAATGTGTAAGATGTGCAGTCAGAGACCCCTTTAACATCAAATGTGTCAAAAATACAGTATATACGTATATATACGTGTGTGTGTGTGTGTGTGTGTAAGGGGTCAGTGACTCCTTTAACAACAAATGTGACACACACACACACACAATATCCATCCATCTTCTTCTGCTTAATCCTTTTTGGGTCGAGGGGGGACTGGAGCCTATTCCAACATCTTTGGGCAAGAGGCAGGGTACACCCTGGACAGACCGCCAGTCCATTGGATCTGTCCAATATATATCGCCTGAAATCCTGGAGTAAACCCATGCAGACGCGGGGAGAGACATCTCTCTCTCTCTCTCTCTCTCTCTCTCTCACTCTCACTCTCACTCTCACTCACACACACACACACACACACACACACACACACACACACACACACACACACACACACACACACACAAAATTGTTGGTACCCCTTCTGTTAATGAAAGCAACACCCACAATGGTCACAGAAATAACTTGAATCTGACAAAAGTGGTAATAAATAAAAATTCTATGAAAATTAACCAATGAAAATCAGACAATGCTTTTGAATTGTGGTTCAACAGAATTATTTTTAAAAACAAACTCATGAAACAGGCCTGGACAAAAATGATGGTACCCTTAACTTATTGCACAACCTTTTGAGGCAATCACTGCAATCAAACGATTTCTGTAACTGTCAGTGAGACTTCTGCACCTCTCAGCAGGTATTTTGGCCCACTCCTCATGAGCAAACTGCTCCAGTTGTCTCAGGTTTGAAGGGTGCCTTCTCCAGACGGCATGTTTCAGCTCCTTCCACAGATGTTCAATAGGATTTAGATCAGGGCTCATAGAAGGCCACTTTAGAATAGTCCAGTGTTTTGCTCTTAGCCATTTTGGGGTGTTTTTAGCTGTGTGTTTTGGGTCATTATCCTGTTGCAAGACCCATGACCTGCGACTGAGACCAAGCTGTCTGACACTGGGCAGCACATTTCTCTCTAGAATACCTTGATAGTCTTGAGATTTCATTGTACCCTGCACAGATTCAAGACACCCTGTGCCAGATGCAGCAAAGCAGCCCCAGAACATAACGGAACCTCCTCCATGTTTCACAGTAGGGACAGTGTTCTTTTCTTGGTATGCTTTATTTTTGCATCTGTGAACATAGAGCTGATGTGCCTTGCCAAAAAATTCCAGTTTTGTCTTGTCTGTCCATAGGACATTCTCCCAGAAGCTTTGTGGCTTGTCAACTTGCAGTTTGGCAAATTCCAGTCTGGCTTTTTTATGATTTGTTTTCAACAGTGGTGTCCTCCTTGGTTGTCTCCCATGAAGTCCACTTTGGCTCAAACAACGACAGATGGTGCGATCTGACACTGATGTACCTTGACCTTGGAGTTCACCATGAATGTGTTTAGAGGTTGTTCTGGGCTCTTTTGTTACCATTCGTATTATCCGTCTCTTCCATTTTTCATCAAGTTTCCTCCTGCGGCCACATCCAGGGAGGTTGGCTACAGTCCTGTGGATCTTAAATTTCTGAATAATATGTGCAACTGTAGTCACAAGAACATCAAGCTGCTTGGAGATGGTCTTATAGCCTTTACCTTTAACATACTTGTCTATAATTTTCTTTCTAATCTCCTGAGACAACTCTCTCCTTTGCTTCCTCTGGTCCATGTTTAGTGTGGTACACACCATGTCACCAAACAGCACAGTGACTACTTGTCACCCTTTAAAGAGGCCGACTGACTGATTACAAGTTTGTAGACACCTGTGATGTTAATTAGAGGACACATCTTGGTTGAACATGTCCCTATGGTCACATTATTTTCAATCTTTTCTAGGGGTACCATCATTTTTGTCCAGGCCTGTTTCATGAGTTTGTTACCTCCGCCAAAGGGGGAGGTTATGTGATCATCGGCGTTGGTTTGTCTGTTTGTTTGTCTGTTAGCAAGATAACTCAAAAAGTTATGGATGGATTTTCATGAAATTTTGACAGATTGTCAGAAATGGGGTATCCTACAGATGATTAGATTTTGGTGGTGATCCGGATCACCGTCCACAAGAAAACCGCCATTACGCAAAATGCCATTTTCGTGAATAACTACTAAACCACTAATCCTATCATTGTCAATCCAATTGTTGTGAATCCAATTGCTAGTCATATGTTTTTATGGTCAAGGAATCTGAAAACGTACACACAAACACTGTATGGGGGGAACTGTGGCGCTAAACCGCCATTACGGAAAATGCCATTTTCGTCAATAACTACTGAACCACTAATCCTATCATTGTCAATCCAATTGTTGTGAATCCAATTGCTAGTCATATGTTTTTATGGTCAAGGAATCTGAAAACGTACACACAAACACTGTATGGGGGGAACTGTGGCGCTAAACCGCCATTACGGAAAATGCCATTTTCGTCAATAACTACTGAACCACTAATCCTATCATTGTCAATCCAATTGCTAGTCATATGTTTTCATGGTCAAGGAATCTGAAAACGTACACACAAACACTGTATGGGAGGAACTGTGGCCGCCATTACGGAAAATGGCATTTTCGTGAATAACTACTGAATCACTGCTTGTCATATGTTTTCATGATCAAGGAATCTGAAGACTGTATGGGGGGGAACTGTGGCGCTTGGCGGAGGTCTGCGCTCTCAGAGTGCTTTTCTAGTTTTTTAAAGTAATTCTGTTGAACCACAATTCAAAAGCATTGTCTGATCTTCATTGGTTAATTTTCATAGAATTTTTATTTATTACCACTTTTGTCAGATTCAAGTTATTTCTGTGACCATTGTGGGTTTTTCTTTCATTAACAGAGGGGTACCAACAATTTTGTTCACGTGTGTATATATATTATTGGGTGGTGCGGTGGCGCAGTGGATAGCGTTAGCACTGCAGCAGCACAGCAACTCACCCTTGGCCATGGGATCCCGGGTTCGATCCAGCCCCTGACCAATGGTGATCTGTGTGGAGTTTGCATGTTCTCCCCGTGTGCGTGGGTTTACTCCGGGATTTCTCCGGTTTCCTCCCACAGGCCAACAACATGCAGGTTAGGTTAATTGGAGAAAAGTGGCCCTAGGTGTGAATGGTGAAGGGATAGCACTGTACCGTGGCTGCTTCATCCATCCAGGTGGATGCCCTAAATTTCCCCTCTGGGGATCAATAAAGTACACAAAATCAAAAAAAAAAAAAAAAAAAAAAAACAACTCAAGAACTGTCAGAATTAACATTCTTGTATTGTCCTTATCTAGACACAAAGTTGTGTTGTTTTTAACACATCTGTTTTAAGAGTATGGTGGCTCGGTCCTAAACTTTCTCAGTTTATTGCAAGAAGTGTTTTGTCTTCTGAGGCGGCTGTGGCACAGGTGTCGTGTGGCCGACTACTGATTGGAGGGTCAGGGGTTCAATTCCTACTCTGTCTGCAGTCTGCATGTCAAAGTGTCCTTGAGCAAGACACTGAACCCCCAGTTGCTCCTGGTGGGTCAGGCCAGCGCCTGTGTGTGGCGGCTCTGCTGCCATCAGTGTGTGAATGGGTGGATAGCAGGATTTATAAAGCACTTTGGTCATCTAGAGGTGAGAAAAAGCGCTATGTAAGTGAATGCCATTTACCATCAGAAATTTCTGTTTTGAAAGGTTTGACATTACACTGTCAACACAGATACAGAAAATATACATTCTGTCCCCTACAAGTGCTTGCGGCATAAGAACAGCACATGCATAACCGTGTTGCATGAGTGTTTTGGAAAATTGTGGCTTTTGCTATTCGGGTTGTTTCCTCTAGTTGTGTACAGTTATTCTGATCCATGTAATCAGCGGCAAACACATAGAGCTGGACCTTTCATCGGCTTCCTCCAACTGTGGCAGCAGCTGCAGAACCATCTCCATTGTTGTGGGTTTTTATTTGTGTGTGTGTGTGAGAGAATGTTTGGAGAGACTGTGATGTCCCATTGGCAGGTAGGAAGGTGCCGTGTTTGTGTACTGTAACATTGCTTTACCTGTGGCCCAAATTGTCTCCCATGCTGGGAAAATGAGGCTCCATAGGTTTGTTGTGAGACTCAAAGTGCTACAGAAAGATGGCCTCGTTGGGCTTAAAAAAAGTCAGTTTACAGCCAAACATACTGGATATGTTGCCCCAAAAAACTCAACTCCTATAAATTTGAGTACAGGATATACTCACCCTGTGACCAAAATCATAAAATTGCTGGTGGTGGGAGTACATCTGTGATAAAAACTATGCTGAATGAATACTGTTTATGTAGGAAAATTTCAAACAGTTTTGGGTCTTCGTTTTCACTAATCAGCAATGTGGATCTTTTTTTTTTTTTTTTAAATCATTGCTTAACATGTTGATGAATCATGTGTGAGAATTGTTTTGGTCTCTAAATGAGCGGAGGACCAGAAAACACCTCACAAGCATGTTATAATGTCATTGTCCAGTGGTTGTTCACAGTGCCCAAAACACATGATGCAACATAAGTTCAGATTCAATAATAAATCTATATAATGAATCAGTCAGTTGGCATGCGAAGCCCACAAAGTAGTCAGCATTCTGTGGCTAGTCATTTCATCTTCTGGGACCATGAATCCTTTCAAACTCACCTAACACAACCGTCTCTCTCAGCAGGGCTATGTCCTCGGCAGCCACCACAACTCCATCTGTGGACAAAGTGGACGGGTTTTCACGGAAGTCTGTCAGGAAGGCCAAGCAGAAGCGGTCGCAGAGTTCATCCCAGTTCCGCTCTCAGGGCAAACCCATAGAGCTCACGCCCTTGCCACTGCTCAAGGGTAAGAAGTGTGTGCGTGTGTGCATGAGAGGATGCTGCTTTTTATTTATTTTTGTGCATTGAAGGGATACAAACACAAGGATCAAGAAACTTCTGTAATACATCAGCAAATAGAATTGTTTTCAGTTTACTTTATGGTTAAGATTATTTGGGTCATTAATGTTGCGCTTTTATATCTGTTAGCTTGTTGCTTTTGAATTTAGGTCAGCTTACACTGTAGGAGGACAAATGTGTCAAACAAAAATGGACACTTTTTGCATGTTTTAAGTAGTTTTTTTTTTAAATTTGGCAGTGAAGATGTATTTTATAAACACTTCATTCTATAGCACGTGTCAAATTCAAAGCTTGTGGGCCAAATTCGGCCTGCCATGTCATTTTATGTTTAAAAACACAAGATTGTGCCACATAAGATAAGATAAGATAAGCCTTTATTAGTCCCACAACGGGGAAATTCCAGGATTGCAACAGCACAGGGATAGCAACACTCAGAGCAACAATCAGAAGGCAAGAAGAAAAAAAAAAAAACAAGCAAGCAAGAGCAGCTAATATACATATGTACATATTACTATAAAATATATACAGTATATACACACACACAGACACACAGTGCAGAGCATTGTAGCTGGATGGAATAAATATATGAATATATAAACAGTGCAGAGCATTGTAGCTAGATGGAATAAATATGTAAATATATAAACACCCACAGTACGGAGCATTGCAGCTAGGTGGAATAAATATGTAAGTATATAAACACACACAGTGCGGAGCATTGTAGCTAGATGGAATAAATATACAGATGTATAAAAACACATGCGAGTACACTGACATAAACTACATGTCCCACAGTGCACTGCGGCGTTGTCATCAGTTCAGTGACAGCATCCAACCTTTATAGCAGTGTTTCGATGTCACAACTTACCTTTTAAGAAAAGATTTTTTTTTTCCCCCCCAGATGAGTGATAGGGTCGGAAATATGTGCAACATGTAATTGATGTAGAGGGGAGGGAATTTAAAGACGGATGGGAACGTGAATACATGTTTGAGCTGAAAGGAAACAAATCAGTATGTGTTATTTGCAATGATGCAGTGCCTCTGCTCCAGGAATACAGTTTAAGTTCGCAGTTTAAAAAAAAAACCCAAAACAAAACACGGAGCCAGGTATGTTTAAATTAGCCACCATGACGAGCAGCAAAAGGCTCCAAAAATATCAAGAGCACTCAGAGGCAAGTACAGTATCCCCCACCTCTGTTTGCTTTGAAGATCCTGATATCTTGCTGAAGGAGAGCAGTTTTCACATTTTCAATGCACGTCATCAGCGTATGTCAAACCCTGCTACCAAGTTTCAAAACATTTGGAACAAAACTGTAGGAGAAGTTGATTTCACCAAACGGGTACCTTTTATGGGACAGGTGGACCGACAGATGAACATCTCCAGAACATAATCCGCCTTTGGTCTTTGACCGGCTGGAGATAACAATCAGACTGCAGTCTCAGCAGATTATGTTTGCAAAAGTTGTAGCAAAAAAAATGATGCTGCTCTAATGGCCGGCTTTACTCGAGCTTCCAAGTGTTTTTCAGAAGGTGCTTTTTAAAAGCAACATATGGTGAGCAGGTGTACCCTGAGCAGAGACAGACTGATGCCTGCACATGTATATAGTTGTATATAGTCTGACAGTTACAACCGGCCCTTTGAGAGCAGGCATAATACTGATGTGGCCTGGGAGGAAAATGGGGCTGACATTTCCCCTGTTCTACAGGAACATTGATGCCTAATTGAAGAGCAAAGTCTCTACCACGTCAAAGAGGAAGAGAATTTGTGATAAGCTGAGATATTAAGCCTCGCTGCTGTAAAAGAAGCAGTATTTTGTGTAAAGACACCTTTAATGTAATGTATTTTGAGTATCACAAGATTTTGTCTGCAAAACAGAATGCCACCGCTTCATTAAATTTATGAAGTCTGCGTCTTATTTGTGTGAAGGGCTTCATTGTTCTATGAATCAATCATCCATTCATTGCTTCACTTAAGTGAAAAGTTGCTGGAACTTTTAAGAAAACCATTTTTCCTCTGGGTTTTTTTTTTCTCTTCGCTGACTAAACAGTAATTTTCTTGTTTATTGACAGGGCAACCATGCTTGTAGCAGATGAGGGTGGGGTGGAAATAAAAGGTGACAGAAAAGAGATTCAGTGTGCTGTCGATCGAGTGATGTCAGTGTGGAAACTGCAAGATGTTACAGTGTTTGTTGCTTTTAATTATAGGACCATAAAATGTTAAAACCTCCTATTGGTTGATACTGGACCGTGATAAAATTGTAAAGACTCTAAATGCTGACAAAGTTTGGCTTTTGTTAATGTTTAATAATTGGGTAAATTAGTGTAAAGTTCTCAACAGTATTTTTTTTTTTTTTTTTTTTTTTTTTAACTGTGGTTTGACTAAAATATTTATACTTTGATTTATAGTTTTGTTCTAATTATAAAGAGACTACATCTGCAGTTTTGTCAGGTAAACCTTACAGTATATTGCATCATTTTTTAAAATATTAATCATGCATTCTGGGTTTTTATAGGAGTATATTTCACACAATTATGCTTTCTTTGTTTTTGAAAGCTTTTGATTTTAAATTCAGATTTGAGCTCTTCAGGTGGTTGAAGAATAGATTGTGATTTTTTTTTTTTATGTATAGCAAAACCACTGCTATAGAAATGTTTTGTTTTTCCCCACAGACAGTTGTTTTATGCTTTCGTGCCTCCTGTGATCAAGAATCTGCTGTTCTTTTGTAACTGTAATTTTTTCACACCTGGTGTTTTGACTGCTTTCCACCCAAATTTCCTCTGGGGTAACCGTGTCGATGTGTGTGCAACTAAACTCCAGCAACACTGGAGACCAGTCTCTGACCTGCCTCCTGCAGAGTCTGGTTCCACTGAGTGCCGATTTTGTTCCATCTGTCTGTTAACTACAGGCCCAGACAGGTAGATAATCTTGACGATCACTTGGAGCCTATCGGTGACGTTATCCTCGTCACTGAAGTGTGAGTCTTGACTCGTTTGGTTACACAGCAGTTAATGTTCTGTGACAGTTCATTTAGCCTTCATGCAGGAGTTTTCTTGCATAGATAATATTTTTGCTAACCCACAAGATGAGAAAAGTGCACCAGTTTTGCTTTAGTAGTTATGCAGATGATTTACAGGAATTGCAGTACATATACTTTATTTGGTGTGGGCTATCTAGTTAGTTTATTAAAGGTTGTTACAAGTATATTATTGCAGTTTATTTTGTCGTATGTGCAGCTGATGGTGGTGCTCCATTCAGCTGCCTTAATCAGCTTTGTCTTTCCTTTGGATTTGTGGTTAATGTATGTCCAGTTAGGGGTGGGAGTAGGAGGGGCAGAGCTCAATACAGTGTAATATTGTGATACTTTGCTGCAATTATATTATTGTTTATAAATGTTACAAATACAGTCTTATCTTTTGGATACCACAGTAATATAGAGATACTATCAGAGAGTATATACCCCTACCAGGGTTGTTTGTCCACTGGTTAAATTATGTCAATTGACAGAGCATCATAAGCTCTTTGTGCATGTGTATTTTCAGGTTGATTAGCCCATTATTTTCCCATGGTATTAGCAAATATCCATAAAGAATCCCTAGCTCACAATGATAAAATTAAAAAGTAATCTTGAATGATCACACTTCTCCAGATTGGCGTCCAGTGCTATTGGGTTCATCCTTGGTCAAAGAGCTGCCATGGAAAGAAGATTTGATTAAAATCTGTCCTGTAGTTTTTGTGTAAATGACAATGATCACATTACCTTCTTGGCAGTGGTGGAAAAAAAACAGCAAATAAAACCCAACAACTTTTCAATCACCTAGATCAGTGGTTTTCTCTTTGACACATTCTCTTTAGCAGGTGTTTTCACTGATCAGCAATCAGTGGGAAAAAATTCACTGAGATCACCTGTTGAAGACACTGGGTCGAGGTAAAGCCTGCAGGGTCTTGGGTCATCATGGTACATGGTTGGGCTCTACTGCACTAGATGATGCCAAGTGCTCACTGTAGCCACCTGCACAGGAATGGTGTAACTTGTAATACTTAGCAGGGATTTGGACAAGACAAAGCTGTCTGATTGATAACTGTAATATATACAGTATTGCAATATTCAATGGATTGCTAGATTTTTATAATACTGTATGGTGGCCCAAGTATTGGGACAGTATTACATTGTAGGGTCCCTGGTGATTGCGTCCCTTAGCACAGTACTATTCCCCAAACAAAAACAGCTTGAGACCATCCTGAAAGCTTGATCTTCGGCTAGCCTAGCATTAGTTGTCTTTTAGTTTGCCTGCAATTCCGACATTGATCAGGAGGAAATGTCAGCGTTGTTCCTGCTATGCCAACTGTTGCAGAAGTTTGATTGTGTCCTTCCATGGAAAGAGAGACTCATTAACACAACAGCTGATTATTGCTTCATTATTATATTTCTTTAGTACCTTAGAAATTATTTTTCTGCTTATCCTAGCAAGCACGTTTATATGAGCCCATGCACTTATTCTACTGCCGCTATAAATGTAGCCTCAATCTGTATAAAACATCGAACTATATGTGAATCAAGATTACACAAGTTTGGACAATTGACTCGCTGAATAAATTCAGTGTAAATATACATCGGTACTCATTAACATGTTAAGATGCAAGACAAAGTAAAAAAGGCCGATGTGGGATGCAGCTGTGTGTAGGAATACAAAGAGACACTCCTCATGTTTCACCTGTGTAAATACAGAGGTGGTGTGGTTTTGAGGTGACTGCAGGAATGTTGCAAGACAGAAACCAGACAGATCCTCCGCCTGTTTGATGTAAAACCACTTCCTGGTTCTTTTTAGACTCTACGGAGAGAAAAGCTGACCGATGAGGCGGCTGCAATCGACTGTTGACTTGTGGATCAGTGTTTCCCTTTTTCCACTCAAAGACCACCATTCTTTTAGTAGTTTATCTTTGGTGAATGTGGCTTTCCACAGGCCTGTCTCTGTGGCGTGATTGCTTTTCATTTGAGGTCGTGAAATGAGTTAATAGGGATTCAGTTCACATGCCAGCAAAAGGTGTTACTAAAACCAGACTTTACATTTTCTTCTTTTAATTTGACCTTTATTTTGCCAGGTAAAATGTTTGAGAACCAATTCTCATTTACAAATATGACCTTGCCAAGAGGCCCCAGTAGAGAAATATAAATATATAATTCCATATACTGTTCCATATACTACAGAGTAGTAATGCATCTTAAAAAATGCTTGCAAGTTTGTTTTTAAGTCAGAAGACATACATCTGCAGTTTTGTTTGTGTTTTGAATCCTTAACTTTAAGTAAAAAAGTTCCTAAAGGGTTCATTTCCAGTGTCTGTATCTGTTACACACTGTACTGGGCAGAAGTGTTATTCTACTCTATTTTACTAAGACAGCTTGTACAGATGTTTCAAACATTTAATAGTGCTAGAAGTTTTGTTTTGTTTTTTTTCCACTTTTTTTGACATTCTTCGATGGTAGGAACAGAAGCAAATTACTGGTCATTAATTAGGAAGGACTTGCAGTTTTGGCCAGAGCATGACCCAGCATCTTACTTTCTGAGATAAGGATCCTCTCGTCAAACCAATACTTTTTGACTGACTCTACCAATACTGCTTCCTCCTGATTGTGACCAAGCTAGACTTGACTAGGCTTTGCAATCAAAGTTTTTGTCTGCATGTGCCTTGAGATTTTATATTACTGTTGGTTTGATCCTCAATGATTGTTCAGTGCATGTTGCTATGCAACACGCGTAGTGATGTGTGCATCACAAAGATAAGACAGTTGTAGACCAGGCTTAAATTTTAATGGTACAGCTGAGGTAAGGTCCATTTTAAAAATATGGCAAACCTGGCAAAGACTAGTTATGCCAACAAGCCATAGCTCTCCTATCTTCCTCGTCAAAATGCATGTTCACTGCTCACTGTGGTGTTGCACAACTTCAGTACCTACAAATCAGAATATTTGCACTGCACTCTGTTTAACACCCAAAGAAAAATCAGTTTTATGCATGCACATCTAAAAACAGGCTGCCCTACTGACTTTTCTCTCACTCACTGCTAACAGTACAAAAGAATATGTCTTTTTTCAAGCTAGATAATTGAGGTAAATGTCCTTTTATCTTGCCTTAAATCAAATCATTTGCACGTGGGTTGTGATTCAGACCTTATGTTAGCCTGTGAATGTCAGTTCTTTTATTTTTAAATACCAAAACCGTGACTATGCTATACCTTAATTTTTGTTAACCAGTGTCAAGGTTTCTGGCACTAGACTGGTGTCATTACTTTGCTGTGATACTGATGATTGATAGTAGCTTGGGATGTATAACAAGCAGTATGTAATTTTAATGCGCATCTTAATCTGACTTCTATGGTTTTTACTGTATATATTTATGGCTCAGTTAAGCCAGTGATTTTCTGAACTTGCACACTCTAGTTTCACTCGTTTTCATCACATTCATCCTGCTCCGTACATTTCTCATCTCGTCACTATGATCACAGTCTGCTGCTCCTGACCCCAGCTTCAGCAGCTCCACTGGGTCTCTGGTTTTAGCCCTGTGCAGTCACTTCAGAGGCACTTTTCTTCCAACAGAGTCAGGCTCTCCAGAATTAGAAGCAAATTTCAGTGCTGGGTCTTATTCCCCTTTAGCTGCTTTTTTTGTTGGATTTTCTCATTGCAAATATGTATGAAACTTGACTGACCTATCTGACTTTGGTAGCACATGTCAGATTCAAGTTCTCAGTTTAGTTGTCTGAAGTCTATGCAGTCCAAGTTTCAGTGGGTTTTGCTACCCTGAGTTCTGCTCTTCATCAGTTTTCCTCTTTCTTTTTTGGTTGACAAATCCTCAGTCAGTTTTTTGCTCTTCCTTCTTTTCTCCATGCTCAGTGTGCTACACACAGAACTGAGGTTGAGTCAACTTTTCTCCGTTTTAACTGGTTGCAAGCGTGATTTCTACATGACCAGCATCTGTTAATTGTTTAAGGTAAGAGTAATTAAAAATAAAATGGTGGCACACTCTTAAAATTTATTTTTATGATTGTGAAAAGATGCCAATAATTTTATCCAGTCTATTTCTTTTTTTTAAATTCATGTATTAAATTTAAAAACATACAACCGAAATAAATGAGTACGGCTGGGCAATTTGACCATAAATGAGCATCACAGTGAACTGACCCTTTTACGTCAGCTTCCCCCCCCCCCCTCCCATTTCTTCTTGCTTATAGTTCACTGACAAGCCTTGTAATTAAGCAATATTACAGGTGCATCTCAATAAATAAGAATATCATCAAAAGTTCAGTGATTCAGTTCAAAAAGTTAAACTCATATAGATTCATTACACACGGAGTAATATTTCAAGCATTTATTTCGTTTACTTTTAATGATTATGGCATACAGCTAATGAAAACCCCAAATTCTGTTTCTCAGAAAATTAAAATATTATGTAAGATCAATTTAAAAAGTATTTTTAATAGAGATGTTGCCCTACTGAAAAGTATGTCCATATGCCACTCAATACTTGGTCAGGGCTGCTTTTGCATGAATTACTGCATCAGTGTGGCATGGCATGGAAGCGATCAGCTTGTGGCACTGCTGAGGTTTTATGGAAGCCCAGGCTGCTTTGAGAGCGGCCTTCAGCTCGTCTGCATTGTGGTCTGGTGTCTTCCATCTTCCTATTGACGGTACCCCCTAGATTCTCTATGGGGTTTAAGTCAGGAGAGTTTGCTGGCCAAGCAAGCACAGTGATACCATGGTGATTAAACCAGGTATTGGTACTTTTGGCAATGTGGGCAGGGGCCAAGTCCTGCTGGAAAATGAATTCAGCATCTCCACAAAGCTTGTCAGCAGAGGGAAACATGAAGTGCTCTAAAATTTTCTGGTAGATGGCCGGGATTTCTCCGGTTTCCTCCCACAGGCCAAAAACATGCAAGTTAGGTTAATTGGCATCAAACTGGGGATTCTAAATTGTCCTTAGGTATGACTGTGAGAGTGAATAGTTGTCCGTCTCTCTGTGTTGGCCCTGCGATGGACTGGCGATCTGTCCAAGGTGTACCCCTGCCTCTTGCCCAAAGATGCTGGGATAGGCTCCAGCCCCCCGCGACCTGAAAAGGATTAAGCAGAAGAAGATGGATGGATGGATGGCTACATTGACTTTGGACTTGGTAAAACATAGTGGACCAGCACCAGCAGATGACATGCCTCTCCAAATCAGGTAGCAAGTCCAGTCATTTGGAAGTTAAGGTCCCAGAGTCTTGTGGAATAGTGGAGAGACACAGAATCCAAGTTGCTTGAGGTCTAGTGGAAAGTTTCCACAGTCAGTGATGATTTGGGGAGCCGGTTGACACGGATAGCCATCAGAGGCTGACAGCAATTTAGCTTCAGGCAGCTACGTGTTAGTTTACACCTACTTCACTCCCCTTTTCTTGACATCTTCAGATGAAATAAAGAGTCAGTCATCACATACTATGTGGTGGGGCATTATCTGACAGAAATGTATGGCTGCCAGCAGAGGATGCATTAATGCAGGGATGTCAAAACTCATTTCATGGAGGGCCAGGGCCTGGCAGATTTTCTCTTCCACCCAATCTGTTTGGCAGGTGAGATGAGATGAGATGAGATTCAACTTTATTGTCATTACACATGTATGAATACAAGGTAACGAAACGTGACTTGGCATTTGGGCACGCTCTGCAGAGCGCATCCAAGGCCGGGGCAGCCGCTAGGCGCCAGTCATAAAGAAGAAAGGGAAAAAAAAAGAAAAGAAAGGATATGACACAGTAGGCAAGAGAAAAAAACATGTTTTATCAAATTGACGCTTAATGAGTAAGCGAAATTTTGATTGCAGGCAAAAAAACCCTCAATGCATATTTAGCAGACATTTAGTAGACAGATCACACGCAGAGGGAGAGCAGTGTGTCTATATCGTATGCATGTAGTGTTGTATGCATTGTGTAGTGTAAATGTAACAGTTGTTAGTGAGCAGCAGAGGGCGCCTCCTGGCAGTGGATAGATGTTATAATCATGTGACTTATAAACAAGTCCAGAGTCTATCTCTCTCTCTCTCTTGCTTGCAGAAGGCACATGGGCATTGTCCTTGAGGATCCAATCCGCTGACGACAAACAACTGATTGTTGATTGTTTGGGTAGACATGAGCCGATCCTTCCGCTTATCTCAGTCAGGAGGAATGTAAACACGGGGCAAACAAGGTCAAATCAAATCAAATCAGCACAGTGCACTCAGAATAGAATTTGTCCTCATCCGTGTAGTTCTGTGCTTCCATTATATATGCAGGCTTAAACTGTTTTTCCATAGAGAGCACAGGGCTTCAGATGTATTCCTTCACTGAATCACTGTCATTCAGTTCACCGTTTGCCGCTACTCGTGCCCTCCCCAACTGGTCGAATTTGATGAAGGAGCTTGCCGGGTCCGCTTGATCAGCTCTCTCACTTTCCTTCAATTTCTGATGCATCAGGGAACTCCACAGCCAAAAATAGAAGTCCTGAGATCATAACCAATAATGTTTCCATAGACGCATGAATTCCAATGTCCATGAGTCTCCTCGTAGGTTCCAATTCTTGGGCTCCCCCTTGGCCCAATTCTTGTTGAAAAATAGTGACAATAGCACATTTAAGCCGCTTCCAAATCCATAATTTCCGTTTAGATTAAGATTCAGCAGAAGAAGAGCGACTAAACACAGACAAAAACGCAACATTGCAAAAGCTGGGAATAGATCAGGAAGGCAGGGGAGGAGGGAAGAAAAAATGCGACTGCTCTCTCTCAAGGCAAGATGGAAAAAGGTGCTTTCAGTATCAGAAATTAGTGGGAAGAAATTCAGTGAAATCACCTGTTGAAGACATTGGTTGGAGATAAAAACCTGCAGGGTCTTGGCCCTCCATGGAATGAGTTTGACATCTGTGCATTAAAGCAATCTTGTCTGTTGTTGACATTTTTTTTTTTTTTTTTTTTTTTAGCAGTGGTGGGAAATCTGGAAGCCGTTATTTTGACAGATTACACTGAGGGTGATTTATTGCAACTTTTACTTGTAATTCCCACCTGTCCACTGTAGCACTGATCCACAGTCTCTGTTCATCAGTCCAATTAGTAGATAAATGCAAAATCTGCATACTGTATCCTGTAGGTTCATGATTAAAACTGAACATGTGAACAGAAGCAAAAAGCTATTTGATGTCTTATTATATTGACATCAAAATGACAGGCAATAATAGATTATGACAGAATTTTTACAACCCTGTCTGTCAAAATGATTGATGATGAGAAAGTCTAGCGCAACCGCTTGGTGTCAGTCTTTTTGGCCATGACTGGATATTTCTATATGTGCCCATTCATTGTTGCGTTTTCTCAGTGAAATTGCAGTTGTTTTCATTTCCTTGATTTGAGTTTTTTTCCTTTGTGTAGCATGATCTCAGAATAATATTCATGGTCAGTAACATTAGTCCACTAAGAAGTTGAATGTCATTGAGTCACTTCTTGACCTTGGAGGCTGTTTGATGGTGCTGATAAGTTACGAAAAAAATCATTGGCTTGTGGACCCACAAAGATGGGTCATAGATGACTAGTAAAAACTTGGTTTGTAGAGGAAAGAAGTACTAGTGACTAGTACTAGTGCTGCCTCGTTGTCCTTTTCTTCATCCTGAGCTGCTGAAATGCAAGCATACTGCTTCCCCGAGTTTGGAAAGAACAAGATTGTCTCATATATTTCTCTAGATTTGGATCCGTCTGATCACGAGACGGCTTCTCCAGCCTCACAGCCTCTCTTCACTCCCATATATGTTCATTTAAACCAAGTGGAAAAAACATGGATTAAGTTTCTTTTTCACTTGTCTGTTCTGAACTTTAAGCCCCAGATGCTACACAGTAGGGCCCCTGTACCAAACACCAAAAACACTCACTGGCACCTTTAAATTCATAAATCAAACCAGCATTTGTAGACCCACATAGCCTACCTCTAATGACCATAATGCTTGTGAAGCTTTAGGGTCTGCCACACAGCGACTGGCTTTTGTTGTCTTTTCCTGACATTCTCTCTTACCTTTAATCTTTCTCTCTCTGTATTATGTAACTGCCATGGGGAGCTCTGCATTTTAACTGGCGAGGTGTCTCTGAAGCTCCACTCATTTAACTCATTTGGGATTGTTTTCCACCAGCATTTTGCTACTGTTAATTGTTTTTCTTTAGCTATATCCCCATGTTTCTTATTTGGTCTTCCTATTTTGTTAGATTTTTTTTTTTTCAAGGTGCTTTCATTTTTGACAAAGGATTCACATTTTTCCTACACCAGCATTGGATGCTGTCCTAAAAAAAGAATAATATGCTTATGATTTCTTTGTTTCTACTCTCCAGTTGGTATTGAACATTATATTTCGTTCACTGCATTTGTTCATTTCCATATCCTAGCTGCAATTTCTTCACGCCTTGAGCCACTCATATGCACAGCAGAGGTGGGCGTATATCTGTATGCATGGTGCTGTAGGTAAAGCAGTCTGTAAAAAGCACATCTTCAGGATGTAAAAGTCTCACCTCATCCTTCTCCTCTTCCTCCTCGTCCTCCTCCCTGCCAGTTAGTTGCATTTCCAGGTCAGATTTAAGGCAAATGGCAAGCAAGGTCTTGGTGGGTTCCAATAGATTACAAAAATCCCATTGTTGGAATTGTAGCGTGCTCTTGGCGCTCAGATGAGTACAAGAAAGGAGCCTTTTCCTTAAGGGGATTGCTGTTAAAAAAAAAAAGGAAAAAAAAAAAAGATGACACTCTGCCAGGGATATTTCACAATAGAACCTGCCAATGGCAAAACCTCACCCATGTTTTACACATGAACTTATCTTGGTGACATTGCACTTTTGTCATAATATACAAGACCAAGAAATTCTGTGAAAGATGTAGGCTGGAATGTACTTTGGCTTAATGTTGTAACTTGTGTGCTTAAATTTTAATAGTAGCCTTATGCCTGTTTTCCACTAGCCCAGCACACCTCGGTACGGCTCGATTCACTTCAGTACGGCTCTGAATGCTTCTGTCTCCATTAGCACGGTGTTGTGCATGTGCTGTGATGGTTTGTGTTAGGAGGTTTTAGAAGCGGGACGGCGGCAGATTCCCAGCGAGGCGGGGCCACACTCCCGTGAGGTTATGCACCCGACTGAGTCCTTATTTACACGAGACAAAAAATAGAGGATCCAAGGATTATTGCCTTGCTCGCTCTGTGGTTTTATCTCACAATTAATTTTATCTCATAATTAAGCTGCAACAACACAAGTCACTTTTGTTTTGAATTAACTGCCAAATGACCTAGAAATAATGAGCTGAAACTTGTTTTTATTCGTATTAAATAATGAGACAGTGGCACACTGGCCAACACCAAATTGTATTATTTTTTACATCCTAGGGCATTTTGGATGTACTGAATAAAAAAAATTCATGTTTTTCACCTTCAGGTCAACGTTTGGAACAACAGTATTATTATTTTCCGTTTCGATGATGCTACACTCCTTCTAAAGTATTGTAATTCTCTGAATTTGGAATGCCGATAGAACATTCAATTTACATATACTTGTACCTACTTTGACTTGGTGCTAATTTTTTATGATATTTCAATAAAAAGAACAGAAAGCTTACAAAAAGATTTGTTTTTTGGTCTAGTTAAAAATTACATTACCTTTACAATGGTTGACCCCTGACAGGATGATCAGCATCATTTTGATCAGACTAGGCAATGGAATTTCTATGTAATTATACTGTTTTATAATTCAGTGTTATAACAGACAAACCACACTTTCCAAAACAATTCCATTTTATTATATACAAAATATTAAAATAAAAAAAAACTTTGCAACACAACATGAAGGTTAATCGACATTTTATACACGCCGACCACTGAGTGCCTCTACACCAGCTTCCCAAACTGGGTCAGCAAGACTCGGTTGAATGAAGCCGTCTCTGCCAGCTCTGGGTCAGGAAGGCTCGGTTGAATTAATCCGGGTGGGCTGTCGCGGCGGACGCGTGGGATGATTCTACAAGGAAAATGCACACAATAAAATACAGCACGAAAGTGCAAGATATACAGAAAAGACAATAGTTTTTAACAAGATTACATAAGCTTATTTCAGCGTATTGTTCACATGAATAATTAAAATAAAAGCTTTAGTCCGCAGTGTGCTGCGATAAAGCAGCGATCATCATCCACAGATGAACAGCTTTTTTATTGCATAAATAAACTGAGCGTCTTACCGAATATATTTGCGAAAAAACGCACAATAAAAAAAAATTAAAACTGACCGTTAAAGGACTCCGATGTCGAGACCTCCCAGTATATTTTTTCATTCCGGGCGGCTCCGTCTAACTCGCGCTGGATACGTTCGTCTGACAGTGCAGTGAGCAGACACTGCACCTCCTTATTGGTCCATGGAACACCCTTATTACGCGAAGCCATTTTTGATAGAGAATAAATGAAAATAGCACAGCAATACACTGAAAAGAAACCGCCAACAGTGGTTGCGTACTGAGTAAAGGCGGTCGTGAAGATTCTTTTTTTTTTTTTTCCAAAAACTTTATTGAGAAGGTCGTGAAGATTCGGTAGAAGAGGAGGAGGAGAGGGGCGGTTACAACCTGACCAATCAGCGCTGGTTACGACCTGACCAATCAGCGGCGACCAGTCTGTTAACGTCACAACACGGCACAGCTCAGCACTGCTGTACCCTGCCCTTCAGCGGGGCTGAGAATCGCGGCTGTTAAACTGTGTTGGGGCTTGTGGAAAAGCGTACAAAGCGTGCTGAGCCGTCCCGTGTCGCGCTAAAGCGTGCTAGTGGAAAAGGCCCTTTAGAGTGCTAAAGGACCTTGGCACTGTATGCAGTATTGGGGCAGATTGAATTACAGGTGCAATATGACCTTTTGGTAAGCAAATGTCTAGCAAGCAGAGCGATACCTGCGGCAAGTCTGGGGTAGCGGCATGTTGCTTTCCATTCACTGTGACACTTTTCTGATGAGTCTCAGTTCCTAGTTTATCATCATATAGAAATACAGCACAAATGATTATACTGTACATTTTGGTCCAAGTTAGACCCCGTCCGTGGATCGACACCTTATTGCGTTGGGAGTTGATTGCATACTCCCATGATCCCAGGATGTTGGGCGCAACTTGCTCCTGGTGGCATCTCCTTAGGCAAATTGGTTCTGGGTAAAGGACCAGACCAAGAGTGGTCCAGTAGATGCCCATGAAGAAGGCAAAACAAGGATCCAGTGTACCTCACCCGTTTCGGGGTTACTGGGGCTCGAGCGCGACTGGGATTTCGTCCATAGGGCCCAGCTGGTCTAAGGCCCAGCGAGCCACATGGGTCCATCCTCCAGTAGGCTCACCACCTACAGTAGAGGAGGGATGATGGTACTCTGTGAACTGAGTGGCAGTCTGGGCTTCTCTGCTTGGACTGCAGCTCCCACAACCCAGACCCCTGGATAAGTGGTAGAAAATGGATGGATGGTCTAAGTCAGTCCAATAGGAAGGTGATATTCATGATTGGCATCCATCTGACATTGTGCTGGTTATTATACCAGTTTTAAAGCAGCAAGATGTTGTTAGTCTCCATTTTGAAGTTTCCTGTCAGAACCTCATTAATGTGAAGTTAACGTAATGACATTTACTGTTTATATACAGTCTGAATGATACTCTTTGCATCAGATACTGTTTTCTTCAATACATAGGTTGGTTTTAGTGTATGTAGATTCCAAAGACTGTACCAATATACCCAATATTGTTTTTGCAGTACAGGTTGCTAATGTTATTTGCTTAAAGGGAAGTTTCACAAGCATGATGCTGCTTTCAGCTTTCTCACCTATCACCGTCAGACTGCCCCTTAACATATCTCTCCCCCAACTCTTCCAGAACAAGGCTGAAATTGCCCTACATACCTTCAAGTCAAGCACATATACTGGTTTTAATATAACACAAATACACAAGCACAGTACTGGAGTCTTTTGAACTTTTTGTGTGTAGAAGAAATAATAAATTGACCGTTTAATTTCCTGCAGTCTGTAAATCTCTATGACCTTGACAAGTTATGTTTTCCTGATACTCCTGCACAACTGTGGTAAATATTTACTCCATCGTCATAAATAATCATATGAGGAGGGCAGGAAAAATTGCTAGCATGTTTCCTGGTTCCCACCATAGTTGGCATAGTAATGAAAACATCACTTGAACCAGACAGATTTGTCCTTGAAGTAACAGAACAACAACAGAAAATTTCAATACTGCATTCTGAATTGTCTGCTGTTACAGTTGGCTGTTTATGTATAAGGAAGTTGAAGAAGAGATGGATAAACTGAGATTTGCAAAAGATAGAATTGGAGTGGTGAAACATGGGTTGAAGAAATAGGAAACGGAAATGTCAGGCTGAACATAAATAAACTCAACATGTTCTTCATCTGAGAAAATGCCCATTGATGCATCGGCTTGTGGGGATTGCCATAGTCTGTCACCACGAGATGACACCTTCTTGCTTGATACTGAGTTATCATAAGGAAGTTCTTGACAAACTTGGAAGACATATTCATCATGTCTAACAGGTGAATGTACAATAAAGGGGAAGTACAGTGTGTTATGTAGGCCAAGCAGGGTGTAGCAGGACAGAGTGGTGTAGCTTCAAGTGTCCACATATTCCTCAACTTGTAACTGGAGGACACGTTATAACATGTATCATAAAATGTGTTCAGAGTACAAAAAGGAGCAGTAGTCACCTTGTAGTATAGCACACGCCTCAGTCTGTCAAGATACGCTGTTTGACTGCAGACACCAGAGCAAATCTAAACTTCACCAGCTGCTGTGAGGAGAAAGATTTGTTGAACATTTGGGTGTCCCGTCCTCCTACTCCTGCGTACAAAATGTTTTCCCTCCTCTCCTGCCAGACTGACGTGAGCGGCTCTGACGTCTTACAATCGACCCCTTCCTGTCAGAGATGCTGTGGCACAAATGAAAACGACACGACACAGCTCGCTGCAGTATATATCTGAGTTGAACAGTAACACCGTGCCAACAGGGAACAAATCCAGCTGTGGAAGAAGGCGTTGTTGGCATTTTTGATCCAAATTAAGTTCCTTTCATATCTCAGGCTCACATCTTCATTGTGTAAGTGGAGTGATCCGTCTGACCTCTCTGGACAACAGGCTTTTTAAAAGAGAGAGGAGGAAAAAATAGAAAGAGATGTACAATACTGCACAGCCCACCCCAGACTCTCCCGCCACTGAAGCCCACCATCACGCTGGCTCACCTAAACTCCCCTCTATGTTCTCCCCCACAGGAGAAACTCGATCCCTGAGGTGTCTCTTTACATTTTTTGAGCTTCACTCACTACAAACAGAGCACCGAGGGAGCGCTGGTCTGCTAAGCTTCTGTTCCCCATATGTTTAGCTCAAATTGTCAAGCACACCTACGTTCATGACTGTCGGCTTCTGCTGTCGTTTCCTAACACGGATAGGAAACCCAATTAGGTGAGTGACAGTTGTAATGTATTGTGGGGTGACGCATGGTGGCTAGCACATGAGTGTGGAGTGTTAAAGTTAGCCTCTGCTGTCAAGGCCCGCGTCTGATACCAGCCGGCCAGGCCTGTCATGTGTGAAGAGACAGATGGAAAGGTAGACTTAAAATGGATTGGGAATGGTAACAGAAGATGACTGTTTTGCTGGCTGTGAGGAGAATGGAAAGTTTGCTGATGGAAGAAGCACATTTTGATCTAATGAACCAACATGGTTTGTAGAGCAAGTGTTGGAAGAGAAGTTTGGGCCTCAGTTACTTTCTGCATTGCTGTACACACATCTGTGTTGATAGATATTGTTTACACTTTGGAACATTGTCTGGTTCACAAAAAATGTTTTTGGGTATTGGCTTCCTGTGCTTCACCTCTCAGGAATGTTTCTTAAGTGTTTCATGGTGCTTTTAATGTGGCCCAGCAGCTGTAATCACAAATCTTGTCAAAATATAAGGATAATCAGTAAGGTTTTGTCCAAATTCGATAAGCTGGATACTTGTTCATTCATTATAGTGGTTGTTGGGTTTGATAGTCTTTCTTTCTTGAAACGGCTTGATTTTATTAAAGATAAATTCAACTTTACCAAACATATATTTTTTTTGAGAAAAATCTCAAATTCTCAAAAGAAATTTTTGTCCCCAAAGTATAACTGTCAATATCTGTTTCATATAAGGTTTCAGTCTTTTCAACTCACCGTTGCTGCTTTTGTTTCAGAGGCTGTCTAATGGACAGAAAAGTCAATTGGTTTTTCTTACTCTGGTACCCAAAATAGGCAATTTTTAGGGGTTGGAATCTTTAGGCACCTGAAGATTTGAGCCGATTATGATTCAGAGGGCTCCGATTCGAGCTGATTATGATTCTTGATGCATCTTTTTTTTCCTATTAAGTTTTTTTCCTCACACTATGTGACAACTTCTTACTTTTAAAGCATTTGCAATGGCCCAGTATCTTTTAATGTTTTAAAAAACCAACATGAAAAGTGCACATTTGCTGCTATAAAAGATACTTCAGCGTATCCTGAATTTCAACAAAAAAGACTTATAACATTCTGTTATGTGCAACAAGTAACTGATCCTTCAGTCAAAATACTCAGAATTTCTAACAGAAATGTTAAACTTCTGATGAAAGTTCTCCTGTTATATGCAGCAAGTAACTCATCTTTCAGTCAAAAATATTCACTTTCTAACAGAAATGTTAAAGCTTCAAATAAAAGTTCTCCTGTTATCTACAATCAGAATCTGAGTCCTTCAGTCCAAAAACCAAGAAGATTTTGCTGTATCAAAATCACATTTACCTTTTATACAAAAATGTGCAATTACCATTACAAAGCATCACACGTGATAGCAATCTGACCTGCTGTCTTCAGTGATTGCATAACTTAGGCTTTGGTCTCACTGTAGAGAGTGGCGGCTGTGTTGGGAACAGGTCAAGTGGACCCCTGACCAAATGAGCACCCCAAGTGGACCCCGGGATCCAATCTGTACATGTACATTTTCAACCCGGTGATTTACAAACTGATTCTTAATTATCTAAACCTTATTCAGAACATCATAGTCCCACATACCAATTACCCTGTAATTTCCCAGTTTGGGATCAATAAAGTAAATAATATATATATATATATATATATATATATAATAAATAAAAAAAATACATCTATCTATCTATTCTGTAGATTTTCATCTGGGGGCAGCCAGCGGTGACAAACAGCAGCGGTGGAGAAGAAAAGTGTTTTGAAAGCAGAAATGGAGCCAAAACCTTCTCTGGGCCAGCTTAGTTGTCACCTTACATTATTTATTTATATTTACACACACACACACACACACACACACACACACACACACACACACACACACACACAGAGAGAGAGAGAGAGCGAGCGTTGTGCTGATAAGTTTACATACAGTAACTTGGTGGAATTTGTGACTTTTTTGGGCCATTTTTCAGAGAATATGAATGACAATACAAATACATGGTGAAGCCATTTATTACACTGGTCAACACCAAATTTATTGTCTTAAGTTTTTTTTTTTTAGCTGATTTAGGACAATTTTTGATGTGCTGAATCCAATAATCACATTGGTTTTGCTCAGTCAGGTCAACTTTTTGAACTATGGCCACATGTTTTCTTTTGTTTATGTTTACATGTACGGGTATCTTCGCTTTATATGATGCAAAATTTTTTATTTCTTGAAATTTTCTGAATTTTGAACAATGATGACGTAACATTCAATTTATATGTACTTACCTTTATAAATGTCTACTATTCCATTTACAGTGCACCTGTACAACTGCTTATAACTTAACATAAAAACCTGACCTGATCAAGAGAAACGGATGTCATTTTCGGATTCAGCAGTGCAAAATTGTCGTAAATCAGTTGAAAAAACACAGACAACTTACAAAAAAAAATATTTTTGTTATGTTGTGTTATCAAACAATTGTTTGCTCTTTTTAAATCATAATGACAACAGAAACTACCCAAATGACCCTGATCAAAAGTTTACATACCTGGAAGTTTTGGCCTGATAACATACACACAAGTTGACACGAGTTTAAATGACTACTAAAGGTAACCATCCTCACCTGTGATCGGTTTACTTGGAATTAGTGCGTGTGTATAAAATGTCAGTGAGTTTCTGGGCTCCTGACACACCCCTGAATGTTTCATCCAGTGCTCCACTGACGTTGCTGAATTCCGAGCCATGGGGAACACAAAAGAATTATCAAAGGACCTGCGGGAGAAGATAGTTGAACTTTATCAAACAAGAAAAGGAAATAAAAAGATATCCAAGGAATTGAGAATGCCAATCAGAAGTGTTCAAACTCTAATTAAGAAGTGAAAAATGAGGGATTCTGTTGAAACCAAGTTGGTCAGGTAGACCAACAAAACTTTCAGCCACATCTGACAGGAAAATTGTTCGGGATGCAAAGAAGAACCCTCAAATAACTTCAGCTGACATACAGGACTCTGTGAAAAAAAGTGGTGTGGCAGTATTGTGCATTAGATGCACAATAAGGAGGCACTTCAAGAAAAATGGGCTGCCTGGTCAAGTTGCCAGAAGAAAGCCATTACTACACCAGTGCCACAAAGCGGCCCTCTTACAATACGCCAAACAGCACAGAGATAAGCCTCAAAACTTCTGGAACAAAGTTATTTGGAGTGATGAGACCAAAATTGACCTTTTTGGCCACAACCATGAACGCTACATTTGGAGAGGAGTCAACAAGGCTTATGATGAAAAGTACACCATCCCTATTGTGAAGCACGGAGGTGGATTACTGATGTTTTGGGGAAGTGTGAGTTACAAAGGCACAGGGAACTTGGTCAAAATTGATGGCAAGATGAACGCAGCATGTTATCAGAAAGTATTGGAAGAAAATTTACACTCATCAGCTCAGAAACTGCACATGGGATGCACTTGGACATTCCAGCATGACAATGATCCAAAACGCCAGGTCAAGTCAACCTGTCATTGACTACAGCAGAAAAAAGTGAAGGTTCTGGAGTGGCCATCTCAGTCTCCTGACCTCAATATCATTGAGCCACTTTAAGGAGATCTCAGATGTGCAGTTCATGAAATACAGCCCAAGAATTTACAGAAACTGGGGGCTTTTTGCCAAGAAGAATGGGCAGCTTTACTATCTGAGAAAATAAAATGCCTCATCCATGACTACCACAAAAGACTTCAAGCTGTCATTGATGTTAAAGGTGGCAATACACGGTATTAAGAACTAGGGTATGTAAAATTTGGATCAGGGTCATTTGGGTAGTTTCTGTTGTCATTATGATTTAAAAAAAGGGCAAACACAATTGTTTGATAATAAATGGCTTCACTCAACACTAACTATGAGTGAAAGAAAAGTTTTTGTATTATCATTCATATTCTCTGAAAAATGGCCCAAAAGACCATGAATTCCACCAGGGTATGTAAACGTATGAGCACAACTCTGGTGTGTGTGTGTGTGTGTGTGTGTGTGTGTGTGTGTGTGTGTGTGTGAGAGAGAGAGAGAGAGAGAGAGAGAGAGAGAGAGAGAGAGAGAGAGAGAGAGAGAGAGAGAGAGAGAGAGAGAGAGAGAGAGAGAGAGAGAGAGAGAGAGAGAGAGAGAGAGAGAGAGAGAGAGAGAGAGAGAGAGAGAGAGAGAGAGAGAGAGAGAGATTTTTTTTTTTTTGATTTTTTAAAAGATCTTTAATAAACACACTTGTCCATCAGTCAATACAATTTCAATGTCATGCTATGTTACACAGAAAATTAATCCCCCAAAAAACGCCCCCAAAAAAGCTGTCCATCATGAACTGAACAGAGGACATTCTCCAGGGACCAGAGGGTCCTGAAACCTTCCACATCCCCATTCCCCATAAAAAACTGAAAGTCCAGCCTGATTCTGGCTTTAAGTAGCCTCACAAATAAAATTTTGACATCAACATCACTCTCAACATTCTCAAGTTTTCTTCTCCGGCTTACATAGATAGCCAACTTTGCCTGCCCTAAAACAAAGTTCAGTAGTTGACACTTCTGCTTAAAACGACGATTGTACATAAAACCACAAATGAAAACCTGCTTAGAGAAAACTTCCTTAAAAATATGAAAAAGTTCTGTGAGAAGTTCAAAGAGGCCACTCAGGCGCTGACATTCAATAAAACAATGAAAAAACAGTCTCCCTAGAGGAACAAAAAACACACTGATCACTGACACTGCTGTTAATCACAGAAACAAAAGCATTGACTGCTATAATACCATGCAGGACCCTCCACTGTAAGTCTCCATGCCTCTTAGGGAGAGGGGCTTTATAAAGAGCCCTCCAGGCAGGCCGATGCCCTTTTCCTAGTTTAAAATAGGCTCTCCAAGGAGTGTCCACACAGGTGTTCAATCTGTCCTTGTTGAGTGCCATCACCACCAGTCTGTAGAGTGCCTTACCACTGGCTCCTCCAAAGTCCACACCAGTGGGAGCACAGAATGCCAGTAAGGAGCAAGGAGCGACGTCAAAGTCCATATAGAGCGTGAGAGAGGGAAAGGGGTCCGTGCTTTCCGGCTGCAGCGTGCCATTGCTAAAGTCCAAGAGTAGGGAGTGCTCAAGTCCATGAAGCTCCTGTTTCCAGTGTGCAAGAAGACCATCGATGAAACGATTCGACCTGACACCAAGATGAGCTGCTAAAGCTGAGGCGTTGTTGAGGCCAGGACCAGCCAGTTCCACCACTTGCTTCAGAGTGAGAACGTTCCTGGAACACAGCCTATCAAGGAAGGTCCTTCCAACTCCCGGCAGGACACCAAGGCGACCACCAAAAACCAGCGGCTCCCTCAACAACCAGTAGAGGGAATCGCATGGCCCTCTTTGTTTTTTAAAAAGAGTCCACACTGAAAAGAGACTGCGGTAAAAACTGGGTAAAGACAGTGCATTAGAGTTCTTAAAATCCATTAAAAACACAGGGAGGTCTAGCCCAAGCCCAAGGACTCTCTGTAAAATAACACAGGCCAAAGGCCTCCATACCAGGTCCTGGGGGCCCGTCAGCAGTCTCTGTATGAAAGTCAGTCTAAAAGCAGCACCTCTACTAGCTAAATGAATCACTCCTTGCCCCCCCTCCTCTTTGGGAAGAAATAACAGGGCTTGAGGAACCCAGTGGAGTCCACCCCCCCAAAAAAAGTCCACCAAAACAGACTGAATTTTGGACAACAAACCAGCAGGGGGGTCCATGCACATGAGGCGGTGCCACAGGGATGAGGAAACAAGATTATTTAAAATGAGCACTCTTCCTCTAAAAGATATTCTTGGCATTAGCCACTTCCACTTGTTTAGTCTCCCGTTAATTTTCTCTATGACCCCATCCCAATTTTTTTGCTCAAACTGCTGATTTCCAATAAAGACACCAAGATACTTAAAACCTCCTTTTTTCCAAATCAACCCACCAGGCAGCGTAAGCTGATTTTCTAGTTTCTCCCCCACCATCAGAGCCTCGCTTTTTCCCCAGTTTATCTTTGCAGAGGAAAGTTGGCCAAAAAGATTGACACTCCTAACCAGAACGTCAATGTCACTCTGCTTATTTAGCAGAATGACTACATCATCTGCATAGGCCGACAGCTTGAACGTGGTGTCACAGCCAGGAAAAGTAACTCCTGATAGATCCCTTCTCAGGCAGTGAAGCAAAGGCTCTATGGCGAGGGAGTACAGCATCCCTGAGAGAGGGCAGCCCTGCCGAACCCCCCTCTGGACTTTTAAAGGGGCAGACAGGCCCCCATTTATCTTCAGCACACTCTCAATGTCACTGTACAAGACCCGTATCCTGGCTATGAAGCCTGGGCTGAACCCAAAAGCTGTTAAAACTGTCCATAAATATTGGTGTTCAACCCGATCAAATGCCTTTTCCTGGTCAATTGAAATCAAACCAGTTTCTACCGCCAATGAACCAGAGACCTCCAAAACATCCCGAATTAAAGTGACGTTGTCACTAATCAGCCTGCCAGGCACACAGTAAGTCTGGTCTACATGAATGAGCTCACTCATCACCTTTCTCAGTCTTCGGGCCAGAGCTTTTGAGAGAATCTTATAGTCTGTGCAGAGCAGAGAGACTGGCCTCCAGTTCTTTAGGCTCTGGAGGTCCCCCTTTTTCGGCAACAGTGTGATGATGGCCCTCCTGCAGGTCGTGGGTAGGGTCCCCCTTTCCAAGCTATCTTGGAGAACCTCCAGCAGGTCTGGACCAAGCAGGGGCCAGAATTCCTTAAAAAAGTCCACAGAGAGACCATCTATGCCTGGTGATTTTCCATTCTGGAGGCTCATTAGCGCCGTATGCAGCTCAGACAGAGACAGTGGAGCATCCAAGCCGGCAACAAGGTCCTCTGAGAGCACTGGAAGACCATCAAGGAAGACCTGGCCCAGTGACGTGTCCTCCCTCCACTCTGCTTTAAACAATTCACTGTAAAAGCTAGCAGCGTGTTTCCTGATCTCTGCTGCTGTGGAGATTGTTCTCCCGTCATCGCCCAACAAGGAGTGAATGAGCTTTCTCTGTCCATTTTTCCCCTCCAGTCCAAAAAAGTACTGGGAGGGCGAGTCCATCAGAGCTACATCCATGTAGCATGAGCGGACCAGAGCACCCTGTGCGGTGACCCCTAGCAAGCTAGCCAAGGCTGACCTTTTTGACTTGAGAGCCTCTAAGTGCTCCTGTTTTCCTGTAGAACTGAGCAACTCCTCTAGTTCTACCACCTCAGTCTCCAGAACTTTCAAGGATTGGGTCAAGCTACGAGTGACATTTTGAGTGTACTGTTGGCAGAGTTGTTTTATCTGGGCCTTACCAAAATCCCACCACAATTGGAGAGAACTAAAAGAGGGTTTTTGTTCCCTGTGTGACTTCCAAACATCATGAAAAACCTCTTTAAAAAACACATCATTTAAAAGTGTATTGTTAAAATGCCAAAAAGCACTCTTACACTTTACATTTTCAATAAACACAGAACAAAACAGCAGGCAGTGATCAGTGAAACCAACAGGACAGATACAACTATTTTTAAAAACACTCATTTGATGTTTAAAACCATAAAAACGGTCTAACCTAGCCATAGATAAAAGGTTATCTTTGACATGGCTCCAGGTGTACTGCCTCTGGTCCCCATGATGTGATCTCCACACATCGGCCATTTCATGTGTTTTCACCAGTTCTCTCAGCCTATTGGCAGAAGCAGGGTGAGGCTCCTGATGGTTCCTGTCTAGTCTGTGGTTTAATGTACAGTTAAAATCACCCCCCAGAAATAAAAAACTATTTGGATCACAGTACCTAACCGTATCCGAAAGCACGTCAAAGACCCTGATCCTCTCTGCTCTCTGTGTTGGCACATACACGTTTATAAAAACAAAGTTCACGTTTTCAAACTGTACCTTTAATAAGAGGAAATGACCTCTCACCACCTCTTCTACCTCATAAGAGACAGGCACACAACCCCTAGAGAAAAGTACAGCCACCCCCCCACTGCTACTGGATTTGTGGCTTAAAAAAAAAAAAAAAAAAAAATGCAGCCATCCCACTCTTTTCTCCAATGGCTCTCAATGTCCACAGTGCTGTGAGTCTCCTGGACCATCAGCACGTCAAGTTTCTTTAAATTAAAAAGCTTGTATAAAGAGGCCCTTTTTACATCATCCCTGGCCCCATTAATATTGAGAGTGCCAATTCTAAGGTGGGGCATTAAAAAGGATAAAAATAGGGTACAGTAAAAAAACACACACATAGCATAAAAGGGAAGAAACAAACTAAGAGTCAACATGACTGTTAGTAATTTGCGATTTCAGTTTAGCAACCAGTTTCTTTAAACGATAAATTTCCTGATCAGTGAAAGTCTCATTCCCATCATTCAGTTTCATAAATTTGCGAGCTGATGCCACGAATAACTCCAGATCTGGAAAGTAATTTTCCACTTTCACAGCTCTGCTCCCCTTAGTCACCTGGAGAAATTGCCTAATTTTAGTAAAACAATAGGAGCTTTGCTCCTCCTGCGTCTGCATCAGTTCAGACTCATCTCCACTTTCGTCAGAAGCGCTCTCATTCAGTAAATCTAAATTCCCAACCCTACTAGATTTAGCAGAGCTCTGCAAGTTTTCAGCACTTTTCCTTTTTTGTGCAGCTTTAAAAGGATCCTCTTCAACAAAACTACATTCCTGCATTTCTTCATGAACTGCAACGTTTGTCATGCAGTGTTTGCTCTGTGTGTCTGCTACAGCCTCAAACCGCTCCTCCCCCGCCTGCAAAGTCTGTTCATTCACGTTCCTTCGTTTAACTGCACTTTTACTTACACCCTCCACCTCTTTACCCCGGGCGACAGGCTCGTCACAATGATCAGAGCTGCCGCCAGACAGAAATTCCCCACCATCACTGTTTGGGGGGGCAACTACCGCGCCCGCCGCAGCCGCCCCAGCACAAGCGGACGCGGACGCGGACGCCCCCGCAGAAGTAGAAGTGGACGCGGCCGCGGTCGCGGACGCGGCCGCCCCAGCAGAAGCGGGCGCCGCAGCGGCATTCACCGCACCACATGTAGCGCTACCCTCCGGACCACCAGAAACAGCGGCGTCACCTTTCTTACCGCCAGTGCTCTTTGTGTTCGCCTTTTCAGGACATGA
Source organism: Pholidichthys leucotaenia (assembly GCA_020510985.1). Taxonomy (NCBI): domain Eukaryota; kingdom Metazoa; phylum Chordata; class Actinopteri; order Cichliformes; family Pholidichthyidae; genus Pholidichthys; species Pholidichthys leucotaenia. The sequence continues at coordinate 60,664,729 of CM035842.1, forward strand.
CCTAATAAGATGGCCTTCTGCGCCACACGCAAAACACTTCATGGTTTCAGATGTTGCAAACACCAAGTAGCTAAAGCCGTCAATCCTGAAGTTAAAAGACGCGTTCAGTTCAGCAGAGCTGTCTTTCAACACCATGAAACACTGCCTCCTATGACATACAACATGCTTCAGCAGGGGTGATTTACTACCCAGAGAGACCATTCTGATAGGGGACACAACCTGGCCAAAACGGGACAACTCTCTAATCAGCTGATCATTTTTAACGAAAGGAGGAGCATTTGAGATGGTGATCCTCCTAGACGGGTTCGCCAGCGGTAAAACGGGAGTAAAAGTGTCACCTATGACCACTCCCTGTGCCACCACCTGATCAGCTTTTTCAGTCGAATCCAGAAAGATCACAATTGCGCTGTTCATCCTCGATGCTGATTTTATGCTGCCATGCCCAACCACCTGTCCTACAGCGAGGCTGGCCTCCTCCACAGAACAGGGAACTGTCGGGAGGATTCTCACACCATGACGCCGGGTTAAGCGCTCAAACTCCACACCACCATCAATCACCGGCATGATGCCGGCCGGGAAAAATCGGCAGCAGAAGCTACCGTTCCCCAACACACTCACTCCAACACTCACACCCCAGCACACCCACACTCAACCCACTATATTAAACACACACACCTCAAACACACACGATAGAGAAAAGTTAGAAAAAACAAAGTTTAAAGTACTCACTCGACACCACTCCACACCCCTGCTCCCACAAACGCTCACGCATGCGCGAGAGAGAGAGAGAGAGAGAGAGAGAGAGAGAGAGAGAGAGAGAGAGAGAGAGAGAGAGAGAGAGAGAGAGAGAGAGAGAGAGAGAGAGAGAGAGAGAGAGAGAGAGAGAGAGAGATTTTACACTTGTTGGTAACAGGGAAAAGTCTTTCCAACAGCTTTACACAAAATATTATGACGACGTACCTCGGCTCTACAGTGCGCAGCATAGCGCAAAAGTCCTGATTCTTGACAACGGCCTATGGGCGTAAATCCGTGGCAATAAAGGCGGCAATATATTTTGGAATTCGCTTTGCCCTTTCTGAATTGTGTGGAGGTTTTGACATTGCTTACTCAGTGGTCCTCTGGTTGTTGTCAGCAACTAAAACTGCTTTATTCTCTCCGGCCGCCGGCTGGAAACGTGCAATATGATTTTGCATGTTTGTTGTGTTTCCAAAATAGTTTAATCTGACAGAGCTTACATACACTGTGGGTCTTGTCCAAGTCTTTTTTCCCTTCGACTTCATAAAAGCCGAAGTACTGCTATAAGTTTGGTTTTAATCTCTGTGGCGCCGACCGTATACTTTGCTCTGCTGTTTTTTTTTTTTTTTTGTGTTTGTCACATCATAAAGAGTCCAGGCAGGTACAGGCGCCAACTTTTTCATTTCACCCAAATTAATTACGTTATTAATTATAATTAATAATTGGAATCTTGACATTTGTGCACCAATTCAGAATCGTTCATGTCCGCATCAAGATGCATCAGAAAAATTATTTCTCCCACCCCTAGTAAGTAATTTTGTATTTGTAACATTTGTTATTAACTTTTAATAAAGTATCACAATACCGTGACTCTGAATCGATACAGTATCATCACCACAAAGTACCGCAATACTACGATGCATCAGAGTTTTCCTCCACCCCTACTTTCTGATAAACACAAATTTAGCAAAGAAATTTGGGTTTTTTAGATGAATGAATTCTTAAACATACGTAAAAGTATTAAATTTACTTGACAAAAATGCATATTTAGTAGAAAATTGTACATTTACAACAAAAGCTGCTAGTTTAGGGAAAATACATTTACGAGGAAGACAGCTGCACCATTATTGAAAAATTTGGTAAATTTATGAGAATGAAAAAAGGTCTCAAAATTTAAAAGAATAGCTGCAAATTTACAATAAAAGTTATAAATTTACATGACGTTAATTAGAAAAGTCACATTAAGAAAATGCTGATGCAGTCCATTGATGACAGAATATTTGGATATTCACTCTATACCACATTCCAAATTATTATGCAAATGATATTTGTCTTTGATTTTCCTAAATAGTCGATGCAAACAATAGTCAGTATAATTTTCAAGTCATCAGCTGTTCAGATTTTATGAACAAACCTCCCAATGATAACAGTTTTTTTTGCAAAAATAAAAAAAACTCAAAGTACACTGTCCCAAATTATTATAAACAACAGAGTTTCAAAGCATTTCATTAGTTGTAAAGAACTGAAAATGGTCATTTGTTGAATTTGCAGCATTAGGCGGTCATATTTACTGAAATCAAAAACTATTTCAATCAAAAACATCTTAACAGGCCAAGTTATATGTTAACATAGGACCCCTTCTTTGACATAACCTTCACCATTTTTGCATCCATTGAACTTGTGAGTTTGTGGAGGGTTTCTGCTTTAATTTCTTTGCAAGATGTCAGAATAGCCTCTCACAGCTGCTGTTTTGATGTGAACTGCTTTCCACCCTCATAGATCTTTTTCTTGAAGATGCTCCAAAGGTTCTCAGTAGGGCTGAAGTCAGAGGAAGATGGGGGCCACACCATGAGTTTCTCTGCTTTTATGCCCATAGCAGCCAATGACACAGAGGTATTCTTTGTAGCATGAGATGGTGCATTGTCATGCATGGAGATAATTTTGCTACGGAAGGCACGGTTCTTCCTTTTGTTCCATGGAAGAAAGTGGTCAGTCAGAAACAATATATACTTTGCTGAGGTCATTTTCACACCTTCAGGAACCCTAAAGGGGCCTACCAGCTCTCTTCCCATGATTCCGGCCCAGAACATGACTCTGCCACCTCCTTGTTGACGTCACAGCCTTGTTGGGAGATGGTGGCCATCTACCAACCATCCACTACTCCACCCATCTGGACCATCCAGGGTTGTATGGCACTCATCAGTAAACAAAACTGTTTGAAAATTAGTCTCCATGTATTTCTGGGCCCACTGCAACCGTTTCTGCTTGTGAGCATAGGTTAGGGGTGGCCAAATAGTAGGTTTATGCACAACTGCAAGCCTCAGGAGGATCCTACACCTTGAGGTTTGTGGGACTCTGTAGGCACCAGCGGCTTCAAATACCTGTTTGCTGCTTTGCAATGGCATTTTAGCAGCTGCGCTCTTAATCCAATGAATTTGTCTGGCAGAAACCTTTATTATGCCTTTATCTGCACAAACCTATTTGTACTCTGAATCAGCCACTAATTTCTTCACAGTACAGTGATTATGCTTAAGTTTTTGTGAAATATCTTAATGTTTTCACATCTTGTCCAAAGTATTGCACTATTTGACGCTTTTTGGCAGCAGAGAGATCCTTTTTCTTTCCCATATTGCTTGAAACCTGTGGCATGCTTAATAATGTGGAACATCCTTCTTAAATAGTTTTCCTTTAATTGGGCTCACCTGGCAAACTAATTATGACAGGTGTCTGAGATTGATGTCAGTGATCCAAAGAGCCCCGAGACATAATACCATCCCTGAGTTTAATAGAAAAAAAAAATACAATGTAGTCTATACTAAAATCCTGTTTGCATAATAATTTGGAACACGGTGTAGAGTGCTCCTGAATACTCGGCGCTTCAAAACTGATATCCAGGACAGCAGTCATCATCAGTCTGAGCCAATCTTGGCGTTTTTGAAAACTGTTCAGGTCTTCCATATAATTTCTTATGTTTTTCCTTTGGCAGATAATGTTACAGCTACCTCAAATTTGACCTGGAAGGTTTTGCATACTCTTATAATCAAATTTAGCTGTCCTTTCTTTGTCTAAATATAAACAGTAACGACAACAACAACAAAAAAATCAATAATGAATACAAAATATACAAGTAATTTTGCTTTTTTTCAGCTTGTTTCTGTTATTGATCAATCATTTAAATCTGTTTTGGAGATTTTTCTTTTTTTTAATAAAGCTGATAGGAGAATGAATATTTTTGATAAAACACCATTTACCTAAACATCCCAGTTTCTGATGCCGTCCATTTGGGTTAATTCTAGTTCTTCTATAAAGCTGATATATAAATTTGGAACCAGTCAGAATTTTCAGTTATGAAATGTTGACTTAAGACAGTAATGTAAATGAAATGATCAGTTTCCAGCCGTTCCAAACAGTTCTTCATACATATGTATTATCTTTTAATCCCCCAGTTGAGCAGTTTTGAATAACTCCTCCCAGAATTCTTGATGTTTTCATTTTCATTAGCTCATTCCGGCGAAGCTGAAAGGTGCTGATGCCAGGACGTGGCATGTGTGCGTGTCTGTCCGTCCGTCTGCCCGCCCATCCGTCCACATTTCATGGAAATTGCTGCTCCTCCCCAAGGCTTTTGCCCTGATGCTTGCCGATCTCACTCACAATGATCCTCAGGAGGGTCTGCATCTACGCAAGTTGTGCTCAAGGTCAATGTCAAAGCCAAAGGTTAGGAGATCTGGGCATTTACTGTACATGATTTTAGAAAAATCATGTAAATCGGCCTCTGAGGCAATTACCTCAATTCTCACCAAAGTCACTCACAGTGACCCTCAGGTAGGTATGCATCCATGTTGAGATGGAGGCAAAAGTCAGAAAATCTGGACAGTTATGATCTCAAAAAAATGTTACTCCTCCTTGGCCATTTACCTTGACTTTAAGTACATCTTAGATGGGTCTGCATCTAGGCTGTGCTTAAGGTCAAGGTCAACAGTCAGATCTGAGCACTCATGAGGTGATTTTGTCAGGCTGGAATGAGTTACTCCACCATTGATGGTCTGGTTTACGTGACTGTCACATAAAACATTACCTGATGCAGCTAACAGCTGAAGTGACATATCCACAGACTCATCCATAAGTTGTCCATGACTGACTTGGCTTTTTTTTTTTGGGGGGGGGGGGGGGTTACACCACAGCTGAAGGTGGTGTATGTGAGGTGAAGGGAAGCGGTGGTCCGTCCTGCGTTTGTGGTCTTAGTCAGTGGAATTCCTGCTACGTGTGACCTGCAAGTGTCTCAGCCCTCTCACCTGGGCTTGTGAAGGCTTTCTTTGTGCCTACCCTTGCAGTTGATTATCCCTTCTGCTACCCAGGAAAGCAGATTCAGCTAATTTGAGCTGGGACTAATACCCACAAAAGCATCTTACTTGAAGAAACTTTGACATGACATATCAGCTGCATGACATATCAGCTGCCAGTGGGGTTAAAGTGACACTCCACCAAAAACCAAGTTTTTTTTTTTTTTCTTGTTAACATTTCTGTAACATTTTTTAACTTACAAGACATATCAAGAGCGAAATAGTTATAGTTTACTGGTTTTTGTCAGGGACCATGTACAGAAAAAAACATTAAACACAGGTTAAAGATGCTCTCTACCAGATCATAGCATTCTCACTAATTTCCATCTGTAGTCCCTGAAGGACTCACTCAAATGTCTCAAATGTCTCATCTGTTTCTTTTATTGTGACGTTTCACTTAAGCCCCGCCCTCTGCAAAATTTTACGTGATGTCTGTTTATGTTAAATGTTCTCTCCAGTACCTTAGAGCCCTTTATTTTGGGATTTCTTTGATTGAGGATAATACAAATTTGTAGATTACAAAATGTTGTATGTACATGAAATAAACATGCCATTAAAGAAAAGTAGAAATCAGCCTATTGCTAATTTCTTAATTCTAAATGATACCTGACTTATTCTCGATCAGTACCTCAGGCATCATTAGCATGGACATCTTAAGTTGTAGGGGATGGTGTTGTGCTTAAAGGATGTCTTTGCTTTTGAACTCTGCAAATTCCCTTTATCAGCTGAGGAGAAATTCTTTGCCTGCCCAACAAAGTATGTAATGATACAAATTAGAGTGACTCTGTTCCGTCTTTGTGTTTCATTTAAGCAAGTTTTAAGTATCTTTGTTACTGGGATCAAAATGCCTCAGAGGGAAGCCTCGAAGGCAAATGTCCAAAGGACTTTGACTAATTATTGCTTGAAATTGCTACATAGTGATCTGTTTGTCACAAAGTTTCCAGAAGCCCTGTAGTGAAACATAATTCGAGCACTTAATACCTGTGACACCGTGGTGACCAAGCAGTGTAGTGAAAGTATCTAGCTCTACCATCTGCTGTGGTGGTGGCTGCAGTAACGGGAGCAAAGTTTGCCCTCCACGACTGCATGTGTTAATGATTGACAGCAGCCTGGCGCCTTGCAGAGACACTTATAAGACCCAAGAACATGGAGTTGGGTGCACAGGGAGTTTGAAGCTGGGTCATGAATACATATTTACTGTCTATGTTTAGTTTTCATTCCACAAGTCCTCTATCTGTACCAAATTGTTTTCAAATACGATTTTAATGTGCAGTATACCAATATAAACCAACTGAAATTAGATTTTTGTTTGGATGATGTAATAAAGATTGTGCATCAAAGAAGCAGAACCTTGGGGTCGAGTTGTCAAACAAGAAAAATCCATCCATCCATCTTCTTCCGCTTAATCCTTTTCGGGTCGTGGGGGGACTGGAGCCTATCCCAGCATCTTTGGGCGAGAGGCAGGGTACACCCTGGACAGATCGCCAGTCCATCACAGGGCCAACACAGAGAGACAGACAACCATTCACTCTCACAAGAAAAATCACCCCTGTTTTTTATCAAATCACCGATCTGGGGTGATGGGGGTGCATCCCACTGATAAGAACTACCTACAAGGTAATAACTATCTTTAAGAAAAATGTAGTTACTTTACTGGTTCTTTAATGCATTTGAAGAATGGTGTAGCAGTATAGAGCAAGGGTGGGAACGGTTAGGCACCTCAAATCATCTTTTTTCCTCCCTTATTGAGGATTTTTTTCCTCCCACAAGTTACATTGTCCCTGCGATGGACTGGCGATCTGTCCAGGGTGTACCCTGCCTCTCGCCCAAAGATGCTGGGATAGGCTCCACCCCCCACCCCCACCCCACCCCGCGACCCGAAAAGGATTAAGCGGAAGAAGATGGATGGATGGAAGTTACATTGTCCTTCAGTCAAGAATATGCAGAATTTCTAACATAGAAATGTGAGATTTCTATTACAATAAACTTCTAAATTGAAACATTCCTAAACGCGATCTTCCATGGTTCCATGTTGTGGTCTTGCTGTGGTTGTGCAGGTCAGGTGTCCCGCTTCACCATCAGCCTGGAGTCGTGGCAAAATGGATGTGGACACATATATAGGACTGTTCAAAGTAGTTTTCAGGTACTGAAGCTGTCTACCACACAGATGCATTTCATGCACATGCATTAAATGTAATCTACGATCCAAATGTCCACATAGTATGACAGCAGTGTTCCAGCAAACTGATTTGAACACCCACACGTGAACAGAATGAGGAGTTTGGGTTTCATGAGTCTGTTTTGTGTGTCACCATAGATTATCTGGCCAGTACAGTTCTCAGTTTCTGTTGCACTTTTTTTATTTACAAATTACAATATTAATAGAATCAGAATTTTGACATTGGTGCATCAATTCAAAATCGTTTGCGTTTGTATCACGATGCATCGGATAAAATGATTTCTCCCACGCCTAATATAGAGTTGGGTTTCCCACAACACCCCCACACCCCTCTGTAGTATGCAATAGAGAGCCCAAGTTACGCCCCCTTGACTTCCGCATATGGAATCTTAAATTGGGGAAAAAAGTCTCCATTGAAATGAATGGCAAGAGCGAAATTACAGTGGTGTGAAAAAGTATTTGCCCCCTTCGTGATTTCTTATTTTTTTTGTATGTTTGTCACAATTAAATGTTTCAGATCAAAAAAATTTAAATATTAGCCAAAGATAACACAAGTAAACACAAAATGCAGTTTTTAAATGAAGATGTTTCTTATTAAGGGGGAAAAACTCCAAACCTACATGGCCCTGTGTGAAAAAGTGATTCCCCCGCCCCCCCCCCCCCCCCCCCTTCCCCGTTAAAGCGTGCATTAACTGTGGTTTATCACATCTTTGGAAAGCTGAGTTCAATTTCTGTAGCCACACCCAGGCCTGGTTACTGCCACACCTGTTCTCAATCAAGAAATTACTTAAATAAGACCTGTCTGACAAAGTGAAGTAGACCAAAAGATCCTCAAAAGCTAGATGTCATGCTGCGATCCAAAGAAATTGAACAGATGAGAAACAAAGTAATTGAGATCTATCAGTCTGGAAAAGGTTCTAAAGCCATTTCTAAAGCTTTGGGACTCCAGCAGACCACAGTGAGAGCCATTATCCACAAATGGCGAAAACATGGGAACAGTGGTGAACCTTCCCAGGAGTGGCCGGCCGACCAAAATTACACCAAGAGCACAGCGACGACTCATCCAAGAGGTCACAAAAGACCCCACAACAACATCCAAAGAACTGCAAGCCTCACTTGCCTCAGTTAAGGTCAGTGTTCATGTCTCCACCGTAAGAAATCTCCACCATAAAAATGGCCTGCATGGCAGAGTTCCAAGACGAAAACCACTGCTGAGCAACAAGAACATAAAGGCTCGTCTCAGTTTTGCCAGAAAACATCTTGATGATCCCAAAGATTTTTGGGAAAATACTCTGTGAACTGACGAGACAAAAGTTGAACTTTTTGGAAGGTGTGTGTCCCATTACATCCAGCATAAAAGTAACAGCATTTCAGAAAAGGAACATCATACCAACAGTAAAATATGGTGGTGGTAGTGTGATGGTCTGGGCTTGTTTTGCTGCTTCAGGACCTGGAAGACTTGTTGTGGTAAATGGAACCATGAATTCTGCTGTCTACCAAAAAATCCTGAAGGAGAATGTCCGGCCATCTGTTTGTGACCTCAAACTGAAGTGCACTTGGGTTCTGCAGTAGGACAATGATCCAAAACACACCAGCAAGTCCACCTCTGAATGGCTTAAGAAAAACAAAATGAAGACTTTGTAGTGGCCTAGTCAAAGTCCTGACCTGAATCCGATTGAGATGCTGTGGCATGACCTTAAAAATGCGGTTCATGCTCGAAAACCCTGCGGTGTGGCTGAATTACAACAATTCTGCAAAGATGAATGGGCCAGAATTCCTCCACAGCGCTGTAAAAGACTCATTGCCAGTTATTGCAAATGATTGATTGCAGTTGTTGCTGCTAAGGGTGGCCCAACCAGTTATTAGGTTTAGGGGGCAATCACTTTTTCACACAGGGCCATGTAGGTTTGTATTATTTTTCCCCTTAATAATAAACACCTTCATTTAAAAACTGCATTTTGTGTTTACTTGTGTTATCTTTGTCTAATATTTAAATTTCTTTGATGATCTGAAACATTTAAGTGTGACAAACATACAAAAAAATGAGAAATCAGGAGGGGGGCAAACACTTTTTTACACCACTGTATTTTTTGATACAAGTTGCACGTATGATGTTTGTTAATTTAAGAAGTAATTTTCCATATAATTAAAGTTCTCGGTTGTCATATAATAACAGAATAATATTTAGTTTAGACTCCATCCCATATTACCAAACACAATCATAGCGGGAGATAACTAAAACCTCACCTCCTGTTTCCTGACTGATGAAAGAAGGATCCAAAGAGGAGAAAAACAACACAAAGGTATTGTTTTGTATTTTGTGAGCTGGAGCTGATTCTGAGGACTGTTGGTTACTTCACCCTGGGCGTGCTTTGAAGAGATGATGTAAGCTCTGTCCATCTGTGTTTGTAGCTTTTTAATTTGCGTATTTTCGCAACCTTATACTGTAACAGTTAGACAACCTACACCGTTATTTACGTGGAAAATTATGTCTTAAATTGACAAACATCATATGTGTAACTCGTGGCAAAATTTGATCGGGATCAAAAGATAATTTTGCTCTTGCCATTCATTTTATCATTTTAGTGGAAAATTTTTCCAATTTAAGGTCCCATGAGCGGAAGTAGAGGGGATGTGACTTAGTCTGTCTGCATACAGTTTTATACTTGGCATATGAAAGATATTAACCTTTGTATTATGCTGCAGAATCATGATAGTCGATCTGTGAGTCAGCATCATGCGGAGCTTTGTATTGACAGCTGGTCACAGCCATGTCACATCTGTCCGCCTGGTTTGAAGGCCAAATGGAGCAGATGTTATGAGAGTGATTGTTGGTCATCTCCTCTCAGTTTAATCCTTTATGTAATGTTTAACCTCTGTGCCTTATGGGGCTGGAATTGACAGCAGTAGTAACTGATGGGAAACTGTCAGTTGGAAACAGAGCATTGTTTTAGTTTGATAAAGTGGTGTTATTCCATTTACAGAATGTGTCTTAAGTTGATTATGTAAATCAGTTTTTAACATTACAAGTTTAATGTAAATTATTTAGGCCTTTTGTCCTTTTGCTAACATTTTTTTTTTTTTTAATTTTGAAAGTTGTTATAGGGGAACCCTGAGCCAATAGGGTAACAACAAATACCTTCAAATATTTTAAATTAATAAATTGGCATCTTCTCAGTGGCATCCAATGCACTCCAGCACTTGAAACGTCCAAATAGATGCTGCCCATTTGTTTGATATGCTTGGTTTAAAAAGTTGGAAAATATAAAGGAGATACAGACGACAAAAGTGGTAATAAATAAAAAATTCTATGAAAACTAACCAATGAAAATCAGACAATGCTTTTGAATTGTGGTTGAACAGAATTATTTTAAAAAACAAACTCATGAAACAGGCCTGGGCAAAAATGATGGTACCCTTAACTTAATATTTTGTTGCACAACCTTTTGAGGCAATCACTGCAATCAAAACCGATTTCTGTAACTGTCAATGAGACTTCTGCACCTCTCAGCAGGTATTTTGGCCCACTTCTCATGAGCAAACTGCTCCAGTTGTCTCAGGTTTGAAGGGTGCCTTCTCCAGACAGCATGTTTCAGCTCCTTCCACATATGTTCAATAGGATTTAGATCAGGGTTCATAGAAGGCCACTTTAAAATAGTCCAATGTTTCGCTCTTAGCCATTTTTGGGTGTTTTTAGCTGTGTGTTCAGGGTCATTATCCTGTTGCAAGACCCATGACCTGCGACTGAGACCAAGCTGTCTGACACTGGGCAGCACATTTCTCTCTAGAACACCTTGATAGTCTTGAGGTTTAATTGTACCCTGCACAGATTCAAGACACCCTGTGCCAGATGCAGCAAAGCAATCAGGGCTCAGAGAAGGCCACTTTAGAATAGTAGGGATGTGATTTTCCCGCTAATTCGTGGAATTCCACTTTTTTTATCTTCCAAAAATTTTCAGACCAGATGGCGGCGCTTGCACAACACGAGGCTCAGCGTCTCTTCAGATTTTGCGGATTAGCAGCGATATTTCTGCTCATTTCGGGTCTGTTCGTTCAGAACAGCTTCGCTTTTACATCCTACACCCGAAATTAACTTTTGGACATTGGATTACAAAATAACGACCTTTTTATCAGCAACCTACGTTTCATCCCTGAGCTCTGGAGAACACCTGACGCTAGGTAAGCTACCCGGCCGACCGGAAGTGCTCGCAGGCAGTGTAGAGACCGTAAACAAAGGCGGGGGAAGTGCAGAGGGCTAAGAGCTAAGCTAAAGCTAACACCGCACCGGCTTTCTCTACCCAGCAGTTTCCTCGCTAATGTACGGTCAGTGACGAACAGAATGGATGAGCTACGGCTTCGGATCACCAACAATAAGAAACTTATGAACTGCAACACTGGATTACAAAATAACGACCTTTTTATCAGCAACCTACGTTTCATCCCTGAGCTCTGGAGAACACCCGACGCTAGGTAAGCTACCCGGTCGACCGGAAGTGCTCGCAGGCGGCGTAGAGACTGTAAACAAAGGCGGGGGAAGCGCGGAGGGCTAAGAACTAAGCTAAAGCTATCACCGCACCGGCTTTCTCTACCCAGCATTTTCCTCGCTAATGTACGGTCAGTGGCGAACAGAATGGATGAGCTACGGCTTCGGATCACCAACAATAAGAAACTTATGAACTGCAATATCATGATTTTCACGGAAACATGGCTACATAGTGGAGTACTTGACGGTGCTGTCGAGCTGGCCAGACGGCACACTCTGCGGGCAGACAGAGCAGCTGATGACTCCGGTAAGACCAGAGGTGGGGGAGTATACATTTATATTAACAAGGCTTGGTGCACGAACTCTGTCACTGTTGGGAGACACTGCTCAGCTAATCTGGAGTTTCTCATGGTTAAATGTAGACCTTTCTATCTGCCACAGGAGTTCACTTTTCACTTTTCTTCATCTTGCCTGCTGAAGATGTTTTGGACTTTATTTAAAAAATATTTTTAACGCCACACATGTGATGGATAATGCTTGTAGGAATATTTTAGGAATGCTATCTTCTTGGAACATAAGTCAATATTATACAGTAATAAGTGACATTCAGCTGTTTGTTTTATGTCATTTAAGCACAGTTCTGGTACTTAAAAATCATAAAAACCCAGGAGCCCCCCAGACCCCCTGCTAAATTTTCAGATAATTTCCACAACCCCAAATCACATCCCTACAATAAAAAGGACCATTGTGGAGATGAAATAACCAGACCGAACCTTCCGACCAGATGAACGTTATTTCACTCTCACATCTTCCAGAATCAGAACATTAAACATGTGTAGCAGGGACTCTCTTTTATATCCCAAGACTCACACCTCCCTGCTACCTGAGGTCCTGCATTCACCATTCACTCTCCCAAGACAATTCCCCTTACCCCCCAGCCCTTTGATCTCCATGCTCTCTCAGCCTGAGAGGAAAACTACTGAACTCTACAGCATGGGTCTCCCACACCGCCCCCCCCAGAGTCTCAGACTGAGTGTTAACTCTCCCATCCTCGCGGCTTCAGTCTCTGCCCATAGCTGCTGTAACGGGGGGTCTCCGGCTCCGCGACGCTGCTGTGCCGGTGGGGGGTTCCTGGGGGTGTGTCCGTCTGGGGAGCTCTCAGTGGGGGTTTTCCTCGCCGAGGAACTCGAGCCAACACCAGCTGCTCGTCTGCCACAACAAAGGCGGGCTTAAGCCTGTCTATACAGATTCTCTCCCGGCGACCCCCCAGGTCTAACACAAAATGTTTGTCCCCGGGTTTCAGCACTCTGAACGGGCCATCGTAGGGTGGGCGCAATGGGGTCCGGTGGTCATCGTGCCTGACAAACACGAACGCCGCGTCCTTCAAGGTTTTTGGCACAAACGCGCAGGGAAAACAGTGGTGGGCCGGGCCAGGGAGCGTCCGTGCGTCTGCGCTATGCTGCAAACGCGGGGACGGATGGGTGTTCGCTGCGGGGTTATCTGGTAAAAACTCCACGGGGAGCCGCAGGGGCTGCGTAAAAACCAACTCTGCTGGGGAAGCCGCTAAATCCTCCTTCGGTGCGGAACGCAACCCTAATAGAACCCACGGCAACCGAAGCGAAGCCCTGAGCGCTGCTTTCAGTGACCAATGGAAACGTTTGCATAACCCATTGGCCTGTGGGTTGTACGCGGTCATGCGATGAATTGAGACGCCCAGGCTCCGGGCCATCGTGGACCAGGGGTCGGAAACAAACTGCGGGCCCTGATCGGACGTGATGTCCGAAGGGGTGCCAAAACGTGCCACCCATGTTGTTAAAAAGACGCGTGCCACGTTTGCGGACGCGGTGGAAGCTAGTGGGACTGCTTCGGGCCATCGCGTTGTGCGGTCCACCACTGTCAGGAGGTGCGTGAACCCCTGCGATGGCAGGAGGGGGCCAACGAGGTCCACGTGAAAGTGGTTGAACCTCTTAGCCGGGATATGGAACGGCTCAAGGGGGGCCTTTGTGTGCCTGTGCACTTTGGCTCATTGGCACACTACACAGGCTGCAGCCCACGCTTTCACCTGTTTGCGCAGGCTCGGCCAGACAAACTTTGCTGCCACCATTTTGACTGACGCGCGTATGCCTGGGTGCGCCAGGGAGTGAACCTACTCAAAAACGCGGCATCGCCAAGCGTGTGGTACCACCGGGCGCGGGCGGCCCGTAGAGACGTCACAGATTGGGGGGGGGGTGCCCGTCTTGCATAACTCTGCTCTCCAGCCTTAACCTTGCTGGTCCAGACTGGAGCACGCAAACGTCGGCATCGCCGATCTGCTCTGTGGCCATGGCCGTGTAATCCATCCCCACGTAGACTGGCGCCACTAAGGCGCGATAGACAGTCAGCCACCACGTTGAGTTTACCAGCCACATGACGAATGTTGATCGTAAACTCCGAGATCGCGGCCAGCTGTCTCTGCTGCTGGCCCGACCATGGTTCCGAAACCTTGGCCTTCGCGTACGTTAGCGGCTTGTGGTCCACGAACGCAGTGAAGGCGCGCCCTTCCAGCCAGAACTGGAAGTGGCGTATGGCCAGGTGGAGAGCCAGCAACTCCCTGCCGAACATGCTGTATTTACGCTCATTGTCGCACGAAGACCTGCTAAAAAAGGTGAGCGGCTGCCAAGAACCGGCGACACACTGTTCCACGACGGCCCCTATGGCCACGTCTGATGCGTCTGTAGTGAGCACAATCTGAGCCGCCGGGTCTGGGTGTGTCATCAGTGCAGCGTTCACCAGAGCGGTTTTAACCTCAGAAAACGCTTGCTCCCGCTCAGGAGTCCAGTCAACTCTGTCCGCCGGCTTCTTTTTCTTAAGCGCAGCGTACAACGGCTGCATGAGCTGGGCTGCGCGGGGGAGGAAACGATTGTTGAAGTTCACCATCCCCAAAAACTCCTGCAGCGCCCTGACCGTCTGAGGCCGGGGAAAATTCGCCACTGCGCGCACCTAGTCTGGCAAGGGTATCGCTCCCTCCGGTGAGATGCGGTGTCCCAAAAAATCGATCCCTGTTACGCCGAACTGGCATTTCGCTGGGTTGATTATTAACCCGTGCTCCTCCAACCTCCGGAAAACCGTCCTGAGGTGGGCTTCGTGTTTGTCCTCGGACGCGCTGGCCACCAGGATGTCATCCAGGTAGATGAACACAAACGGCAGATCGCGCAACACCGCATCCATAATGCGTTGGAATGTCTGTGCCGCGCCTTTTAACCCAAAAGGCATGCGTAAAAACTCAAACAGACCAAACGGGGTTATTACTGCTGTTTTAGGTATGTCCTCCGTGTGCACTGGGACCTGGTGGTAACGACGGACCAGGTCTGTCTTCGAAAAAATACGTGCCCCGGTGAGGTGAACGGAAAAATCCTGAATATGGGGGATCGGGTAGCGGTCGTGTGCAGTGGCGTTGTTTAATCTGCGGAAATCTTAAGGTCGCCACGATCCCTCGGCCTTAGGGACCATATGTAGTGGGGATGCCCATGGGCTGTTTGATCATCTGATGATGGCCAGCCTTTCCAAGTTGGCAAATTCCTTGCGCGCTATGGCCAATTTAGCTGTGTCCAGGCGCCGAGGTCGTGCAAAAATGGGCGGCCCGGTGGTGGTAATAAAGTGCTCCACCCCATGTTTAGTGACGGCCGCCGAAAACGTCAGGACTGTGAGTGCTGGGAACTGGGTGAGCAGTGTGTGGAACTTACCACCTGGAGCTGTGACGTTGGCTAGCATTGTTGGACCGGCTTCTCGAGCTGTACAGGGGAGAGAATCAAAAGACATTGCATTAATGAGGCGTCTGTTAGTCACATCGACTAGTAGACCGTGCGCACACAAAAAGTCAGCGCCTAAGATTGGGAAACTGCATGCCGCTATGACGACTGTCCACTGGTACGTACGGCCGTGCAGGGATACAGTCAGTGTCCTCTCACCAAAAGTCTTAATGTCTGAGCAGTTTGCGTCCGTCAGCTCGGGGCCGCTAGTTCCCGCTAGCCGGTCGGCTCTTTTGGGAACCGGAGTCTACAAGGAATAGTCTCCCCGAGCGTGAGTCTGTCACATAGAGCAGCTTGCTTTCTTCACCAGCGGTTGCAGCTGCTATCGACTGCCGGTCTTGGCGTTTCCCGAACGCTTGAATTAGCATGGTGGCACGCATCAGCGTGCGTCCTCTCCAAAACGGCGGTGGTAGGAGCAAAGCGTGTCTCTCTGGCGCTTACTGGCCCCCGCTGCCGCTACCACTGCTGGCTCCTCGCTTCCACTGGCCGTCTCGCTGGGTTCCGATACCGCTGCGCTCACTGTGAGGGCTCTGGTGGTGAGGATGATCCGATCTTCCTCCTGGGCTAGCGCACGGTAGTCACGCACAGCCAGCAACAGCGAGTTGGCAAGGACTGCTCTGGCCGCCGTTGGGAGGTTCCGGAGGAAAAGGTGGGCAAATAGAAAATGCCCGTCGTCCGTGCCCATCAACGCCAACATCTTCTCCATCCGTTTGACCGCCGACCCATCTCCCAACTCTGAGCGCGTCAGGAGTCTCTCCGTTCTCTTGCAGTCAGAGTGTGTGTAGCGCCGGGTCAGCGCGGCTTTGAGAGCCCCATATTTGTCGTGGGCTGGGGGCTGTTGGAGCAGGCTCGCTACCTACTGAGTCGTGCGCGCGTCCAGCGCTGCAACCACATAGTAATACCTGGTGTCATCTGCCGTTAATCCCCGGAGCATGAACTGGGCCTCGGTGTGGAGGAACCAAGACTTCGGGTAGTGCAGCCAAAAGTCCGGTAGTTTGACCGAAACGGCGCACATATTGCTGGGGTTTCCCGTCCGGGTCGTCTCCGGGGTGTTCGCCTCGTGTTCCATTCTGTGTCAAGGGTCACCAGTGTGGAGATGAAATAACCCAGACTGAACTTTCCGAGCAGATGAACTTTATTTCACTCTCACATCTTCCAGAATCAGAACATTAAACATGTGTAGCAGGGACTCTCTCTTTTATATCCCAAGACTCACACCTCCCTGCTATCTGAGGTCCTGCATTCACCATTCACTCTCCCAGGACAATTCCCCTTACCCCCCAGCCCTTTGATCTCCATGCTCTCTCAGTCTGAGAGGAAAACTACTGAACTCTACAGCATGGGTCCCCCACACCATCTCTTTTTCCACATTTCAAATTGTATACTGAAAAAAATCAATTGTACAAATTTATCTGTCATTAATTTTATGTACTTTTATCTCCCTCTTAATTTTGCAGTGTTGTTATAAAATTGTTTTTAATGTGCATTTGAGATGACTTCAACTTTATTCTTTATCGCTACTGGACTAATTAAAAATGATTACAAATCAAGTTATATTAAGAGCCAGTTTGTTCCGCCGACAATTTTAATTTATTTAGTGTGTATGTGGCTGTTGTCACGCACTTTTGCAGCTTTAGTCATGGTTTTTCAAACAAAATTAAGAAACTTGACAGTGATTTAAACCAGAACGATGGTCTGATACACTACAATGTTTCCTATTAGCAGCAAGTTAGCATTGTCATTTAGCATTTGCCATCTTAGAGAGAAATGGTGTTAATGTGACTTACCTCCAATTAAAATGAGGTTAGAGGACTATCCTCTCTAACACAGCACGGTGGGAAAAAGTCCAACATCCCTGGCTGGCACAGAAGTTGCGGCTCCACAGACGTAGTGGCAAAACACTAGCTTGCAGTTAGCTACTGTGGCGCACCTGGCGCACTACGGGGGAGAGGCAGGGCAGTGACAAGTAGAAATGGGTATGTCTTGTAAATCCCAATATAAACAATGCAGTTTTATATGAAACGGTAGACATTTTTTATCGCGTCATCGATATACAGTATATATCGTCATATCGTACGGTGCTATTAGCAGGTGTAGGAATCTGCTCATCAAACTTTACTCTTTGTTAGTGTTATTAGAAGTAGTGTAGTTTTTAGCAAAGATGCATGAGTTTCACTTAAATGAAAGATTACAGTTCACTTCACAATGGTATTACCTTAAAAAGGATAAATATAGCATATAAGTGGTTTGTTAATTAGGTTATAAAGGCTTCTTAAAATCATGAATGAACAGTTATAAATAACTCATGACATACAGTATTTTAATACATCAATCCAAGCTGCTAATTTGGGAAGATTAGGAGACCTTTTGGCTAGAAATACTCACTGTGCTTAAATGTTATTAAATTCCTGAGAAATATCTGATGGAAAAAATCTAGCAGATGCAAAAATGGAGTAATCTAAATAAACTCACATCTAATGATTGAAGACACACTCCAGCGACTCTAAAACAACCTCAAAAACCAATGCGTGTTGCCCAAAATAGTATATTGTGACTTTCTATACACAAAAAAACTTTCACTGCCTTAGAATTGCTTGGAAAGAGCTTTTACATTCTCCACCTATTTAAGTATGCACAGATATATGAATATTATCTAGTTAGCTCCACCCATACTCCAGGCCACCAGTAGCTGGAAGAAGACGAGGTCATTGTACAAGGCTTCGAGAAGGCGATCCGGCTTGATGAAGTAAAAGTCGTAACAAGATTTCCATTGGTGAACCTGCGGAAGGATCATTCTTGGTGGAGCAGAGAGTCACTGGCCGGTCCAGCGTGGAGGCTGGAGGGCACCATGCTTCCTTCCACAGGTTCACCTGTGACTGTACTCGCCGGCTCGCCCTGGCTGTTGCGCCACGCAACCCAGGGCCATCTCCCCTGACATGCAGGGTAAAATGTAGGCTGAAAACCTGTGTCCTCTCCGGTATTTTAGCAGGGACACTGAGGTTTTCCAAATAAAATTGATCGTTGCTATCATATTTTCATGTCTGTGGGTAAGACATGTAATTTAGAAGAAGATTTCTTGCTCACGCAGCCAGAAACTGAACATGTATAATCTGCCATCTTTCCCAACTTGTAAAAGCTCCTGCTGTTCCTCAGCTCCTCCCTCTTCCCCTGAGGCAATGAACTCAGGTCTGTAGCCATGCCAAGTGCTTAGCCTGATTGATTAATGTTATAGCCAATCGGGCCACACCGGAATGCTAATGTAGCTTGAAACATTTGTCCAAACTTGTATTTTGGGGGGTGGGAGGGTGGGCATTGCTTAACTGGAAATTCAACGGAGAAAAACACTGACGTGAGAAATAGGACTGATTTTGCTGTTGATAGGGCTTGTAAGTCACAAAAAAACGTTACAGACGTCACTAACAGAAAAAACTTGATTTTTGGCGGAGTGTCATTTTAAGAGAACAGATAAGGGTAGGCTCACTTTTTAGTAAGAAATGACTCTCTTCTCATTTTTCCTCATGTGTTCTCACATAGAGCTGGTCAATTAACTGGAATAAAACCAAAACCGACATTCTGGATATAAAAGCATAATCTTGCTCGTGCCAGTTTTTCTGTTTTCTCCTCTCCCTGTTGTGTGTGTGTGTGTGTGTGTGTGTGTGTGCGTGCGTGCGTGTGTGCGTGCGTGCGTGTGTGTGTTTGAGTTTTCATGCACTGCCCCTTTAAAGCCTGTGCATGGTCACATGACTCCACACCCCAGAAGCAGTGCAGTTAGCGATGTCCAGAAGCGGCTGAACACAGCGGGGGGAAAAAAAAAAACAACAAAAAACTGATTGTACCAAAAAGAAATGTGATGTGCGTCATGATTGATTCTTTGTTTTGTCTGGGGATGCCTGGAAGGAGTGAGCGAAGTGGACAAGCTGGCACGGAGTTGCACAGGGGCTGGATCTCTGTGTGCCGTTTTCTGCATTGGCTTGGCTGTTTTGTGGTGGGAATGGTAAGGTGAGGTGGACAAGCTGGGGCTCTATTTAGGAACCCAGTTGGAGGTGCCTCACTCTGTTCTAGTGGCATGGTTGTGGTTGTGTGGAGGGCTTCCCCTTGAGGTATGCAAATATTTGTCCACTGGACGGTGTTTGGTTTGGTTGCATGTGTGTGTGGAATGACAATAGTTCTATTCTTTATTATATTATGCTCATTTACTACCAAATCACACAGTCATATATTCATTGATACCACACTCTTGTGTAGTATTGCTTAATTGTGAGCCTTGTCAGTGAACTGTAAGGGAAGGGGGGATTAAACCAAATTGAAAGGTTCAAATAACCATGATGCTGATTCAAAGTCAAAATGCCAATCCCTATTCCAACAGCTTTTTAATGATTTATCAAGTGTTTACAACCTGATTCATTACGTACTAATGAACTACTTATGAATCATTTACTAGGATAGTCTTGTTGTAAAAGGGTAACATACAATCTGTATAAATGGAACCCTTGTAGGGATGGGGAAGAAACAAACAATACAACATGATAATTTGTGGTGCCGATTAGGGCTGCAACTGATTATTTTGGTAGTTGACTAAAGGCTCCTAAAGGTCAGGATGACAAAGCCCTTTGTCAGAGACTGTCCCAACACTATGCCCGTTTTGACACCTCGTCATCTGTGTCCAACTCCCCCCCTCCCTCCAGCTCCACAGCCTCCACATTCCCTACTTCATTTAAGGCACCCCCCCCCCCCCACCTCCCCCCCTCCCCTTATCATCAGTGAGCAGGATGTGCTCAAACAGTTCTCCAGACTGAACCCGCGCAAGGCCCCCGGCCCAGACGGCGTGTCTCCCTCCACCCTGAGACTCTGTGCGAAACAGCTGGCTCCTGTATTCACAGACATTTTTAACACCTCCCTTAAGTTATGCCACGTGCCATCCTGCCTCAAATCCTCCACCATCATCCCTGTCCCCAAGAAGCCACGGATCACTGGACTTAATGACTACAGACCTGTAGCGCTCACCTCTGTAGTCATGAAGTCCTTTGAGCGCCTGGTCCTGTCCCACCTCAAGTCCATCACCACCCCTCTCCTGGACCCGCTGCAGTTTGCCTACCGAGCCAACAGGTCTGTAGACGATGCAGTCAACCTGGCCCTCCACTCCATCCTGCAGCACCTGGACTCCCCGGGAACCTACGCCAGGATCCTGTTTGTGGACTTCAGCTCCGCATTCAACACCATCCGCCCCGCTCTGCTCCGGGACAAGCTGTCCCTGCTCAACGTGCCTGACTCCCTCTGCAGGTGGATCATCGACTTCCTGACGGACCGGAGGCAGCATGTGCGGCTGGGAAAGACTGTCTCAGACTATACTAGCATCAGCACCGGATCACCCCAGGGCTGTGTACTTTCCCCCCTACTCTTCTCCCTTTACACCAACTCCTGCACCTCCAGCCACCAGTCTGTCAAGTTGATCAAGTTTGCGGACGACACCACCCTCATCGGGCTCATCTCCAACGGCGACGAGTCCGCCTACAGGAGAGAGGTGGCCCAGCTGGCGTCCTGGTGCAGCAATAACAACCTGCAGCTGAACGCTCTGAAGACAGTGGAGATGATTGTAGACTTCAGGAAAGTCACTACTCCTCTGCCCCCCCTCACCCTCTCAGGCTCTCCCATCACCACTGCTGATTCCTTCCGCTTCCTAGGCACTACCATCACCAGGGACCTCAAATGGGAGCTGACCATCAGCTCACTCATCAAAAAAGCCCAGCAGAGGATGTTCTTCCTGCGGCAGCTGAGGAAGCTCAAGCTACCCACCAAGATGTTAGTGCAGTTCTACACAGCCATCATCGAGTCCATCCTCACCACCTCCATAACCGTGTGGTACGCAGGAGCCACTGCCAGGGACAGACTAAGGCTGCAGCGCGTTGTGCGCACTGCTGAGAAGGTGATCGGCTGCAAGCTCCCATCTCTCCAGGATCTGTACATCTCCAGGACCCGGAGGCGTGCTGGCCGGATCATAGCCGATCCCTCACACCCTGGTCACGTACTGTTTGCCCCCCTCCCCTCTGGTAGAAGACTTCGGTCCATCCAGACTAAAACCTCCCGTCACATGAACAGCTTCTTCCCCTCTGCCATTAGACTGCTGAACACTAAGTGACTCCCGTGCACCATGTACAGCAGCTCAACCAGACTCATGTCAATCATCACTGTTTTCTTCCTGCATTACCGACTGCACTATATAGTTCTCCACAGTATCTGCTGCTGGCTAATATATATTTTAACTGTTGACCAGTATCACTTAATCTTATCCTACACTTTATTACATGTATAGTTTATTTCTCTTATCTTATCATGTTTAATGTTGCAGCATTGTACCGAGACAAATTCCTAGTTTGTGTACTACATGAACAATGGCAATAAACCTGATTCTGATTCTGATTCTGATTCTGACTAATCTAACAACTATTCTTTTCGATTAGTAGACTAATCGCGATTATTTCTCTTATGTTCACCATCTCTGCTTCCTGTAGGCGCGACTCATGTTCGGGGCTCCAGGCCATGTTTTACCTCACCTGTTTAAGCCTGCACCTGTGAAAATCACTTTGGTATCAGTCTCTGCCTTCATATAATGTAGCCTATTATAACAAGTTCCCATAGCTAAATAAAATAATGACCCATCAAACATGAGTTGGAAACTTGAACTTGGCAGTTTAATTAGAAGTGTTTGTAGCAACACAATTAAGTAATAGCTGCTAAAGGGCAGTCTCTTAACCCCCCAAATAAAGTGCAAAAACTCAGATAGCAGCCTCTGCTACTCCATAAAGGGCTGTTGTAATGCTGCATGTTCAAAACAAACTAGCATATTCAGCTCCATTAAAGTAAAAAAAAATAAATAAATAAATAAAAATAACAAGCTAGCCCATCCTGTTTGAAACCTTGCTGGGTCTAGAAGTTTAAAAGTTTAATTCGGCTTCATATGAAAATTAGAATAAACGTTATTGTCCCTAAAGGGAAATTTGTCTTAGACTCAGTGCCACATCCCATTGCCACATAAAAAACATTCAGACATGGTACATAAAACACACCATCAGCTAAATCTTAAAAATTCCATAGACACACAACCACATAAAATTTACAAACAAAATTAAAATAACTTCTTCCAGTCCAAAATAAATTTACAAACACTTTAAATATCAGTGCAGGAACATGAGCCTTCACTACACATACAGTGAAGTATTTATCAAGCCGTTTTAATTTATTTGTGATGATTATGGTTATCCTTTTTTAATTAAATTACAAACCATGGTATTCCAAGTTACCGAGATGCACTAATATTCAGAATGAGGGCTGATATTACTACGACAATAATGGTGAATACGAAAAAGAGTAAGCTGCTCATCTAATTCACCCAGTTACTGCAGTTAACATATTAGCCAGCGTAACGGAAGCAGCTCAGCTGTCAGCAAATGTCATCAGAGAGAGATTGTCTGACAGCAGTTAAACTATTTAAACAGCATGTACTAATAGTTTGGTTTCTAAAGCTGAGAGTTGCTCATTGAAAATAAGAAGCGCTAACTTTACTCGCTAACCTGACTGGTGCAGTCCGCTGACAGGTGGCCGGAGACGGAGGAACGGAGAGGAGGATGGAATGGATGCATCGCTGTAGTGCACCTATGATATGACAACACTGCTTTACAGTCTACATTTAACTTGTTTCATTTATTTATTTTCTTTAACCCCTTGCACTTTGGTCAGTTTCCCTAAAAACGCCTAAAAATAACATACCCAAAGTAAATCAAAAGTTGTTCTTCAACCCTTTGCAGCATCTTCATGGGGTTGGTCTCATTTAAAAGAAAACACTTTGAATTTTTTGGCAAAACAGTCATAATCTCTCTAAAGCCGCTTTTCCACTAGCCCAGCTCGCCTCGCCTCGTTTCGTTTCGCTACTACTCGGTTCGGCCGCGGTTGTGTCTCCATAGCAGCCGGGTAAAGTGGGGTTAAGCTGTGGTGGGCGAGATTTTTTTACAGCAAGGCGGCGCCACACTCCCGTGACGTAAAACACGCGACCCAAGCCAAACATAACATGGCGGCTGTACAAGGCGACTCCTCGGTCTGTGGCTTTTTTCACCGTAAATGCCAAAAAGGACCACCAGATAAGGGTACAGGCAGCGAGACGAAACACTCTGGAATAATTCTGCAGCTTCTGGGAGAGCTGAAGACGTGAGGATACAAACTAGGTCATATATGACGGTAAGCTAATGGTTGCTAATGCTAGTTTGCTATAAGTACGTCATACTACACTGTAATGTCTGTAAGTTATCGCTGTTAGGTACTAAAATACAGTATGTACGCTGTGTGTGTTTCAGATGGCTCTGTTGTGGGAAAATTACCGCTTCAAACAGTCGGTCTGGCGTTCAGCACAGCCTGTCACTGATGTCAACACAGCTTCACAAACGATCAGTGGTTGTAGAGCTTAAGAATGTCTGTAGAAACGTTTATTTCCTGTGCAACAAATTGCTCTGATCTGCGTGAAAATCATGAAGAGACTGTTGAGACATCATGGATGTACCTGCTGCAGCAGCACTGAGTCTGAGGTGGTGTCATAGCAAAAAATGATCAGCTGACACAACTTGATCGCCATGTTAATAACTATATTAGCCACAAAATATATATTCAAAAAGTAAACAGTACTGATTTAGGTATAATAAGATATATTTGACAGTTATGATGCATTTTAGGCTAAAACAAACTTGATCTAGGATTAAAAGCAATTAAAATAATGCAGTCACAAGGTTACATGGAAAATGCTTGATTTACTAGATACATGTACTGTAGAAATATATATTCTCTGCATCAACAATGTACTATACATGCATTCATGTAGTATTGCACTGGGAATTGCACTGACAATAAACTTCTGAAGTTTTTGCAGATGTCTCTTTTTTTTTATATGTGAAGGTTACCACCATGTGACATAAATTTAATACTGACAGATTGGAAAAGCTGTCTAAGAACAATCCAGCAGTTTGAGAAATCACTTTTGGTTTGTTGTAAGTCTGTCAACAGGATTATGAACCATAAAGCAGTTTGTGTTAAAATGTTAAATCCCATTAAACTCTAACCCACAGGTGTCCAGTCATGTGTCATGGAGGGCCAAGACCCTGCAGGTTCTCTCTTCTACCCAGTCTCTTCAGCAGGTGTTTTCACTGATCTGCAGTCAGTGGAAGAAGTTCAGTGGAATCTGCTGTTGAAGACACTGGTTGGAGGTAAAGCCTGCTGGGTCTTGGCCCTCCATGGCACATGATTGGACACCCCTGCCCAAACCCATTATGATGAAGAGTAGATGCTAATATGACCCAGAATTTCTCCATATACTGGTACTATCACTAAAGTATGCAGGGTC
Source organism: Pholidichthys leucotaenia (assembly GCA_020510985.1). NCBI lineage: Eukaryota > Metazoa > Chordata > Actinopteri > Cichliformes > Pholidichthyidae > Pholidichthys > Pholidichthys leucotaenia. Next base: position 60,689,636 of record CM035842.1, read on the forward strand.
TTCTGCGGTGGTACATCCAACAATACAGTCTTCAGTTAATAAAATAATTGTTTTGGTTACTTTTCTTAAAAATGAGCCATTATTTTCAAGGTCACCCATTAATGGTTTGTACTATTGACTCTTTTCCCACCGGTGTCTTAACAGACAAAAATAGAAATCATGATGCAAACACATAAGTCACTAAATTGTTTATTACATTCAGCAGCAAATTCCAGATTATTCAGAATGTGCAAAATTCAAACTGTAAGACTGGGTCACTCAGCAGCTGGGATGTGCAGCTCACACTGGTCCCAGATCAGCAGATCTTAGGCCTGCATCTCTGTAAATAGTGACGCAAGGTCCAGTTTGGGATGGATTGTTTACCTCTTGCCTAGACAAAAGATAGAAATGGGTGGTGGTTAAATAAAGGAAGTTTAAAACATATTTGGGAAATACACTTGTTGCTAAAAGCCAGTGGTGGAATGTGAATGAACGAATGAATCTTTATTTCGGATAGATTAAAAGAAAATAGAATAATATAACAAAGGGGGAAAAAAATCTAGCAAGGTTGAATTAAACAATAAGTCCTCTGATTATATAGTTCAACATAGGTTATCTGAAATGGGTGATGGCTGAAGCTGCAGCTTATATTGCCCACCCATATTCCATCCAAGAAGTCAAAAGAAAAACAAAACGGGAGTGATTCCAATTCCAGTGTGACAATAAAGTACTTCGTTGTTGTATTTAACCACAATTTTCATGTAGCTGCACTGATGTAAAGTCGATTTTACAAGGGCTGCGTTACATTTAAGATCATCTGTTTTTACTGTGGCCTCAGCAATCAGAATGAATTAATACATTCACTTGAATGGACTCTAGTACTTTAACTGAGGGTGTGCATCACCGAGTATGGAGTCGCTCAGTCAAAATATGGAGGTTTTTATCAATAAAAGTTTGTCTTGAATGTAAAAGTGTCTCTTCTTGCCCTGGCTTCAAGTGTGGGCGGTGTTTTGTACTTTTATTGCTAAAATATAAAAGGATGCACAACAATGGGTCTCAAATATTTGTAATGTGTCCTGTTACTGCATGAGTTTATTGATGATAGACTATAAACTACACATATAAACTAAATTATATTGATGACTGAACAACTGCCATTCCCCAAAAGATACAGTTATGAACATAACTCACAAAGGATCACACAAGTGATCTGACAAAAAAATAAATACATTAACAAGCGGTTTATTTTACAGTTGAGGCGCCATTCTTTTTCAATTATTCTGTAATTAATACTCACACAATCAAATAAATCTCAGTTCAGTCCCTTTTATATTAAGTGGAAATTGTACTACTTTGGTTTTGACACTTTACCTAAGAAAAGCAAAGGATTTCAGTACGTTCCACAGTGGCGAGGTCCGTTGTGGGGCGGCTGCTTTTCCTTTCCTCTTGCCTAGACGAATGACAGAAATGGATGGTGGTTAGTTTCAAGCAAATTCAACACTTACACAGGCACATCTCAAAAATTAGAATATCATGAAAAAGTTCAATATTTTTGTCACTCATTTCAGAAAGCGAAACCCATATATAGATTCATTACAGGGACAGTGATATATTGAAAGTGTTTATTTTAATATTGATGATTATGGCTACAGCCCATATTAACCAACACTTCAGCAGCCAACATTTGTATTTAAAAACTATTTTTTAAAGTTAATTTATGTAATATTCTAATTTTTTGCCAAATTGAATTTGGGGTTTTCAGGGGCTGTAAGCCATAATCATCCAAATTAAAATAAATAAACACTTGAAATATATCACTGTCTGTGTAATGAATCGATATAATATATGGATTTCTCTTTCTGAAATGAGTGTCAAAAAATATTGAATTTTTTCATGACATTCTAATTTTTGGAGATGTACCTGTGTTAGGAAAATACACTTGTGAAAGTCAGTGGTGGGATGTGACAAAAATGCTTTGTTTCCCTGACCAGTGAGAACCGCAGGATCCACTCTGTACAGGTACAAGTACATTATCATTCCAGGGATTTATGGTGGAACAGCACAATACTGTTCCAGCACCTTTTATGGAAAATCCACAGAATAGGTGTGTGGGTCTATTCTGACGCTTCAGGAAATTATATGAATGACTTTATAAATCACTGGTTTGAAAAAGCACTTTTATATTGTTGAGATTTCAGCTCCTGGGCTCAACTTCACCTGTATCCACAATATAAACACTGAGGGAGGCTAACCCCTGGCATGTGGAAACTCATTCTAGCATTAAATTGCACACAATTTAATGCGCAGCACCAAAGTGCAGCACGTACACAAACCAGGACTTTAACCAGGATTAACATATTTCATCGTTTTGCTCTCACAAGCGAATACTTAGGAGAAAACAAGCACGAATCAGCAGTTGGTACAAGCTAGCTACTAGCTAAAACTCGTTAGCCAGCACAGGACTGCGCTGTATGGCTCAAAAAAAGTGAGCTTACAACCAACAGGATAAATAAGCGAATAGATGCACATTATTACAAATCACTCACCATCGATGGTTCTCGCACGTTCGTCTTCAGCTTGTCCGTAGTCCGGTTCTATGCTGGGCTGCATCTGTAACAGGGCGGGTCGCTCCTTACTGTGGATCTGCCACTAAGCAGAGAAAACCCCACACCTCTTCGTTGGACCACGGTGTAGATTTCCGCAAAACCTACAACGCTGTCTGTATTAATATCGTATTTACTCCGTGACCGAGTTAGTCCGTGAAATATTGCAAATGGCGGTCGTATAGATTCCACTGAAGACGGACGCTTTCGTGACGTTACGCCCTGACCAGTCAGCGGCTCGCGGTCTGTTGATGTCACATCTCGGCTCGCTTCAGCACGGTTGTACCCTGCCCTCGATCAGGCACGAAAATAGCGCCTGTTAAACCATGCTGGGTACAGTGGAAAAGGCTAGAAAGCGAGTCGAGTAGAAGTGAGTAAGGCCAAAGCGATACTAATGGAAAAGGGCCATAAGTGCTCCTGCCACTGAGTAACAGTCATCTAAACATACTGAACTTGAAGAAAATAAAGTTTGCCTGGGTGTTTTTTTGGATACAAATGCTTGCAAATAACACACAGCTGTCAGATACGGGCTGGAAAATGCAACAGAAATGTAGAACCAAGTGTTATCCAGCTGAGGTCAAAATTTTGTAACAATACCACCAAAAATGAATATATTACACAGCTTTTTCCTCAGGTTGTTCCCAGGCATTTTTGAACTGTGCCAAATTGTGCCAAATGGCACAGTTTGGAAAAAACGTCTATAACTTTTGAATGATTCAATATAGAAGCTTGATCTTGGGCTCTAATGAAAGGTGACACTCAGGGCTGTGTGTGTGTGTGTGGGGGGAGGGGTTGTTTATTAATGAATGAATGAATGAATGAACAAACAAGCCCCCCCCACACAAAGAAGCATGCCACGTAAAAAATGTGTGGCCTTTTTTTTTTTTTTTTTTTTTTTTTTTTTAACAAGAAAAAATAACCTACAGTGCAATAAAAATTATACTAAAATGTCTGCAATGTAGAGGATAACAACATATACACGATACGCGGACCGGACCGTGGCGATGACGCACAGTTGTACTAAAATATCTGCAATGTAGAGGATAACCCCCCCCCCCCCCCCCCCCCCCCCGCTACTGAGGAGCGCAGCGCATGGTCCGGTCCGTGCGCCGTGGTCCGTCATGTGGTGATGACGCACAGTTGCAATTTACCGATCGGTCAAAAGTCATTTTGATTACTATTTTCAGTGATAAAGAATAATTTAGCTTATAACACTTACCTGTCCACAACAGCAGTGTCGCTGGCGAACATCTGTTCCTTATTGTCAGATGAACATGAAGCTGGTCCGCTTGTTACGACTCGTGGTTCTGGTCACGCGACCCGGTCAAACCATGATTCCATTATTGCGGTTTTGCGCTTCCATGATTGTGGTTTTGGCGAACGATTTTTCAAAACAAATAAGAACAGTAGCAATAAAAAGACTGGCGAACGCTACCGTTACACACAGCGGCTTACACAAAACAGATTTTACGCACGGGACGCACGCTTTCAGTCGTCGAACTTCTCTGCTTCAATTGGCTCATTGTATTTGCAGCCATTGGTAGGCGAGTCCTTCTTGCTAGGTTTTCAGTCATTGGTTCTTCAAGGTTTCAGAAACCCAATTCAAGGCTCTTATTAGTCGATTGAGAGGTCAATCAAATCTAAACCAATCAAAGCACTCCTTTGGCTTTCTGTTCGCGGCTGTGTCTGTAGTGGAAGAAAGGAAATGCAGCTTTTTTTTTTTTTTTTCAGTGCGCACTAGGACACAGAGATGTGACCGCCCGCGGTATCCCGGAGTGCAAGAGGTTAAAATCCTCCCATACTTTGGAAACTTCTGCTCTTCTCTGTGATTTTCTCTTCATGTCGCCATGATGTGCCCCTCCTCTTCTTCGCTGGAACAGTTAAACTGAACATTCAAGCAGCATGCACATAACCTTTAAAAGTAAACAATTCGTCGACAATAAAAATCTGTCAACAAATTTTTATGATCAGTGTTATTTACAACGTTGACTAATTGTTGCAACCCTAGTGCCGATATATATTGATTCACAGACATCAGTACTGTGATACTTGAGGTTGCAAATACAAATTTACCTATTTAGGTACCACAGTAATGAAAGCCAACTGGCTTATCAATCCGCTAGATAGGTCAGCACAGCAAAGGAGTGACTCCTGAGATCTAGTCTGGAGTTGAACAAGACAAAGATTGGGATGGGAAATGACAATATGTGATATCGCAGTACTTGGCGTATCGCAAGGTTGTGGTAATATCTTATCGTGTGGCCTCGGGTGATTTCCACCACCCCTACCTTGTTAGTTTTGTTAGCAACAACTGGAAGTAAGAGGCCTACTAAGCACATCATAATGTTCTGCATATTAACAGTATGCAGAATTCACCTTTTGGAGACTTACAAGCGAAAATTACTTGCATAACTATTAAGCAGGGATGAGAATTTTCCACGGATCCGCGGAATTCCGCGGATTTGATCATGTATAGGGTCATTCTCGTGAATCATCTAAATTCGAGGAGAAAATTTTAGGGGGGGGGTGAGTTATGTTGTGACTGGCGAGTCGTATTTTCGATCGGCTGCTAAAATCCACCGCGCAGAACGCGCTACCCAGCGAGATCAGTAATGTAATGTAACAAGGCCACTGATTGGCTGATACTTATTGAAGCAACCAATCGACGATTTTGTGAGATTTCCTTTGTCATATCCAACACGTGGAGCGAAATGTAAATGGCGGACAGTTCAAAATAATCAACCGAGTTTTCCAGATTTCGTGAAAATGGTGAACCTAAAACTCACGAAAGACAACGACGCAAGAATTTTAGAAATCGACAAAGGGATAAGGAACAAGTTTCGTTGGGAATGGCTCAAAAAAACTGTGTCAGTGACTGTAAAGATCGGTAAAAATATCGAAGTTGTGGTTGAAAAGTTCATCAGTCGGCCCCGATTACAGCAATTAGTGATCGGAAGACACATTCCGAGGTAAGATTTTTTTCCCGTTATAAGTAATGTACTTGAGAATTTTCGCGTAATGAATTTGTTATGAAATAGCATGTGTAAGTTGTGATGTCATGCCTGTTTTGAAACACTAATTGCATTTGAATGCTGATTATCGATTGTTAATAGATAAATGTTATTACATATTTTCTCACAATTTGAAATGCAATCTAAGAATTTTGAATATAATTTATCATTTTTTGTTTCACTAGGAGGAGTTACATAATGTATGTGTACGTTTTTTTGTCATGTGATGGGTTGCCTTTCCTAAGATATCTTTGCTTTTATTAGTAAACATAATTTCTTTATGGTCATTGCATAAAAATATTAAACATCTTTTAGGTTTTACTTACTTTCTTAGATTATCTTTCAAATATTAAAATATACTAATATGCAACTTTTTTTATATTCCTAGTAACACTAACAAATGCACACATTAACATTGACTTGTACATAAGTTCATAGAGTAGTAGCACAGGCATGTAAAAATGGAAGTGACATTTTCTCTTAATCAAGTGTGACACTGAATCAAAACAGTATTGAACATGATTACACATGTGATGCAGCAGCAGATTGAAAAGGTAAACTATGAATGCATTTGTACTTACTTCTAACTTTAAATATAAGACCACATTTGAGCATTCTAAAACACCAGATTTCGTTAGCTTCTGGGGAGCGTTGTTCCCCCTAGACCCCCCCCACCAAGGCTCCGCCTTGGATCCGGCTTGGAGGCCTGCGTCTCCCAAGACCCCCAGCTTAGTTTCCTCTTTTTTTTTCCCAAACCCCATTCTCATCCCTGATTAAGGTGTTGTTGACCATCTGCCTTCTCATGTAACCCGTACTGGCAGTTGCTGTGGTTTGAAACAATGTGTGGCTGTAAATCGGGACCTTTATTAGGGTAAATTACAATAATTAGAAGCCAGTAGCAGGAGCGACATCAAGCAGAGTAAAGGTCACACGAATAGCACATTGACATTCCTCTATCAATAGCCCAGCATGTGTGCCTCATTGCACTAATCCGAAGCCCTGACTGTTGTACCTTCATGTTGACTGATTAGGGAAACGTGTGTGTGTGTTCATAATTTTGTTATGGCTTGGACACCAAAATCCTCTGAATTAACCTTCAGACGTGCAGTCCATGTGTTGGAGCTGTACATTCTCTTTCCTGCTGTAACTGAAGCCCGCTGGCCCAGTCACACACATTCCCTGCTTTAAGACACCAGGGGCTTTCCCATTTGCTCCGCGCACGTGTATGTGTGTGTGTGTCGGGGGGACTGTTCACTGAGCGTGTCGCTTGGTCACCTTACACCCGCCTATTTTCCCTTCCGAGACTTGTGCTTCCACAAAAACACCTGTATTGCCGCATACAGAACATTATAGTCTAAAGATAGTAAAACAAGAATTTCTATCTATTTAAATGCTAATGTTTATTCATGTCTGACATTTAATAGGATTGCTAAAAATCGTTTTTTTCTTTAATGCTTATCCTTAGCAGCAGTGTTCTACAACATACTTATACCCCATCAACATAGGGAGTTCATCCACAGGTCACTCTGGAATACTTGCTAATTGGGCTCCATTTCACTTGCACAAAGTACAGATGCCGTAACTCACATGACCACGGCTTTGAGGCAGACTGCTTCATTTCTCATGGTTTAAAAGTCCACTGGCCAACAGGTACTGAATTCGAAATTTTATTTTTTAAATAATTCATTCTTGTGCTGATTTTTGACTTGAGGATGCACCCCACAGTGTTTCCCACATTTGTGTTGGGTCTTTGGACACAGATTTACACATGCTTTTCTGCAAAATTAAAGTGAGACATCCACACTCTCCTGAATATTAAACAGTGCTGCATATTCTCCAGTAATGATTAACAAAGGACTCCAAGTCTTTCTTGAGCTGTAGTCACTCCTCGTAACTCGTACTGTCCTGGAGGTCATCTTTCAGGGTACCTTCACACTTAAAGACCTGATTAGAGTAGCTCAAGAGGAAAGCACATGCAGTCTGTGGGCTGCGATTGCTTACACAGCACTATTCAAAGTAATTTCCAGGCACTGGAGCTGCCTGCCACACAGCCGTGTTTCACACTCGTGTATCTACAATCCATGTGTACACATATTATAACAGTGATCATGTTTACATGTACACTAATAAACCAGTTATGATTGGATTTCTGCATTTATCTGATTATTCAGATAGCATGTAAACAGAATAATCCGGTAAACGCCATGTAACTGAGGTCATTAACTCAAGTGGTTTACCCTCCAGTAATCTGTTTATTCAGTGCATGTAAACAGGAGAAAACTGATTATTAGTATAATCAGTTTATTGCCAGTAATTGGTTTATTGTGACCATGTAACCGGGGTAAGTGATACTCCAGTAAGCTGATTTGAACACCCAGAATTAAAAAAAAAAAAAAAAAAATATAGCTAAAAAAACAAAAAGGAGCGTATTTCAGGGTAAACAATGGCGGTAGTTTAGTGCGGACAGCTTGCATTCTTTCCGCATGGACACTTTTTTGGGACTGTATGCACGTGGTCTTTGCTCACCATCTGTGGAAGGAAGGATGATGAAATTTACGTTATGTGCCCAATGCACTCACTTGCACATCAGCGTGTTTGTGCCACCTTGAATTGGGCTTAAGATGTTTAAACTTATAAGTTTGATTCACATCAAAATTTTAGGTGTGGACCTCCCCGGAGCCACGGTCCATACCAAACAGCTGATATTTGGTCCCGCAAAAAGAGGTGGTCTCGGTCCAGATCAAACTGACCCTTGCTCCAGTTTGTTAAGAGTGTGAAAGCAGTTTTCCAAAAGGTTTAGATTTTTGGACCAAACACAGGACGGTAAGATTAGATTAGATTAGATTAGATTCAACTTTATTGTCATTACACATGTATGAATACAAGGTAACGAAATACAGTTTAGCATCCAATCAGAAGTGCAAAGGACAGCAGTGCAGTATATACCGTAATTGACAGTATGTACAATTTAAGCAAATATATACGGATAGGTCAGTGTAGAAAGTTGGAGTACAATTATATATATGTGTATACAGTTTGAGGAAGCACGGGGGGGGGGGGGAGGGTGTTAAAGGGGAGAGAAGTGGAGGTTCAGCGGGGAACTAAGTTCAATAGCGTGACAGCTGTTGGAAAGAAGCTGTTCCTAAACCTGCTGGTTCTAGTCCGAAGGCTTCTGAAATGCCTTCTGGAGGGGAGAAGCTGGAACAGTCCATGAGCAGGATGGGTGGAGTCCCTAAGAATGCTGCGTGCTCGGGGCAGACATCTTTTCCTGTAGACGTCCTCTATAGCTGGAAGTGGAGTCCCTGTGATGCGTTGGGCGGTTTTCACCACCCGCTGCAGCGCCTTACGGTCAGCGACAGAGCAGCTCCCATACCAGACTGTAACACAGTTGGTCAGGGTGCTCTCTATCACGCAGCGGTAGAAGTTGCCCAGGATGTCAGCTGACAGATGGTTTTTCTTCAGTGTCCTCAAGAGGAAGAGGCGCTGATGGGCCTTCTTGATCAGGCTGGTGGTGTTAACTGACCAGGACAGGTCCTCCGAGATGTGGGTCCCCAGGAATTTGAAGCTGGGGACACGTTCAACAGCCATGCCATTGATATGGATGGGGTCATGTGTCTCTCCCCTCTCCTTCCTGTAGTCCACTATGAGCTCCTTGGTTTTGCTGGTGTTAAGGAGCAGGTTATTGTCAGCGCACCAAGTAGCCAAGTGCTCAACCTCTGCCCTGTAGTTTGACTCATCGTTGTCTCTGATGAGTCCGATCACCGTGGTGTCATCTGCGAACTTTATGTTGGAATTGGATCCATACATAGGCCTGCAGTCATGGGTGAAGAGGGAGTAGAGGAATGGGCTGAGCGCACAGCCCTGTGGTACACCAGTGTTGAGTGTGATGGTGGAAGAGCGGTTGGGGTCTGTTGGTCAGAAAATCCATGATCCAGTTGCAGGTGGAGGTACTGATTCCCAGGTCCCCAAGTTTAGTGATCAACTTGGAGGGGATGACTGTATTGAATGCTGAGCTGAAGTCAACAAACAGCATTCTTGCGTAGGTGTTCTTGTCATCCAGATGTGAGAGTACACAGTGCAGCGCTGTAGAAACCGCATCCTCTGTACTCCTATTACTCCGGTAGGCAAATTGGTAAGGGTCCAGTGTAGGGGGCAGGCATTTTTTGAGCTGTGCCAAGACCAGTCGCTCAAAGCATTTCATGACTATGGGCGTCAGTGCCACAGGGCGATAGTCATTTAGGCACGATTGTGTTGAATGTTTCGGCACTGGTACTATTGAAGTGGCCTTGAAGCACGCTGGTACCACCGCCTGGGCCAGGGACAGGTTGAAGATGTCCGTGAAGACCCCTGCCAGCTGCTCAGCGCATGCCTTCAGCACACGCCCAGGAATGCCGTCAGGGCCAGCAGCCTTACGTACGTTGATATGACTCAGTGCATTACGGACGTCGGTGTGGGTGAGTGGGAGGTAGTGGAGGTCGTCAGAGGGTGGGAAATTGATATTCTTTTTGTTATTGTCCTTGTCAAAACGAGCATACAAGTCATTTAGTTCATTGAGAAAGGACACAGTCATGGCTGTAGGTGTGAAGTTACTGGGCTTATAATCAGAGATCGCTTGAATGCCCTGCCACATGCGTTGGGGGTCAGAGTCCACAAAATGTTCCTCCACCTTCAGCTTGTACCTGTGCTTGGCCTTCTTGATGCCCCTCTTCAGATCTGCCCTGGATGAACTGTAGGCCTGTGCGTCACCAGATCTGAAGGCATTGTTACGTGCCTTTAGCAGAAGCTGCACTTCTCTCTTCATCCACGGCTTCTGATTTGGGTACGTGGTGATCTGTCTTTCCATGGTGACACTGTCAATAGTGGTGTTGATATGGTCCAGGACTGAGTGGGTGCAAGAGTCGATGTTTATGTGGGAGCCACAAGTAGCCTGAGAGGTGAACATACTCCAGTGTATGTTCCTAAACTTTTCCTGGAGTACAGAGTCAACCCCCTCTGGCCACACTTTGATGGTCCTCACTGATGGCTTCACCCTGTTGATGAGCGGTACATACTTGAGGTAAGGAACAAAGATAAGTGATCAGACTGACCTAGGTGGGGGAGGGGAGTTGCTGTGTAGGCTCCCACAATATTGGTGTAAACGTGGTCCAATGTTTTGTCCCCTCTTGTGTGACAGGAGACATGCTGGTAGAATTTAGGAAGCACAGTCTTGAGGTTAGAGTGGCTAAAATCACCCGCCACAATAAATGCTGCCTCTGGGTGTGCAGTTTGTTGTTTGCTAATAGCTGCATGCAGTTCCTTCATAGCAAGCTTAGCATTAGCATCCGGAGAGATATAAGCAGCTGTTATGATGGTACAAGTGAACTCCCGTGGCAGATAGAAACGTCTACATTTAACCATGAGAAACTCCAGGTTAGCTGAGCAGTGTCTCCCAACAGTGACAGAGTTCGTGCACCAAGCCTTGTTAATATAAATGCACACTCCCCCACCTCTGGTCTTACCGGAGTCATCAGCTGCTCTGTCTGCCCGGAGAGTGTGTTGTCCGGCTAGCTCGATAGCATTGTCGGGTATTCCACTGTGTAGCCATGTTTCAGTGAAAATCATGATATTGCAGTTCATAAGTTTCTTATTGTTGGTGATCCGAAGCCGTAGCTCATCCATTTTGTTCGCCAGTGACCGTACATTAGCGAGGAAAATGCTGGGTAGAGGAAGCCAGTGCGGTGTTAGCTTTAGCTTAGCTCTTAGCCCTCCGTGCTTCCCCCCGCCTTTGTTTACAGTCTCTACGCCGCCTGCGAGCACTTCCGGTCGGCCGGGTAGCTTGCCTAGCATCGGGTGTTCTCCGGTGCTCAGGGATGAGACGTAGGTTGCTGATAAAAAGATCGTTATTTTGTAATCCAATGTCCAAAAGCTCATTTCGGGTGTAGCATGTGAAAGCGAAGCTGTTCTGAACGAACAGACCCGAAATGGGCAGAAATATCACTGCTAATCCACAAAATCTGAGAGGAGACGCTGAGCCTCGCATTGTGCACGCGCCGCCATCGTATATGTTGCGGGGGCAATGATAAGGCAGACGATAATGGGGAAAATGAGCCATGGTATCACTTGGAGAAAGGATATATGGCTGTTGGTGGTGTAAATAGCCACTTTAAAAATAATCACAAAAATACAGAAACTTACCAGACGTTTTCTGAGAGAAAGCAACAGTTTTTTGGGTGGAAAAAGGGACGAGTAGTGCCACCTAAAAATCATCACAGCTGATGAGAAGGACAAACATTCTTTTTATCCCCCACCAGACAAAGCCTAAAGGGGTCAAAGAGCCCTTTGGGCAAAGGCCGAAGGGGGATTATGTTATGGGTCAATCCGTCCGTCCGTCCATCTGTCCCACTTGTGTGAAATCAGCTCCAACAGTTTTGTTTTGAAACTTGGTACCATGGTTCAATACACACTGAGGATGCACATATTGCAATGTGGTTCTAATCAGATGATTTTTGCAGGAGTTGTAGCCCCTGACCTATGACCTCCTGTTTCACCTCATTTTATAGACGGTAGCTGTCTTGTGAAATCAGCTCCTACAGTTTTGTGCCGGTTGTTTTGAAACTATACTCTGATGATGTGCACATTGCAGCTTCACTCTCATCGGATGACCTTGAGGTCAAAAGTCAGAGGTCAGATTTTCCCCTAAATCTTCTAAACTACAGTAAACTACTGAAAGAAATTATGCAGGCCAAGGCTATATCAATTACAAAATCATTTGGGCCACATCTGAAATCAAGACATGTAACTGGGCCGCAAATGTTCAGCGATCTGTTGAATATGACAAATTTCAAACCAACACATCAGTATGATGAAAAACAAGCACTTTTTTATTCATTGTCTTGGTTTTAAATGTACGCTTGGCACATGACAAAGGCACATCAGAAGTGCATAAAAACACAATAACAGTGCTGGGGTTGAGCAGAACTTGAAGTAGTAGAAATAGTTTTCCTCTTGAACAACAATTAAATAAATAGAATGGGAGGGATAAAATTCTGTAAATAATCATTTTGGTCACATCTTACTCAGGCTATCTCAAAGTGCATAAAAAACTCAATGTGCACTGTTCAGTAGCATTAAAATTTGTTTCCCTTTTGAAATAAAATATACTACATCCTGGTCATAACTGACCTTGGCACATCACAAAGTGCTTTTAGCTGAATAAAAAATGAACTGTCAAACATTTCGGTTCACAAACCCCCCCAAGAAAAGATTGATAACATTAACAAACATTGCACATCCACTATTGTGGTTTGTTTTGTTTTAAATCACCATGTGTGAGTATTAACCCTTTTTATAACTACACATTCCATTACACACGCATATCAGTCCAGGCAGGGTTAAACTACAATTTTCATCATCAGTTTTACACCTTCAGAATAGAATAGAATAGGCTTTATTGTCATTGTACAGTTGTACAGACACAATGAAATTGTGGGTGCTCACCAGGCTACTGCACAATAAGTAAGTGAGAAGAATTTGAAAATAAAAACCATTACAGGACACACAGTTAACCATTCTGAATGAAGTAAAATAACAAATAACCCATTGGTATATACACAGGTATGGTAGTGGCTTCACGGGTGAAGCTATGTACATAAGAGTGCGGAGTGCAGAACACATAATAAAGTGGCCCAAAGATTATGGAAAATATGTACAGTAGTGATTTCACGGATGGGTTAATTTACATGAAAGTGAGGAGTGCAAAGACAGGTGAGTTACAGTGATAATTAAAAGGTCCTCAGTTCTGTACATGTGAGCGTTGGGAAGGGGGGGGGGGGCTCTGACTTGAGAGTTGACAGTGACATGTTTTCAGGTGCCTTCACACCAAACGTGAATGGGTGAATTTTTCGCGTGGCACGATTACATTATTACTCAGTGTAAAAACACAAATAGACCTGAATTATAATATTGTTTCAAGCATTATTTATTGTTGTAATTATAAGAATGTTAAATGCATGAGTGAACTGTGAGTGTGATAGTTTGTTTTTAGGGAGCAGCATCTCAATTTCGTTGCATTGCTTATTGACAATGGAATGACAATAAAGGCACTTTGACTTTGAATTCACCATCTGAGTGAGATGCAGACAGATAAAGTTGCCTTTATAACTCCTGCAGCTGTGTTCAACCTGCTGTTGAAATCCCCAAAATAATGTCATGCTTAGGTTTACACTAGCCGATGGGGGGGCTCGCCTGAAACAATTGTCCCTACCTTCAAAACTTCACAAGATGATAGGCGTTTACGTTGCTAGCCTGCTAGCCTTGTTAGCACGTCCATGGCAGGAGTCCGTGGGTAAATAATGACACCCTGATTCAGCTGAAGAGCCCCCAGTCCTTCTTTATTCAGATGAGTGTCAGTCTCATTTTCAAACTAGTTTACTCACCAATGTTGATACTTTTATTCCGATGATGGCAGAATCTCAAAGCTGGTGGTATCACTCGGTCGTTACTGCGCTGTTTCGCATGTGCTTACCTCTTTCCATTGACTTTGTATGCATTCACGCCGCCCGTTCGCGTTTGGTGTAGGCTTGGTATAGGGCTGTTGTGATAACTGCAATTATGTAATACCACGCTATGGACAAGCCTATGGACAAGAAAAAAAGAGCAACTGCAAAAACCGCGGTGTTCACTTTTTTTTTGTGTGTGTGTCTAAATCTCATTGTTCACTTATGTGCCCCTATTGATTAATAAAAAAAGTGTATTTTTTTTGCTAACAGCATGTTTGCATCCGGTACTGACGCCACCAGCACCAGGTGCTGGCGGCATCAGTACCATGTAGGGCATTGTCTTGCCATACAGACTCCAGCAGGTAGTCAGTGGTAGAAGTACCATGTAGTGGTACTGATGCTGGCGGCATCAGTACCATGTAGGGCACTGTCTCGCCATACGGACTCCAGCAGAATCAGATTCAGATTTATTGCCATTGTTCATGTAGTACACAAACTAGGAATTTGTCTCGGTGCAATGCTGCAACATTAAACATGATAAAATAAAAGAAATAAACTATACATGCAATAAAGTGTAGAATAAGAGTGAGTAATACTAGTCAGCAGTTTAAATATATTAGTGAGCAGCAGATAATGTGGAGAACCATATAGTGCAGTCGGTAATGCAGGAAGAAAACAGTGATGATTGACATGAGTCTGGTTGAGCTGCTGTACATAGTGCACGAGAGTCAATAAGTCACTTAGTGTTCAGCAGTCTGATGGCAGAGGAGAAGAAGCTGTTCATGTGATGGGAGGTTTTAGTCTGGATGGACCGAAGTCTTCTACCTGAGGGGAGGGGGGCAAACAGTACGTGACCAGGGTGTGAGGGATCGGCTATGATCCGGAAGTCAGTGGTAGAAGCATTTGGTTTGGTTTCCTTGCTCAATACAGCCGTGATAGTGAGCACTGAAAGGGCACAAAGCATGTTATTTCCTTCTGAGTGGAGTGCTTATAATCCTGACAATTGTGCGCCGACAGTGAAACAACTACTGCATAGTGCATCGCTTGTTTGAACGTGATTTTTGGGACAGCAGCAAAAATCCAAAAATCATGGAGACAAGAGCCACGCAGGGTCCTGTACGGAGACTGTCCTGTTTAAATAAGCTGAATGTCGCTACAGTTTCCAGTCCACACACGCCGTAGTTGAAATACTGGAGTTCCTGCCACTGCTTTATGAAAATGATTTTTTTTTTTTTTTTTTAATAGAATCAGCAGTTCATGCCTAGTAAGACCGGAGCTCCGCACAATTGTTACACACGCACATAAAGTTGAGAGCGGAGCTGCAGCAACTTTCTCACAGCTTCCATCGTTTGCGACGTTATGAACCCTGTTTAAATTATGAGACCACAGGGTTGTAAAAACATTTGCAATAATACTGCATACCGCGGTGTTGAGCTATCCACCGTCACCGCAGGGGAAATTCCTCTACCATGACAGCCCTACTTGGTATCTTGCCACTAGCACCGTTAGCGACAGTCAGAGAGCCCACACTTCAAAACAAATGTGCTGCATTGTGGGTTGATGGTTACTAGGCTACGCTGAGTATTGCATTTACGGTCTGTAGTAATTAATGGATTTCTACATTTCTGTGGAACATGTTGGCCTTTACTTCTCGGGCTGGACCACAGACTGGGCCTGGGCTTCTCGGAGGTTGATTCTGGGCCGCATGTGGCACGCGGGCCGCTAATTGAATAGACCTGATGTAGGCTTTTCAAATCGATACAGTAGTTGTATTTAAGACACATCTTGGACGATTTACACGCTGACCTACTATGGGTTTGGGATCAAGGGGTCAAAGTCCAAAGTTAACATTGCAGTTGCACTATGGTAAATGCTACATTTACTATTACTATAAAATGAATAAAGCTAGGGCCACCAATCCTGGTATACAGGTTCACCTTGGGTTCCTGACCTCTGACTATGGGTTTGGGGTCAACGGTCAAGGTTAGTATTCCAGTTGCACTATTACTATAAAATGAGTTAAGCTGGTACACAGGTTCACCTTGGGATCCCAACCTCTGACTATGGGTTTGGGGTCAAAAGGTTAAGGTTTACATTCCCTATGCCTTGTTATTGTACAATGAATAAAGTTAGGGTCACCAAACTTGGTACACAGGTTCACCCCGTGACCCTGAAGTGTGACTATGATTTTGGGATTGCAAGGTCAACATCAAGATGGTTTATAAAGTATATCTCAACAACAAAGAAAGCTAGGGGTTACCAAACCTGGTACACAGGTTCACTCTGAGACTATGAGTCTCAGGTTTGAGATCAAAAGGTCAAGGTTGACACTCCTTATGCTCTCTTACTATGGAACGTGTAAAGCTCTCTAGGGTCACCAAAATTGCTACACAGGTTCACCTCAGGATCCTGCCCTACAACTATGGGTTGTATACTTTGTTGTATATTTGTGGATGATGGGTTTATCATAAATTGGTTCTGCCACAGTAATTATATTGAAAAGCTGAAAACTGCTTTCAATCAGTAAGTATTGGGATCTTCAAAGAAAACAGAGGTGGGGGATATTGCATTTGCCTCAGAGTTCTCTTGTTAATGAAGACCTGGATAATATTTTAGCCTCACTAAACTAGTTCACAGACTAATATGATAAGAGTCTGAGCCAGTTCCAGCTTAAAGTGTGGTTAGATGTGCCCAGAGCTGCAGAAAACACCTTGGAGGGTGAGAGTCATGTTTGCCAACTACCAGTCTATGCTAACAACACAAATGTCGTCAAGACAACAAGATGTAGCTGCGTCACGTGAAGTCGTTTAGTTTGTTTGGATAAAGAGCAGTGTGAAACCAAATCTACCCGGACCAAATGTATACAATGTAACAAAAATATGAACCTTGGTATAGACCTTGGTAAGGACTTTCAGGTGTGAAAGCAACCCAAAAAAGAAGTTCTTGTCATGGGTTGGTTTGTGTTCAGATTCGCCCTCTTACAGAAACAGGATTGCAGTCAACAATGTGTCCGAGTTGTTACGAGAGAAAAAGAGACTCTTTCAAGAGTCAGCTAAATATTATTCAGGACGGTAACGACTGTGCTGTGGTCTGACGAGTCCACATTTCAAATTGTCTTTGGAATTCATGGATATTGTTCTCTGTGCTTAAGAGGAAAAGAACCCTGTAACGGTAAGGGGGTGTGTTCGTGCCCCTGGCACGGGTAACTTGCACATCTGTGAAGGCACCATTAATGCTGAAGGGTACAAACAGGTTTTGGAGCAACACATGCTGCCACCCAAGCAACGTCTTTTTCAGGGACGTCCCTGCTTATTTCAGCAAGACAATGCCAAGCCACATTCTGCACGTGTTACAATCACGTAGCTTCGTAGTAACAGTGTGGGTACTAGACTGACCTGCCTACAGTCCAGACCTGTCTCCCATTGAAAATGTGTAACATGAAGCACAAAATACAACAATATAGACCCCAGACTTTTGAGCAACTAAAGTTACACATCAGGCGAAAATGGCAAAGAATTCCACTTACAAAACTTTAACAATTAGGGCCTCAGTTCCTAAATTCTTACTGAGTGTTGTTAAAAGGAAGGATGATGTAACACAGTGGTGAACATGCCCCTGTCCGAGCTGTTTTGGAACTGTTGCAGGAATCAAATTCAAAATGAGTGAATATTTGCAACAAAACAATAGTTTATCAGTTTGAACATTAAATATCTTATCTTTGTAGTGTATTAAATTAATATAGGTTGAAAAGACTTTTTAAACCATTGTATTTTGTTTTTATTTATGTTTTACACAGTATCCCAACTTCACCAGATTTGGGGTTATAAACGTACAAACTAAGCATGCATGTGGGTGGTGTTTTTCTATTGTACACAAAAGATGAAAAATGAATTTCAAATGTGTCTGCACTTGGGTGGCCTGCTGCCTTGTGAATACTTTGTTGCTTAGGAAGTACAAGTATCAGAGGCCCCTTTAATGGGAAAGGCATGATGCGCCTTGGCTGGCAAAGAAAAACATTTCTGCTTGTTTTAGCTCTGCCTGCACCTTTTGCAGAGTTAACTTTTTTGTTATCCCAGTAGGCAGTGCATTTGGAAGTTCCATCTATGGATCAGTGAAATTTGCAGTCTATGCACATGCAAATGTAACCTGCCAGAATCTGACCCCATGTTCAATAGGTCGATTCTGTTATGTAATTAGCTTTACTTATTGGTCTCCCTCTCATGAGTCACCCAACTGCTCGCTCCCATGCTGTGAGTGTTTTTTTCTACCATTAATTAAGCAGCACCCACTTCTCTCTTCCTCTGCCAAGGGAGCCCAGATTAGAGCTTCTTGCAAAGCTGAGAACCAGAGCAGGCAGTCATAGAGGCAAAAATCAGAGTGAGGGTGAAGCCAGACCAGTGCATCAGTCTTTCCACAGGCTGCGGCCACACTCGTAAAGTATCTTAGAATAGTCACGATGATATGGGAGTTGGTTGCATCTCTTGTAGTAGTGATGATGCTTTTACAGTTGCGTGACCTGGTGTCAGCCGTTGTCCTCAGTTTCCATTCATTTTCCAGAGGACAAGGTTAGACTCCATTACAAGGTTTGACACAGAAACTAAAATGGTAATGCAACAAAGATGAGGTGAAATGTAACATTGCCCATAAATGGTATTTGAATATAGTGGCTTATGACATCTATTAGCTCATTCTAGCAAATGCAAAATAAGCTGATGCCGTGACTTTTGTCTGTCTGTTCATCCACATTTAACATGAATCACTGTTAGGCGATTGATCCTATCCTCACCAAGTTCGCGCACAATGATCCTCAGGTGGGTCGACATCATAGTTGTAGTCAGGGTATAATAAAAAGGTCATTTTTTGACAAGTATGTCTCATTTCAACTAGTAAGCCAAGGCTAAGTAGATTTGTATATATATAGAGGCAGGGGGCTTTCATCCAACCAAAGTGAACTACTCTGTCATCGACAATCTTGATTTAATAAATGTTGGCAGTTATTTCTAAAGCCCAAGCCTTAATTGTCAATTCGTAGTGGGAGTGAATCAGATTTGCCCTTTAGATTTTAAGAATAATAGGTCTAAGAATGCCTTTGTTCCACCCACAGTGGGGAAAAAATTGCTCTCTTACCAGCTTTGATGTTTCCCCTTATCAATCTTAAAACTAGCAGAATGATAGATTAATGTGAAAAAGCATCCTATTGTTTTTTGTCTCCACAAGACTCTTGATCCAAATGTCTGCATGCTTCACTTTTACCAGTGTGCCAAAATGCACTCACACGCCTCCATAATGATAGATGCATCTACACAATCCAAACAGTCGCAGTGAAAGTCAGTAGCTCAACTGTGAAGGACAATAACGACAGTTGGCTTTTGTTGTAGCATTTAGGGAGAAAAGCCATTATAAATGCTCTACTTTTTTTATCATCTTTGTTTTTAAATAGAGATTGGCAAATAATGTCCACGTACCAAGTCCGAGTCCGTGGTCCTCAGCTGGAAAAAGGTGGATTGTCCTCTCTGGGTTGGAGATAGGCTCCTGCCCCAAGTGGAGGAGTTTAAGTATTTTGGGGTCTTATTCACGAGTGAGGGGAGAATGGAGCGAGAGATTGACAGACGGATCGGAGCAGCATCTGCAGTGATGCGGACGTTGTATCAGTCTGTTGTGGTGAAGAGGGAGCTGAGTTCTAAGGCAAAGCTGTCGATTTACCAGTCAGTCTACGTTCCTACTCTCACCTATGGTCACGAGCTTTGGGTAATGACCGAAAGAATGATATCACGGCTACAAGTGGCTGAAATGAGCTTTCTCCGTAGGATTGCTGGACTCACCCTCAGAGACAGGGTGAGGAGCTCAGTCGTCCGGGAGAGGCTCAGAGTAGAACCGCTGCTCCTCCACATTGAAAGTAGTCAGTTGAGGTGGTATGGGCATCTGATTAGGATGCCTCCTGGACGCCTCCCACTTGAGGTGTTTCGGGCACGTCCCACTGGGAGGAGACCCCGGGGCAGACCCAGGACTCGGTGGAGAGACTATGTCTCCCAGCTGATCTGGGAACGCCTTGGTATCCCCTCTGAAGAGCTGGAGCAGGTGGCTGGGGAGAGGGAAGTCTGGGCTTCTCTGCTTGAACTGCTGCCTCCGCGACCCGGACCTCCGGAAAAGCGGTAGAAGATGGATGGATGGATAGATGGAAAAATAAACATTGTCTAGTGTTTACAACACATACCTCTTGAGGGTTTGTGGGTCACGTGTGCAGCGGCTAAATGGCTTGTTAGCAGAGTTGGGGGGAGTCTTTACACACCCATAATTCTGTTCCCACCACATAGTGATTGAGTCTCTTATCGGGTTCTTAAATACAGCTTTAGCTTGCACATTCCCTCTGTAAAACAGGTTGAGATGATGCTGACAGATGCTAACAGTGACTTAGCTTCTGCTCCTTTTAGTTTTAGTATCGTGCACTTCACTCGGTTTTTCTTGGCATCTTCAGATGAAATAGTCAATCATCACATACTGTGTAGATGGAGACCGCTTTTGTTTTTATTACAAGTAGTCTTTAATCGTGTTCTGCTACATCTGAACAGCGCCGACTGTGCTGCTTCGGGAGTTTGGTGCCCACAGCTGTAACTCCACAGGCATGTCTTAAAGGGGCAGTACATGAAAAGCTCTAACATAAATGCACACAACAGGGAGAGGAGAAAACTGGGGGGGACCAAACAATGACATGAACAAATTGCATCAGTTCTACAACCCAAATGTCCGTTCTGGTTTTATTTCAGTTCATTGCCCAGCCCTACTGACAACTTTTTTCATATTAAGTGTAATTTCTCACTAGTCACACTGCCTTCCATTGCAGTCTACTTCTGTCATATATCCATAATAATCCTCCAAATTATGCTTGGCTTCTGCAAAGAGAGGCTGACAGAGCGGATCAACGGCTGCCAAATGCTCAGATTTTCATCCACTGCCCATGAAGGCTGCTTTGATTAAAAAAAAAAAAAAAAAAAAAAAAATCAAATTTTTATTACAAGCTAAATGGATTTGGGGATAATGATGGATGGCAGAAGTAAATACTCTCACTGATATGGGTATTTACAGATACAGATGTGAGATTTAGCATATGTCTAATCAGTGCAGTCATCACTGTTTTGCTGTCTGCCTGTGTGGTTTGCTCTCCAGCTCTCGAGCCACTAGCTATGGCTACTAGCTCTCTTTCCTCTCCTCCTCTGGTGTGCTCTCTCTGTCAGATGTTTAGCTACACCTCTGCCTCTTTTAGTGATAACGGTAAATGTAATAAATGTTGTCTTTTTGAGGCGCTCGAGGCGAGGTTGTCTGATTTGGAATCCCGGCTCCGCTGCATTGAAACACCGTCTGCGCCAGTTAATCTCGACGGACGCCCATTAGCTGCAGCGGAGCTAGCTAGCTTAGGTCCCCCTGTCACCGGTTCCCCGGCTCTCCTCAGCAGCGAGGAGACTGGGTGGGTGACGGTGAGAAGGAAGCCTAGTCGCAAAGCCCCGGTTCACCACCAACCTGTTCACGTTTCTAATCGTTTTTCCCCGCTCAGCGACACACCCGCTGAGGAAAAAACTCTGATCATTGGCGACTCTGTAGTCAGAAACGTGAACCTAGAGACTCCAGCGGCCATAGTCACATGCATTCCTGGGGCCAGAGCAGGCGACATCGAGTCAAATTTGAAAATGCTGGCTAAAAGTAACTGTAAATATTCCACAATTGTTATTCACGCCGGCATTAATGACATCCGTCTCCGGCAGTCGGAAGTCACGAAACTTAATATAGAATCGGTGTGTGACTTTGCAAAAACGATGTCAGCCACTGTAGTATTCTCTGGGCCCCTCCCCAATCTGACCAGTGATGACATGTTTAGTCGCTCGTCATCCTTGAACCGCTGGCTGTCTGTGTGGTGTCCTAAAAATGACGTGGGCTACATTGACAATTGGAGCTCTTTTTGGGGAAAACCTGGTCTTATGAGACGAGACAGCATTCATCCCACTTTGGATGGTGCTTCTCATTTATCTAACAATCTGGCATCTTTTTTATCCAAATTTCCAAAACCCTGACTACTCAGAGTTGGGACCAGGAAGCAGAGTCGCAGTCTTACACGCCTCTCTGCAGCTCCTCTTCATCCGCCACCCCTCAGCTTAGCCCCTGTCTTCCCCATCAGAGAATCGTTGTCTGCTCCCTCCAAAGTAAATAAAAATATAATGTATAAGCATCCCAAAGTGATAAAGCAAAATATTGGTAAAACTCAAATTAAACATAAAGCCTCTAAATTGAATGATTTGGCCTCTGTTCCTCCTCATAATTTAAAAATTAAATGTGGTTTATTAAATATTAGGTCTCTAACTCCCAAGTCTCTGTTAGTCCATGATCTGTTAATTGATCATCAGATTGATTTAATTTCTCTTACAGAGACTTGGTTAGGACAAGAGGATTATGTTGGTTTAAATGAATCAACTCCCTCTGGTTATTTAAACTGTCAAAATCCCAGAAGTTCTGGTCGTGGAGGAGGAGTAGCAACAATTTACCATTCCAAATTACTAGTTAATGTAAAGCAAAAAACATGTTATAATTCCTTTGAGGGCCTGGTCCTCAGTGTTGGGCACTTTAGCAATTTCAGGTTAAACCCAATTTTATTTGCCATAGTTTATCGTCCCCCATCAACCTATTCAGAATTTTTATCCAAATTTCCTGATTTCTTAGCTGATTTAGTGCTGAAATCTGATAGAATAATTATAGTAGGGGACTTTAATATACATGTGGATGTAGATAGTGACTGCCTAAATGTGGCTTTTAATTCAATATTAGACTCGATTGGGTTTTCTCAGAAAGTAGGAAATTCTACTCATTACCTCCACCATACATTGGACCTTGTTCTGACATATGGCATAGAAATAGAAAATCTTGTAGTGTCTCCTCATAACCCTGTACTGTCAGACCATTGTCTGTTAACCTTTGATTTTACTATTTCTGACTATTTGGCTCCTAAAGAAAAATATTATCACAGTAGATGCCTCTCAGATGATGCTGTTTCCAATTTATGCAGATTGTTTCCTCTATGCCATGTGTCAACACAACGGAAATAAGCTATAGACAGCTTGCTCCTTCTGTAATTGATAACATGGTGGATAGTGTTTCAGCTTCTCTGCATCAGGCTCTAGACTTGGTGGCCCCCTTAAAAAAGAAAAAGTCTAATCAGAGATTTTTAACTCCTTGGTTCAACGCAGAAACTCGTAGCTTAAAACAGAAGACTCGTCAATTAGAAAGAAAATGGCGCTCTACTAATTTAGATGAAATCTATTTAGCTTGGAGAAATCATCTTTTAATTTATAAAAAATCTCTTAGAAAAGCTAGAACGAGTTATTACTCTGCATTAATAGAAGAGAACAAGAATAATCCCAGGTTTCTTTTCAGTACTGTAGCCAGGTTGACAAAGAGTCAGGACTCTGTCAATCCTAGCATCCCCTTAGAGCTTACTAGTCAGGACTTTATGAACTTTTTCAATAATAAAATTTCATCCATCAGAGATAAAATCAATCAGATTCTTCCCACAGTTAACTTAAATACTGTAACTACTACAACTCCTTCTATTGATGTCTGTCTTGATGAGTTTACTCCAATCAACCTTTGTGAGTTAGACAAAATAGTTTCCTCATCCAAACCTTCAACTTGTCTTTTAGACCCTATTCCTACCAGGTTATTTAAAGAAGTCTTCCCACTTATTGGTAGCTTTATTCTTCATATAATCAATTCTTCATTAACTTTAGGCCATGTACCGCAGGCTTTTAAAACGGCTGTAATTAAACCCTTACTCAAAAAGCCAACGCTAGATCCAGGAGCTTTAGCTAACTATAGACCAATCTCTAATCTCCCTTTCATTTCAAAAATCTTAGAAAGAGTTGTTGCTACGCAATTATTTGACCACCTGCAGGGAAATGGTTTATTTGAGGAGTTTCAATCTGGGTTTAGAATCCATCATAGCACTGAAACAGCCTTAGCGAAGGTCACTAACGACCTCCTCATTGCATCTGATAATGGACTAGTTTCTGTACTTGTCCTTTTAGATCTTAGTGCAGCTTTTGATACTATTGATCATAATATTCTACTTGATAGATTAGAACACTATGTTGGACTTAATGGAACTTCGTTGCAGTGGTTTAGATCTTATTTATCTGATAGGTTCCAGTTTGTTCAATGATGAGTTTTCTCTCAGCTCAAAGCTTAGTCATGGAGTTCCACAGGGATCTGTGCTTGGCCCTACTCTTTTTAGTTTATATATGCTTCCGTTAGGCAACATTATTAGAAAGCACTGTATACATTTTCACTGTTATGCAGATGACACACAATTATACCTGTCAATGAAGCCAGATGATACTAATCAATTAGCCAAGTTAGAAGCCTGTCTTAAGGAAATCAAAGTTTGGATGACTTGTAATTTCCTGCTATTAAATTCAGATAAGACTGAAGTCATTCTTGTTGGTCCAAAAAACCTTAGAAATTCCTTTCCAAATCAAACTTTCAGTTTGGATGCAGTTACTCTTTCTCTTAATAGCTCTGTGAGGAACCTTGGAGTTATTTTTGATCAGGATTTGTCCTTCAATTCACATATTAAATTTGTTTCTAAGACTGCCTTCTATCATTTGCGTAATATTGCCAAGATTAGGAGCATCTTGTCTCAGAGTGATGCTGAGAAGCTGATCCACGCTTTTGTTAGCTCGAGATTAGATTATTGTAATTCTTTATTATCAGGCTGTCCTAAAACATCTTTAAAAAGTCTTCAGCTGATCCAAAATGCTGCAGCAAGAGTTTTAACAGGTACTAGAAAGAGAGATCATATCTCTCCGGTTCTGGCCTCCCTTCATTGGCTTCCCATAGAGTTTAGAATTAAGTTTAAAATCCTTCTTCTTACTTACAAAGCTCTAAACAATCAGGCTCCTTTTTATTTAAAAGATCTGATACTACCGTATCATCCTAACAGAGCACTACGCTCCCAAAATGCAGGTTTACTTGTAATACCTAGAATCTCCAAAAGTACAATGGGAGGCAGAGCCTTCAGTTATCAAGCTCCTCTCCTGTGGAATCAGCTGCCAATCTGGATTCGGGAGTCAGACTCGATCTCTGTTTTTAAGAATAGGGCTAAAACCTACCTTTTTGATATAGCCTACAATTAGGGAGGGATCATGTGTTTCTGAACCCTCCCTTAGTTATGCTGCTAATAGGTTTAGTCAGCCGGGGGACCTCCAGTAATGCACTGGGCCTCACTCCTTTCCTCACTCTCTATGAAATATTTTTTTTTTTTGCTGGTCATTAACATTTGTTTGTTCTCTCCCATAGATTGAGTCCCCATTGTGCTGTTTGCTCTCTACATGTCTGTTCTTTTCTTCTTCTCTGTCCCCTCACCCCCCAGCCAGTCGCAGCAGATGACTGCCCCTCCCTGAGCCTGGTTCTGCTGGAGGTTTCTTCCTGTTAAAAGGGAGTTTTTCCTCTCCACCGTCGCCAAGTGCTTGCTCACAGGGGATCACCTGATTGCTGGGGTCTTTCTGCAACTGTGGGGGTCCTCCCTACAGTTGATAGTGCTATGAGATAACTGTTGTTGTGAAATGGCGCTATATAAATAAAGTTGAATTGAATTGAATTGAATTGAATCATCACATTGTTCTTAAATCTGCTGAAGTATGAACTAAACATTCTAACATGTTTGTGAATTGTACATTCTGTTCAGATGTTTTAATTTCGCTATTACTGCTAATTAATGCTATTACTGCTAACTTATTGAAAATGTCAAACAGTCCTTGGACAGGGGTAATGTGGTAGGGGCTGTTTTTCTAGATCTCAAAAAAGCTTTTGATACTGTAAACCACAGTTTGCTTTTATCCAAAATGGTTTCTTTTAACTTCTCTCCAGATACATTAGAATGGTTTGCATCTTATCTCCAGAATAGAGAACAGTGTGTAAAAGTTCACCAGGATAAATCCTCATTTTTAAACAACCGCATGGGTATCCCACAAGGGTCCATTCTTGGTCCTTTACTTTTCAGCATTTTTATTAATGACTTGCCGCTACACTGCTCAGCTGCAACATGCCAACTTTATGCAGATGATGCAGTTATTTACACAGCTGCCAAGGCTCCAGCACAGGCTGCAGATGTACTGTCCACAAGTATGGTTGATGTCCAAGAGTGGCTATTCCAGAACCATCTATTGCTGAACCTTCAGAAAACAGTTTCAATGTGCTTTTCAATCAAAAAATGTAACCTGCAACGTTTTAAAGCTAATATACATGATCAAGACATCAGTTTAGTTACAGAATTCAAATACCTTGGCATTGTACTAGATCCTTAATTCAAATTTAATCTTCATATAAAGAAAATTTCAAAAACGGTAAAAAAAAAAAAAAATCTGAACTGCTTTAAATTAATTAGATATTACATACCATACGAAGCAGCTGTACTGTATACGCATTCTATAGTTTTTTTCTCATATATCATACTGTTTGACAGTCTGGGCTCAAGCAGCCCCTTCCACAATAAGACATATAGGTTCATTATGTAATCAAACTCTAAAAATCTTGGACAAAAAGCCCATTAGGTGGCATCACTGTTATATTTTTAAAAAAAAAATACAACCTATTGAGTTTTGAGAGTTTCATTGACCTCTGTTTTCTGAAATTAACTTTCAAATGTTTCCATAAATCAGCGCCCGAGCCACTTGCTGGTTTCATCCAAAGACAGGACAGCAGCAGAGCCACCAGGAGTTCTGTTAACAATAACTGTAAAATATTCCACCGCAGAACCACATTTGGACAAACAGCTTTCTCTATAAAGGGCAGTCACATCTGGAACACAATGCCAAATGAAATTAAAATAATAACAGACTTTAAAACATTCACTAAAAAGGTTAAAAACTGGCTGAAAAATAAACAAGAATGTACCCATGTATGAAATGATTGTCTGCAGGGTGAGAGTGAATGAAGGGAAGGAATGAATGTGTTTGTTTATAGTGAGTGACGAAGGGAAGGAGGCCTGAAATAGGCAAATGTGAGTCAGGTTGTTATATTGTGTATTTATAATCTTTATAATCTTTATAATATTTATAATTGTGTATTTATAATGTATTTATAATCTTTCTTGCATTGATGTATGTGGTTATTGTTTATTGTTTTTTTTGTTTGTTTCTCCTTTCTAAAGCCCATCCAGGGACAAGAGTTGCAAATTAGCTAATAGCTATACACTCTTTGTGCAACACATCAGATTGATTGTCATTTGATTAATTGTCTGTGTTTATTGCACTGTCCCTGTCAAATAAACAAATAATCTAATCTAATCTAATCCTGCATTTCCATTTGGGCTTGGTCCTTCACCCTGAAAGCGTCGCAGTCATTTTCCTGTCCTTTGCATTGACATAGAGATGTGATTTGGTAGAAACTGTTGCCATGACAACAGTTGTCAGTTTTCTTACAGCTGTTTCATCCTTTCCTGTTTGGTTTTACGTCTTACTATCGTAGACTTCAGGGGATTATAGGTGTTGTGTAGTTGGAGCCATATTTTTGTACGTGCAGTTTACGCCACATGCCATGGTATAGAGGTCAAAGCAGTTCTTACTTCTGTTATACTGGACCTGTACACTGGCGCTCACTTTCTGTCTGAGAAGAGCTGCTTCAACTGCTTCTCATCCTTTAAGACCATCTCTTGAAGCTAACTTTCGTCTGATTTACTAGCACTCCTAAAAATGTGGTTTAAGTGGGTGGGGTTGCCATATGCATGAGAGGACTGTCAAAAAGCATGTGCCCCACTTCAAAAACATTGTAGGGATCAAGCCTGATTTTGTGTCATTTAATACGAGGAAACCATTTTGACATTGTCTATAGCAAGGGTCATTTGCTACATTTGTCCAAGGACCAGAATTTTTCTTGGCAGACACTTCGTGGGCCAGATGCTCTCATAAAGTAAAATAAAATTAATATTGTATCCTAAGTAATATATTATTTGATATATTAATTTCCCTTCCAAATTTATTTTTAGATGACTCAGTAAGAGCAAGAAAACATTTACTTAAAACTTAGTTGAGGTGTGATTATATTCTTGACAGTTTGAGGGGTTTTTCCTCAAATTTATGACAGTTTTTTTTTTTTTTGTAATTAAGGACTTTTCTGATGTAAATTGGAAAGATTTTTGTCACTTATATTGTGAACTTTTTCTTCATTGTGTTTTTGCCATTGTAAATTTAGGACTTTTGTACATTTGAGATTTGCTCTCATAAATTTGTTTGGGTTTTTCTTATAAATTTCAGATATTTTTCTTCTAAGGTCATACTACATACAGGTCATACATACATACATACTTCTAAGGTGAAAAAACCCAAAACAAAACAAAAAAAGCTCTTACTGGTGCCGTTTGGCTTGTTCCATGCTGAAGGGACATGGCACTCTCAGTGGGGACGGGGGGAGGGGTGGTGGCAGCGCCAGTCAGCACCGGTCGTACTCACATTGTATTTTTTTTTTTTTTTTTTTTTTTTTAAAGCACGTTTCTCCCTGTTCCTTTCACGTACAGGCAGTGTGTGTCATGCAACTGAGTGGAGCATAGGCATAGACTTGAAGTGGCTTACTACAGGGTGCGCTGTCAGTCAGCTGAGCACACAGCGTTCATTTTAAAAATTAAAAATTTGGAGCTTGTAGTTCACAAGCAGCAAGAAAATGTGTATAGAAATTAGGGATGTTAATGATTAATTGACTTTCAATTAATTATCAATAAGAATTTAGTCAGCTAAAGCGCCCAGAGCGCATGTGCTGTGCAGAGCGAAAAAACTCGCCCTTCCGGGATTTGTTGGAGAGCCATAACAAGTTCCACTGTCCACCCGCCTACTTCAAATCAACAGGGTGGAGAAGCGGACTGCAGCAGGCTACACGAGCACAAAAACCTATCCCCACTATCTTCAACCTGCTGCTAGACAGAAAAGCGGACCGGACTCAAGTTGCCACTGAGGTGACATACAACAGAGGGAGCCCAGATCATACTGGGTTTGCCTGGATTTCCGGGTACTGTGATAATATTTAACATGCAACAGAAGAAACAGCTCACAATTTATTTTCCTGTTAAAACAGTCTACCAGTGCATTTCAGTAAATTAGAATGTGAAAGTTTTTTTTAATATAACTAAAAAAGATAAATTGTATATTAGTAGTAGTTTTTAAAATAAATAAAAATTGTGACATTTGTAATTTACTGAGCTGTAAAAGCGCATAGTACACACTATACAGCATGTAAAATGCCATTGTCTGTCGTAAAAAAAATGCAAATGGTACAGTAAATCACTGAGGAATATGATGTTCATGTTTTATTCAGTATATGAAAAAATAGTAACTTTTTATATGTTATAGACCGTATTGTACCAAGGGAAATTCAGATTCTGAGGGAAAACGCTGCTTATCAATTAATCATTAATCGATCGATAAGGTGAATCAGTTATCAATTAATGAATTAATCGATAACTTGCATCCCTAATAGAAATAGATATTTTATAGCCTACATTAATAAATTGAGGAGCATGGGACACCACCTTCAGACTTGCATTGCAGCTTGGCCTCAAGGTAAACAGACAACCTTCTGCCAGAAAGAAATATAAAATTGATAATAACAAAGCCTCAAATTTACCAGAAAAAGTCTCAAATTTACATGGAAAAGTCTCACATTTACATGAAGAAGTCTAATATAGCTATAAGTGGAAAAAGTCAGAAATTTACAAGAAAAAAATGTGTAAATTTGTTGAAAATATTAAATTTATGTGGGGGGAGTCACATTAACAAGAAAAAAATAACAGATGAGAGCTGTTTAAAAACAGCATGGAGATTTAAATTTATTTCTAATAAGTTTTTCTGTCACCAACTTTCAGACAGCTGCAGCAGCCTGCCATCGGAGGCATACTTTTAAAAATTAAAGGTTTGTAGTTAATTAGTGAGGAGTGGCAATAAAATAATTAATAGCTTGGAGAATATCCTCAAATTAATGTCGCCTACAATTGAACAGTTGAAACTATTTACCAACACTACAGCGACGGAGCGCCGTGAAGTCAGGGCAGATGCCTCCACTGTTCATGCAGCCGCTGGAGCTCATCACTCAGGTTGGCGGACAGAAACAGCCCGTCTGCAGAGTTTTCAGCATGGAGCTCTTGTTGTTTTCAACTCTTGCATACAAAAATATCTTACATTTAATGAACAGAACACAGAGCTTCTGCGGTGGGAGCCCGAGAGCAGATTAAAATTTTTAAAAAAACTATTTTTTTTAGTTGAAAATGAGCACAGAAATGTAACCCAGTCTTATCACCGGCTGAGGCCACCACGTCAGGAACAGCCGGCCAAGGAGCTCTAGATTTGCCATTTAAAAAAAAAAAAAAAAAGTGGGAGAACACACACACACACACACACACACACACACACACACAAACCAGCTGCAACTATTGGAGTTGCTTGGCAAACTCCTGTTGGCTGGTCAGTCGGGAGGTTATAGTGACAGCCCTATACATGCAGATGCATGTGCTCGTACACACACATGAACATTTGCATTTGTTCTGTTCCAAAGACTATCTCTTTGAACCTTCCCAAAGGTTGGGGAAGTTGCTGTTCTGCAGAACGGCAGGGAGTGATCCCACTGACCAGAGTTTCCATACTTTAGGAGTCAAATCGGTCAGCTTGGAACTACCACTACAGTGATAGTAGGCCCTTAATTTGCAGAACCAGAACAGAACAATGATTTCAACTCAGATTCTCAAAAAAATGAATAAAATAAAACTAAATTCATCAAATTAATTAAAACAACCAAAGATACAGTTCTTTCTGTTATAATACAGCGAGGAAAGTAATTATTGAACATGTCAGCATTTTTCTTGCCAAACATATTTCTGATGGAGCCACTGACCAGAGATTTTCACCAGATGTCAGTAACAACCCTAATAATCCATACATACAAAGAAATCAAGGGAACTCTGTTCACAAAACAAGTCATATTTAA
Organism: Pholidichthys leucotaenia; assembly: GCA_020510985.1. Classification (NCBI taxonomy): domain Eukaryota; kingdom Metazoa; phylum Chordata; class Actinopteri; order Cichliformes; family Pholidichthyidae; genus Pholidichthys; species Pholidichthys leucotaenia. The sequence goes on from CM035842.1 coordinate 60,720,710, forward strand.
TAAAGTGGAATGACACAGGGAATAAGTATTGAACACATGAAGAAAAAGCAGTACAAGAAGGCATAGAAAGCCAAGAAACCAGCTAAAATCCATCAGAATTTAGGAAGCCATCCCATCCCCCATCAGTGCAAATTAATTTCAGCTGGTTAAGTCCTGACCGATGGTCTTAAAAAAAGGTCTGTGAATATGAGATTGTCACACCACAAAGAACTCAGGATGGGTAGAAGCAAAGAGCTCTCTCAAGACCTTTGCAACCTTATTGTTGCATAATGATGACATTGGTTACAGGAGCATTTCTAAACTACTGAATGTTCCAGTGAGCACTGTTGGAGCCATCATTCGGAAGTGGAAACAACATCATTTTACCATAAACCGGCCATGACCAGGAGCTCCTCACATGATTTCTGACAGAGGAGTCAAAAGAATTATCAGAGGAGTTATCCAAGAGCCAAAGACCACTTGGAGAGAGCTCCAGAAAGACCTGGAGTTAGCAGGTACTGCTGTTTCAAAGAAAACAATAAGTATTGCACTCAGCCAACATGGGCTCTATGCCCACTCACCTCGCAAGACTCCATTGCTGAAGAAAAAGCATGTTGAAGCTTGTTTAAAGTTGGCTGCACAACATTTGAAGTCAGTAAAAGACTGGGAGAATATAGTCTGGTCAGATGAGACCAAAATTGAACTTTCTGGATGACACAACACACATGTTTGGAAGAGAAATGGCACTGCACATCCCGTCATAGTGTGAGGGTGTTTTTCAGCACATGGTACAGGCAGACTTCTTATAATTGAAGGAAAGATGAATGGACCAATGTACAGAGACATCCTGATGCTGAAGATGAAAAGAGGGTGGACATTTCAGCAAGACAGTGATCCCAAACACACAACCAAGGAAACTCTCAACTGGCTCCAGAGAAGGAAATTAAAGCTGCTAGAATGGCCCAGTCAGTCACGTGACCTGAATTCAATTGAAAATCTGTGAAACAAACTGAAGATCAGAGTTTATAGAAGACACCCACGGAACCTTCAAGATTTGAAGACAGTTTGTGTGGAAGAATGGGCTAAAATCACTCCCGAACAATGCCTGCGCCTAGTTTCTGAATACAGGAGGTGTCTGGAAGCTGTTATTACCAGCAAAGGCTTTTCTACTAAATATTAAATGAATTTCACCAAGCATGTTCAATACTTATTCCCTGTGTCATTCCACTTTATTAAATATAACATTTTGTGAACACACATGCCTTGATTTCTTTGTATGTATGGATTACTTGGGTTGTTGCTGATATCTGGTTAAAATCTCAGGTCAGTGGCTCTATCAGAAATATGTTTACTGAGAAAAATGTTGATGTGTTCAGTACTTATTTTCCCCGCTGTATGCAAGTTTTGATACCTTAACTCCCCACCACCCCGTGAAACTCTCCTGTTTTTTGTTTTTTTTTAAACATAGTGGCAGGTATAATTGCTATACCTACTATACTGAATAATTTCAAAAAGACCCCAAAATATTCAGCTTTTTGCATAATAATGAAAGCCAAAAGCGTAGGTTACCTACAGAAGAGCTTCAGTCGGCCTGTCTCCTGGCTCTCCCGCTGTCCAGGAAGAGAGAGGCGAGTTATTGGATGCTGCATTCACTTGCACTTAGAAATTTGACTATTGGATTGTTTCATAAACATAAACTAATTAATGAAAGAAATTCTCAACTAAACTATTCCTGAATTCAACAATTTTTTGGGGGGCCGGATGGAAAGCTCTAGCAGGCCAGATGTTACCCACAGGCCATCAGTTGGCATCCACTGGTCTATATGAGCATGCAAATTAAGCAGTTTGAATCTGTTAAAATGTGTTTTTCCGTTGACCGAATGACAAGTAAAAACAATAGATTATGGCAGTATTTCTTAATCAGTGTTATAATTAAATATTTTGATAGGAAGTAGGGAGGCATATAGGAGAGGTAGGAAGAGGACTGACATAATAAACGAGGTCCATAGTGGAAACGGAACCATCATAGTTATGATTGTGTAGCATGCTGCGTAGCCATTCGTCCGCTCAGGAGCTCCTCAATCCACTGCCATCTAAACAGATTGTAGCTACTGCGCACATAGTTGGATGTGGACCTTTGCTTATTGAACAGTTGCGTTCAGCTCATGCGTTCAAAGAAAATTGTAAAAAGTGTAATGGATAAAGATTCAATTATGAAAGCATTTTAACTCCCTCTTTCTTCTTCAAGCATAGCGATTTATTTCCTTTGGGACCCTGTGCTGAGGTTTGATCTGTGCTGGAATGACTGACAGCCTCGCACTACTTTCCGCTGATGTATGCACCCAACTGAGATTACGTGTGTGGTAGCAGGGAGGTTTCTAGGTTATTCTGGGCTGTGCGCACACGCACACACACACACACACACACACACACACACACACACACACACACACACACACACACTCTCTCTCTCTCATGTTAAGTACAGTTGCGCACACACTTTGATGCACATCAGCTCACTTTCTCTGTCTCTGTGGCCCTTTTTCCCCATTCACACTCATACTCTCTCACTCTGCTCCAAGCCAGTTAACTGTGCTCTCTGTATCTGTCCGGGGATTACTGTGCCCTGTGTGATTATCCGTCTATTAATAGCTTCCTTTAAGGCCATTCTATAGAGGCGGAATCATAGGATTTTGAGGCCCCAGGCCCCACAACCCAACCTTGAAGCTCGTAGCCAATAAGTACAGAAATGCAGTGCAGCATACTGTACCAGAAAGTACTACTTGCATGCATCAAGAGCACATAAAAAACAAGTACACGTGGACAAAATTGTTGGTACCCCTCTGTTAATGAAAGAAAAACACACAATGGTCACAGAAATAACTTGAATCTGACAAAAGTGGTAATAAATAAAAATTCTATGAAAATTAACCAATGAAAATCAGACTATGCTTTTGAATTGTGGTTCAACAGAATTACTTCAAAAAAAAACCTCATGAAACAGGTCTGGACAAAAATAATGGTACCCCTAGAAAAGATTGAAAATAATGTGACCATAGGGACATGTTCAACCAAGATGTGTCCTCTAATTAACATCACAGGTGTCTACAAACTTGTAATCAGTCAGTTGGCCTATTTAAAGGGTGACAAGTAGTCACTGTGCTGTTTGTTAACATGGTGTGTACCACACTAAACATGGACCAGAGGAAGCAAAGGAGAGAGTTGTCTCAGGAGATTAGAAAGAAAATCATAGACAAGCATGTTAAAGGTAAAGGCTATAAGACCATCTCCAAGCAGCTTGATGTTCCTGTGACTACAGTTGCACATATTCAGAAATTTAAGATCCATGGGACTGGAGCCAACCTCCCTGGACATGGCCTCAGGAGGAAACTTGATGGAAAATGGAAGAGACGGATAATACGAATGGTAACAAAAGAGCCCAGAACAACCTCTAAACACATTCAAGGTGAACTCCAAGGTCAAGGTACATCAGCGTCAGATCGCACCATCTGTCGTTGTTTGAGCCAAAGTGGACTTGATGGGAGACGACCAAGGAGGACACCACTGTTGAAAACAAATCATAAAAAGGCCAGGCTGGAATTTGCCAAACTGCATGTTGACAAGCCACAAAGCTTCTGGGAGAATGTTCTATGGACAGACGAGACAAAACTGGAACTTTTTGGCAAGGCACATCAGCTCTATGTTCACAGACGCAAAAATGAAGCATACCAAGAAAAGAACACTGTCCCTATTGTGAAAGATGGAGGAGGTTCTGTTATGTTCTGGGGCTGCTTTGCTGCATCTGGCACAGGGTGTCTTGAATCTGTGCAGGGTACAATGAAATCTCAAGACTATCAAGGTATTCTAGAGAGAAATGTGCTGCCCAGTGTCAGACAGCTTGGTCTCAGTTGCAGGTTATGGGTCTTGCAACAGGATAATGACCCAAAACACACAGCTAAAAACACCCCAAAATGGCTAAGAGCGAAACAGTGGACTATTTTAAAGTGGCCTTCTATGAACCCTGATCTAAATCCTATTGAACATCTGTGGAAGGAGCTGAAACATGCCGTCTGGAGAAGGCACCCTTCAAACCTGAGACAACTGGAGCAGTTTGCTCATGAGGAGTGGGCCAAAATACCTGCTGAGAGGTGCAGAAGTCTCATTGACAGTTAGAGAAATCGTTTGATAGCAGTGATTGCCTCAAAAGGTCGTGCAACAAAATATTAAGTTAAGGGTACCATCATTTTTGTCCAGGCCTGTTTCATGAGTTTATTTTTTAAAGTAATTGTGTTGAACCACAATTCAAAAGCACTGTCTGATTTTCATTGGTTAATTTTCATAGAATTTTTATTTATTACCACTTTTGTCAGATTCAAGCTATTTCTGTGACCATTGTGGGTTTTTCTTTCATTAACAGAGGGGTACCAACAATTTTGTCCACATGTGTACATACACTACCGTTCAAAAGTTTGGGGTCACCCAGACAATTTTGTGTTTTCTATGAAAAGTCACACTTTTATTTACCACCATGAGTTGTAAAATGAATAGAAAATATAGTCAAGACATTGACAAGGTTAGACATAATGATTTGTATTTGAAATAATAATTTTTTCCTTCAAACTTTGCTTTCGTCAAAGAATCCTCCATTTGCAGCAATTACAGCATTGCAGACCTTTGGCATTCTAGCTGTTAATTTGTTGAGGTAATCTGGAGAAATTTCACCCCACGCTTCTAGAAGCCCCTCCCACAAGTTGGATTGGCTGGATGGGCACTTCTTGCGTACCATACGGTCAAGCTGCTCCCACAACAGCTCAATGGGGTTTAGATCTGGTGACTGCGCTGGCCACTCCATTACAGATAGGATACCAGCTGCCTGCTTCCTCTCTAAATAGTTCTTGCACAATTTGGAAGTGTGCTTTGGGTCATTGTCCTGTTGTAGGATGAAATTGGCTCCAATCAAGCATTGTCCACAGGGTATGGCATGGTGTTGCAAAATGGACTTACTTAATGCCTTACTTATTCAAAATCCCTTTTACCCTGAACAAATCTCCCACCTTACCAGCACCAAAGCAACCCCAGACCAACACGTTACCCCCACCTTGCTTGACAGATGGCGTCAGGCACTCTTCCAGCATCTTTTCAGTTGTTCTGCGTCTCACAAATGATGTTCTGTGTGATCCAAACACCTCAAACTTCGATTCGTCCGTCCATAACACTTTTTTCCAATCTTCCTCTGTCCAATGTCTGTGTTCTTTTGCCCATATTAATCTTTTTCTTTTATTGGCCAGTCTCAGATATGGCTTTTTCTTTGCCACTCTGCCCTGAAGGCCAGCATCCCGGAGTCGCCTCTTCACTGTAGATGTTGACACTGGCGTTTTGCGGGTACTATTTAATGAAGCTGCCAGTTGAGGACCTGTGAGGCATCTATTTCTCAAACTAGAGACTCTAATGTACTTATCTTCTTGCTCAGTTGTGCAGCCGGGCCTCCCACTTCTCTTTCTACTCTGGTTAGAGACTGTTTGTGCTGTTCTCTGAAGGGAGTAGTACACACCGTTGTAGGAAATCTTCAGTTTCTTGGCAATTTCTCGCATGGAATAGCCTTCATTTCTAAGAACAAGAATAGACTGTCGAGTTTCACATGAAAGTTCTCTTTTTCTGGCCATTTTGAGCATTTAATCGACCCCACAAATGTGATGCTCCAGAAACTCAACCTGCTCAAAGGAAGGTCAGTTTTATAGCTTCTCTAACCAGCTAAACTGTTTTCAGCTGTGCTAACATGATTGCACAAGGGTTTTCTAATCATCCATTAGCCTTCTGACGCAATGAGCAAACACATTGTACCATTAGAACACTGGAGTGATAGTTGCTGGAAATGGGCCTCTATACACCTATGTAGATATTGCACCAAAAACCAGACATTTGCAGCTAGAATAGTCATTTACCACATTAGCAATGTATAGAGTGTATTTCTGATTAGTTTAAAGTTATCTTCATTGAAAAAAACAGTGCTTTTCTTTCAAAAATAAGGAAATTTCTAAGTGACCCCAAACTTTTGAACGGTAGTGTACATGCATAGTTGTGAATAACAGACTAAGTGTGATTAATCATATTTTTTCACCTTTTCTGTGGATGTTTGAAAAGCAGGAATGGATGTATATAAATAAAAAATGAAATATTGACCTGCCAGGTCATCTTAGAGTCATATTATAAGACAAGATAAATTTTTATTAGTCCCACAATGGAGATTTGCAGTAAAATAAATGTCACAAGTAATGTGACTTGTGATGTGACCTGCATCAACATCACAAGTAATTGAGCATTTTTACCTCAGTTTCAGTTATTAAAATTAGTAACTGAACCAGTTGTTTGGCTTTCTCCTTCTGTAGCAGTAGCTTGTTTTTAGCCGGCAGCCAACAGGATACATTCAATAGAAGAGTTAAGTGGTGATTTATAGTTGCATGTCCATGCAGCATCTTTCAGGTCTCGGAGGATTTGTACAGACTGACCGCATGCAGCCCAAATTTTTTGACCACTCAGGTCTGCAATGAGCTGGGCATGTGAAAGAGTATTTGTGTTCTTGTGGAGAGATTGCATCGATTTTTCCACTCAGCCGCTATCAGCAACAGACACACAAGTTCTTTTTTATGCTCTCTGATTTTCATCATTATTTACACTATCTTTGTGCTTTGTTTGATTCGTTGTTTAAATCAGTTTACTGGGGCATTACCGTCATCTACTGTGTGGACATATAAACTGTAGATTGTATTCAGCGCACATACATGAAACACCAGCGTTTGACAGACGGCTTCAGTACCAGAAAACTATTTTGAACAATGTTGTGTATGCGGCTGCAGTCCGCATCTTTTTCTTCCATGCAGCCACTATGAATCCAGCCTTAAACGGGAGAGAGAAAGAGCACAGCTACAGCTGTAGAATATAAGTTTGTGCAGGTTGCGTTTCCACAGAGAGGCTGGAGAGAGACTCACTTAAATACCAGCTGATTGTCTCATTGTTTACTGTGACAAAGCACTGTTATTTCACACTGAATTTAGTGTCCATGTGTACAAGGGCTCAGCAGATGAGCACAGTGTTACGAAAGTATTTTAAAATAATGATAATAATAATAATCGGCATGGACAAGATTACATTAGAGGTTTTTGTGACTAGAAAAGCGCTATATAAGTGCAGGTTAGTTAGTAGTTAGTTAGGTTCTTTTTTCGTTATTTTTAAACCAATCACACAGCCACCCTAATGTTGAGCTACGTTCTGCCTGCCTACTACATGGTTGTACAAAAAAAAAAATATCATTGCATTAAATCCAATACCAGTTGCATTTCATATGGTGGCGTTTGAGTCACACAGAAGACATTCTGGAGAGGCAGTTTACTAATATGTGGTACTGCTGCAATAGCAACCTTATCTGTCTTCTTTTAGGAAAACACAAGATACAAAGCAGGCATGCACTTTTGCCCAGTAGTCACCTTGCTTACTGATCTTGACCTATTGACAGATAAGATTCACCGATGGCAGTGGCTGATGTCAATTCGGTGTGTTCCCAGTTGTGTGGCATTGATTTTGACCTGAAAACAACAGCAGAAGACTGCAGTTGAAAATTCAGAAAACATCCAGGACTGAATCATTTAAGAATTTCAGTTCAGGTATTTTTTTTTTTTTTTTTTTTTTTTTTTTTTTTTTTTTAGAATGTGTATATCTTTGTCTCCCTAACATTAAATGAACAGATGAAAAGAAAAAACAAAAATAAGCAAACAGTACTGGCCATCAACCAACCTTTTTAGAAATTATTGGTATTGGCCCAAACTATCTCAAACGGTACATCCCTAATACAGAGTGCTAGAGCTAACTGATGAGCACAAACTGCTGTTTGACAATAAAAGTAAGGCAATGTTCAGTTGCAATAAGTCACCTGGGCAGATGGAGGAAAAAGATACCCAAATTACTCTCAAAACTTGGTAGTATACCAGACTGATATTGTATCTTTGTAGTTCATTTGTGTGTATTTAGAAATGTTCCCTTGAAGAATACTATGGTCAGTGTCTTTTCAGTTTCACTGAATCCATCTTACTTGTGTTTTTTGGGGGATGTTTGTTTCCTGTGGTCATACTTGGGAGAGGAAATCTTGACGTGTTTTCTTTGTACTTGAATTGAAGGGGGGGAAATACAACACGGTGGGACATTTAAGAGACCTTGAATGCTAAAACAGCCAATTGAAAAACAACAAATTAATTGAGTGTTACCATGATTCATAGGGTTTGATTGGACACTTGATTGACTTGTACTGCAGAATTAAATCCACTTTTCCCCGTCTTGATGCCTGTGGAAGCTAGCTGTCAGAACACATGCTGTGAGACCCTTAAAAACTGCAGTAGTTGCATGCTTCATTACACAATTGATGAGATGGTTAGAAACAGAATTAATAGAAACAAGGACTCTGCACTTCCCTTAATATTATTGTCAATGCACAGTTAAGTGTACGTTGCATTTCATTATTAGTTTCATCCTGTTGGTTGTATGTATATCCATCGTGATATTAGATGGAGGACAAAAGTGTTCTGTGCATCCAGTGTGACAAATGACTGGTTGTCATGGGGGTTTGTTTGTGCAGGGATTAAAGCCGGCATGGTCCAGGACTCCTGCCAGTGAATCATGGTTTGGGTTTGTTTGTGACTGGCCTGCTTGGGTTCAGCCTCACTGAGGCAAGCTGAAACAGGAGGCTAGCAGGTCGTGAGTAAGTAGTGGCATTTGGATCAAAACACGTTCACTGGAATCACTTTAAACGCGCTTAATGAGAGCTGCTGAGGGTCGTTTCCCAGGACTGGAAACTGATGGTTTTTCTTTGAAAGATTAGACCTTCAGGAAGAGGATTTTAGTCGTTCATTTTGATCAGCTGAATTGAATTTCATAAGGAAAAGGGGACTTTATTGTTTTAATTATGGCCTAACTTAAACATTCTTCTGCCAGAGTAAATGATAAAGATTAGGATATAAACATTCTTGTCTCAACTCGTGAATTTTTGATTTCGTACATCACTTATGCTGCATTTCGCATAAATACAATATAGTGATAAGGGCTAATAAGAGCACATTGACCTCCTTTTGTGATTTGTAAGTACATGCATTGTTGTCAAATGTATGTCAAATGTAGAAATAAAAATAAAGCCAAGAAAAAGGTTGCAAATGTTCCTGTCTTTAAAAAAAAAAAAATAATAATAGGACAAATGTGAAACAATCCGAATAGAATTACATGTTAAAATGCCCAATATCAGAACATTAAATCACATGTGTGCACTCTTGTAAAAAGACTGTTTTGGTCAGATTGCTAATTTAGTTTATTTGACAGGTGCCTAGTGCATTTTTTCCTTTAACTGAGGAAATTTAGCATTTTGTTTAGGAGTCTTTTGCTCCCATTGACAAAGTTTGTTGAATGTGCAGCTACTGTAGCTGTCTTCTAGGCTTTGTCTCTCTAAAATGCTACACTAGGATGTGCGTAGTTGTTGTTTTGTATCTTGGAGCATTTTCTCTAGAATTCAGTGTACATAGAGAATAACAAAAAAAACTTCCACTGTCAGGTGCTGTCTTGAGTTTCACTGCTCTCCGTATATTGACTGGATAATTGGTTAAATGTGAATATTGGCTCTGACATCAGTTGTGTTCCTATTCACAGCGGCTACAACTGTCTTTTTGTATATTTTCTGGCATTTATCCTAGAAAGACAGAGCAGAAATCTAAAGATGCTTTTGTGGCCAACAATTTAAATCCTGATTTATTTATTTATTTCCCCTCAAAACCTTTCTCTCTTGCTCACGTATCTTGTAGTTCAACATGAAGTGCAGCAAAATTCCAAATGACATGTTATTTAGGAGCAAACGTACTTCAGACAGACACACACAGTTTGGGGTGGTGCTCTGCCTTTGGAGTAGCGGCTCATCTCTTACATAATGATGGGTCCATCCCGCTGAGGCAGGAGCATCGGCGGTGAGTTGTGGCGATCTGGGAAGATTGTTGCTTGTCTTGCCGTGGATGTGAACTCTGCATGACCCCCCCACACAGAGTGAGGAAATAAAGACACCTGCCGCCTTCTCCTGCCTGTGCACCCATACTTTCTGTGACGGCTCTGTCGCTCCGATCAGAAACGCTCACTGCTGGATAATGAGGCTGTCACACTCGGCTCGCCTGTGAAGACGATGTCTGCATATAAGTTGAATAAGTTAAATGCATAGCAGGAAACTGACTTTGACGCTTGAGGGTGGTGCATGGTAGCATCATCCTTTGTGGAGAAATAAAATAAAATCAGAAGCTACATCTTGAATAGTAGCTTCATCAGCTTTGGAGTTTGTGGCACCCAACACACCAATCATACAACCTCACAAAATAAAATTTTAAATTATAACTCTGCCACGTGTAAATAAGGGGATCTTGCCTCTGAGAACACCCAAATCTACATTGTGCCTTTGACTTTCTGGTATTTGGTGTTTTGATGACCTGTGATACATAAGCTATGCGTCCACAACAAAAATTTCTTTTGTCATCCTCCAACCTCCTGTGTGTGTGTTTGTGTCCAGACGTGCCAGTGCCGGAGCAGCCGGAGCTGTTCCTGAAGAAGCTGCAGCAGTGCTGTACTGTCTTTGACTTCATGGACACGCTGTCAGACCTCAAGATGAAGGAGTACAAGCGCTCCACGCTCAACGAGCTGGTGGACTACGTGACCGTCAGCCGGGGCTACCTGACAGAGCAGGCCTACCCCGAGGTCGTCAAAATGGTAAGGGGACACATGGAGAGAGACGCACACTGCATACAAACACAAGGGGTGGGGGGAATAATTGTTTTTTCCGATGCATCGTGATACAGACGTGAACAATTCTGAGTCGATGCGCAAATGTCAAGATTCCAGTTCTTAAATATTAATAAATAGCGTAATTTATTTTGACAGAACGAAGAAAAAAAAACCATAAAACCACAACCATGAAAACCATAAAAAGTAACAGAACATTGTTAAAGAATTACAAGGATAAGATAAGATAAGATAAGATAAGATAAGCCTTTATTAGTCCCACAACGGGGAAATTCCAGGATTGCAACAGCACAGGGATAGCAACACTCAGAGCAACAATCAGAAGGCAAGAAAAAAAAAAAACAAAAAAAACAAGCAAGCAAGAGCAGCTAATATACATATGTACATATTACTATAAAATATATATATATATACACACACACACACACACACACACACACACACAGACACACAGTGCAGAGCATTGTAGCTGGATGGAATAAATATATGAATATATGAACACACAGTGCAGAGCATTGTAGCTAGATGGAATAAATATGTAAATATATAAACACCCACAGTACGGAGCATTGCAGCTAGGTGGAATAAATATGCAAGTATATAAACACACACAGTGCGGAGCATTGTAGCTAGATGGAATAATATGTAGATATATAAAAACACAGTGCGGAGCATTGTAGCTAGATGGAATAAATATATAGATATATAAATATAAACACACCCAGTGCTGAGCATTGTAGCTAGATGGAATAAATATATAGATATATAAATATAAATATAAACACACCCAGTGCAGAGCATTGTAGCTAGATGGAATAAATATGTAAATATATAAACACACACAGTGCAGAGCATTGTTGCTAGGTGGGATGAAACAGCATAACCGTCTATTTAGTTATCCTACATGGTATGATTATGTGCCCATACATATTCTCACCCTCCATAGCGACCGGTATGTTCCTAGTTGTATGCCGGAGAGGACCATTGTGTAAGTCTATTGCATCTTTTGCATTCAAAAAAAAAAAAAAAAAAACTATTAGTTTGTTACGTCTTTTTGCTATCTCTGCGAGCAGCCCTGCTTAGGTTGTACAGTCTGACAGCCGTTGGTAGGAAGGACCTACGAAACCTCTCGGTTGTGCACCTGGGATGATGTAGTCTGCTGCTAAATGAGCTCCTCAGTGCATCCAGTATGTCCTGCATAGGGTGGAACTCGGACTCCAGCAGAGATGACAGTTTAGCCACCGTCCTTCTCTCTCCTATCTCCTCCATCGGATCAAGGCGTTGCCCCAGGACAGAGCTAGCTTTCTTAATCAGTTTGTTCAGTCTCTTCCTATCGGCTGCAGTAATGCCACTGCCCCAGCAGACCACTCCAAAAGTGATGGCTGATGCCACCACCGTGTCATAGAATGACTTCAGCAGCGCCCCTTGTACACCAAAAGACCTGAGTCTCCTCAGCAGGAACAGCCTGCGCTGTCCCTTCTTGTAGAGTGCGTCAGTATTGTGTGACCAGTCTAGTTTATTGTTCAGATGAATACCCAGGTACTTGTAGGATGTCACCATCTCGATGTCTGTTCCCTGTATATTTACTGGTGCTGTGAGGGGCTGCCCATGCCTGCGGCAGTCCACCACCAGCTCCTTAGTTTTCCTCGCGTTGATCTGGAGGCAGTTCCGATGGCACCAGTCCACAAAGTCCTGGATAAGCCCTCTGTACTCAGCTTCATCTCCGCTGGAGATGAGACCGACGATCGCAGAGTCATCAGAGAACTTCTGTAGATGGCAATGTGTTGTGTTGTGTGAGAAGTCCGCAGTATAAAGAGTGAACAGGAAGGGAGCCAGCACCGTCCCTGGGGGGCCCCCGTGCTACTGATGATCGTGTCGGAAACACAGTCCCGGGTTCTCACAAACTGAGGCCGGTTCGTGAGGTAGTCCAGGATCCATGATGACAGGTGCTGGTCCACCCCTGCGCGCAGCAGCTTGTCCTTCAGGATCATCGGTTGGATGGTGTTGAAAGCACTGGAGAAGTCAAAGAACATGATCCTCACCATATTCCCGGGCTTCTCCAGGTGGGACAGAGAACGGTGAAGGAGGAAGATCACCGCATCCTCCACCCCAATGCCATGCTGGTAGGCGAACTGGAGTGGATCCATCGCTGGTTCCACCAGGGGGCGGAGATGAGCAAGGAGCAGTCTCTCCAGGGTCTTCATCAAGTGGGACGTCAAGGCCACCGGTCTGAAGCTGTTCAGGTCTTTGGGGTGGGAAGTTTTTTGGTACAGGTACCACACAAGATGTTTTCCACAGCTGTGGTACCCTCCCCAGTTTCAGGCTCATGTTGAAGATATACGTCACAATCCCACACAGCTGGTCTGCACAGGACTTGAGGAGCTTTGCGCTGATGCCGTCCGGTCCCGACGCCTTCCTCGCCTTGATCTTCCTCAGCTCCGTCCTCACCTGGGTCTTGGTCAGGGTCAGGATGGGGGGCTGTGTGTTGGGAGTGGGGGGGGTGTCGGTGGAGTGGGGAGTGGGTAGCAGGACTTGATTTCTTAGAGGCAGCAGTGGTTGTTGTGCAGACAGGGGGGAGGGCGGTTGGTCAAATCTATTGAAAAACAGATTCAGGTTGTTCGCCCACTCCCTGCCCCCCGTGGCCTGGGGGGAGGTATTCTGGAGCCCCGAGATGGTTTTGAGGTTTCTCCAGACCCCGCTGATGTCGCTCTGTTGCAGCTTGTCCTCCATCTTCTTCCTGAAGCTGTCCTTGCCTTCTCTGATCTTTCTCCTCAGCTCCCTCTGTACGGACTTCAGCATCTCCCTGTTTCCCGACCTGAAGATCCTCTTCTTCTCTCTCAGAAGTGTTTTTATCTCAGGGTTGATCCAGGGTTTGTTGTTTGAGTGACGCCGTATGGTCTTGGTGGGAACGGATTTGTCCACACAGAAGCTGAGGTAGCCCGTGAAGGTGTGAATGAGGCCATCGATGTCCTCACCATGTGGATCGCAGAGCTGCTTCCAGGCAGTGGCTTCAAAACAGTCCTTTAGAGTGTCCATTGTCTCCTCAGACCATAACTCCACAGTGTGCATGGCCGGAGGTTGTCTGTGCACTAGGGGTTTGTACACCGGTCGGAGATGAACCAAGTTGTGATCCGATCTCCCAAGTGGGGGGAGTTGTGATGAGGTGTACGCCTCCTTAGTGTTTGCGTAGAACAAATCCAGTGTTTTATTGTCTCTAGTGTGGCATGTGACATACTGGGTGAAAGTGGGCAGAATGGGAGACAGAATGGGAGATTAAAAGATATATATTACGATATACACTTTCTGTAAATTATGTAGTTTATTTATAACAATTGCATGAAAAAAGACCATCTCTTTTTTTAATTTTAAATTATATACTGTAAAAAATCAATTGTACAAATTCATCTATCATTAATATTTTTGCAATTTTTCCCCTCATTTTGCTGTGTTATTATAAAATTGTATTTTTAATGTGCTTATAATATTTCAGGTTGGCCATGATTTGAAAATCAAAGTGACTTACAAGTGACTTCAGATTTATTCATTGTCGCTACTTGACTAATTAAAATGATTTGAAACCAAGTAAGTTACAAAAGCCAGTTTGCTCCTCCAACACGTTTTAATTGATTATGTATTTTGAATATATGTTCACAATCGTGCACTTTCAGAGCATCCATATAATTTTTTCAGACAAAGAAATTCAGCAGTAATTTAAAGCAAAGAAGCGATGATCTGATAATATTTCGTATAAGCAACAACTTAGCATCATCATGTAGCATTTGCTGTTTTACAATGATGAGAGTAAGATGGTATTAGCATTACTTGCCTCCAATTAAAACCGGGGAGAGACAACCAAAATGGAGTTAGCGGGCTGTCCTCTCTGATTTTGCATGGTGGAAAACAGTCCCACATCCTTGGCAAACAGTAGTAGCAGCTGCTTGACCAAACCATTAGTTTTGAGTTAGCGGCTGTGCTAACCACTGGACTGAAACCCCGTGAGCCGTCTACACCTGTCCTGCTGTGCACACTGCTGGGGTGAGTCGGGCCACTGACAAGTAGTGTGTGAGGAACTTTCCTGAAGAAATGCAGTATGTGTATTTTAAATCCTGATATAAATGATAGTTTTAAATGAAACGATGGACGTTTTTAATCTCGTCGTGTGATATATCGTCATATCGAACAGCCCTAGTCATCAGCAGTTAAGCTCTAACACATTCATTTCACAGCTTCTACAGCAAAGCTGGGAGTGTTTTAAAGCTGTTACTCAGCACATGAAGTTCAGATAACTTCTCCCTTTGAACTCATAACTTTATATCGAGTAATTTCTGCACATTCAGTCAAAGCTCAGTAAAGGAAAAGTGAAACTTGGACACATATTCTCGCCAGGACAACATATTGTTTCTGTTCTTCAGGAGATGTTCATTCAGTGAAAGTCGATTTGATCTTTTTTAAGAACTAAACTGATTTGTTGTAACTGGCCTTTTTCTCTGTGTGCGGTCATGTTCTGACATCAGGAGAAAAGAGACCCCAATCAATTAGCAGTATCTGACCGCCATGCGTATGCAGCAGAGATAAGAATAAGAATATCTAATGAAGCAAAATGAAAACTACTGAGAGGCATTACAAATGCAACATACAAAGAAAGCAAAATCCCGTGTGTTTAAAACTGTTAATGCTTTTTACAATGCTAATGCATGCACAATAAAATAATTGCTGTCACCTAAATGAATAAGACTCCCCATCAGTACATCTATGGGATGAGGCAGTGCTGCTTGCTGAATAGAGCCACATTCCTCAGCGTCAAATTGACAACTTAGTGGCATTGGTCCCACACAGAATTCAGGCTTTGCTGGCAGCAAATGGAGGTCACACATCATCCACATCAATTTGGTTTTAGACCAGGATACTCAACAGAAACAGCAAATTGTTGCCTTATTGAAAACGTCAAACAGTCCTTGGACAGGGGTAATGTGGTAGGAGCTGTTTTTCTAGATCTCAAAAAGGCTTTCGATACTGTAAACCACAGTTTGCTTTTATCCAAAATGGTAACTTTTAACTTCTCCCCAAATACATTAGATTGGTTTGCATCTTATCTCCAGAATAGAGAACAGTGTGTAAAAGTTCACCAGGATAAATCCTCATTTTTAAACAACCGCATGGGTATCCCACAAGGGTCCATTCTTGGTCCTTTACTTTTCAGCATTTTTATTAATGACTTGCCGTTACACTGCTCAGCTGCAACATGCCAACTTTATGCAGATGATGCAGTTATTTACACAGCTGCCAAGACTCCAGCACAGGCTGCAGATGTACTGTCTACAAGTATGGTTGATGTCCAAGAGTGGCTCCTCAAGAACCATCTATTGCTGAACCTTCAGAAAACAGTCTCAATGTGCTTTTCAATCAAAAAATGTAACCTGCAACATTTTAAAGTTAATATACATGATCATGACATCAGTTTAGCTACAGAATTCAAATACCTTGGCATTGTACTAGATCCTCAACTCAAATTTAATCTTCATATAAAGAAAATTTCAAAAACAGTAAAAAAAAATCTGAACTGCTTTAAATTAATTAGATATTACATACCTTACGAAGCAGCTGCACTGTATATGCATTCTATGGTTTTTTCTCATATATCATACTGTTTGACAGTCTGGGCTCAAGCAGCCCCTTCCACAATAAGACATATAGGTTCATTATATAATCAAACCCTAAAAATCTTGGACAAAAAGCCCATTAGGTGGCATCACTGTAATGTTTTAAAAAAATACAACCTATTGAGTTTTGAGAGCTTCATTGACCTCTGTCTTCTGAAATTAACGTTCAAATGTTTCCATAAATCAGCACCCGAGCCACTTGCTGGTTTCGTCCAAAGACAGGACAGCAGCAGAGCCACCAGGAGTTCTGTTAACAATAACTGTAAAATATTCCACCGCAGAACCACATTTGGACAAACAGCTTTCTCTATAAAGGGCAGTCACATCTGGAACACAATGCCAAATGAAATTAAAATAATAACGGACTTTAAAACATTCACTAAAAATGTTAAAAACTGGCTGAAAAATAAACAAGAATGTACTCATGTATGAATTATTTGTCTGCAAAGTGAGAGTGAATGAAGGGAAGGAATAAATGTGTTTGTTTATAGTGAGTGACGGAGGGAGGAAGGCCTGAAATAGGCAAATGTGAGTTATGTTATATGTGTTAAATGTGAGTCAGGCTGTTATATTTGTGTATTTATAATATTTATGTTAAAGGTGAGTCAGGCTGTTATATTTGTGTATTTATAATATTTATAATATTTATAATTGTGTATTTATAATTTTTCTGCATTGATGTATGTGGTTATTGTGTATATTTTTATCTTGATTCTTTTTTCTAAAGCCCATCCAGGGACAAGAGTTGCAAATTAGCTAATAGCTATACACTCTATGTGCAACACATCAGATTGATTGTCTTTGATTAATTGTCTATGTTTATTGCACTGTCCCTGTCAAATAAACTAATCTACTACTACTACTACTACTACACACACACACGATATTAATGAACGATAAAATGAAAGAGAAATGATTAAGGATTAAGTTTTGCTACATATGTGTACGTCCAGAGGATCTGAATTTCTGCACTAATAACATTATGAAGTGTATCTTCATTTGTGTGTTATTCAATGACTGCTTCGGCCACTTTCTGCAATTGGTACAATGTTTCATTTGTAATGCCTATCAGTATAGAATTAAAGTTGGCTAGCATTTAACCAGCTACACACAGGCTGTACGTTAAGAAAAAAAAAATGGTAGCTAAAGAATCCTCAAGCAAGTCCTGCCAGAACTCGTACTTGAAGAGACCTCTCAGAGCATATCTTTATATGATTAGGCAAGCCTCTGCAACGTTGATTTGAGAAAATAAAATAAATTGATTAGCCTGGTGTAAGGTAAAATTGCACAAAGCCTGAAAAGACAAATGCATGCAGTTCGTTTATATTAACAGTGTCAGATATTCAGCGCTGTAATGTTTCTTTAAAATGAACGTATTGTCCTATTATGTTCATTCATATATCCAAATGCACATGTATAACTGCTGATACTCGTATCAGACATGGACGGTTCTGGCAGTGAATACACAGCAGCACCCCCACCCCTCTGCCTGCTGTTCCAACTTTGTTCACAAGGAGAAGATGAAAGTTGGCTTCATGCAAAGCTGACCTTAAATGGAGATAAACTAGTGATGATAAATGAGTAAGGATAATTATAACTGAATCTTTCATATCTACTTTAGTATAATCAAGTAATGAAAATGTCAAGCTTGAAATTGGCCCAAGTGTTGCCCTTTATTATGAACAGTTCCACACGGACGTTCTCTCTTTGCAGTTGTTATTCATAGAATTATAATAAATGGAAGTTGTCACCTTTTTCATGTCTGTTGACGCTTTGTTCTCCCATTGATAATAACTGACTTGGAGAACTCTTCTTTGCAGTAGTGTTGCGCAGGGTAATCAGAATTCAAACACATTATCCCACTGTCAGTAGTTTTAAATATCTTTTTGCTTTTTTCCAGGTGTCTCACAACATATTCCGGACCCTCCCGCCTAGTGACAGTAATGAGTTTGACCCCGAGGAGGACGAACCCACACTCGAGGCCTCCTGGCCGCACTTACAGGTAAACGCAGCCCAATATATGCATGTGTATCGCTTGTTTCTTTTCTTTCATGCACAAGTTAAAACTGAAAGCTTTGGACTTTCCCCATGCTGTGTGCGTTACTCAGTTTCTTAATTTTAACTCTGAAAGTGTGGTTTTAGTTAAATGAATAAGTCAATAGGAACCCTAACCCAAGCTTTTCAATGTCTACTTTACAAAACTAGGTCGTAACATAATTGGGGGCTTATCCGGGATATGTATCTGGACCTCTTGTGCACACAGAGCTTATCAGTCTTTATCAGTTTTTTTTTTTTTAAATCCTTTTGATCAGCTAGTTGTCTTGCTGCTCTTGAATTTATTTATTTGTGTGCCAGAAGAACACTCTCTAATAACGATTACATTTGAAAGTGAGTGCATCCATGGGTCAAACTGCAACAGATCTTCTGTATAATTCAGTTGATCAGAAAAGGTATACTTTGAGCACTGATTTTTTTTAAACCGTTTTTTGCTTCTTCTTCCTTTCCTCTTTCCAGTTGGTATACGAGTTCTTCATTCGATTCTTGGAGAGTCAAGAATTCCAGCCCAGCATTGCTAAAAAGTACATAGACCAGAAGTTTGTCCTACAGGTGAGCTGTTAAAATTGCTCCAAACATTGTTTCTCTTTTTTTTTTTTGACCTACCTTACCCTCTGACAGAGATTTTACTACTTTCTTTTCCATCACTTCTATCTGTATTTTTTCCCCTCTGTTCAGCTCTTGGAGTTGTTTGACAGTGAGGATCCACGGGAGAGAGACTATCTGAAGACAGTCTTGCATAGAATCTACGGCAAATTCCTGGGGCTGAGGGCTTTTATACGAAAACAGATCAATAATATTTTTCTACGGTGAGTAAACATCAGTTAAGATATCTAAGAGAGGGAAAGTTTTGTCTTTTATCTCAGTCTAGTATTGAACTGACACTTTTTTCGTTGGAAGGAGTCAGTTAACAGATTCAGATAGAGATGTGCAGCAAACTGATTATATTTTGGCAAAATGTTGAGTAACTGATACATAGCTAATAGTCCTGTCAGAAATGGCCAGAATTAACATTCATATACACCATATTTGAACCATTCAAATAGTGTCCACAAGACAGCAGACAAATACAAAGATTGTTTCAACTTCATATCCTTACATGTCACCTTTATCTCTTTCTTTGGATTTTCATTGTGTAATTGAAGGTTTTACAGTTGATTTGTATGAGGTTTTGAAGTAGACTGCCCAAAATCACTCTGGAGTGGAGAAACATCCTAGCTGTCATTCTTGAATTTTTTTTTTTTTTTATTAGCGCCCATCTGTTCGTCCGTCCATATTTCATGGGAATCGCAACTTCTAGGCAAATTGCCTCAAGGCTCGCCAACTCACTCACAAGGATCCTCAGGTGGTTTGCATCCAGTTGAGGTCAACATCAATCAGTCTGGAATGAAATATTCTGTCACTTACAATCTGATT
The DNA here is from genome assembly GCA_020510985.1 of Pholidichthys leucotaenia. Classification (NCBI taxonomy): domain Eukaryota; kingdom Metazoa; phylum Chordata; class Actinopteri; order Cichliformes; family Pholidichthyidae; genus Pholidichthys; species Pholidichthys leucotaenia. The sequence goes on from CM035842.1 coordinate 60,740,629, forward strand.
ATCCAAATTCTTAAGAGGTCAAACACCTGAGATATTTGTTTTATAAAGCCACTTTCAAACTATAATTGGTGAGCCGCAGTCATGGGTTCCCTAGCATAAATTAACATTTCAGCAACCCTTCATGGTTTTTTCAAACTTCAAGGAGATGCAGGTCTTGATCTCCTGCAGATAACTGTGCATTTGTCTGTGTATCAGGTTTGATGTCTCGCATCCCTGATGGTCACATGAACGCGCCATGAGCCTGGAAGCTGGGGATACCAGCCGCTACCATTAGTTGAGTCACTGACATATTTACAGGTCTTTAATTTTGTTGCCCAATGTCAAACTTGGTACATATCAGTGGTTTGATTGGAATGCAGCAATCTGTATAGTTTGATGGTTGCTGCTCTTTGGTGCTCTGGTTTACTGGACAGGGTCATTTTTTTCGCATTGGCACTGAATAGGTGTGTATTTACAAGAAGAGACACAGTGTGTGTGTTATTTTTTTTTTCCGTATGTGCAAGGATGCACGAGGATGCACAAAAGAGCAGAATGGAGGTGAACAAGGATACTGCCCCACTCTGAACCATTGTGTCTCACAGCAGCCAGACAGACCCGTTGCGGACTCTGTGGGAGTAACTGAAAAAATGCACTTTTTCTTTTCACTCTGAGATGCTGCGATATCTGTGTAATTGTGGCGTACACCATTGTCTACTACATCTTCAAAATTAATGTAATCTGTCAAAGTAGTGACAGACAACCTTCTGATTCATTTTCACTCTTTGTACTGTGCTGTGATGTAGTGCTGTGCACCTACTGCATCGTTGTCCTGTTCAAATGTCTGCTGAGTTGAGGTGGGCAGTGACCCATGTTGATTACAGCATCATTAAGCTGGATTAGTGCACCTGCATCACATCTATGCCCAATGCCAACTTATGTCGCCGAAGCAGTGATCAGCAATTTTTTTCTTGTGTGCTGGTTTGAATGCGTTGTTTCGTTGCCAAAATGGGTTTCTGCAATGTTGTAGAGCGATTTGTGTTCATCATGTATTTTTGTTCATTAATAACGGGCAAGAGCAGAATTGTGATGGGTTGGAGCTAATAAATGTAAACAAGCAACTTTTCAAACAGTGGCTGCAACAGAGAAAAAAAGAGAGACTGAACGGACATCCGAGCACCGCCGCTGCTGTCATTTGACAATCTGTAATTACTGGGTTAGGATGAGTCATACATATCTCTATCTCTGCTTAACGTCCCCAATATTCTTTTGAATTTGGATTGTTTTCTGGCTGGCTTTGGAAGTGGCACACGGTGAATGAGCAGAGTAGAGCAGAGACGAGAACCAGGAAATGTGAAGGAGGAACAGAGAAGACCACAGCTCTTGCAGCCTGCGTCATCGACGTGCACCTCTTCTTCTCTGCAGAGGGTGCACGTTGGGCGACACAGCTGCGTCACCTCGACATAGGTGCATTAATCCAGCTTGAGCCCTCATCAAGTAGCACAGGTAACCTATTCAGCCAATAGAGGGAACCCGAATCGTACTGGGCTGGCCTGGATTGCCGGGAGACTCTGAAAGGGACTTATGTTTTTTCAGTGAGCTAAGGTTGACGTTAGCTATTGTTTGAAAATGACCTAAGGTTTGTCTGTGATTTTACTTTGAGTTCTTTATGTGAGCTGTACCAGTTGAATTGGAAAGCATCAGTAGTGCCTGTTTTTTCTGGCATTCAATAAACTTTAAATATTTGTTTCTACAGGTCAGATTTTAAATATTCATTGACATCTAGTTGCTAGAATTCATAGGTATCAGTATTTGTCTGCTGACTGTAAGGATATCAATCAAACGTGCAAAGAATCTGTCCATCATAATCTAAATGTCTACAGATTAGAAATGACAGGGACTTGTCTTATTTCTGCTTCACTGGACACATGGGTATTGGTTTTATCTGCTGGTAAAATCTTGAGGGTGACATACAATGGCCTGAATTTGTGATTTATACGTCAGATATTTATTATATTTTTTCTGTGTTTCATCTACAATTTTATCAAGTTTTGACAATTCATTGAATCTGCACCTTTTGTCCTGTCGCTTGTCTTTTGTCCTATCTCCTCCTCTGCACTGCTCTGTGCCTGTCCTGCAGTTTTATTTATGAGACGGAACGCTTCAACGGGGTTGCTGAGTTGCTGGAGATCCTGGGGAGGTATGTGGAGGCCTCTAAGCTTCAGACACACATTTACATTCTTTGTTATTGCTGAAGCTTTTAAAAGACTGATTTAAGACCTTAAGCCAGGAGAACTAAATCAACCCTCGTATCTCCTTTTTTTAAACAGTGCTTCAGTCTTTTATTTATCAGCAATCTAAGTAGATTATTTTCAAGAGCTGTATGAGAGCCTCGAAGAGTTGAACCTAAAAGTGTTGAGTGACTAGACTGCATAAAAACAGATTTTAACTGCATAGAGATGTGCTTTTCGGAGAAGTTTAACTTGTAGATAAGAACTGAATTAATCCTTCTCAGCTTTGCAGTCATCTTAATCCTTTAAGAAAAACGTGACCTGCACAGAAAATTATCAGCTCAATGATGGAGGTTTTTTGGGGTCAGATAGTTAAAGTCAACATTTTTTGTACTGTTTATTTGGAGAAATAAAGGAAATTATTGAAATAAGATAAGATAAGATAAGATAAGCCTTTATTAGTCCCACAACGGGGAAATTCCAGGATTGCAACAGCACAGGGATAGCAACACTCAGAGCAACAATCAGAAGGCAAGAAAAAAAAAAAAAACAAGCAAGCAAGAGCAGCTAATATACATATGTACGTATTACTATAAAATATATATATATACACACACACACAGACACACAGTGCAGAGCATTGTAGCTGGATGGAATAAATATATGAATATATGAACACACAGTGCAGAGCATTGTAGCTAGATGGAATAAATATGTAAATATATAAACACCCACAGTACGGAGCATTGCAGCTAGGTGGAATAAATATGCAAGTATATAAACACACACAGTGCGGAGCAATGTAGCTAGATGGAATAATATGTAGATATATAAATATATAAACACACCCAGTGCTGAGCATTGTAGCTAGATGGAATAAATATGTAAATATATAAACACACACAGTGCAGAGCATTGTTGCTAGATGGAATGAAACAGCATAACCGTCTACTTAGTTATCCTACATGGTATGATTATGTGCCCATACATATTCTCACCCTCCATAGCGACCGGTAAGTTCCTAGTTGTGTGCCGGAGGGGACCATTGTGTAAGTCTAAATATGTCCACATGATCCCTTTAGAGTTGCTTAAGTGGACAGAATGACAGGGAGTCAGATGATGTCCAGATTATTGTTGGATTTTTTACATTTTGATATTTAGTAACCATTATTTTAAGTGATTCTTTACATTCTCCATTTATAAAGAAAGTATAGCCTATATACAGTTTAAAAAAGATTTTAAATTCTCCCAATAGTGAAATTTTGATCCACTAAAATGTGGCTTATAGCTCATGTCAGTTAGTCGTTGTCTTAATTTTGCTGAACCATGACAGTAGCAGCACCCACACACACTGATCTCTCATCTCCAGTTACCCCAACCATTTTATGCTATGATGGGGAAAAATAATCAGAAATTAAAAAGTTGTGAATTTATTAGATTAGACTTGTCCGTGTGCAGGATAGTTCTAAATAATAAAAAAAAGTAGATTTGTGAGTTTCTTCTTGTAAGTTTAAGTGGTTTATAAAAAGACAAACACCCAGATCCACTTGCATGTATTGTAGCTCTTTTTGTGGTTCTTTAAATTCACAAATACAGCAAAACATGGTTTTATGATAATGAAAATATAAAGTTAAAGTACCAAATATCAGCAACCGCTCACTGCAGACATGTGTTGTAAAAGATTAATTAATGCTCATTCATGTCTATTATAAATATTGATAGAATAGGGTTTTATAGCCTTTATTATAAAGTTCCAATATGTTTTGTTGCTCCTTGCTAAATTTTTGTCCAGAAACAGATGAAAAATTGCTTGATTGGACAGTTTGGTGACTCCTGCCTTAGTGTTTAAGGCTGCAGATTTACCAGTAAATACCTGGTGATGAGTGGGAGGTTTTATTGCAGAGTGACAGGCTCTACAATAACTTGTCTATAAACAATAGATTCAACTACTTGCTAAACTTTCAGACTCCCCAAAAACTGTAAATCCCATTTTGAACAAGCCTAGCATGACTGTCCTCATTTTGTGAGTTTAGACCCTAAATTGATAAGACTCATGTCAAAACTTTAATTTGCTTCTCAGTTACACCACACGTATAAATGGCGTTCACTTTTTTTCTTATCTCTGGATGACCAAAGTGCTTCACGGATCCTGCTATCTACCCATTCACACACACATTCACACAATGATGGTGGAGCTGTCATGCAAGGTGCTTTCCTGAGCCGCCAGGAGCAACTCATTGTTCAGTGTCTTGCTCGAGGACACAGACATGCAGACTGCAGAGGGAGAGTGGGAATTGACTGACTGACCCTCTCTGATCAGTGTAGCGGATTTATGGGTTTTATAGGTGTTTTATTGTTGGTACAAGTATTAATGTAAATATGAATGTGAGTAGGGATGAAAATTTCCTTTCCTTACACAAACATATCCTCGTAGGGCACCAGTCCAGATGATGGACAATTTTATTAACAATTCTTTAATTGTACCAATCATGAATCGGTCTCAAAAATCCCTTGTGAGTTCTTGTCTGCTGATAATCAAGAAGATGGACATGAAATCAAACAATAACTCCCATATGTCTTTCAGTAGTTTAATAAGAAATATCTGAATAGGTTAACACATTTGGATTACTTTAAAACAGAGAATTCAACATGTATCATGGGCATCATAGACTGAGTTACGGAGTATCACATGTGAATCAAACATTTGTGGAACCAAAAAAAACAAAACAAAACATAGTTTAATTTGTCAGTATACTGGAAATTGGAAAACCATAAAATAGCATTGGTTAAGAAAAGTGGATGCAATTTTATGAAGAAAATGATGATTAACTATTTATAAAAGTAGAAAATTGGTGTTACTCTGATAAAGAATGTGAATTAATGAAAGGACAAAATACATTTTGAAATTCTGATGGGGGTTTGCTTGAAGTTAAGTTAAAAGAACTTATACCAGGAATATTCTGAAGAATTAAGTTTAAATTAAACAACAGACTGTCAGATAAGTTGAATCATTGTGTCCCAGTAGGTAGCAGGCGGTCCACTGATTCTGTTTCAACTGGACTAGTGTGGGTTCTGTTGGAAGACAGACAGGCTCCTTACCACAATTATGGCCTACTCTCGAAATTACAAAGGCTGGCTCTTCAGCAGGCTGGCTGTGGTCTCCTCTTATGCACTGAAGAAGGAATTAGTTTATTGTACAAAGTCCCATCAGAAATTCAAACTGAGGCAAAAACACATCAGAAATCCATTTCTTCCGATGTTGGTGGTTTAAATGAGTTGGTTTAAGCTAAAAAAAAAAAAAAGTCAAAATCTTCTTACATGGTAATTTCAAGGAAAAGATTAAAATAAGGGAACGTGAATTTTAAAGAAAAGAAACAGGATTTTCACAGAGCCTGGAAGACTCTGGGCTGACTTACAAGATTAAAAAAAAAAAAAAAAATAAAAATGGAAGAGCAGAAAAGGCTCCTTACAGCTTGACCACCACCCCAAAAACTGAAACAAAGGAAAGTTTTTTCTTAGGTGTGGCAGAATCTCACTGAATTTCATGGAACTTGAGCTGAACCAATTACATGGAGTTTTATTCAACAGAAGTCATAAACTCGACCTAAAAAGGAGATGCAGTGAAGCTTGGAACTCTATTGGTCAGTTAAAGTCCAGCTATGGTCTCTCAAAGAGCAGAGAAAGGAGGGAGAAGAGACATTTGATATGAGAAGTGAGATCCTCCTAAAGTATGTGTGCTGAATAAAGCATAAATTCCTTCAATTTTAGTGACTAAGATATTCTACTCAATAATAAGGGAACATACAATGTCTCTACGTTGTAACTGTAATTAATTTGTGATAGTAAGCATGCAAAAATTAATTTCTTCCTGAAAATAAAACATTTATCAACTCATATCCATAAAAGTATTTGAAACCACATTGTCCATCCCAAGAGTTCAGCCATGTCTTCAGTACCAGATACTGTCTTCAGAGAAAGAATATAAATTAATTTATTTGTCCATAATGCATAAAATCCACTACAAAGAGAAAAAAAAATTAAATATTCCTGATTCATCCGCCAGATGGCACTGTGAAACTGTCTGGTTGTTTACTGGAGAATCTTGACTCCCCAAGTCTGGATTATATCAACCATAAATCTGTCAATTTGAAACATTCCTTTGCCAAAGAGCAGAAAAGGGAGAATGACTATGTCCTGGAGAAGGGATTAACTTCCACTTTATGGCCGATGGATAGTGTTACAGCTCTGGTTCTTGGGTGATAGAAGCAGTTCATGACCAGACTTTTGAACTGAAACAATTTTCCTTCAGCAACGAGTGATTTTATAGATTGGAACTCAAGGTCAACGTTACATCAGAGATCGACCACACTACACCTACGCCACAGCCGCTCCCATAAATGGGTCTTTTTGGCTTTCAGGCAGTCACAGTGAATCTCCTATGAGTTGTTGCTTAAATTCATGTTAATTTTTTCCTGTCTCATTTCTTCCAGTATTATCAATGGTTTTGCCCTGCCTCTGAAAGCGGAGCATAAACAGTTTCTGGTCAAAGTGTTGATCCCCCTCCACACTGTCAGGAGTCTGTCCCTCTTCCATGCACAGGTAATGACTGTGTGCAAACTAAAGAATAAAAGTTAATAGCTGACACTTGGAGACTCTGAAATCACAGACTGGCTTTACAGTCAGTTTAATTGCTAGCAATCTTTAACAGTTATTGACTACATTACTGCTTTTGAGTGTATGCATGTGTGGTTTTTTTTTTTAATATTTTTAAAATCATATGATCACACTGAAGCAGAGATGTTCACAAGTCATTTTTTTGCATGTCCAAGTCAAACCTTAAGTCACTTTATGGTTGTAATATCTAAGGAATTTAAAATATGTAGCATATTATCCTTTATCTGTTAGCATTTAGTAGCAACATTTAGGTTATCTGGGAATCTGTTTGAACCTCTTTCCCCTCTCTTTTTTTTTTCTTTACAGTTGGCATATTGCATTGTACAGTTCCTAGAGAAAGATCCAACATTAACAGAACCGGTAAGTATCTCTGCACAGTCTTTGTATAAGTCTAAATCAGGGGTCTGCAACCTGCGGCTCTGAGACCAAATGTGGTTCTCTTACCCATAGCCACTGGCTCCTTAAGAAATTGAAAAAACTTTCAATAAAAAGAGGACGGGGTGTGTGAGGAAGAAATTTGCTCACAAAATAATTTTTTTAAAGAAAAGCAGGAAATGTATGCCATAAATTCTCATAACAAATTTTTTTGCGAAAAACCCCCCACAAATTTACTGGAAAAGGTTCTTGAGAATAATGCTACAAATTTATGTGAAAAGCACTGAAAATTTCAGTGGAAAAGGTACCAGATTTACAAGAGAGAATAGAACAGATTTATTAGAAAAGCAGAAAATTTATGCCAGAAATATGACAGATTTAGGGAAAAAAAGTTGCAATCTTATGAGAAACTCTTGCAAATTTGCAAGAAAAAAAAAGTCACATAATTTCTGGGAAAAAAATTACAATATTTTTGTGGCTCTATGCAAATTGTGCTGGTCAAAAATTGTAGAGGTTGCTGACCCCTGATCTTAATCTTGCCTTAATCATTGCATGTATATAAAGTTAAACTTAATATTTGAAATTCTTCAGCATCCCTGAGAATTAAAGCGGCACTTTTCAGCACCCAGGTTAGTTTGGTCCTAAAGCCCTTTCTCTGTGGGCTCTGACAGGTTACGACTAGTTGGAGATACAAAATTGCAAGAAAATGCACAAATTGGCATTGATTTTCACTTGAAATCAGACGAGTTGGTACTGACGACACATTAGTGTGTGCATATATCTTTTGCCAAACATGGCGTATCTTGCACAAATAATATCACTGTAGTAAATAAGGAAAAAAATAAATTAATTCAATAAATGGGGAAAACAATTCACTTCTTGCCCACACACTTAGGGAGAAATTTGATTTCTTCTTTCTCTATCTTCATTTCTTTGTTCTTGTAATGCTGCTGTGCCTTCTCATAGTAAATGGGTGGTTGAGCCAAAATTCCACCATTGTTCTTAGTGGTCTACAGTGGATATAAAAGTCTACACATCCCTGTTCAAAAGGCAGTTTTTTGTGAGGTAAAAAAATGAGACTAAGATAAATCATTTCAAAACTTTTTTTTCCAACCATTAATAACCTATAACCAGTACAACTATACTAACAACAACCCAATTGAAAAATTAAACTGAAATCTTTAAGAGAAAAAAATAAAAAACCTACAATAACCTGGTTGCATAAATATGCACACCCTGTTGGGGATGTGGCTGTGTTCAGAATTAAACCAATCACATTCAAACTCATGTTAATGGGAGTCAGCACACACCGCCATCATTTAAAGTGCCTCGATTAACCCAAATAAAGTTCAGCTGTTTCTAGAAGGCTTTTCCTGACATTTTTGTAAGTCACATCTTACAGCACAAGCCATGGTCTGCAGAGAGCTTCCAAAACATCAGAGAGATCTCATTGTTCAAAGGTATCAGGTCACGAGAAGGGTACAAAAGAATTTCCAAGGCATTAAAATACCAGGCAACACAGTGAAGACAGTCATCATCAAGTGGAGAAAATATGGCACAACAGTAACATTACCAAGAACTGGACGTCCCTCCAAAATTGATGAAAAGACGAGAAGAAAACTGGTCAGGGAGGCTGCCAAGAGGCTGCCAGTAAAATTGAAGGAGCTACAGGAATCTTTGGCAAGTACTGGCTGTTAAGTACATGTGATAACAATCTCCCATCTAGGGTGGCAAGACGGAAGCCTCATCTTATGAAGAAAAACATCCAAGCCCAGCTACATTTTGCAAAAACAGATTTTAAATCTCCCAAATGCATGTGGGAAAATATGTTATGGTCCGATGAAACCAAGGTTGAACTTTTTGGCCATAGTTCTAAAAGGTATATTTGGGACAAACACAACACTGCTCATCCCCAAAATAACACCATACCTACAGTGAAGCATGGTGGTGGCAGCATTATGCTTTGGGGCTGTTTTTCTTCAGTTGAAACTGGGGCCTGAGTCAAGGTGGAGGGAATTATGAAGGGTTCCAAATACCAGTCAGTGTTGGCATAAAACCTTCAGGCTTCTGCTAGAAAGATGAAGAGGAACTTCATCTTTCAGCACGACAGTGATTCAAAGCACACATCCAAAATCACACAAAAGAAAGGTTGGACCAGAAGAAGATTAAGATTTTGGAATGGCCCAGCCAGACTGGACTCTGATCAAACATCTGTGGGGTGATCTGAAGAGGGCTGTGCCTCAGGAGATGTCCTCACAATCTGATAGATTTGGAGTGTTTTTGCAAAAGAAGAGTGGGTAAGTATTGCCACATCAAGATGTGTTCACGCTAAGAGACTCCTACCCAAAAAGACTGAGTGCTGTAATAAAAGCCACAGGTGCTGCAACAAAGTATTAGTTTAAGGGTGGGCATATTTATGCAACCAGTTATATTGTAAGTTTTTTATTTTTTATTTTATCCCTTAAAAGATTTCAGTTTGTTTTTCAATTGGGGTTGTACAGGTTATCAGGTCACATTAAAGTGAAAAAGTTTGAAATGATTTATCTTGGTCTCATTTTTTACAGCACAAAAAACCTTGGCATTGAACAAGGGGTGTGTAGACTTTTTATATCCACTGTAATCTCTCCAGGAGGCTTTCGTCAACCTCCCACCTGCCCAACAGAGTACATCATGCAAGTATAGTTTTTTGATTATGAAAACTTACCTTCAAGTGAGATCCCTGAGCTTGTTTCTCTGACAGGATATGGATCCCATCTTGGGGTGATGGGGGGTGAGGCACCCAGTGTGTGTTCCTTATCTTCACAGGTGCATGCAGACATGAGGCAAAGGATGAGACGAGGATGTTACAAACCACTTTGTATTAAATGACTTGAATCAGTTTACAGCAGTCCATTTAATTACATGAAATAACTGTATGCAGTTACTAAACAAAGGTGGGCACACACAGATGTGTGATTCTGAAATCAAGGAGAGAAAGAAAATTAAAGTATACACGGTTCCATGGAAAGACTTAACATACATCACTGAGTGTATTAACTGAAAATGTACACCACTTAACTCTAAAATAGCCAGCAACATCTGAGCAGCCATCAGCCCACAGAAATGTACTGTATATCCATTATAAGCATCCATCCTGTGCACATATATCCCTTCATATAGCAGGAGCTAGTATGGCCTCATGGCACAAACTACTCTTCATCCTGTCCACAAACATGTGTCGGAGCAGACATGACAACATACACATTATAAAGTATGCTGATGATTCAGTTATTGTCAGTCCTCCTCCAGATGGTGAGAGTGGACACGGCCCAGTAGTTGATGATTTTGTTCACTGGTGTGAGGATTCCTAACCTGCAGCTGAATACGACAAAAACTAAAGATGTGATTATTGACTTTAGGGAGGAAAACTCCCAAGGCACGAAGTCACCGTACTAAAAGGCCAGACCACCGAATGTGGTACAATCCTACAAATATCTTGGGACGATTATTGATAGTAATTTAAACTTTGAAGAGAACTGTGAAAGGGTGTGCAAAAAGGGTCAGCAACATTTGCATTGTTTAAGGAAACCTTGCACGCTTCCAAATTGACCGAACCATAATGACAATGTTTATTGGGCTTTTATTGAATCTGTTTTATCCTTTTCTTTAGTGTCGTGGTTTGGTCAGATAAAACTGAAACAGAGGAAATCCTTAGACCAGGTAGTTAGATGGTCCAGTCGTTGAGCTTGGTGAGCCACAGCTGAGCCTGACATCCCTGTACACCAGACAAGTACAGAGGATGGCTGCCTTCCATTTTAAATACTCCCCCCACCCTTTGCACTGCTACTTTCAGCTTCTGAAAGAGTTGAACAAGATGTAGCAATATATTGCACATAATTTAGTTATCTAGTTATTAATTTTTATTTGATAATTGTTTATTTTTGTAGGTTTTTTATTTGGGTTTTAAATCTTTTATTGGGTTTTAGACTTCAGACTTTTATTGAGGTTTTTAATCTCTTTGACTTAGTTTTTAACTTTTTAATATGGCCCTTCTCTCTTTCTCTCTTTGTTTTTTCTCTGATCTCTTTGTCCTATGTCCTGATTGGTGGAGCCTTGAGGACTTTTATCGTGTTTATAGGTCAGCTTCATGTGTGCCTGTGTTTGTGTTCATGTTGAATGTAATTGTGGTTTGTAAATATGTGTCTAAAAGGATGTCACCTGACTGCAAAACAAATCTACCTATGGTTACAAATAAAGTAACCTGAACCTGAAGCAGGAACACAAATCACCAAATAAACTGCATTCAAAATACTCCTACACACCCATAGCCATATAACCAAACTAATAAACATATTCAGCATGTAGCACACTGGATAAACGAAGGATAAAAGTCCATGAGCCGATGTAAGGCTAGACAACTTAGCTGGCTAATTGGCATCAGCTAACATGGTGAATGCTAACATTCTTTCACTGGATAAACACCAGCAATAAACCTCTCAGAACACATCTTTAACAGTTCAGGTTACAAGAATGACATATTACACTGGTCAACACCAAATTTATTGTCTGTTTTTTTTTAGCTGATGTAGGACAGTTTTGATGTGCTGAATCCAAAAATCACATTGGTTTTGCTCAATCAGGTCAACTTTTTGAATTATGGCCACATGTTGTTTTATACGTTTTTGTTTACATGTACGGGTATTTTCACTTTATATGATGCAAAGTTCTTTATGTCTTGAAATTCTCTGAATGTTACATCATCATTGTTCAACATTCAGTTTACATGTACTAAGTAATTACTAAGTAAGTACAGGTTTTTACTTAGCAACTGATTGAGAGAAACGGATGTCATTTTCGGATTCAGCTGTGCAAAATTGTCTTAAATCGGTTGAAAAAACACAGACAACTTACAAAAAAAGTATTTTTGTAACCATGTGTTATTAAAGCACTTACTTCATAGATGCACACTCCTCATGGAACTAAGGTTTGGAGGCATTTAGCGAACACAGCAAGTACCAGAAGCCACTACTCAAGCACGCCACTTTCACGTGAGCAGTGCACATTCTCAATCAAGTCTACTGGTAATGACGTGGAGTGCTTTCAAGTTAAAAGCCCAGAGAAGTGTAAAGGGAGACAATGAAATTTATACCAGCAGAATAAGAAACGCCAACATAAAATGCAAGAGAGTCCAGAGTCTTTTTACAGATACAGTAGGTCATCACACATCAGCTGGTAGAAGAAGGTCCAAACTCAGTTTCACCTCTTCCAATAAGCCGTATTTTAAAATGAACTTCTGGTATTTCATAGTAAAAGTACTTTTCTTTTTCTTGGCAAGCTCAGGCCATCTCATCAGTCTGCCTTTATTTATTTATAATTTATTGTGGGGTAGTCTCTTATTTTGAGCACTTTGGGAATGTATGTATGGTTTCTATGAGAGTGTATGACTTCAAAAAAGATGGCTGCCACCGGAGTGAGGAGTAGTCTGATGGGACACTTTCTGCCTATATACTTATTCTTATTACTATCTTTGTGTCTCTGTAACTGCAACAAGAAGGGTTTTCCGGACAACTCAACTAAAGGTGAAGCTAAAAAGTTTTATTATATGGATTTGGACATGGACATTTCACCCTGGTACTCTATCTGGTCTGCAAAAGCACTGAGAAAAGGCTCCCAAAACAAGACAAACATGAAGGGTAAGCAAATATCACAATATGGCAGAGGCTTTACAGTTAAAGTACTATTAGCACTGCTACTTCTGGCAGGGGATATTCACCTTAACCCTGGACCTGCTACTATTAAACAGCAGACCACTGGGTTAGCACAAACATCTGAGCTGGCGAATTGGTTGTTTCTATCTACGGCCCTTCATAGCGAGTCGGGTGAGTCGAATTGCACTGAACAGACTCACATGTCTGATCCTGCTGTAAACAGCTGCGCTACGTCCAAACTTTTGGAAACAGGAGCGGTTAAACAAATTACAAATGAGGCGAGATCCGAAAACCGTGCTGTTCAAAAGCAAAAACATCTATTTTTCCAAACTGTTAATCATGCACGAGTTCTCTGGGATGCAAAGGCTAAACCAAAGGGGATCCTCGGCGGACATCTAAACATACAAAGCATAATCCCCAAAAGAGATGAGATTTCGGTGTTGCTGTCTGACTCAAATCTGGACTATCTTTGTCTCTCAGAAAGCTGGCTACACAGTAACATTGACACCAATATGATCGATATTATGGGCTATCAGTGTTTTAGAAAAGACAGGCAGCCAGGGAGGGGAGGAGGTGTTTTAATTTACATCAAAGAGAAATTTAAATGCCAATTGGTTGATTTGAATACTTCACTTGAATGTTTAGCAGTTAATGTATGTTCTCACCGGTAATGAATTTCAACATCGCAGTATTGTACAACCCACCCTCACACAATTCTTCTTTTTATAATGAATTAAGTGATCTGGTTAAACAACTTGAGAGGAGCAGAGAAACCATATTTTATGGTGATTTCAATATCAACTGGTCTGATAATAAGGAAAAACAGAAACTGAAAAGCCTCATGACTAACTTTAATTACAAACAAATGATCAAAGGACCCACCAGGATAACCAAACAATCGAGAACACTTATTGACATGGTATTCACTAATAAACCAGAACGAATAACCAGAACCTATAATCTTGTAACTGGTCTCTCAGATCATAACATGGTTCTTGCTGTCAGAAAACTCACTAAAAAGCGACTACGTACAATATTTTGGAGGAGTCGATATTGACAAACCAAATTTTATTATTCCCAAATCAAAAAATGAGGAGTTTGAACATTACTTAGAGAATCAAAATTGGGAGCAGCTCATGTCAATAAACGAAGTAGATGATTGTTGTAACTTTATAACTGCAACAATTACTAAGTCCATAGAAAAATTTACAAAGCAAATTAAAAGTAGACAACAGAAGATTAACCTACCATGGTTAAATAATGAAATAAGAAAACTTATGAAGAGGCGAGACTCTGCATTGAAAACATCATTAACCTCTAAACTGCAAAATGATCACCTTGTGTACAAAAGTTTAAGAAATAAAGTGGTACAAGAGCTGCGAAAATCAAAAGTATCTTATTACAATAAACTGATAGATCATGCAAAGGGTAACAACAGTTCCCTATGGAGGCATTTAAATAACTAATAAAAAAAATGTTCAGAAGGGGGTAAAGGAACTTAGAATCAATGGCAAGACCATCAGTGACAAGGCTACATTGGCAAATGAATTTAATTCATATTTTGTGGGCTCTGTGGAAGACTTGACAAAAAACTTTGTGCCGCCAAATGTGCTCAACAACACGAATTCAATACTTCCAACAGATTCTTTTCACATCGATGAGGTAAATGAGGAGTTAATTGCTGGTATTGTTAAAACACTGTCAAACTCAAAAACTAATGATATCTACAACATGAGCACCTCCTTTCTCAAAACGCACAGCAAAATATTAATCAAACCACTGACTCATCTCATTAATCTCTCCATTAGGTCTAGTACATTTCCATCTGGCTGGAAAAAAGCTGTCGCCATACCAGTTCATAAATCAGGCAGTAAAGACGATATATGCAATTACCGCCCAATCTCTATCTTACCAGTCCTGTCTAAGGTTCTTGAAAAAGTTGTAGCTACACAGCTGATAGACTACTTACAAGACAGTCAACTCCTTCATCACATCAATTTGGTTTTAGACCAGGATACTCAACAGAAACAGCAAATTGTTGCCTTATTGAAAACGTCAAACAGTCCTTGGACAGGGGTAATGTGGTAGGAGCTGTTTTTCTAGATCTCAAAAAGGCTTTCGATACTGTAAACCACAGTTTGCTTTTATCCAAAATGGTAACTTTTAACTTCTCCCCAGATACATTAGAATGGTTTGCATCTTATCTCCAGAATAGAGAACAGTGTGTAAAAGTTCACCAGGATAAATCCTCATTTTTAAACAACCGCATGGGTATCCCACAAGGGTCCATTCTTGGTCCATTACTTTTCAGCATTTTTATTAATGACTTGCCGTTACACTGCTCAGCTGCAACATGCCAACTTTATGCAGATGATGCAGTTATTTACACAGCTGCCAAGACTCCAGCACAGGCTGCAGATGTACTGTCTACAAGTATGGTTGATGTCCAAGAGTGGCTCCTCCAGAACCATCTATTGCTAAACCTTCAGAAAACAGTCTCAATGTGCTTTTCAATCAAAAAATGTAACCTGCAACGTTTTAAAGTTAATATACATGATCATGACATCAGTTTAGCTACAGAATTCAAATACCTTGGCATTGTACTAGATCCTCAACTCAAATTTAATCTTCATATAAAGAAAATTTCAAAAACAGTAAAAAAAAATCTGAACTGCTTTAAATTAATTAGATATTACATACCTTACGAAGCAGCTGTACTGTATATGCATTCTATGGTTTTTTCTCATATATCATACTGTTTGACAGTCTGGGCTCAAGCAGCCCCTTCCACAATAAGACATATAGGTTCATTATATAATCAAACCCTAAAAATCTTGGACAAAAAGCCCATTAGGTGGCATCACTGTAATGTTTTAAAAAAATACAACCTATTGAGTTTTGAGAGTTTCATTGACCTCTGTTTTCTGAAATTAACGTTCAAATGTCTCCATAAATCAGCACCCGAGCCACTTGCTGGTTTCATCCAAAGACAGGACAGCAGCAGAGCCACCAGAAGTTCTGTTAACAATAACTGTAAAATATTCCACCGCAGAACCACATTTGGACAAACAGCATTCTCTATAAAGGGCAGTCACATCTGGAACACAATGCCAAATGAAATTAAAATAATAACGGACTTTAAAACATTCACTAAAAAGGTTAAAAACTGGCTGAAAAATAAACAAGAATGTACTCATGTATGAATTGATTGTCTACAAGGTGAGAGTGAATGAAGGGAAGGAATGAATGTGTTTGTTTATAGTGAGTGACGAAGGGAGGGAGGCCTGAACTAGGCAAATGTGAGTCAGGTTGTTATATTTGTGTATTTATAATATTTATAATATTTATAATTGTGTATTTATAATATTTATAATATTTATAATTGTGTATTTATAATCTTTTTGCATTGATGTATGTGGTTATTGTGTATTTTCTTTATTTCTTTTCTTTTTCTTTACTTGATTCTCTTTTCTAAAGCCCATCCAGGGACAAGAGTTGCAAATTAGCTAATAGCTATACACTCCATGTGCAACACATCAGATTGATTGTCATTGATTAATTGTCTATGTTTATTGCACTGTCCCTGTCAAATAAACTAATCTATCTATCTACCTTTTCCCCTTTCTGAAGAAACTCTCTAACAATGACTGTTTTTTATTCATTTTGGCTAACTAGCTTGCTAATGTCCAAGCAGTGTCAACAGTAATTAGGGCAGGATTAAGGAGGTTGTGGGCCCCTGGGCTAGAGCAGTTTTTGGGGCCCTCCCACATATTTATGGGAGTATGATTTGCAAAATGGCCATGTTAACATGCAAGGTAATAAACTGTTTATAATCGGATTTCTGGAGTTTTCTAATTATTAAAGTAGTCATGTAAAAACAATCAGATAAAAGGCAATTATTGTGTTACATAAAGTGAAATTATATTTAACAGACATAGTTTATTGTCCAATAATCCATTTATTCAGTGCATGTAAACATGTCAAATCCAATTACCATTTTCTGATTATTCCTAGTTATCAGATTATTGTGGCCATGTAGCTGGGGTCACTGATGGATCAGTATGACCTTCAAGGCCCTAAGTTACTAAAGCAGTGGCAATGGATACGGAACCGTACCCATAGAATTCTTGTTACAGATACGGCTCGAATCTGATTGGCCAGTACACTCTATTAATGCATACTGTATCTTAAAAGCAGCAGGCTACAGGTATGGAAATCTGAAGCATTTATTTGTTTCAAAATTTTAATCAGTGTCTGTTTACTACTACCTTTTTAACCTTACCCACTCCCAAATCCTAAGGCTAACCTCTTAATTTTAAGTCTAAATTTCATCTCATAGTAAAATGGTTTGGACAAGGTGCCAATAGCAAGATGCAAACCAGCAGCCTTCTGATCACAGGTACTATCTACCTAAGCCACAGCAGTAGTTGGCTTGGAGCTGATCTGAAAAGGTTTTGTCAGATTGTCAACTCTTCCGTACCAATAGACACTTCATATAGGGATACAGTGTCCATATTTATAGCCACTGCTAATTGATAAAGTGAATGACCACAAAGTTCTAGGCTTAGCTTGAATAGCAGAAAAATATAGCACCATCAGGACTAACAACCAACAAATATCTTGTATCAACCCACAACTTTAATTATGACAATGAAAAAACACACTCAGCTGGTGTTTTTTGTTAAAGGGTTAAAGCCAGAACAGGGTTTTTCACTACACAGAGGGGGAAAAAAAAAAAAAAAAACGTTACCAGACCAGTCTGCCCTACTGGGAAAACGGCTGCTCTTCTCCACGACCCAGGAGAAGAGCAGGTGATGTGTGCACAAACCCGATATTCATTATCTAATGACAGTTTTTACAGTGTTAACCTCATTCACTATCAATCTTTTAAAAGAATGATTCAAAATGAAAATATCCCAACAATTGTTTTGAATTAAATCTGCAATTTTGCATTCACCAGAGCAGACTAATGGAACTCTGGCTGATCAACAATAACATAACTGAAGGAAATTTTACAACTCCTGGACAAAGAGAAAGACTGGCATCACCTCTGAATTGTAGCGGACAGCTCTTATCCATGGCCAAGCAAGGCTGTGAAGTTAAAACCTCCTTTAAAGTTTATAAAAGTTAGTGTGCGCTGGATTTTTAAAAAAATCCTGCTCACGAAAGTAATTTTACAACATTTGGACTAATTTCTCTGATTTTTCAAAACGTTTGTAAAAGTTGGTCCAAACGCTATAGTGTGAACCCAACTTAATGGGGGGAAAAAATCGCCGTATATGCAGCAGGCAAAACAATCCAAACAGCCGTGGAAGGAGAAAATAGAAGCCATTGTCTTGAAACGTACTCACCATTTGGAAGTTGGTGATTGAAATGGAATTTGGAGAAAAAATGTTTCTGCTGTTTGTAGAAACGTTCAGATGGTCTGATATCAGCGTCCGTAATCTGGAAGCTCTGGGGTCCTTTTCTGGATCTGTGTTCCCAGTGTATATGACTGACAGACCTTCAGACAGTGGTTCTGCCAGTGCGTCCCATGTCAGCATTGTGAACATGTCATGTCAAACATGACAAGATGTTTGTCAAACAGTTGTGACAGTAAAGTTGACGCTGTCTGGCTGTATCACAACTTAAAAAAAATCCTGTCAATTTAGGAGTCTTTTTTTAAAACCTCCTTCTCATGTTCCTGTTTTTCTTTCTTCTTTTCTGTCTTTTGGACACCGCTGTCTTACATTCATTCATTAATTTGTCCATGGATTCACGACCAGCCCACGTCCAACCGTAATCAGGTCATATGTCAACTCTTAACCAATTAAGTTAAGCAGGCGGGACAGACGTACACCTCAACAAATGAAAAGTGGATATGACAAAACAAACCATCCAATAAACGTTGGGCATGGCAGAATCAGCCGAGAAAAAAAAGAAAAGAAAAAAAGTGTTTCTTTCGGGGCCCCAAGCAAGCCGGGGCTCCTGCCCCAGTAAGCCCTCTTGATAATCCAGGGCAGACGGTAGTTGTTGACTGAAGCAGGGGTGTCAGGACCACGCAGAAGCATAGAGACAGACACATCAGGTACTGAAGAGACAAATTATCCAGTAATTTTTTCATAATAAAACAACCGGCAGACTTTTTTATTCATTGTATAGAGGAACAGAATAAAATATTTTTTCTCTGCGGCCCTCCGCGACCTGTTACTGTGGCCCACGACCCGGTGATTGTGGACCACTGCCTTAATACCAATGTGAATGTCTTCTGTTATATGAATTGATTTAGTAGGTAGGTATGCACAAATTTATTAGGTGAACATTATTTTTCAGACCTTTTGTGTTTTCATTCATGTTTTAATATGCACAAAAGAAATCCTAAATGGAAGAATGTAAGAACAGATTAAACCCCACTGCAAATGTAGGTGCTTGGCAGGGGTGGATTAACTATATGGGAATATGAACCCAACCATGAGACACTTAAAATTTTCAATTGTGAAAATGGGCCTGGTGCTTTCAATTTTTTTTTTTTTTTTTTGTTGGTTTGTTTTTGTTTTGTTTTGCTGTGAACTTGAATGCAATCTGCAGTTACACAACAGAGCCACTAGAGGGCGGGCTCTTTTGTTGCAGTCTAATGTGCATGTGCAGTGGTTAAAGGGTTAAAATGGAGAAGATTACCCCCATATTTTGACATTAAAACAGTTTAAACTCAGGTGGACTCTTCCTTTATTGCCATCCACAGGTCATCAGAGGCTTACTGAAGTACTGGCCAAAAACCTGCAGTCAAAAAGAGGTGAGAATTGTTTTATTGAATCACTCAAATCAGGCCCATGAACGCACTGCTTGTATTTGTACTGACAGTTTTCCTCTTGGCGGCGCTGCAGGTGATGTTTCTAGGCGAGCTGGAAGAGATTCTGGATGTCATCGAACCCACGCAGTTCGTCAAGATCCAGGACCCACTCTTCAAACAGATCTCCAGATGTGTCTCCAGCCCACATTTCCAGGTCAGTGACACTTCGTGCTCACGTGAAGGATGCTCAGACTCAGAAAGTTCACAAGTTGACGAGAACAGAAACTCTTCTTTACTCTGCAGTGCACAAAGATGTGTTTGACTCGGTGTTTGTGTGCCTCATCCCAGGTTGCAGAGCGAGCTCTCTACTACTGGAACAATGAGTACATCATGAGTCTGATCGAGGAGAACTCCAGCGTCATCCTGCCCATCATGTTTGCCAGCCTCTACAGGATCTCCAAAGAACACTGGAACCCGTGAGTATATTCAGTCACAAATATCCAGATGTTTTTAGTAGGCTTCTAAATGTGATTTCCACACTAATCCTAAAACCAAAGAAAACATTTCAGACAGAATTAAGTTTATAATTAATATGAAATCTGGATCAAGAGAATGCATGTATTAGTTTTCTTAAAAACTTTAAGAAACAGAAGGCTGGACAGAGAAGTAGTTTATTGCCCTCACAAATGAAAGACAAGATCAGGATTATTTAAGATGGTAGAGCCACAAGCATGCAGTTAGGTCAGGCATTGGTTTGTCTGCTACTGGTAACCACGGAACCCTGCACTACCTGCCTCATGGGTCGGAGCCTGTGACTGAACCGGTGTTCCCTATCTAAGCGAAAGCTGGGATGAGAACGGTGAAACTGGTGAAACTGGCCGTCCTGGCAGAAAAAAAATACAAGATCTGTCACAAGGTCTGTGGCGGGCAGACCACTCCCAGTTTGTGGTCTGTGGCATCAGCAGAGGGCGGATATAAGCAGACCTATCTACCAACCAACCACTGCACCATGGCACCAGTGCCAGCATGTCTTGGCCTGTCCTTGACTCTGGTCGAAGCAAAAGCCAGTGCTATTGAACCACATTTGCACGCAGTTTTGTGGTAGTACAGCAAAGGAACTGAAGTCTCATACCGGCTTGAGTGGCGTTTGGGTTGACATTGGTAAGTGAACAACAGAGCAGTTTGGAGAACCCACATCACACTTGTACCAAAACTCTCGAACAATCTTAGAGACAGAGGGATGAGCTGACAGAGCTTAAACCCATTTATCAGTTTTCCAACAAACAGACTCTTGGATAGGATTGGCAGTTTGGCTTTTTTCACTTACTTTTTTGCTCATGTCTAAAGAATCATAAGGTGGCATGCAAGTTTGCAGCACCTCTGTCATTAAAAACTGTTATGCACTTAAGCTTGGCTTTTATGATGTCATTGTGCTTGACTTGTATAAGGACAATAAATCTATATATCAAGGAGCAAAAGAAGAAAAGAAAAATACAATAAAAACTTCAACAGCTGACTTGCAGACACATTTTGACTAGGGAAGGGAATTTTCCCATGATATCATCATAATACTTGACACAATACAATAATAATAATAAGAAGCCATCTCTGTTGTCATTCAGGCCATACAGCCAGTCATGTACAATAGAACAAAATTACATTTCTCCTATCTACAGTGTTCATCATGTGTAGAATCAGAGGGGTCGCTGCCATGCAAGGCACCACCACAAACAACGTCTCCTTCCCCCATTCTATTACGCCGAGCACCAAACTAGAAGGCGGGAAGTACCATTTTTATATGGTCTTTGGTCTGACCTAGCCGGGACTTGAACCCCAAACCTCCCAGTTGTGGGGCGGACACTCTATCAACTAGGCTACCACTAGGCTACCACTCCATATCATATCACAAGATTGTGATATGTTAAGTATTACATCATCATTTATTATGATTTCCCATCTCCTATCATTTTCTTGTCTGACTCCATTTAGTGGACCATCAGATAAACTGAAAAATCAGTTTTTACCCCCCGCCGGTCGAAGCCCAAAGGGGGATTATGTTATGGGTCAGTCCGTCTGTCCGTCCCACTTTTGTGAAATTAACGCCTCCTACAGTTTTGGTCTGATTATTTTGAAACTTGGTACCATGGTTTGATATGCTGTGATGATGTGAATATTGCAATTTCACTCTCATCAGATGACCTTGAGGTCAGAGGTCAAATTTTCCCTAAATCTTCTAAACACAGTAACTACTGAAAGAAATGATGTAGTTGTATCTGATACACATATTGTACAACTTACACTCTCACCTAACTATGGGTTTGGGGTCAAGGTGTCAAAGGTCAAAGTTAACATTGCGGTTGCACTATGGAAAATGGTAAATGCTACATTTACTATTACTATAAAATGAGTAAAGCTAGGGCCACCAAACTTGGTACACAGGCTCACCCTGTGACCCTGAAGTGTGACTGTGGTTTTGGGAAAGCAAGTCAAAGGTCAACATCAAAATGGCTTATAAAATGTATCTCAACAACAAAGACAGCTGGGGTCACCAAACCTGGTACACAGGTTTACTCTGAGACCATAACCTCTGACTACAGGTTTGGGGTTCAAAGGTCAAGGTTGGCACTCCCTATGAGCTCTCACTATAGAACGTGTAAAGCTCTCTAGGGTCACCATACTTGTTACACTGTCACCTTGGGATCCTGACCTACAACTATGGGTTGTCCATCCATCCATCTTCTACCGCTTTTCCGGAGGTCTGGGTCGCGGAGGCAGCAGTTCAAGCAGAGTAGCTCAGACTTCCCTCTCCCCAGCCACCTGGTCCAGCTCTTCAGAGAGGATACCAAGGTGTTCCCAGACCAGCTGGGAGACATAGTCTCTCCACCGAGTCCTGGGTCTGCCCCGGGGTCTCCTCCCAGTGGGACGTGCCCAAAATACCTCAAGTGGGAAGCGTCCAGGAGGCATCCTAATCAGATGCCCATACCACCTCAACTGACTACTTTCAATGTGGAGGAGCAGCGGTTCTACTCTGAGCCTCTCCCGGATGACTGAGCTCCTCACCCTGTCTCTGAGGGTGAGTCCAGCAATCCTACAGAGAAAGCTCATTTCAGCCGCTTGTATCTGCGAGCTTGTTGTTTTGGTCATTACCCAAAGCTCATGACCATAGGTGAGAGTAGGAAGGTAGATTGACTGGTAAATCAACAGCTTTGCCTTAGTACTCAGCTCCCTCTTCACCACAACAGACCGGTACAACATCTGCATCACTGCAGATGCTGCTCCGATCCGTCTATCAATCTCTCGCTCCATTCTCCCCTCACTCGTGAATACTAGTGAGGGGAAGTATACAAGTATACAACTATGGGTTGTATATTTGTGGATTTTGATTTGTATATTCATGGCTTATCATAATTTGGTTCTGCCACAGTTATTATATTGTTGAAAATTGGGCTCCGTCAGTAAGTATTGGGGTCTTCAAAGAAAACACACTCGCCTCACAGTGCTCTTGTTCATTTTATGGTATCCAAAAATTGAGTTTGTTTGCAGCTCTTATTAATATTTTTCATTAAATATCACAGTACTGGTGTCACTGAATCGACACAATATTGTCACAGCAACGTATCGCACTATTACACTGTATGGATTTTTTTCCTCACCACCACCGTTTGAGTTCTTTCTTCTTTACTGTGGCACATTGAAGTTCTTATTTTTATGAAACATCCTTGGATTAAAATATTTTGAATTTAAGTACTTAATATTTGTATTGTGAGTAAATGCTCTGATTTGATGAAAGAAGAATGAAAGAAAAACGTGCCAGACAGTCAAATATTATTCTCACAAGTGACTGAGCAGCACACACAGTAAAACTAAAGAAATAGTGTTCCATTCAGAATATTATTGACCGTGTCCACGTTGCGTAGAGCTGTCACCTTTCTGTTTTTAACATAAGGCTGGAGAAGCTGTCACAGTGTAAAACACTGCTGTTAACTGTCTGTCTCTCATAGTGGCTCTGTCCTTCCTTCCGCCAGGGCGATCGTGGCGCTGGTGTATAACGTACTGAAGGCCTTCATGGAGATGAACAGTACCTTATTTGATGAACTCACGGCCACTTACAAGTCAGACCGCCAGCGGTAAGAAGCTGCTTCTGTTCACCTCTCCAACACTGACAGGAGATTCATAAACGATGTGATAGTCTGTGACGCCTGCAGGGAGCTGCTCAACACATTACAGGGGCGTACCCATGCACACGGTGCTCCTGTAATCCTGTTAACATCAGGATTAATATTAAACGTTGGTTTAACAGAAGCATTTCTAAATGTCACTTTTAACGGCTCAGCAGAATAGAGAGAGCAGCACTGACAACTTAGAAATAATTTTGGAAACATTTTTTAGTTCATTCCCG
The DNA here is from genome assembly GCA_020510985.1 of Pholidichthys leucotaenia. Lineage (NCBI taxonomy): Eukaryota > Metazoa > Chordata > Actinopteri > Cichliformes > Pholidichthyidae > Pholidichthys > Pholidichthys leucotaenia. The sequence continues at coordinate 60,764,740 of CM035842.1, forward strand.
GGGAGCCAAATTGCTGCTCCTCCTGGGCAATTGCCTCGATGCTCATCAAACTCAGACGCAAGGACCCTCAGGAGGATCTGCCTCCAGGTTGTGCTCAAGGTCAGGAGATCTGGGCACTTACGGGGGGGGGGGGGGGGGGGGGGGGGGGAGTTCATAGGGGTCAAATTTGACCAGATGTGGTTTATTTTTCAACCGCAGGGATGCGAGCACTGCAACACCGATTGAAGAAGATTGTGGACCGAAGGGGAGACGATGTTGAAAATAAACCACATTTGGTCAAATTTGACCACAATGAACTTTTCAGTGCTCCTCGTATGTAGGTAATTTCAGAAAAATCGCTACTTCTCCGAGGCCACTGACCTTGACCTTAAGCACAGCCTAGACGGGTCTGCAGCTAGGCTGTGCTTAAACACTCTGCTAACGGTAGCTAAGTGCCGTTGGGCAAGGAGTTATCCCAGCTAATAAGCTATAGTAAAATAAGTTAAAATACCTTCTAAGAATGAGATATATGGTCACGTGTTGGTAAGTGATCCAGCTGGAAACATGGATGTCTGGTGGGAGTGAGTGGATATTAACCATAAAATCTGACCTCGAGCAAAGCTGTCTCCAGCGGGCTAATCTTTCGGATTATCCCCTTCAGTCTGATGCCAAGCTAATGCTAACTGCCCAATCTCCCCAACCATGAAGCCCAAAATATAATAAGACAAAATGAAAGATAAATGAACAATTATGGATTCATAGACCAGGTGGAAACAGAAATGCCTAGTCTGCTGACTAGAATTGAAATAAAATAGCCATAAAAATTGGTCACTATGCTAACTCTGTAGTAACGCTTTCACTGTGGGTTTATATGATTACGGGGATCCTCCACCATCGTTAGAATGGATGGGGAGGAAATCATTCCAGAGAGCTGATGTCACACCTGGAACCAAATCGAAGCTGTTCATTTAATGAGGTACTGAGGCTAGGCCAGAACCCTAACAAGGGGACATGAGGGTTTTTTTTTTTTTCCTGTAGCCACTACAGATACCAAAATAGATGTGCAAAAGCAGTTCTGTTGAATGAATTAATTTACAGGGGAAGATTGAGAAAGCTGAATGAATAAATGGATGAAAAAGTTTTTAAAAGCACCCCCATCCTCCATGTTGCTTGTGTGCTCCAGTGAGAAGAAGAAGGAGAAGGAGCGGGAGGACCTGTGGAAGAAGCTGGAGGACCTGCAGCTGAAGCGGGGCCTTCGGGCAGACGGGGTCATCCCAACTTAACAAAGACAGCGCCGCGCTCCCCTCTGCCCCTCCCCTCCCCCGGCCCCCGTCCTCCATCCTGACCCCAACTGTCCCGCCCTCCACATCAACCATGTCTGCCCAGAGCTCCTGATACAGGCCGTCGTCTGTGGATCGTCACGGAGCGCTCGCTGGTTTCTTAATTGTTTCCTGTTTTTTTCTTTTCTTTTTTTTCCACCGTTGACTCTATTATGTTTTTTTCCCTCCTGTGTTTGTGCGACTTACTTTACAGTAGATTCATCACGTCTGTTTTCATTACTTCAACAGCACTGTAAATAATTGTTTTTTTTTCTTTTTTCCCTGAAACTGATATTATTGCAAACAGAAAACAAAACAGTAATGACAATAAAAAAAGACGAAAAAATATAAAAGGAGAAAATGACTTGTGTGGGAGGGGGATTGAAACAAAAAAAAGAACTTTTTGGACTGTAGAACATGAAATGAACTCTTGGAAAACAAAAAAAAAAAAAAAACCAACAAAAAAGAGAGGATAGATTGTTCTGTTTTATTTTTCATCCATGTTGTTTTTCTTCTGTACCGTCCCAGATGTCATTTTCATTTTTCTGCTCGTCCTTTTTGCTTTTCCACTCGTTGCCTCCATCTTTTGGCTCTCTTCCAGCTTCCTCTTGCTGCCTCATGGGATCCCCAAACTAAAAATAGTCCCTCCTCTTCCTCGGTGTATCTCACCCACCTGGCCACAAGCTCTTTTATCTTTTTTTTTTTTTTTCCTTAACTGCCACAAAAGTGAACACAAACACAGAAAAAACTACAAGAACAACACTATGAAAACATGCTAACCTTTCTTTTTTGTGTGTTTACATGCGTGTTGTGGAAGAAACAAAATTCTCATATATGCAGATGATGTGTCTTTATCCACGTCCTTTTGATTGCAAAGGGGGTTCAGTAATTTTAGATTAGCGGTGAAACCAAAGGTCCGACACCTCCGTAAGTGTTTTCTTAATAGGGGAACGTTCTACGCAACGTGAATTGAACATTGTTCTAATCAGTATTTGCATTTGTGCAAAAAAAAAAGTCAAGATATGCAAATGCCACATAAAACCTGAACACAAGATTGAACGAAGATGCACTTAAAATAATCATTTATCATACAGCAGGTCTTGGTCCTTCTCCTCACGTTGTTCAATGTTGAAAGCAGCTGTTTTAGCTCAGGTTTATTTAAAGCTGCAATAGGCAGAATAAGTTTGTTCAAAATTTAAAATAAATCCGTTTACCATTATTCTTTTAACAGTTTGTAGTACAGGTGGTTTGAGAGAACAACTACGCCCAACATCTCCTCTGGGCTCTGTTGCCCCTGCAGAAAGTTTCACCTCCGTGATGGTTTACTTGACCAATCACAGACTTCGTCAGTCAGAGGCTGCTCTATGGTGGCTCATACGTGTCGTACACGTGCACTTCTAGATGGGGATGGCTTGGAACTGCACGTGCAGATCCAGATGGCTTAGGACAGGGAAGAGAGGTGGAGCAGCAGGAGGAAGGCAGTATTGTTTTTCCTCAAATTCTACTTACTGCAGCTGTCAGGCTATCTTTGCTATTAAAGGGGTCATTTACTGCACTGTTTCCACATTATGACAGCTGCCACATGTTGTAATGAAATGTTTGTGACATACTTAGACCAAATTCCCTTTAATTCTTGCATTATTGTGAATCATCTTTTGCAGCCCTCCTCAGAATGACTTGTTTCATTGCATGTCTCTTTAAATGCCCAAGAGCCACAGTTAACTTCACCCTCACTTTTATATCACTTTTGCTAATCTTGGCTGGCAAGCTCCTAACTCAGATAGTGAGCCTGACCCAAGTAACGTAAATTCGTCTTAATGACCAAAATAAAGCATAACTGCTGGACAGGAAGTGTTACAGTGGTCAAGAGGATATGACCGGTCCCTGGAATACAGAAACATTCGTGAATGACTGAGTGGTGGCAGAAGGTGGGTAGCTAGCCACCTTCCATCTCTATTAAAGAAAACAAACTATAGTAAATTAAGCTAAAAAAAAACCCTGAGTCTTCCAATGGGGTGAATTTATAGAAAATAGCAATCAAGCTCATGCTAACAGTTTGATGTAGTTTCACGGCAAAAATAAAGCAAAAAAATAAGCCAGAATGATGCACGATGTATTAGTGAACCAGGTGTAACCAGGGATGTCTATTAGGGTGACTGAAAAGAAAATATAAACCGTGCTTGGTAAACCAACTCCCTAGTGGCACTGTTAGCTCGAGTGTGCAGCGTCGCCGCAATATTAGGCTGGCTCAGAAGAGAGCGTATGGGGGATGGTGGGTATGAAGGCTGGGCTTACCATGCTTATGACGTTTTATAGCAAACCCAGAAGAGTTAAAATGGCTCCTCACAGACAGAATCGATATAAAGGCTGCATGTGTTTTAAGAGAAGTATTTTTTTTAAAAATATTTTTGTGTATAATCACGTAACCATTACACGGATTTCAGAAGGTTAAAATCAACAAAAACAATTTTTCAGTCAATGACCCCTTTAAGGACAAAAGGAGAGGTGTAGGGTACGCACATCCACAAACTTGACGCTGGATCATAAAGAGGATATAGACCAAAAATAATCCACATCATGCAATGGAAAGCTCACGTGAACTTTAGGAAGGCAAAGCAACGCTCCGGTCTAGCAGACCAATTTTGCGTCACAACAGCAAACAACACTTAAAACAAATTAATCTGCCCGAAATGAGAGTTGGCTAGCTCTGCTTCTGATTGGTCCAGGTCAAGAGCATGCCGATTCTTTTGTACCTCTACTATTAAGCCAGTAGAAGCCCCACACAGACCGATGATCTGAACAGCAAGTGGATGGAGGTGGTTTGCTCAAGGCCACAGATAATGTCCCTGAAATTAACATGCTGGTGATATGATCATCCTGCTGCCATACAGAGGCAAACTTGAATATAATCAAATGTTCTATTTCCACTGTTATTCTTTACTCAGCTGACTATTCTACAGTAGCAGATGTGTTGATAAATGCCAATTAAGGGGAAATATTACCTGCTCACTGGACCAAATTGCAATTTAAAGCAAACCTTTACTCTTTAATTTTCCATCTATTATTGTACTCCTCTGGAAGATGTGAGGGTGAATCGGCTGAATCCACACTACGCATGTAAACACACTCATTTCATCCCCCATCCCCCCCCCCCTTCCTTCCCCCAGTATCGGACGACCTTTCATCACTTGATTTCCCCCCCCTTCTCTTTAAACCCTCCCTCCTACCAAACACGGCAGGTATCATGATGGAATCAGTCTGGCACTGGTACCGTCACGGGGATTAAAAACTTTTTTAAAAAGACAAAAAAAAAAAAAAAAAAAAAAAAAAAGGACACATGAATAGTCTTCAGAAGAGCGCCAACAATCTTCCTCCTGTTGTGAAAAGACGAGCGCCCCGTACCATCACCACCTCTGCACCTTTCCTCCCTCTGCCCACCGGGGGGCGCTGCGTTGACTTCACAGTATTAACAGCAAACAGTGACAAAAAAAGAGACAACTCTGTACATTGTTATTGAATGCAGTACACTGATAATCTTGTATCTTGTAGTAATTTAGCCTATTTTTTTTGTTTTTGTTTTGTTTTTTCGCTTAGGAAACTGTGGAGAGGAGTATCCAGTATATAAAGAGGTATTACGGAACAAGACTTCCTGGTATTTATGATAGTGTGCCCCCCCCCCCCCCCCCAGTTTAGTCTTTTTTTTTTTTTTTCCTCTCTTCTGTCTCACAACTTCCTCTTGATTTTTATCTGATTTTGGATATTTTGATGAAGTTTCTTTTGACCATTGGATATTTTTTTTTTTTTTAATTTGGGGAGGGAGGGTGGGTGGATAGCAAGGGGGGGGGGGTGGAGAATTTGGAGGGGGGCGGAAGGGAGGCGAGTGCAGGTAGACAGGAAGCTCTAAGCAGACCACTTTTGCCCCATCGGGAATCTTTGACCATGACCCCCCCCCCCGCAGAATTAATGTGTGCTTGAGAATGGCCTGGAAATGAAATTGAAAAAGCGATTTAAAGAAGGAAAAAAAAGTGATTTAAAAGCTGGAGAAAAAAAGATGAAAAAGGGTTGGAGAAATACAAATGTTTAATTATTTTAAAAAAATAAAGAGATATTAAATTAAACCTGTTTTGTGATAAAGCTCAGATGCTGAAATGTTTCATTTTGAAGCGTTGATGGGGGGGGGGGGGTTGTGTGTGTATGAACATGGGTGAATGTCAGAGTACCAGGCCTTAAAAAAATAACTTCCCAAAGATGCTGGGATAGGCTCCGGCAGCCCCCCCCCCCCCCACCCCCAAGTGGTTGAGAAGATGAATGAATGACGTCTACTAGCACAAGGGTTAGCAACTTCTGCAATGGCATTTTGAGCTAATTTTAGCCAGGAGAAAAAGCTACAAAATATATTAGAATCTTATAATAAAGGTATAACCATCAGTCATTTCTAATAGGCAGTTTTTTCCTCTTCAGTTTGCAGGTTTTTTTCTTGCATGTGTATTTTTTTTTTTTTTCGTTTTTTTGTGATGAACTTGTGATGACCCCAAAATAATTAACAGTTTTATAATGCCCTTCTGCCATGTATGAATCTTGCTAGAGGTTTACAAGAAGTCTTCTGGCATGGTTGAAGTCTCATGCTCATATACAAATATGGACAAATTTGTTGGTACCCTTCCACAAAAACACAACTATGCTGTGGGCTACAGTCCCATGAACCTTATACTTTTTAATAATATTGACAATTGTGGTCACAGGAACATGAAGCTACTTGGAGGTGGTCTTACAGCCTTTACCTTTAACATGGTTTTCTATTATCTTCTTTCTGAGCTCCTCAGACGCCTCTCTCCTATGCTCTGGTCCATGTTCATGGTGGTGCATGCAATGATGGAAAATTACCCAGTCACTTTTTTTTCTTCCCTTTGAATAGGCTGATTGGCTGATGAAAAGCTTGAAGGCACCTGTGATACTAATTAAGATTGACAATGATTGCCGCAAAAGATGGCACCACAAAATATTAAATTTAAAGGTACAATCTTTTTGATCCATGCCATTTTAATTATATAAAATATTCAACTGAATTGGGTTAAATATAAACAGAAGAGGATGCCATTAAACTTTTGTCAGTTTCAGGTTAGTTCAGAGATGCTATAGTTGTTGGGTTTTTTGTTTTTGTGAAATGGAATTGACAGATTTGTCCACGTCTGTATTCCTATTAAATTCACTAAGTTCAAGGGTTCATATATGAAGCACTGGGTCTCTAAGGAGTTTTTTAATGTTCAAGGAAGATGGTTATTGCAATGGCAATATTGATGACTGAGTCGATATTGAATTGACTCGCGACCTTTGTGACTCAGAAATAAATCCATCCATCTTCTACCGCTTATCTGGGGATCCGGGTCACAGGGGCATCAGAATAGCCTAGACTTCCTCCTGGTTCACGTAACACCATGAGTTCCTCCAGTAGGCCCAGGTGGTGGGCCTACTGAAGGGTGGACCCATGTGCCTCCTGTGGGTACACTGCATCCTTGATGCAACATTTTTCATGGGGATCCACTAGACCACTCTTCATCTGGCCCTTCACCCAAGACCAGTTTGCCTTGGGAGACCCTACTAGGGGCAGGTTGCCCCCGACAACAGCTCCTTGGATCATTCAGGCACTCAAACCCATCCACCACGATAAGGTGGCGATCCATGGAGGCATCAGAATTAAATCCTTTCTTTTAACTGATGACTGGGTTTTTAAGTTGTGCAAATTGTAAATTTGTAGCTTTTGTGAACTTGATTTTATTTCTTGCAGGCTTTACTTTGTATTACAGTTTTGCAATTATTTTGGTAATTTTTTTCCTCTTAGATTTGCTTTAACCCACCTGGCATGGGATTACCGGGGCTCCGCCCCGAAGCCATTCCTGAAAAAGGGGCTCTATGGCAAGTGTCTGGTGGCTGAGTTTGTGCTCATGGGACCTGGCCGGGCTCAGCCCAAAGGAGCTACATGAATCTGCCCTCCAGTGGGCTCACCACCTGCAGGGGGGGACCATGAGGGTATGTTGCTATGCGAATCAGGTGGCGGTCGAAGGCAGAGACCCTGGTGGTCTGATCCTCGGCTTCCTAAACTGGCTTTTGGTATGTGGAATGTCACCTCTCTAGTGGGGAAGGAGCCTGAGCTGGTGCATGAGGTTGAGAGATACCGGCTAGATATAGTCGGGCTCACCTCAACGCACAGCTCTGGTTCTGGAACCAGTCTCCTGGGGCCTCATATACAAAGGGTACTTACGCACAAAAACATGGCGTACGTCCTTTTCCACGGAAAATTTCAGCTGTATCCAGAATAAAATGACCGTGGAAATATGCGCAGCTTCACGACAACTTTATGGCTGGCGTACGTACATTTCTACTGTTATTGGTCCATTGGCGACACTTAGAGATGATGTTGGGAGACTGATGACGTGAAAATGATTGTACACACCAGAGACACATGATGACAAAACATCCAAGTGTGCGCAATTAGATGAGTGGATATAAAAGCAAGCGCAAAGAAGTGCAGAAAATGCCTCTGACAACAATGGCGTTTGCATTAGAGGATACTGCAAATCGTGCAGTGAGAAGAGAAAGGGTATTTAGGGACAGACAATTCTCTGGCTCAGGATGATGACTGGCTTGTCAGCCAGTTTAGGTTTCCACAGGCAGTCCTTGTGGGAACTGTGTTCAGAGCTACAGCCACTCTTGGAGTGCGACACGGCGAGAAGCCGTGTGCTGCCCGTCCCAGTGCAGGTGCTGACAACACTGGGGTTCCTGGCAACAGGGGCATTCCAGAGGGAGCTGGCAGACCGATCAGGAATTTCCCAGTCGACCCTGAGCCTAGCTATGCCAGCTGAGCGGGATGGCATTATCCGGCTGTCACCCAGGTACATCATATTCCCATACAATGCAGTTCAACAGGCCAACATCAAAGCACAATTTGCAGTGAGAACCAGTTTTCCTTATGTAACTGGAGCTATCAACTGCACACACATTGCTATGAAATCATTTTCACAAGATGAATATATATGTGTAAACAGAAAACATTTCCATTCTATCAATGTACAAATTATATGTAATGTGCAAATGTGACTAACCAACATTGTTGCAAGGTGGCCTAATTCAACGCACGATTCATTCATTCTAATGAACAGCATTGTTGGGAACAAACTACAAGCTGCCACTGTGTGGGATGGGTGGCTTCTTGGTGAGTAAATTCACGTAATTGTCCTAAATAACCCACTGCATGTGCAGTGTGCCTGTGCACCCCCAAATATCACCCTGTCTTCAAGGCTTCATTACAACTCAGTGGTTTGAGTAAGTGACTTCCTTTTTTTGCTGATTAAACTACAGTTTCAGAGCATTCTACCAAGCCCCCAGGTGCCTCTGTGTACAGTAGTTATGTCAAACACATGCGTATAGTTTGAAATGCAACAGTCTCACCCTTTCCCGGGCACACTTCATTCATTTAGTAGAGTGTGTAATCCATGTCAGTTGTATATAACTATAAAGGATGAGATTTGCATATTGGACATAAAATATGTACTTGTCAAGTCTAATATGATTTGCTTTCAATTGACAGGTGACCGTGGCTACCCACTAAATAGGTTCACATTGTCTTTTTTTTCATCACAGTTTTTCTTTATTCAACGAACTGATCCACCCGGCCGGTCACAAATCACAGTGATCAGCTGACGCTTCTGAGGATGACTGCAGATATTAGTCGAAACATGTCAAGGTTAAACAAACTTCTCCTCATCCCTGTCTGAATAAAGGAAAACGGTAAACTAATCTTATAGGGCTGTGAGCAGGCTGTATTTTTACCTGTATCCAGTGCAAATGCTGGAGGACAGCGTGCCAAACAAAATGTTCTTATGCACCTCTACCTCATTCAGGAGCACCTCCATCTCACAGTCTGTGAAATTCTATTCAATCCATTATTTTTGACCGTGGATGCAGGAGAATCAAATGTGCAGGGCTTGTATATATCCATTTGTATACCTATTTGCATCTAATTGCATATTTAAATGAAGACGTGTCAAGGGAGGAGTCTGGTATTTCCTCACGTGCATTCAATTTCAAGTAGATTGGGATGTACTAATGAAATGTACTTGGATTCCTGCATACGTACCATTTCATACATCTGGATTTTTCTTTGTTTACAGTGTTTTCTTGATTTAAAATGTACATCATCTTTCAGTAGGAAATCCATTCAAGTCTTTGTACATGAGGCCCCTGGAGAGGGACAGAAGCTTGGCCTACTCTGAAGTTGCCCCGGGTGAGCAGCAGCGAGCAGGGATAGGTATTCTTGTATCCCCCAGCTTGCTGCCTTTACATTGTAGTTTTCCCTAGTGGACGAAAGGGTTGTCTCCCTGTGCCTTCGGGTTGGGAAACAGGTCTTTGACCATCATTTGTCTATGCACCAAATGATGGTTCAGAGTACCCACCCTTTTTAGAGTCTCTGACTGGGGTGCTGGAGAGTGCTTTTCTTGGAGACGCCGTTGTCCTACTGGGGGACTTCAATGCACATGTGGGCAACGACAGTGAAACCTGGAGGGGTGTGATTGGGAGGATTGGCCTGCCCGATCTGAACCTGAGTGGTGTTCAGTTATTGGACTTCTGCCAACCACAGTTTGTCCATAATGAACACCATGTTCAGGCATAAGGGTGTCCATATATACACCTGGCACCAGGACACCCTAGGTCACAGGTCGATGATCGATGTTATTATCGTGTCATCAGACCTGCGACCATACAGTGGATATAAAAAGTTTACACACCCCTGTTCAAATGCCAGGTTTTTGTGATGTAAAAAAATGAGACCAAGATAAATCATTTCAAAACTTTTTCCACCATTAATATGACCTATAACCTGTACAATTCAATTTAAAAACAAACTGAAATCTTTTAAGGGGAAATTTTTTTTTTTTTTAAATAACCTGTTTGCGTAAATATGCACACCCTGTTATAACTGGGGATGTGGCTGTGTTCAGAATTAATCACATTCAAACTCATGTTAAATGGGAGTCAGCACACACCTGCCACCATTTAAAGTGCCTCTGATTAACCACAAATAAAGTTCAACTGTTCTTGTAGGCTTTTCCTGACATTTTTGTAGTCACATCTTACAGCACAAGCCATGGTCCACAGAGAGCTTCCAAAGCATCAGAGGGATCTCATTGTTCAAAGGTATCAGTCAGGAGAAGGGTGCAAAAGAATTTCCAAGGCATTAAATATACCATGGAACACAGTGAAGACAGTCATCATCAAGTGGAGAAAATATGGTACAACAGTGACATTGCCAAGAACTCGATGTCCCTGCAAAATTGATGAAAAGACAAGAAAAGTGGTCAGGGAGGCTGCCAAGAGGGCGACTAGAACATTGAAGGAGCAGCAGGAATTTGGGGCAAGTACTGGCTGTTTAGTACATGTGACAACAATCTCCCCTCTTCTTCATATGTCTGCGCTATGGGGTAAGGTAGCAAGATGGAAGCCTTATTTTATGAAGAAAAACATCCAAGCCCGGCTACATTTTGTAAAAACACGTTTGAAATCTCCCAAACACATGAGAAAATGTGTTATGGTCTGAGGAAACCAAGGTTGAACTTCTTGGCCATAATTCCAAAAGGTATATTTGGTGCAAACACAACACTGCTCATCACCAAAATAACACCATACCTACAGTACAGTGAAGCATGGTGGTGGCAGCATCATGCTTTGGGGCGTTTTTTTTTTTTTTTCAGCTGGAACTGGGGCCTTCGTCAAAGTGGAGGGAATTATGAACAGTTCCAAATACCAGTCAGTGCTGGCAGAAAACCTTCAGGCTTTTGCTAGAAGGCTGAAGATGAAGAGTACACAGCCAAATCAACAAAAAAATGGCTTCAGCAGAAGAAGATTAAGGTTTTGGAATGGCCCAGCAAAGAATCCAGACCTGAATCTGATCAAACATCTGTGGGGTGATCTGAAGAGGGCTGTGCACAGGAGATGCCCTTGCAATCTGACAGATTTGGAGTGTTTTTGCAAAGAGTGGGCAAATATTGTCACATCAAGATGTGCCACGCTGATAAACTCCTACCTAAAAAGACTGAGTATTGTAATAAAAGCCAAAGTGCTGCAACAATGTATTAGTTTAAGGGTGTGCATATTTATGCAACCAGGTTATTGTGAGTTTTTTTATTTTTCCCCTTAAAAGATTTCAGTTTGTTTTTCAATTGGGTTGTATAGGTTATAGGTCACATTTGAACAGGGGTATGTAGACTTTTTATATCCACTGTATGTCTTGGACACTTGGGTAAAGAGGAGGAGCAGAGCTGTCATCTGATCACCACCTGGTGGTGAGTTGGATCAGATGGCAAGGGAGGATGCCATTCAGACCTGGTAGACCCAAACGTATAGTGAGGGTGTGCTGGGAACATCTGGCTAAGGTCCCTGTCCAGGAGGTCTTCAACTCCCACCTCTGAAAGAACTTCGACCACATTCCAAGGGAGTCTGGAGACATGGAGTCTGAATGGGCCATGCTCTCCACCTCCATTGTTGAAGTAGCTGCCCAGAGCTGCGGCCGCAAGGTTGTCGGTGCATCTCGTGGTGGCAACCTCTGAATCAGGTGGTGGACACTGGTGGTGAGAGAGGCCACCAAGCTGAAGAAGGAGTCCTATCGAGCTTGGTTGGCTTGTGGGACTCCAAAAGCAGCTGAGGTATACCGGCAGACCAAATGGAGAGTGGCTCGAGTGGTTGCTGAAGCAAAAACTCGGGTGTGGAAGGAGTTCGGTGAGGCCATGGAACGAGACTTTCAGTCGGCCTTGAACAGATTCTGGCAAACTGTCCAGTGACTCAGGAGGGGGAAACGGCTCCCTGTCCACACTGTGTATGGTGCGGATGGGGTGCTGCTGACTTCAATAGGGGATAACGTTGGACAGTGGAAGGAATACTTTGAGGATCTCCTTAATCCCACTGACATGCCTTCCACAGAGGAAGTAGAGCTTGAAGACGAGGGGGACGACTCACCCATCACAGGGACCGAGGTCCCCAAAGTGGCTAAAAAACTCCTCGGCTGGGCCCCGGGAGTGGATGAGATTCGCCCTGAGTACCTCAGGACTCTGGATGTTGTAGGACTGTCATGGTTGATACGCCTCTGCAACATTACGTGGCGGTCAGGGACAGTGCCTCTGGCATGGCAAACTGGGGTGGTGATTCCTCTCTTCAAGAAGGGGGACTGGAGGGTGTGTTCCAACTTCAGGGGGATCACACTCCTCAGCCTCCCAGGGAAGGTCTATGCCAGAGTACTGGAGAGGAGAGTCCGGCCATTGGTTGAACTTTGGATTCAGGAGGAGCAATGTGGTTTTCATCCTGGCCGTGGCACATTGGACCAACCCTTTACCTTCAATAATCTTGAGGGTTCGTGGGAGTTTGCCTAACCAGTCCACATGTGTTTTGTGGACTTGGAGAAAGCATTCAGCCATGTCCCTCATGGTGTCTTGTGGGGGGTGCTGCGGGAGTATGGGGTATCGAGCCTGTTGTCACGAGCTATCCGGTCCCCATACGACCATTGTAAGAGTTTGTTTTGTATTGTCAACACCCGGTCAAACCTGTTTCCAGTGAGAGTTGGACTCCACCAGGGCTGCCCTTTGTCACTGATCCTGTTCATATTTTTTATGGACAGGATATCTAAGTGCAGCCACGGAACGGAGGGTGTCATGTTCAGTGACCACAGGATCTCATCTCTGCTGTTTGCAGATGATGTTGTCCTGTTGGCTTCATCGAGCAATGACCTAGAGGTCTTACTGGGACGGTTTGTTACTGAGTGTAAAGCAGCTGCAGTGATGTGGCTGTTGTACCGCTCTGTTGTGGTGAAGAGGGAGCTGAGCTCTAAAGCAAAGCTGTCGATTTGCCGGTCAGTCTACATTTCTACCCTCACCTATGGTCATGAGCTTTGGGTAATGACCAAAAGATTGGGATTGTGGATACAAGCGGCTGAAATGATCTTTCTCCTTGGAATTGCTGGACTCACCCTTAGAGATAGGGTGAGGAGCTCAGTCATTCGGGAGAGGCTCAGAGTAGAACCGCTGCTCCTCCACATTGAAAGGAGCCAATTGAGGTGGTTTGGGCATCTGATCAGGATGTCTTCTGGACACCTCCCACTTGAGGTGTTTCAGGTACATCCCACTGGGAGGAGACCCCGGGGCAGACCCAGGACACGCTGGAGAGACTGTCTTCCAGCTAACCTGGGAATGTCTTGGTATCCTCTCTGAAGAGCTGGAGCAGGTGGCTGGGGAGAGCAAAGTCTGGGTTTCTCTGCCTGAGCTGCTGTCTCTGTGACCCAGACCTCCTGAGAAGCGGTAGAAAATAGATAGATGCATTTGCTTTTTGTTCAACTTGTGACTTGTTCTTCATAAATTTGCAACCTTTTTAGTTTATATTTTTGGGTGGATATTTCTCAGCAACAGTCTCTAGAAGGCTTGTAGAGACAGAGTAAAATGGATGCAGAAGTAGAAAAGTGCTGGAGAGCTGTGACTTGGAAAAGTATTTTCAGCAAAGCAGTGACCTGAAGCAACACAGAAATGGTTTAAAGACAACCAAATGAACATTATGGAGTGGCCAACTCAGAACTCAGTCCAGTAGAGAATTTGTGGCTGGACATTAAAATGGCTGTTCATAAGACGTCCTCGTGAAATCTGACGGAACTTGAGCAGTTTTACAAAGAAGAATGGAGTAAAGTTGCCGTGTCCAGATGTCCAAGCCTGATTGAATCTTTGCATACTCAGAGCTGTGATTGTAGCCAAACAGCTTAAATCCTTAAGGTGAATTTACTAAATACTGACGTGAAGGGAATGAATAGTTATACAATCACTTCCATCCATCCATCATCTACTGCTTATCTGGGGATCCAAGTCCCAGAGGCATTTGAGAAGCCCAGAATTCCTCTACCCAGTCACATCCTCTCGCTCTTCAGGGGGGATACTGAGGCGTTCCTAGGCCAGCTGGGAAACAGTCTGTTCAGCTTGTCCTGGGTCTGCCCTGGGGTCTCCTTCCAATGAGACATGCCCAAAACACGTCAAGTGGACTTGACACAATTATTGTAACGTTAGAAAACTTTTTCACTTTGATATTAAAGGTTTTTGTGACATTTTTATCAAAAAGCCAGATTATATTGACCAGTCAGTTTATGAAAGCAATAAAAGGGACATCAAAGGGAGTGAATATATAGGGACTGAACAGATCTAATTCAAAGCTGCCATTTTAATATGAAGAAAAGCTGAAACTATGGTGTTACTAATCACATCAGTTAAAACAAGCCCTCGTTAATGTTTTAAATATTTCCAAGTCTTTACATTTGCTTGAAAGGAGTGTATTGTCATGTTTCCTGTCATAAATTTCATTCAAAGTTGGGTTTAAAACATCTGAAATTTGAATGTCTTATGTGGACACCTTCTAATAACCACCTTTCATAAAAGTACATCTACTGGGCCATCTGCCTCTACAACTGAAGCTGGAGACAAAGACCGGCTCAGTCTTTTTATCATCCCTGTGATGACAAAGTGTTATCTCCAAAATGGCAAAATACTTGTGGTCAGCCAGATCGTGAGGGAGCGCTATCACTGAAGATCTAGACTTCAAACATGGCACAAAGATCCAGATGGCTCTCACAGAGGAAGTGAGGAAATCCACAACTTTCCTGCAGGAACCAGATAAATAAGCTACTATAGCACACCTCAAAGAGCTCACTGCTGCGCTGTCCATGCCCCAAAATCCACAGCTACTCACAACCACAGATATACACTTGGCCGTGGGAAGCAGTTGCTGCTTTATTAAAATGAACGGTTATTCATTCATCCATGAATTAAATTTAAAACTTACAAGATGATGCACAAGGATTATAGTTTACGTTTCAGTTCCAGAAACCTGTGGTACAATATGTGACCACCAGGGGTCAGGAGACTCCAGCAGTTTATTGTGTCTGCCTTCAGTCAATGAGATGCTGATACCATTTCTTTCAAAGTTTTTTACACAGTAATGTTGCTTCTGGGGAGCTCAACACAAACTCATGGCTACAGTCTTGATACACCAAAAACTTAAAGCTTCATTCTGAGATTAAGAATAGGAAGGTGAGTTCCTGTGTTGGTGTTTGGCTACATGGCGTGTTGTAGTGTGAGCTACTTATCTAATTGGGGTCAGCAGTCAAACACAACACACAAAAGGCTCTCTGCCCAACTTTGTCCCTGTGTCTGCTCCAGGTGTAATTAATGGAAGGTTCCTCATGCCTCAGTGCAGATTTGACTCTGAGCTCCCATATGGGAACAAGGCTTTGAACTACTGAGATCAGCACCATGGTTAATTAGTCCACACTGCTAAGTTACCTACAGTCATGTGAAAGAATGAGGACATCCTATGAAAGCCTATGTGTTTTTGGACATATGGATATTTAATATCAATTTTAACAATACTGGGAGATTCAAGTAATATAACTAAACAATTAAAACTGAAGAAAATCCTTTTTTAAAATTTTCTGTAAAATTTCTAAAAACATGCAGTTTCTGGTGAGGAATAAATTAGTAAACCCCCACATTTATTCTCACTTAAAATGGCTAAAATCACACAGGTGTATCACATCAGGTGCACATGATTAGATCATCATTACTCAGCATTTTGAAGGAGGCTTGTCCTATTTAAACCTCAGACATTTAGTTTGGTATGCTCCTGACTGTTGAAGTGAGAGTGAACACCATGGTGAGATCTAAAGTGTCTGAGGCCTTCAGAAAGAAGACTGTAGCAGCTTATGAGTCTGGTAAGGGATTTAAAAAGATTTCAAAAAAAATTTGAAATCAGCCATTCCACTGTTCGGAAAATAGTCTACAAGTCGATGACATTCAGAACAACTGCCAAGATGCCCAGGTCTGGCCGTCCAAGTAAGTGCACCCTGAGAGCAGGCCGCAAGATGCTGAAAGAAGTCTCCAAAAACTCTAAAATGTCATCACGGGACCTACAGCAGGCTCTTGCTACTGTTGATGTGAAAGTGCATGCCTCTACAATCAGAAAGAGACTGCACAAGTTTAACTTGCATGGGAGGCATGCAAGGAGTAAGTAAAATTTATTTATATAGCGCTTATCACAGAAAGAGTCACAAAGTGCTTCAAAATAAAATAAAACAATCACAAATACAACAATAAAGGCATTGAAAAACAAGTATAAAGACATTAAAAACAAAAAAACCCATAATTCCTAATCAAACTAAAAAGCCTGTTTAAACAGGAGTGTCTTCAGCTGCTTTTTAAAAGCGTCAGCAGAGTCTACTGAGCGCAAAGACAGTGGTAGAGCATTCCACAGTTTTGGTGCCACTGCCTGAAAGACTCTTATCACCTCGAGTTTTAAAATGGGTTTGAGGGACAGCCAGTAAAAGTTGATCCGAGGATCTCGGAGACTGTGAGGAGTTGTACACTTTAAGCAGCTTGGTGATGTATTTAGGGACCTGGTTGTGGGGAGACTTGAATAACGAAACCGAATTGTCTTTCATTTCAGTTTATTCAAGAAATCATTCCACTGTCTGCTCTTATTCTTGAGCAGCGAACAAAGAGAGTGAACACACCAAAGTTCTCTCATTTAAACCTTCTCACATCAAACCATTTCCCTCGCGGGGGAAATCACACATCTATATCAAAGTCTCTTTATTCACATTCATTAGCCTTTTATTTACATAACTCCCCCTTCTCTCTTCCCGAGCCTCAGTGGTCAGGAAGTCTTCTGTCCCCTGTCCTCCGCAGGGGGTCCAGGCTCTGTGGCTCCGCACCGCAGGGGGCTGGCTCTCCTTCATCGTGGTTAAATCACATATGCAGTGTCCAACATATACATGTCTCACAACACGGCCATATAACCCCCCCCCAAACGATGAAGAACAGACTAATTCCCAAAATTTAATAGCACCTTACTCACTACTGAATAATCAACACCAACATTCAGTCTGTGCGCCGCTTGGGCTTCAGCCGTCTGCCGAATCTGCTGTGCGTTGGCCCCGCCTTGCCTGCGGTGCTGTTCTGCTTCGGGTCTGTTGACTGAGGAAGAGAGTGGTTAATTGCCCTCTGCGGGGGCCTGCCTCGTCGAGGCGCCACCGCGACCGGTACAGACACGTCCTTCATGACAAAAGCAGGTTTTAGTCTGTCAATACTGACTGTCTCTTTTCTGTCCCCAAAATCTAGCACAAATTGCTTATCACCTGCCTCCAGCACTCGAAATGGCCCTTCGTAAGGTGGTTTGAGCGTTGCTTTAAGGGCTTCGCGCCTGACAAAAACGAAATCGGCATTTTTCAAAGCCTTGGGGACGAAAACTCGTGGAAAAGCGTGATGAACCGGACCCGGGAGCGTGTCTGCCCCCGTGCCAACTAACGGTCCCAGAGCAGAGAGAGGTGGGGGCTCTGGGTGCTCTGGTAAAAACTCGCCCGGCAGCCTCAGAGTTTGTGCGAATACCAGCTCCGCTGGGGAGGCGTCTAAGTCCTCTTTAGGCGCAGAACGCAACCCTAATAAAACCCATGGGAGTTTATTTACCCAATCTGCATCCGTGAGCGACGCTCTGAGTGCTGCCTTCAAAGACCTATGAAAACGCTCGCATAAACCATTAGCCTGAGGGTGGTAAGCCGTAGTGCGGTGAATTTTGGCTCCTAAGCCGTTGGCCATCGCTGACCACAGCTCAGAGATGAATTGCGGTCCTCTATCGGACGTAATGTCCGACGGAACCCCGAAGCGCGCCACCCAAGCCGTTAAAAAAACGCGAGCCACCTCCGCGGCCGTGGTCGTCGCAAGTGGGACCACTTCCGGCCAACGTGTGGTGCGGTCCACCATTGTCAAAAGATACGTGAACCCCTGTGATGCCGGTAGGGGGCCCACAAGGTCGACGTGCACATGGTCGAACCTTCTGGCCGGAATGCGGAACGGTTCTAACGGGGCTCTTGTGTGCCTGTGAATTTTGGCCCGTTGACAGGAAATGCAGGTTTTTGCCCATTCCTTCACGTGCTTGCGCAGGCACGGCCAAACAAACTTTTCCGCCACTAGTTTCACCGACGCGCGCACCCCCGGGTGCGCCAGTGAGTGGACCGAGTCAAAAACACGGCGGCGCCACGTGGCCGGAACCACCGGACGCGGGCGCCCCGTCGACATGTCGCAGATCAGGGGGGGCATACCGGTTTGTAAACACTTGCTCTCCAGCCTCAACCCTGTTGGTCCAGACTGGAGCGCGCGCACGTCTGCGTCCGCCCCCTGGTCCGCTGCCATGGCTGCGTAATCTATACCCACGTGCACCGGGGCTGCGCGCGCCACCGTGCCGCTCTCCTGCGGCGCGGTCACGGTGGCCCGTTCTGCCTCTGCGCGTGTCGGGGTCGTGAACGCGCGTGAGAGACAATCCGCTACTACATTGAATTTGCCCGCGACGTGCCTAATGTCAGTGGTAAATTCCGAGATTGCGGCCAGCTGCCTCTGCTGCCTGCCGGACCACGGATCTGAAATTTTGGCCATGGCGTATGTGAGCGGCTTGTGGTCCACATAAGCGGTGAAGCACCGTCCTTCCAGCCAGAACTGGAAATGACGAATAGCCAAATGCAGCGCCAACAGTTCTCTGTCAAACGCGCTGTATTTTCGCTCAGCCGCGCTTAAAGATTTGCTAAAGAAAGCCAAAGGCTGCCAAACTCCGGCTACCTGTTGCTCAATAACGGCCCCTATGGCTAAATCTGAAGCGTCTGTCGTCAGCGCGATACGTGCTGCAGGGTCTGGGTGGGCCAGGAGCGCAGCGTCAGCCAAGGCTTTTTTAACCTCTGTGAACGCGCGCTCCCGCTCCGGGGACCATTCGACCGCCTGGGTCGGCTTTTGTTTTTTGAGCGCGGCATATAACGGTTGCATGATTTGAGCTGCGTGGGGCAGGAACCGGTTATAAAAATTCACCATCCCCAAGAATTCCTGTAGTGATTTGACCGTTTGTGGACGGGGAAAATCCGCTACCCGCGCGTACTTTCTCTGGTAACGGAACCGCTCCCTCCGGGGAGACGCGGTGACCCAAAAAATCAATCCGCTCAACGCCGAACTGGCACTTGGCTGGGTTAACTATTAAGCCGTGCTCTCCCAGCCTCCTAAAAACTGCTGTGAGGTGCGTTTCGTGTTCGTCCTCTGAAGTACTCGCGACCAAAATGTCGTCGAGGTACACAAACACGAAAGGGAGATCGCGTAACACGGCATCCATCATCCGCTGAAATGTTTGCGCCGCCCCTTTGAGACCAAACGGCATGCGTAAAAATTCGAAAAGTCCAAACGGGGTTATTACCGCTGTTTTAGGAATGTCCTCCGGTTGGACCGGGACTTGGTGATAGCCGCGAACTAGATCAATCTTTGAAAAAATGCGCGCCCCCGCCAGGTGCACCGAAAAATCCTGAATGTGCGGGATGGGATAACGATCGTGTGCCGTAGCGTTGTTTAGCCTGCGGTAATCCCCGCACGGTCTCCAGGAGCCATCGGCTTTCGGTACCATGTGCAGCGGCGAAGCCCACGGGCTCTTCGACCTACGAACGATGCCCAGCCTCTCCAGGCTGGCGAACTCCTCGCGCGCAATGGCGAGCTTAACTGCATCCAAGCGCCGAGCTTTTGCAAACACGGGAGGACCAGAAGTGGGGATGAAGTGTTTCACCCCGTGCTTCGCGACCGTCGCTGAAAAAGTGGGCACAGTGAGCGCTGGAAATTGGGTGAGGAGTGTGTGAAACTTACCACCTGCTGTAGCGACGTGGGTCTGTACTGGTGGCGGGGACACTCGAGCTGAACAGGGGAGAGAGTAAAAAGAGAGTGCATTTACCAGCCGTCTATTAGCAAGATCAACTAACAGATTGTGTGAACACAAAAAATCCGCGCCCAACATGTTGAAACTCACCGCCGCTACTACAAAAGTCCATTCATATGTGCGGCCATGTAAGCATAAAGGCAAGGTCCTTCTCCCGTAGGTGTTGATGTTCGAGCCATTTGCCGCTGTAGCTCCGTCACCGTGGGGTCCAGCTACCCGGTCCGCGTATGTTGGGGTGATGAAGCTCACTTGTGCTCCGGTGTCAATGAGGAACACTCGTCCGGAGCGCGCATCCGTGATGTAGAGCAGCTTGTTGCGTTCTCCGAGGGTCGAAGCTGCTAGCGACCCCCGGTCTTGCCGTTTCCCGAACTCCTGAAGATGCAGGGCGGCACACACCTGCGTGCCTTCTCTGCGAACCTCCGATGGTAAAAGCAGAGATCTTCTCCTCCGCTGTGTCGTGCCCGCGCCTCTGTCGCCGGGCTATTGGCTCCCCCTCGTCGCGGCCGTGTTGCCGCCATCGTCGGCCAGTCTGGTTCTGCCGCCTCTGGCTCCCCGCTGTCTCGGGTCGCTGCTGTGGTTGCTTGCCCGCCGCAGGCGTCCAGGATCCCGTCTGCCTCCTGGGCCAGCTCCCGGAACTCCTCCAGGGTGTGACACTTTTTGCCGGCCAGCGTGCTTCTCGCATGCGCCGGGAGGTTGGAGAGGAAGATGAACTGAAAAATGAAATCATCGTTGTCCAACCCTCTCAGCTGTATCATCTCCTCCATCAGGGCGCTCGGCCTGTGTCCACCTTGGTCTAGCAAAGACAGGATCCTCCTCGCCCTCACTTCAGCCGAGGGGGTGAAAAACTTGATGAGGGTGGATTTCAGCTTGCTGTACCTGTCGGTCGCGGGTGGCTGCTCCACCAAGCTTTGCACGCACCGAGCTGTGCTGTTGTCCAGTTTAGCGATGACATGGTGGAACTTAGTGTCATCCACCGTTACTCCTGCGAGCGCGAACTGCGACTCTGCTTGCAGAAACCACGACCGTGGGTTATCCTGCCAGAAATCAGGCAGCTTAACGGCCACTGCGCTCGCCAGCTCTGAGCGCTGTGAGTCCGGGACCCTGAGAATTTCTTCGTTCATTCTCAACGTCGTCAGTCACCAATGTGGGGAGACTTGAATAACGAAACCGAATTGTCTTTCATTTCAGTTTATTCAAGAAATCATTCCACTGTCTGCTCTTATTCTTGAGCAGCGAACAAAGAGAGTGAACACACCAAAGTTCTCTCATTTAAACCTTCTCACATCAAACCATTTCCCTCGCGGGGGAAATCACACATCTATATCAAAGTCTCTTTATTCACATTCATTAGCCTTTTATTTACATAACTCCCCCTTCTCTCTTCCCGAGCCTCAGTGGTCAGGAAGTCTTCTGTCCCCTGTCCTCCGCAGGGGGTCCAGGCTCTGTGGCTCCGCACCGCAGGGGGCTGGCTCTCCTTCATCGTGGTTAAATCACATATGCAGTGTCCAACATATACATGTCTCACAACACGGCCATACTGGTCATGAATAGCTCTAAAACAAGAACTAAAATTTTAAACTGAATCCTAAAACCAACTGGGCGCCAGTGAAGTGCTGCTAAAACTGGTGTCATGTGAGCCCTTTTCTTAGTGTGAGTTAAAAGTCTAGCAGCCGAATTTTGAACAACCTGGAGGCGTTGAAGATGCTTTTGGCTCAGACAGGTAAAAAGACAATTACAGTAGTCTAAGCAAGAAGAAATAAAAGTATGTACAATCATCTCAAGTTCCGCTTTCGACACCAGGGTTTTCAACTTAGAAATATTCTTCAGATGGAAGAAACAATTTCAAATTAATTGATTAATGTGGTGCTCAGGAGACATAGCCGAGTCAAAACTAACATCAAGATAGGGATGTGATTTTTCCGCTAATTCGCGGAATTCCGCTTTTTTTTATCTTCCAAAAATTTTCAGACCAGATGGCGGCGCGTGCACAATGCGAGGCTCAGCATCTCTTCAGATTTTGTGGATTAGCAGCGATATTTCTGCTCATTTCGGGTCTGTTCGTTCAGAACAGCTTCGCTTTTACATCCTACACCCGAAATGAACTTTTGGACATTGGATTACAAAATAACGACCTTTTTATCGGCAACCTACGTTTCATCCCTGAGCTCTGGAGAACACCCGATGCTAGGTAAGCTACCCGGCCGACCGGAAGTGCTCGCAGGCGGCGTAGAGACCGTAAACAAAGGCGGGGGAAGCGTGGAGGGCTAAGAGCTAAGCTAAAGCTAACACCGCACCGGCTTTCTCTACCCAGCATTTTCCTCGCTAATGTACGGTCAGTGGCAAACAGAATGGATGAGCTACGGCTTCGGATCACCAACAATAAGAAACTTATGAACTGCAATATCATGATTTTCACGGAAACATGACTACATAGTGGAGTACTTGACGGTGATGTCTAGCTGGCCGGACGGCACACTCTGCGGGCAGACAGAGCAGCTGATGACTCCGGTAAGACCAGAGGTGGGAGAGTATGCATTTATATTAACAAGGCTTGGTGCACGAACTCTGTCACTGTTGGGAGACACTGCTCAGCTAACCTGGAGTTTCTCATGGTTAAATGTAGACCTTTCTATCTGCCACGGGAGTTCACTTTTCTTCATCTTGCCTGCTGAAGATGTTTTGGACTTTATTTAAGAAATATTTTTAACGCCACACATGTGATGGATGCTGCTTGTTGGAATATTTTAGGAATGCTATCTTCTTGGAACATAAGTCAATATTATACAGTAATAAGTGACATTCAGCTGTTTGTTTTATGTCATTTAAGCACAGTTCTGGTACTTAAAAATCATAAAAACCCAGGAGCTTTGGGGGGCTTTGCCCCCCTTGACCCCCCAAAGGGGCTCTGCCCCAGACCCAGCTGGGGGACTGCATCCCCCAGACCCCCTGCTAAATTTTCAGATAATTTCCCCAACCCCAAATCACATCCCTATCAAGATTTCGAAGACTCGCCTGAACAGAGGAACCTAGGGTACACATGTGGTGCTTAATAAGTGGAATCTTGTTTTCAGGAGCAATAATTTATGTCTCTGTCCTGTCTGAGTTAAGCTGTAAAAGGTTTGCACTTAACCTTAAGGAGGAAACCTTTGCTCTAGAGCAGGGGTGTCCAATCATGTGCCATGGAGGGCCAAGACCCTGCAGGCTTTACCTCCAACCAGTGTCTTCAACAGCAGATTCTACTGAATTTCTTCCCACTGATTGCTGATAAGTGAAAACACCTGCTGAAGAGACTGGGTAGAAGAGAAAACCTGGAGGGTCTTGGCCCTCCATGGCACATGATTGGACACCCCTGCTCTAGAGAAACACGAAGCCCAGACTGTGGCATACCGCTAATACCACATTAAGTGTCACGGCTGCGGGGATGCATTAACGTGATGACGTCACCACGCTGTGGGTACATTAAGGAGCTATCGATGGGAGACGTGGTCTTTGGCGCTCTGCCTCTAGCCAGCTACACAGCCTGCACCCCACTATTGTTGGTTTGTTGTTAGCTGTTGCTACCTGTTCCACATATTGCTAACTTGTATTCATTAAAGCTATCCTTCAATACCCAGAATGTATCCGCTGGTCCTTGCTTCCAGACATAACAATTGGCGACGAGGAGAAAAATTGGACTTTTGTAGGAAAATTAATAGTTTTCCTGAAGTATGGATGCGTTGTTGACAACTTTTCCGCCATTCCTCGTCACACCAGGCAAGTCGCCCATTCCTTGGATTCGTTGGCGTGGACTGTTTGAGTTGTTCGTGTGTGCCATTGGCCTGGCTAATACTAGCAAGGCTAGGGTGTGCGCCATGCTGATTCTCAGCCTTGGCAGCAAGGGACGACGTGTCTTCAGAACATTGGGACCAGCAGATACCTACAACGGATGTATTGCGTTGGTAACTATACATTTTGTGAACCCCGATGGTGTAAAGGCTAGACAAGTCAAGTTTTGCCAGCGCCGACAGCGAGCGGGTGAGTCGGTCCATCAGTTTGTCACCGACCTCTGCTGTTTGGTTAGTGCATGTGAGTATGGAGCCTGGGAAGATGAGATGG
The DNA here is from genome assembly GCA_020510985.1 of Pholidichthys leucotaenia. Classification (NCBI taxonomy): domain Eukaryota; kingdom Metazoa; phylum Chordata; class Actinopteri; order Cichliformes; family Pholidichthyidae; genus Pholidichthys; species Pholidichthys leucotaenia. The sequence goes on from CM035842.1 coordinate 60,788,937, forward strand.
TATGAGACAAGTTGGCAGAGCACACTACAAATACAAAGCTGTGGGAGAAGTTAATGATGGCGTCAAACGGCCTGATGCTGGCCGAAGCACTGGAGATAGCGTCCCAGCTAGACCTAAAAGAGGCTGCCCAGATAGCATCACAACTAATGGGCCCAAGTCCACGCTCCCCACAGTCAGCTCCACTGGCACAGACGGTTGCCCCAGCTGCTGAGCCCGTTGACCCTACGTTTTTCTCAGGAGGGCCCCGAGGTAGACACCGCGGGACAGCAAGGCACCACAGCGTGACAACCCAGCGGTAAACTCAGTTTGGTCAATGACGGCTCGAGTCCACTGCACTCAGACGTGGATGCAGCCCCTCCCTGCCTTGCACTGCATGCCAAGCAGAATCCAGTAGAACTGGAGCAGCTGCAGTAGCCCCTGACCACATCCATGCAAGAACCAAAGCAGCCACAGGAGCCCCAGACCACATCCATCCGAGACCAAGAGCCACCACAGGAGTTCCAGACCGCACCCACATGGGACCCAGAGCTGGTCCGCACGCAGCACGAGCATTCTCGAGCTGCTGCCTCATTGCAGGAGATCTGGTCCACAGTCACGCAGGACCTGGAGAAGGGTAGGACCTGCCCCATCAGCTACAAGACCGATCTGCCTCCTTGTCCCCCACTGGACAACCCACCAGATGATACCCCAGTAATTGCGCTTTCCCCAACAGCGGGACGGAAGAACAACAGAAGCGCCTCATGCAGCATGAGCGTTCTTGAGCTGCCACCTCATCGCAGGAGAAACAGCATAATCTGGACTCGATACAGATCCTCGCACGGCATAAGCCTCATAGAGCCGCTGTACAGCTGCAGGAGAGTCAGTCTGTGGCCAAGCAGGACCCCAGGGAATGATGACAACCCGGAGCACGTCCTGTCACCGGTGAGAACGACACACCACTACAACCACAACCAGTATCAGAGTAGAGAGGGCATAATCTGGACTCGTCGCTGATCCTTGCCAGGCATAAGCCTCATGGAGCCGTTGTACAGCTGCAGAGAGAGAGTCTGTGGCCAAGCAGGACCCCGCAGAACAACGCCAACCCAGAGCATGTCCTGCCCCTGGCGAGAACGTCACTCCACCACAACAGCAACCAGCATCAGGGATGAGAGAGCAGCAGCAGCAGCACATGAAACTGACTAGGTCTGGACTCACGGTGCTCGATTGGGTCCGGGTCCTCCGATCCAAACACCCAGACAACCTGCAGATGTTCCTGTTGTCACCGATACAGATCACCGTGCAATTGGGGCAGCCACCCCCCACATGACCAATGGTTCGAGATGGCGTGCTAGCCATCTGCAGAGGGTAGGATCAGCAGCTGCCCTGGATCAAGACAAGAAGCTGGAGCCGGGACCAGCCAGTGTAGGACCTGGACTGGAACTTTGCTGATGAGCGAGCCATGATTCCAGCGAGATGGTACCCAGGTCCATTACGGCTGGTGCCTCCAGGGCCACGCTCACTGTGGGCTCGCCTGAGGCCCCTGAGGTTGGACAGTAAGAAAGTGACTCTGTTTTTGAAATGTATAAGCAGAGCATGGTTGGTAACAGTGGCAGAATAATCCACTCCAGCCATGCAGGGTCTTAGCGGCAGTCAACCCGGTTGTCCAGGTTCATAGCAATAGGTTATGGTGTATGGAATCTTGAGTAATTTATGGTTTGGATCTAGTTGCTAATACTACCATATTGTGCCTTAATATCAAGCAAATATGTGTACCGTATCATCGGCAACCTAGTGTGCCTCAGCATCATACAGTAATACGTTTACCATCATGCTTATGTTAGCCACAGCACAGGTAAAAGTACACTGTCATATACATGTGTACAAAACATGGTTGTATCACCTGCCGATAGCCAGGCCATGCATGTGTGTTAGCTAGCTCTGTGCTACATTACATGAAATGCTTCTGGTCATGTTTATGATGTGCTAGCTGTATGCCACTGCATCGCCACACCCAGCTAAGGTAAAACCATCACCAGGAGTTCTGTTTTTTCCCGGGGGGGGGGGGGTGTAAATGTGGCATACCGCTAATACCACCTTAAGTGCCACAGATGTGGGGACGCCTTTATGTGATGACGTCACCATGCCGTGGGTATATATAAGGGCTACCGACGGGAGACGTGGTCTGTGGCGCTCCGCTTCTAGCCTGCTACACAGCCTGCACCCCACTATTGTTAGCCTGTTGTCAGCTGTTGCTACCTGTTCCACATGTTGCTAGCTTTTGTTCATTAAAGATATCCTTCCACACCCAGAACATATCTGCTGGTCCTTGCCTCCAGACATAACACAGACTGAAGTTTGCCAGAGAGAACGTAGCTAAAGACCAGGACTTGTGAAATAATGTTCTTTGGACAGATGAGTCTAAAATTGAATTATTTGGACACCAGAACAGAGGACGTATTTGGCATAGACCAAACAGAGCATTCCAGGAAAAGAACCTCTTACCAGCTGTGAAGCATGGAGGTGGAAGTGTCATGATTTGGGGATGCTTTGCTGCAGCAGGACCTGGCCAGCTCACCATCATAGAATCCATCATGAATTCTACCGTGTATCAGAGGGCGCTTGAGGACCACGTGCAACCCTCTGTTGAAAAAAAAAAAGAGAAAAAATTAAAGCTGAAACGGAACTGGACCCTGCAACATGACAATGACCCAAAACATACCAGTAAATCCACTAAAGACTGGCTAAAAACTAAGAACTGGAGAGTCCTGGAATGGCCGAGTCAAAGCACAGATCTTAATCCCATTGAGATGCTGTGGGGTGACTTGAAACGGCTGTACATGCAAGAAACCCCTCAAACATCTCACAGCTGAAAGAATTCTACATTGAGGAGTGGGGCAAATTTTCCTCAGAACAATGTCAGAGACTGGGAGATAGCTAAATATCGAGGGGGACAATATAAGTATTATTTTAGTCGGGGGGCATTTATGTAGCTAGAAAAAGTTGAAATTTGCAAGATAAAAGTTGCAAATTTATAAGAAAAAGACCCAAATTTATGAGAAAATAGTCATGCCTTTATGAGAAAAGAATCCAAATTTCCAAAAAAAATCACATTTATGAAAACAGTTGCAAATGTTATTAAAAATATTAGATAAACTTTACAAATTGGCAAGGAAAAAAGTGCAAATTTACAGCAAAAGTTGCAAATTTACTAGAATAAAAATTGCAAATTTGTAAGAAAAAAACCCCAAAGTTCTGAGAAAAAAAGAGCACATTTATGACACAAAAGTTGTAAATTTATGAGAAAAAAGTAACAAATGTATTGGGGGGTGTTGAGTTGCAGATTTATAGGACATACATTTTTAACTCTTCTAAAATTTATGAGAAAAGGTTGTAAATTCACAAAAAACTTGCAAATATATATATATATATATATATAATTTGAAAAGGGACCATGTAGAATAATAAACATAAATGTAATGACAATGCAACAATAAAGGATAGTTAGAACACTAGACTATAAAGTCCATGACACAGTAAAATAAAAACTACACATACCCAATACCCACTCTCAAAAGTGCATGCACAAACACACACAGCTATGCAAATTAAAAGTACTGTAGCCATTAATGGTTACAGTTCTGATTGTCTTTCAATAGTTTTTTTCAGTTTGCTTTTAAAACTACCTATTGAGTTACAGTTCATGTCATCTCGGAGGGCATTCCACTGAGCTGTAGGTTTTACAGAGAAAGCTGACTGTCCAAAGGCAGTGTGGCGAAAAGGTATCAGTCACTGGTGGAAAATATCCTTGTAGATCTTAAGGATACCCACTAGCAAAATGTAATAAATTGACTCAGTGGAGGAGGGGCCAAACCATTCAAATAGTAAAAACAAGGCACATGTCTGGAAATGTATCTATAATTTAAGAAATCTCTGTCTGTTTGTCTGTGTGTGTGTGTGTGTGTGTGTGTGTGTGTGTGTGTGTGTATCTTCCGAACTGTTCGTCGGACTGGCCTCGGATTTTATACGTGCTTTGCTGAGGTTACGAGTGTGTGCATCCCTGAATTTCAGCCTCCTCATATATGTGGAAGTTTAGCAGGGGACATCTTTAATGAAGACCCATAGCTTTCCCATGGGCGTTCATTAAAGAGTTCTCCTAGCTACGACATGGCTATGACATCATAGGACTTGCTATGACATCATCAAAGATCAAAGGCAGGCATCACTGAAAGAAATCTCTGTCTGTCTGTGTTCCACGTGTATCTCCAGAACCGTTTGTCGGACTGGCCTCAGATAGCTATGACATGGCTATGACATCACAGGACTCACTATACCATTATCAAAGATCAATGACAGGCATCACTGAACGAGTGTTGACGTCAAAGATCAAAGGCAGGCATCACTGAATGAGTGGTGACGTCAAAGATCAAAGGCAGGTTTCACCATGGTTACTGTTGCCATGGTAACCATGTCAAAGATCAAAGGTAGGCGTCACCATGGTTACTGTTGCCATGGTAACAGTAACTTTCTATGGGCATGTAGAAATGCTTGCTTACACTTGCTTTCTACGGGCATGCATAAACACTTGCTTACACTTGCTTTCTCTGTCTGTTTGTCTGTGTGAGCGTGTGTAACGGATGCCAACTAGTGCTGTTCGGCGTAGAACGTTAGTAAAACCTCCCTCCCAAAGCCTCATACAGTATCGGTAGCGCTGAGCTACCGGTCGGACCTTTAGCTCAGCGCGATCGTGCTGTGTCTTCCATGCTCGAACTGTGTTAGTTGACTGAGAGGTCGCGGGTTCGTGTCCCGTGTGGGGCGAACTGCGCAGGATGATCTCTGTCACAATGGTGCCGTGAACCCGGCATGGGAGTGAGGTTTAAGGGGGAGAGTGTAACGGATGCCAACTAGTGCTGTTCGGCGTAGAACGTTAGTAAAACCTCCCTCCCAAAGCCTCATACAGTATCGGTAGCGCTGAGCTACCGGTCGGACCTTTAGCTCAGCGCGATCGTGCTGTGTCTCCCATGCTCGAACTGTGTAGTTGACTGAGAGGTCGCGGGTTCGTGTCCCGTGTGGGGCGAACTGCGCAGGATGATCTCTGTCACACGTGTGTGTGTGTTTATGTATCTCCTGAACTATTCATCGGACTGACCTCAGATAGCTATGACATGGCTATGACATCATAGGACTCACTATGACATCATCAAAGATCAAAGGCAGGCATCACTGAAAGAAATCTGTCTGTCTGTGTTCCACGTGTATCTCCAGAACCGTTTGTCGGACTGGCCTCAGATAGCTATGACATGGCTATGACATCACAGGACTCACTATACCATTATCAAAGATCAATGACAGGCATCACTGAACGAGTGTTGACGTCAAAGATCAAAGGCAGGCATCACTGAATGAGTGGTGACGTCAAAGATCAAAGGCAGGTTTCACCATGGTTACTGTTGCCATGGTAACCATGTCAAAGATCAAAGGTAGGCATCACCATGGTTACTGTTGCCATGGTAACAGTAACTTTCTATGGGCATGTAGAAATGCTTGCTTACACTTGCTTTCTACGGGCATGCATAAACACTTGCTTACACTTGCTTTCTCTGTCTGTTTGTCTGTGTGAGCGTGTGTGTGTGTTTATGTATCTCCTGAACTATTCATGGGACTGACCTCAGATAGCTATGACATGGCTATGACATCATAGGACTCACTATGACATCATCAAAGAGCAAAGGCAGGCATCACTGAATGAGTGGTGACATCAAAGATTAAAGGCAGGCATCACTGTACGAGTAGTGACATCAAAGATCAAAGGCAGGTTTCACCATGGTTACTGTTGCCATGGTAACAGTAACTTCCTACAGGCATGTAGAAATGTTTGCTTACACTTAGTTTCTACAGGCATGCAGAAACACTTGCTTACACTTGGTTTCTACGGGCATGAACGGGTATGCACTAGTAATTTAAAATTTCAAAACTCAAAAGGTGATACTTCTCTAAAATGTTACAGCGGTGGTACTGTATAGATTTTATGTCTAGAACATTTGGTGTTTGTAAAGAGACTCCAGTTGTTTTATGGCCATTTGCCCAGTCTGTCCCCAAATGTTATACATGTTATAAATGAGAAAAAAGTTGCAAATTTATGAGGAAAAACGATTTTTTGCAATTAGCGTTGGTGATTCAAATGCATTTTATTCAGTTATGTAATGTGATGTAGAAAGGGTTGTGGGGGACAGTTCTCCCTTCTTTCTAAGTTGGGGCGGGGCATGTTCTTTCCCCCCTGATTTATGCTTATGCACTGAGCTTTTTCTCTGCACTAACAATCATTCTTACTGGTGATGGATAGCACCGGATAATTCAAGTTTCCTGCCTGTAATGGCATATATCGGTCTATAGAGGGAGTCATAATTCCTCTCCAGCTCTTACAACTGTTTATTCAAACATTACACTGTTTATTCAAACATTACAGGTGCCTAATTTTTTCTGAGGCATGATTAATTCATTCTTGGGTTTCTACAGACAGTAATTAAATAAATTACAGAGTATTCTGACTTTGCATTTTTGTCAATTGGGAAAATCCACCCTGGCGTAAAATGTATGAATTGCTAAAATAACTATAGGGCAATCCTACCAAGCAGTGTGTGTGTGTGTGTGTGTGTGTGTGTGTGTGTGTGGTGATGTTTCTCTCTCTGTTTCATTTGTTCACTAATGTGTCACCAGAGCCTTCATGTCCTTGCCATCTTTCTGACCAGCCCTAAGTGTCATGTTTACACTCGGACTGGATCCAAATGCAGGATGCAGCAGACAGACACAAGATAAAGGTAAAGGTATGTTCTTTTATTAACTATATACAGTTATGGTTTCCTGCAGAGCAAGGAGGTTGTGGCCCCTGCAGAGGCAGAGAAAGAAAGGGTAAGTAACTGGGAAATTAACAAGGAGCAATTTGCAAAGATGAACTGGATGGGCTTACTTGAGTAGCAGGGGGCCAGTCCAGTAGGTGTGGTCAGTGGGGAGTGACTGGGGTTTCTAACCCATAGGTCTTGGGCCAGAGATGATCTTATGGAAAAGAGTTTGTGAAGGGAATTAATCATTAACAGAGTCTTTATCTCAGAACCAGAGATCCAATAGACAAGTGTATCCATGAGGGGGTAGTCACTAGAACCAACAAGCACAAAGATAAGGAGCCAGAGTTCATGAGCACAAGGGAGGTTATGATTATTATGCAAGAGGCACAGTTCTTATTTAGAGCCTTCAAGGCAAGGGTTCCAATCACAGGGAGGTCCAACACAAGGAAATGAGGAGCCAGAGATCCTGAAGGACTAGGAATTAGCCAGATAATAGATTTTTATAGAGTTCTTACTTAGAAGTTCAGTGAAGAGAACACAAGGAGATCCACGAGGAAGGGGACATGGGGGTCCAACACAAGGAGGTGAGGCGACAGAGACCCTAGAGTACAAAGATTAGCCAGATAATAGATATGTACAGAGTTCTTACTTGGAGGTCCTGTGAGGAGAATGCAAGGAGGGCTAGGAAGCCAGACAAGGAATGGTGGCCGATTGAGTGCACAGGAGCCCAAGGTGGAATTTGGTGGCAGGGTGGCAAGCTTTTGGTAAACCTGGAAGTCACAAGTAGTGATGTGATGCCCAAGCCATACCACTCGGTAGTGTATTGAGCAGAAGTGTAATGGAGACAGGATTCAATACCTGCTTTGGGTTTCCCAAAAACAACATGACCATTCCAAAATGAGGCCTCATGACATGCATGTGTCAAAATCAGATTATGAAGGACATACTGTACCATATACACATTTACACCATTTTCAGATTTTGAATCTTATTTCAGGCTTTCTTCAATGCTCACTCAGATGCAGTATTCAGACACAGCCAGCAGATGTCACTGTTCAAGACTGCATCAAATGGTTCGAAGCAGTGACTCATTTTCAGGGCAAATGGTTCAAAGTGGTTCAGTGCTTCAGAAAGCTTCATTTATCCATCACTAGTCACAAGGAAATAGTTTAGTGAGGGAGCGGGAGTCACACAGATTGGCTAGGAGTAGTCTCATGAACTTGACAGTCCAATGTTGATCAGTCAACTTAATGCTCCTTAAATAGACACAGCACTCACTCAATCAGCTGAACACAGGGAAGCCACCAGCTGCAGCTGATTATCTGATGAGGAGGTTACACTATCATAAGAGAGTGGAATGGGCCAAGGGAGTAACGTGGACTCAGAACCACCACAGTAAGCTGCCGTTACTTTGAATTACACAATAGCTTGCAAAAATTCTATCCCATTGGTGGAAACCAGACTGTGTAACCTGTTGAGATGAGATATAACATTCTATATAAAACAGAAAGATGCTTGAGTTTATGTTTATTGATACAGTCAAAGATGTGTGCCTGTAGACTGATTTTTTTTTTTTTTTTGCCTTCATGTTAGAGCTTTCTTGCAAGATAAAAGTTTATATGTATTGAACACGTTAACATTTTCTCATTAAACATATTTCTGATGGAGCCATTGACTTGAGATTGTCACCAGATATCAGTAACAACCCAAGTAATCCATACATACAAAGAAATCAAGGCAGCTGTGCTCACAAAACAAGTTATATTTAATAAAGTGGAATGACACAGTGAATAAGTATTGAACGCATGAAGAAAAAGAAGCACAAAAGGGCATAGAAAGCCAAGAATCTAGCTGAAATACATCAGAATTTAGGAAGCCATCCCAACCCTCATCAGCGCAAATTAATTTCAGCTGGTTAAGTTCTGACTGGTAGCCTTTAAAAAGGTCATTGAATATCAGATTGTCACACCACAAAGAACTCGTGATGGGTAGAAGCAAAGTGCTCTCTATAGACCTTCACAACCTTATTGTTGCAAAACATAATGATGACACTGGTTACAGGTGCATTTCTAAACTGCTGAATGCTCCAGTGAGCACTGTTGGACCCATCACACGGAAGTGGAAACATCATTTCACCATGAAGCAGCCATGACCAAGAACTTCTCGCAAGATTTCTGACAGAGGAGTCAAAATAATTATCAGAAGAGTTATCCAAGAACCAAAGACCACTCGTAGAGCGCTCCAGAAAGACCTGGAGTTAGCAGGTACTTCTGTTTCAAAGAAAACAATAAGTAATGCATTCAACTGACATGGGCTTTATGCCTGCTCACCTCACAAGACTCCATTGCTGAAGAAAAAGCATGTTGAAGCTCGTTTAAAGTTTGCTGCACAACATTTGGGCAAGCCAGTAAACTACTGGGAGAATATAGTCTGGTCAGATGAGACTAAAATTGAATTTTTTGGATTCCACAACACACAGCATGTTTGGAGGAGAAATGGCACTGCACATCAGCCCCAAAACACTATACCAATAGTGAAGTTTGGAGGTGGGAGCATCATGGTGTGGGGCTGTTTTTCAGCACATGGTACAGGCAGACTTCATATAATTGGGAACTCCTTGTACAAAGATGTAGAGTGATGATAATCAAGTCAGTGGCGGTAATGCACCTGTAAGCTGGTTGCCAACCGTCAATCAAATCTAAAAGAAGAAGAACACTTCATATAATTGAAGGAAAGATGAATGGACAAATGTACAGAGACATCCTTGATAAGAACTTGTTGCAATCTGCCAAGATGCTAAAGATGAAACGAGGGTGGACATTTCAGCAAGACAATGATCACAAACACACAACCAAGGAAACTTTCAACTGGCTTCAGAGAAGGAAAATAAAGTTGCTAGAATGGCCCAGCCAGTCACCTGACCTGAATCCAATTGAACATCTAAGGAACAAACTGAAGATCAGAGTTCATAGAAGACACCCACTGTCAGGATGTGGGATGGCTGTCATGCCCTCATTCAAATTTATAATTGTTATCTTGTCTTCAGGGCATGGGCCTCAGCCCTCTCTTTAAGTTGCATTTTTGGAATTTTCTGTATTTCATTTTGGTTATTATCTTCTTCCTGGATTGCCTTTATTATTATTCTGTTATGTGCAGTTATTTCTCTGTGGGTTAGTGTCTCAGTTTATCACTATTATTATTATTTTATTATCATCCTTATGTGCCATGTTCTTGCTTTCCCTTCTGATCATGTTTTTGTGCATCCTCTGTATATGATTGTCTCCTCTGCCCAGCCCATCCTGTTTCTTTGTGATCATACTCTGCTGTCCCCGTTTACTCCTGATTGTGCCCACCTGCTCTGTATTGTCTGATTGCTCCTGTGTGTATTTATATCAGCCCCTATCTGTGTTTCATTATGAGTGTCGTTAAGTCATGCTGCGTGAACAACACACTTCTGTTCTGTGTCTGATCTGACCTGTGTATCCTGACCTGATCCTCCTCAATTGTTTGTGAGTTTTGTTACAGCCCCTGAGCTGTCTGATATTTTTGTGTTTTTTGAGCTGCCCCCATTTGGCCAGCTCTTCATTAAATCTTTTGCCAACTTTAAATACCGTGTTTGGTCCAATTCTCCACCAAACCGTGACAGTACAACACTCATCGGATGGACCCAGCATATTTAAAGTTTCGGCAAATAGGTCTCAATGAAAGGGAAGCCTGGGTGGCCACCAACATCGAGGCCTATATCGAGGATACCTGCACCTCCCACATGCCGGAGGAAGCCCTCCGCTGCGTGAAGAGCGCCGAGAAACTGGGTGAGGCATTTCTAGCTCTTCAACGGTTGCCTCAGCTCACCCGTCTGCATGAGCAGAGCGTCAGCATGCAGATTATCATCCACGGGTTGATGGAGTTGTTCCCAGCGGCAGGAGAGGTGCAGAAGGAGGAAGGACTGAATCCATCCGGGGGAAGACAAGGTTGTTGCCAGCACCATGGAACACAGCGGCCCAGCCTCTCATACCCAGTGACGGCGTGTCAGGCTTCCATTTACTCCTTCAGCACACCACCAGCGCATCATCATCGGGAATCCTCCCCCCGTCTGACGTGTTACAGCTTCTCCTGGGAGGACTGGCCAGATGGCCAGATGACTGGCCTGTATTCCTGCTCTGCTGCGGGAGCATCAGAGCGGAAATACAGGCAAGTACCCATTTATTTTTTTAACGTCTATTAATGAAGGAACTTGTCTGGTTCCCAGTGGAGAGACTCAGCTGCAGCTCCTTTCTGCTGCTGAGCTCTCTCCTCCTCCCTCTGCAATAAACTCTGCTACCTTTTCCATTCACCCATCCGCACCTGTATCTCCTGTTCTTCCATCTGTTTTTTGTGAGAGACTGGCTATACTGGGTGGCAGTCTACTGGTTTGGCATGAGCTGGCTGCCTCTGAAGCTCCTCCAGCTGCAGCTTCTTTTAGGAGCAGGTTCCAAGTAGCTGTAGCCCCCAGACCAAATGTCCCACTAGTTGCTATTGCTGCATCAGGGCTGTGTCATCCAGAACCAGCGCCACATCAATCCCCAGCTCCACCACCTGCTCCAGCTCTTTTTCTGACTGCTCCAGCTGCTCACGAGGTGCACATTACAGCTCCAGCCATCCTTGAGGTGCACACAACAGCTCTAGCCACCCTTGAGGTGCACACAATGGTGCCTGCCACCCCCAAGGTGCACGCAATGGCTCTAGCTGTTCCTGAGGTGCATGCAAAGGCTCCAGCTGTCCTTGAGGTGCACGGAATGGCCCCCGCTGTCCCTGAGGCACACAACGCAGCTCCAGCTGTTCCCAGAGTATGCACTTCTGTTCCTGCTCTGCTGGAGGTACACGTTCCTGTTCAGCTCGAGGTCCACGCTCCAGCTCCTGCGGCTCATCCTGAGGATGTCACCCCTGCAGCAGAGGATCAGGGGCTCAGGCAAGTGCTTTTCTTTACTTTTATAACATCAATGCTAGTTAAGTCTTGCTTAGCTCCTGGTGTTTTTGGTGACACCTCACCCTGCCTTTCTTCTCTGTCCGAGGTGACTACAACGGTGGTGGTGCTCCAGGCATTGGAGTTGGACGCTCCAGCACCATTCATCCTAGAGGTCAAACAGTCTGCTGCACCCATCGTTGCCCAAGAGGTTGAACAGTCCACTGCATACATCGTTGCCCGAGAGGTCAAGCAGTCCACTCCACCCATCGTTGCCCAAGAGGTTGGTGTGCCTCCAAACGTCGTAGCCCAAGAGGCTGGCATGCCTCCAACTGTCGTAGCCCAAGAGGCCAGCTTGCCTCCAACTGTAGCCCAAGAGGCCGGGGTTAGAATGAAGCAGTCATCAGTCAATGAGCATAGGCCTCCTCAGTGTTTGTTTGGTGAGCTCTGTGCTTCTGTGGCCACTGTTCCACCTTGTTTTGCGATTCGGTGGCCTATGGACATTGGAAGGCCACCGGACCAGCCCTGCATTCTGGTCTGGGGGGCCTTGGACTGGGGCAGGCCACCCGACCCACATTGTTCTCTGGTCCGAGGGCCTATGGACTTTGGTAGACCCCCTAACCTGTTGTATGTTGTGATCTGGTGGCCCATGGACTTGAGAAGACCACCTGACCTGCTTTGTTTTGGGTCTCGGGGCCTTGGACTTAATAAAAAGTATTTGTTTCGGACATTGCTGTGGAGGGGGGGGGGGTACAGTTTGTTTTGGCCCACCTGGCCTTGTACCCCCATCACCCACCCTGTGAGGGTCTTTTTGGTTTCTTCTTTTGTTGGTATTTCCCTGGGGTCATCTGTGTGCTTGTGTGTGTGTGTGTGGGGGGGGGGGGTTGCAGTTTGTTTCAGCCCACCTGGCCTGCTGTATTATCATTTTGAGAGGAAAAAGGGTAACAAATTTGAGTTAGAAATCATTAATTCATGAGAATATAGTAAATTTACATGTCAGGAGTCACAAATTTATGAGGGGGAAAACATTAAGTCAAGTCGTGAATCGTTTATATTAAAGAAAGTTGGATATTAAAATGGTATTACCAATGCTCACAATCTAGTTTGTTTTAACTCAGTTATTTAACCGTCATTTTAAAGTGTACCCCACAACCCACCCTGTGAGGGTCTTTTGGGTTTGGTTTCTTTTCTTTTGGCATTACCCTGGGGTCACCTGGAAACTGCCCTTAAGAGGGGGATACTGTCAGGGTATGGGGTGGGTCTCATACTGTCATTCTAATTTATAATTATCTTCTCTTCAGGGCATGGGCCTCAGCCCTCACTTTAAGTTGTTTTTTTGGGGGGGGGGGTTTCTGTATTTCATTCTGGTTATTATCATCTTCCTGGATTGCCATTATTATTCTGTTTTGTGCAGTTATTTCTCTGCGGGTCAGTATGATGACAGGACTCGCTGCTAACCTCAAGGACATCAACGACACCAGGAAGACTGCCATCATCAATAATGAGCTGAAGAGACTGGAAGTGGATATCGCCGCTCTCCAGGAAACACGGTTGGCTGACGCAGGCACACTGAGAGAGAAGGACTACACGTTCTACTGGCAGGGAAAGAGCAGTGACGAACACGGAGTGGGCTTCGCAGTGAAGAACACCTTGCTGAAGATGGTGGAACCGGGCAGCAATGGCTCTGCACGACTCCTCACCCTCTGCCTCAACACCACTCAAGGCCCAGTCACCCTCGTCAGTGTGTATGCCCCAACACTGACAGCCACACCAGAGGCAAAAGACGAGTTCTACGAGAATCTCGCAACAACTGTCAGGATCATCCCCAACTCTGAACAACTCATTCTCCTTGGAGACTTCAATGCCAGAGTGGTTGCTGACCACGACTCCTGGTCCTCCACTCCTGGTCCACCACCGTGCTCCTGGGCAGCACGGTGGTGCAGTGGTTAGCACTGTTGCCTTACAGCTAGAAGGTTCCTGGTTCGAATCCCCAGGCTGGCAGGGGTTGGTACCTTTCTGTGTGGAGTTTGCATGTTCTCCCTGTTCTGCGTGGGTTTACTCCGGGGGCTCCGGTTTCCTCCCACAATCCAAAGACATGCATGTTAGGTTAATTGGTTGTTCTAAATTGTCCCTAGATATCTGTTTCCTATAGGCCCTTAGAATAGAGGGCTAGTACTAGTGAAAAGCGCTTTGAGTGGTCTTTGTGACTAGAAAAGCGCTATATAAGTGCAGGTTAGTTAGTTAGTTAGTTAGTCCTCCTGTCTTGGACCATTTGGCGTGGGCAGAATGAACGACAACGAACAGCGGCTGCTCGAGTTCTGCACTTATCACGATCTGTGCATCACAAACTCGTTCTTCAAGACCAAGCCCCAACACAAGGTTTCCTGGCGACATCCACGCTCAAAGCACTGGCACCAGCTGGACTTGATCCTGACCAGGCGCACCTCACTGAAGAACGTGCTAATCACCCGTTCGTTCCAGAGTGCGGATTGCGACACAGACCATTCATTGGTGTGTTGCAAGGTCAAGCTGCAGCTGAAGAAATTCCATTGTGCTAGACAGCCTGGAAAGGCACGGATTGACACCAGCAAGATGGCCCAACCAGGACTTGTTGAGCGGTTTGCCTCCACCTTTAAGAAGGAACTTGGTGTACCACAAGAAGGAGAATCTGCAAAGCAGAAGTGGGAAGAGCTGCGAAACACCATCCACCGCACAGCCTTGGCTACCTTTGGGAGGAAGACCTCGAAGTCACAGGACTGGTTTGATGCCAAGTTGACTGAGATGACCCCCGTCACTGAAGCTGTGTACTTGCGCCAACCTTCTTTTGGATTTTCTTTGCTATGCTCCTGAGGCATGCCTTCAACACAGCAACAGAGGGAATCTACCTGCACACAAGATCTGACGGCAGGCTTTTCAACCTCTCCCGCCTGAAAGCCAGAACCAAAGTACGCGAGGCTCTAATCAGAGACATGCTGTTCGCAGACGACGCTGCAGTCATGACCCACACACAGCAGGAGCTTCAGACCCTGATGGACCGCTTCTCCCAGGCATGCAAGGACTTTGGGCTTACCATCAGCCTGAAGAAGACTAACGTCTTGGCGCAAGGCACGAAAGCACCACCAACGATCACCATCAACGACTACGAGCTGGAGGTCGTGAATCAGTTCACGTACCTGGGGTCCACGATCAGCAGCAACCTCTCCCTTGATACAGAGATCGACAAGAGGATTGGAAAATCAGCCTCCACACTCGCTCACCTCACCACACGAGTGTGGGAGAATCCCAAACTCTCTGTCAAGACGAAGATGGCAGTGTACAATGCCTGCGTCATCAGCACACTGCTCTATGGGAGTGAGACGTGGACAACATATGCCCGGCAGGAAAAGAGACTGAACTCCTTCCACTTGCGCTGCATTCGCCATATCCTGGACATATCCTGGCAGGACAAAGTGCCCAACACAGAAGTTCTGTCCCGTGCCAGCCTTCTCTCCATGTTCACTCTACTCAGGCAGCGCAGGCTCCGCTGGCTAGGCCACGTTCACCGTATGGAGGATGGCAGAATCCCCAAAGACGTCCTCTACGGAGAACTGGCGACTGGCAGGAGAGACATTGGCCGCCCACAGCTGCGCTTTAGAGACGTCTGCAAGAGAGACATGAAGGCCCTGGAGATCAACACAGAGTGCTGGGAGGACCTTGCAACGGACCGCTCCAAATGGAGAGGCACCCTGACCAGACAGCTCAAGGCGGGTGAAGAGAGACTGACTGCTGCAGCAGATGAAAAAAGGACCCGCAGGAAGAACCGCCACAGCTCCAGCAGCACGGAGACCACCCACAAGTGCGACCTGTGTGACAGGGACTGCCATTTGCGCATCGGCCTGTTCAGCCACAGGCGGTGCTGTTCCAGCAGAGTAGACATTTAGGATTCTCTTCCATGGTCATCATAGACCGACGGAGGCCGACCGACCTCTCTGCGGGTCAGTCTCTTAGTTTATCATTATTATTATTATTATTATTGTTATCATCCTTATTTGCCACATGTTATGGTTTTCGCCCTGGAGGGGCAGAGAGCTGGACTCATACAAGGCACAAATGATAAATATGATTTAATAGAACACAAAATAAAGCAGTATGGGAACTGAAATGCAAAAACAGACTAGGGTACTGGCAAAACTACAGGTCAGGATACAGAACAGATCGGATCAGGTCAGACAAATGTGCAGATACAGGTCAGATAGACTAATGACGCAGCACCCAGGTGAGGGGCTGCGTCCCTTAAATAACAGGTGAACTAATAACAGCAACACAAAACAGCTGTGACTAATCAAGAATTCAAACCCAGCAAAACAATGGTGAAAATAAACACATAAATACAAACAAGATATACATTAATATACAAATTAAAATGACAGAACAGGACCAAGATTAAAAAAAACAAAACAAAACAATAATAAATGCAGAACCCAGAAAAATAAACTTAATGCGAGGATGTGAGTTGGAGGCCATGTCGCAGTGACAAGAAAAGTAAATTATAACACAAAGCGAGAACATGGCTCCAACTCACCTCCTGACAGTACCCCCTTCTTAAGGGGTGGCTTACAGATGACCCAGGGTAACACTGACAAACAAAACAGAAAAGCAACCCCTCAGGATGGGTGGTGGGGATACAAGGTCAGGTGGGCCAAAACAAACTGTAACCCCCCCCCCCCACACACACACACACAGACCATGTCCAAGACAAACACAGTTCAAGGGCAACATTAAGTCCAAGGCCCCAAGACCCAACACAAAACAGGTCAGATGGTCTACTCAAGTCCATGGTCCATCGGACTGCAACATACAATGGGTCAGGGAGTCTACCAAAGTCCATAGACCCTGAATCAAAAACAAAAAATGGTTCGGGTGGCCTGCCAAAGTCCCAGGGCCACTGGACCGGAGAGCACGACTGGTCAGGGGGCCTACCCAAATCCATAAGCCACCTGAGGGGTGAACATAATGCATTGGGTAGCTACCAAAGTCCCTTGCCCACCAAATGGAAGAAAACCCATGAGCCCCTTGTTCTGAAAACAACACAGGATTTTCATGTACCAAGGATAACAAAGATTTCAATACAAAGTTCTTTTGTTCAAAAGATAACACAGAATCTTCTCATACCAAGGATAACAAAGATTTCAAAACGGAATTTTCATGTTCAGATAAAAGAGAATTTTCACATACAGATAACACAGAATTTTCCATATCACGAGATAACATGGAAACTTTAAACTCAAGAGATGACAACAACGAACCCAAAAAGTCAAAAGATGACAACAAGGAACCCAAAAACTCAGGAGATGTCAACATGGTCATTTTACCCTCTGGGGGTGACAACAAGGACATTTTACCCTCTGGGGGTGACAACACAGAAACCTCAGCTTTGAGGGGTGATAAAATGGAAACCTCGGGAGGAGATACCACAGAAACCTCAAACTCAGAAGACATCATAGACGCCCTAACCTCAGAAAGAAACACAGGAGCCTTAGGCTTAGAAAGCAACCCAGGAGCTCCCTGCTAAGAAGCTAACCCAGGAGCTCTCTGTTCTAAAGCTACCCCAGGAGTTCTCTGTTCTAGAGCTAACACCGGAAACAGACTTTTCTGGCACGGGGGAAACAAAAGCATAAATCTCCAGCTCAGGAGAAATAGATGCAAAAATTTGCAGTTTTGGAGACTCAGATACTGGGGTCTTTGGCTCTGGGGATGCCGGTGCAGAAATATCAGGCACAAAACCCACAGACACTTAAGGCACAACCCCCACAGATACAGAAATTTCAGGCTCAAACCCCTCAGATACAGAAGTTTAAGGTTCAAACTCCTCAGATGCAGAATTTTCTGGTTCAGAAAACAAAAACGCAGAATTTTCTGGTTTAGAAAACAAAAACACAGAATTTTCTGGTCCAGGACACACTACAGCAGAATTTTCTGGTCCAGGTCACACAAATGCAGAAATCCCTAATTTACAAATAGATGGCAGGAAAGTTGTCAGTTCCATAGCAGATGACTGAGGTGTACAGCCCTCAGAAACAGTACACAGGAGCACACTGGACTCCAAAACAGCAGGTGGTGGTGTGTCGACCTCTAGCACCACAACAGGTCTGAAAAAAAAACTGGCTGATCTGCAGCGACCGCAGATGTAGTATGCATATCAGTGACCCCAAGCGGCAGCGGCTGCAAATTCTCGAGCTCTGACGCACGGGGGTCCACCCCCGGAACAGCCACCTCAGCCAGGAGGAATGAATCATTGACCGGGCCACTGCTGGCCTCAGTAGTGTAAACCGGCGGAATAACGGGCGGAAGCGCATCGTCCTCAAGAACAGAAGATGGAAGCGCCTCGGCACCGGACCCTGGAACTGATGGCGGTTCCTCTTCTTCTGGCATGAGGGCGTACTCATCAGACTGCAAGAAAACATTGAGGAAGGCAGAAATGTCCTCCCTCGGATGGGGCTTTGTGGTAACGATCCGATGAGCAAGGCTCCATGCTGCGTCTCTCCACTTTGTGTCCTCCCTCCTGTCCAGACGCAGGCAAAGGGTATGGCACTCCTCCACCTCCCTGATGAGATCCTGCAGCTCCCAGCAGCGAGGAACGTCATCAAGCTTTGTGCTCAGAGAAGAGGAGAGAGGAGAGGCAGGTGAGGGTAAAGCAGCGGCAGCAGATGTTACCACAGAGCCGGGTGGTGAGAGTTAAGCAGTGGCGGACAGCTGCTGCCGAACCCTCCCACCGGGAACTAGGCAAGACCTATCATCCATAGATGTTAAAAAATGAAAAGGTACTTGCCTGCATTCCCTCTCTGCTGCCTTGGAAAGTTCAAATGACTCCCTCTGGGCAGCTCCAGAGATCATCTGGGTGGGGCCTGCAGATGTGAGAATGGCGAAGTGTTGAGAGAAACAGCGTTTTCTTGAATCATCCTTCCACCTGGGATCCCTGAACGCCAACTTGTTGCCAAAAAACACTCTCCAACAAAGCGGAGAACAGGTGGCCAGGAACCTGGCTCCGGCAAAAAGGAACAGCTGGTACCAGAGGAAGCACAGGAAGAGCAAGTCTCTTTATCCGGGGGTGGGAGAGCACACTCGGTCTAGCAGTCATCTAGCTTGCTGCTGCCCCCCAGCAATCCCTTGCGTCTTCCGGGGATGAGCTGCTCTGAGCGGCGGCCATCAGATCCACCAAAGTGGTCACCACCTCTCTCTCGTCATGGCTCCACTTCCTCCTCCTTTTGCCAGATTTGCTCACTGAATTCATGATGGGCTGCATCAGTTTGTCATGGTTTTCGCCCTGGAGGGGCAGAGACCTGGACTCATTCGTGGAACAAACGATAAACATGATTTAATAGAACACAAAATAAAGCAGTATGGGAACTGCAACGCAAAAACAGACTAGGGTACTGGCAAAACTACAGGTCAGGATACAGAACAGATCGGATCAGGTCAGACATAAACATGCAGATACAGGTCAGATAGACTAATGACGCAGCACCCAGGTGAGGGGCTGCATACCTTAAATCAGGGGTCCCCAATCCCCGGTCCCCGGACTGGTACCGGGCTGCAAAGAAAAACAATTGTGGTTAATATTAAAGCTATTTTTTCCCATTAGTCTTGCGGAGATTTTATTTTGAAAAACAACTGTTTCTGCCCTCGCATCACAACCGCTCTTGACTCTGGCACGACGTTTCACGCATCAGTGACACAAGCTAACTCTTGAAAAAATGAGCCAAAAACAAAATTCTAGTTGCAGGGAAACAAGCCCAGAGTCCCCACTGATTATGGTGAGTGGATATTATGCTGTAGAATCATTGTAATTGCCTAATATAAAGTGTAGTTGTTTCAGATTACATGCTCTAAACTGACACAGGTTTTTGTTATTGGAACCCCCACACCTCTACCCGGACTGTGGAAAAATTTCATGCATGAAACTGGTCCCTAGTACAAAAAAGGTTAGGGACTGCTGCCTTAAATAACAAGTGAACTAAAAACAGCAGCACAAAACAGCTGTGCCTAATCAAGAACTCAAACCTGGCAAAAGTATGGTGAAAACAAACACACAGAAATACAAACAAGATATACTGTACATGAATATACAAATCAAAATGACAGAACAGGACCAAGACAAAAAAAAACAATAAGTGCAGAATCCAGAAAAGTAAACTTAATGTGAGGATGTGAGTTGGAGGCTATGTCCGGTGACAAGAAATGTAAATTATAACACAAAGTGAAGACATAGCTCCAACTCACCTCCTGACACTACGTTCTTGTTCTCCCCTCTGATCATGTTTTTGTGCATCCTCGGTGTTTGATTGTCTGCTCTGCCTCGCCCGTCCTGTTTCTTTGTGACCATGCTCTGCTGTCTCCTTTTACTCCTGATTGTGCCCACCTGATCTGTATTGTGTCTGATTGCTTCTGTGTGTATTTATATCAGCCCCTATTGGTTTCATTATGAGTGTCATTAAGTCATGCTGCGTGAACAACAAGCTTCTGTTCTGTGTCTGATCTGACCTGTGTATCCTGACCTGATTCTGCCCGATTGTGAGTTTTGTTACAGCCCCTGAGCTGTCTGTTATTTTTGTGGTGTTTGAGCTGTGCCTGTTTGGCTAGCTCTTCATTAAATCTTTTGCCAACTTTAAATACCGCATTTGTGTCCAATTCTCCACCAAACCGTGACACCCACGGAACCTCCAAGATTTGAAGACAGTTTGTGTGGAAGAATGGACTAAAATCACTCCTGAGCAATGTCTGTGCCTAGTTTCTCCATACAGGAGGAGGCGTCTGGAAGCTGTTATTACCAACAAAGGCTTTTCTACTAAATATCTATCTATAAATTCACGAAATCTCTATCTGTGTGTGTGTTTGTGTGTCTGTCTGTCTGTTCCACGCATATCTCTTGAACCGTTTGTCAGACTGGCCTCAGATTTTAAACATGGTTTCCTGAGGTTACGAGGGTGTGCATCCCTGAGTATGGAGTGGCTCAGTCAAAATATATAATTTTTATCAATAAAAGTTTTAGCCACCACTCTATAAAGTTTTAGCCACTGCTCTGGGTCTCTTCATGAGCTAGCTTTAAGAAGTGTGGGCGGGGTTTCAGATTGATTCTGTGCTGACTGGACAATACACGGTATCACGACCATGCTGATTGGATAACACACAGCATCACGACCTGTCAGTCACCACAGTGTTCCTGGGACAAAGCAAGCAAATGAAAGTTAGAAAGATAGAAAAAGATAATACTGAAGATTTAATGCTTAAAAAAATTATACTATAAAGTTGCCGTGATTGCGTTGGTCTAAAAGATAATTCGCCATATGTGGAGAATGAGGTGCACTAGCAGACTGGGCGGAGTGTCAGCGGGGTCTGACAAATCAACACAACATGCAGGGAGAAGCAACGGCCACACTATGGGCCAGAACTGGCTCAAAGGCACGCTAACTGATGGCGATTAAAAAAAAAGTTATTTTCAGTAAAGTGAAAAAAGATAATGCATGGAGTATGCTTTTGCCCTGAGGCTGATTTATCATGGAAAACAGTTGAGCTCTGTGGTTCAAGCGATCAGCTGATTGGATCCATGATGTTCTGACAGCATATCTAACAGAACAGCTGATATACTGTATGTACAGGACATACAGGAGAATTGAAATGCCATTTCTCTCTCTCTTCAGTGGCTGGAAAAAACAACAGAAGCAGTCCATGTACAATAATGCTACCCATAGTGCAAATAGTGACAAAAGATAGACTTAGAGTTTAATGCTTAAAAAATTATACCATAAAGTTACCGTGGTTATGTAGGTCTAATGGATAATTTGGCATGAAGAACATGCAGGTGGGAGGATGGGGGGGTGGAGGGGTCTCCACCCCCCCATCCTCCCTGCAAAGGATCCCTGCAAAGATCTCTTTGCAGGGGAGCCAAGTCCAGCCTGCCTGATTAATGGGAGTCTGGGCTGCTGCTTTACCCGTGTGCCTGCAAAGGACTGCGATCCACCTCCGCCAGTTCAGGTGCTGCTTCTCTAACACTGGTGTTCGACCGGGCGCTCCACAATTGTTTGCGGGGAGGCTTGTCCAGCCTGCCCGGTCAGTGGTAGACAGCAGTCCCGACTGCTGCTTCATTGTGGAGTGGAATGGTCAGATCAACTGCATAGCACATGCGGGTACATATGTACGCTTTGACTAAATGACAACAAGACACAAAAATGACCAAATAACGAAATAAATCATTTTTTATTTAAATATTTGCAGACAAATTGGCAACACTGATGCAACAGTTGCAGCCAAATGGGTCATTCTGGTGTGTGTGTGTGTGTGTGTGTGTGTTTTGAAGGGATTGGTGCCATACTGTGGATGCCTTGAATTTACTTCTGGGAAACAATAAAGGATACAAATACAAAATAATAATAATAATAATGTTCGGTGTTTTGTAGTTATAATATTGCTAAAATATAAAAGGATGCACCACAATGGGTCTCAAATATTTGTAATGTGTCCTGTTATAGTACTGCATGAGTTTATTGACGATAGACTATAAACTACACATATAAATTATAATGATGACTGAACAACTCCCATTCCCCAAAGCATCTTGCTGTTGTTGTGAAATGGCGCTATATAAAGTTGAATTGAATTGAATATTTGTCAAAGTCTAACATGTAATTGCCTACATATAGGCTGCACCTCTGTATTCCACTTTCAAACACAGCCTACATTTGGGCCTGTAAAGCCTGATTGGCCTACCTGTTTCAGACAGGAATACTTGCTTTCTACGGGCAATGCACTAGTTAAATGAATTTCACCAAGGATGTTCAATACTTACTTTCAGTGTCATTCCACTTTATTAAATATAACTTGTTTTGTGAACACAGCTGCCTTGATTTCTTTGTATGTATGGATCACTTGGGTTTTTGCTGATATCTGGTGAAAATCTCAGGTTAATGGCTCCATTAGAAATATGTTTAATGAGAAAAATGTTGATGTGTTCAATACTTATTGTCCCCGCTGTGTGTGTGTATGTATGTGTGTGTATAGGTGTATATATACTATATATATATACAGTAAGTATACTGTATATACACTACCGTTCAAAAGTTTGGGGTCACTTAGAAATTTCCTTATTTTTGAAAGAAAAGCACTGTTTTTTTCAATGAAGATAACTTTAAACTAATCAGAAATACACTCTAATATCTAATATACATTGCTAATGTGGTAAATGACTATTCTAGCTGCAAATGTCTGGTTTTTGGTGCAATATCTACATAGGTGTATAGAGGCCCATTTCCAGCAACTATCTAACTAACTACATTAGTGTTCTAATGGTACAATGTGTTTGTTCATTGCGTCAGAAGGCTAATGGATGATTAGAAAACCCTTGTGCAATCATGTTAGCACAGCTGAAAACAGTTTAGCTGATTAGAGAAGCTATAAAACTGACCTTCCTTTGAGCAGGTTGAATATCTGGAAAAAATTATTATTTCAAATACAAATCATTATTTCTAACCTTGTCAATGTCTTGACTATATTTTCTATTCATTTTACAACTCATGGTGGTAAATAAGTGTGACTTTTCATGGAAAACACAAAATAATTGTCTGGGTGACCCCAAACTTTTGAGCGGTAGTGTATGTTCTAA
Organism: Pholidichthys leucotaenia; assembly: GCA_020510985.1. Classification (NCBI taxonomy): domain Eukaryota; kingdom Metazoa; phylum Chordata; class Actinopteri; order Cichliformes; family Pholidichthyidae; genus Pholidichthys; species Pholidichthys leucotaenia. The sequence continues at coordinate 60,812,332 of CM035842.1, forward strand.
CCCAAATCATGTACTTTTATAGCTTTAGACACATCTTTGCAACCAGAAGTTTTTCCATTTTCACTGCACAAAAACAGTGACCATAAAGTATCTTATCTTATCTTATTTGGAAAAGAGAGAGGTATTCAGGAGCAGTGTTGGGCAAGTTACTAAAAAATAGTAACTAATTACAGTTACTAGTTACTTCTTTGCAAAAGTAATTGAGTTACTTTTCCAATTACTGCATGATTAAAGTAATTAATTACTTGGAAAAGTAACTTTCACATTACTTTTAAATGCATACTTAAACATCGTACACACATAGCAAGATAATTCAGACAGAACTTTCAGAACATGTTCAGTCTGATTTATCCTGCCTTGAGAGCTCTTACTGTGGGAAAAATCTGAAGAAAATCAACAAGATATTGCCAGTAATTTCCTCATTTTGGAGTGAGAAATAGGGTTTGTTGAGTGAAGGAGAGGGAAAAGGAGTAAGAATCACTCCAAAAGAGTGAGAGCTGGCAACACTGCATAAAGCTGTCCATGTTTATCTTACCTTTACGATACGAATTAATCCGATGTGCCATGATCCAATGAAAATGTCCATTATCCACAGTCCAAATGTCTGCTGTGACAGAGACATGATCCAGTCCCTCAAATTCCTTTTGGAGATCAAAATCCATTTTGAATAATCTTTATCCAGGTAGCAAGTAAATACATTTTAATTTCCGTGGATCACAGTCCAGGGTTTGGGTCACAAACTGTCCAGATGCATACCTGTGCTTGAAATCCAGCCATAGATGTTAAGACAAGAATATTTCCACTTTACATCCAGCCATGGCTGTTCAGATAGCGTAAATCCATAACACGATGTTGTAAGCATAGCATAGCACTAGCTTTGCCAGGGCTTTATTGCTGTTTTCAAGCACTTCTGAAGATCGCAGTAGGTCTCAACCGGCACTTAGCTTGCAAACCACCAATATGCTTTTTGTCCTTAACTGCAACAAAGGAAAAATAATGTATTTCCACAAAAACAAAGCAGCTTCATCTTTTCCTCCTCTCAGTCGTGAAGACTCAGGCTCTTTGAACAGGCCACGTTGACTGACGGCCGTGTCAGCTACGGTCGGGTCAGTTTGTATATTCATTTATTTGCACTAAAAATATTATTAATATGATAATAGCATAATATTAATAAAATGAGTAGCGAGTAACTCATCTGCTCAAATTTCAGTAACTGTAACGCATTACTGAATTCTTAAACAGTAATTTTGTTACACAGCACGTTACTGCAAAAGTAGTGGTGTTACAGTCACATGTTACTTTGTAATGCATTACTCCCAACTAGGGATGAGCTGATACCACTTTTTCAAGACAGATACCGATACTGATCCAAACCCGATACTGTCTCTCTTATTTAAAACAACAAAAGTACAGAACATACTTTGTTAATCAATAGTTGCATTTTGTACACATAAAAACAGAAATCTAAAAGTCAAAGAATATATTACAAAGTTGACTCAGTTCAGCAACACTGCTGCTTTTTTATTTTAAACTTTGCAACATTGGCAGAATTTCACTGGTCAGCACCATGTAAACATGCATTCTGAAGTTTTAAGTGCAAGTTTATACAAAACTTTGAAGCTGAGTATTTAAGTAAACATTCAGATGAAATTCAAAGTGCTACTTTATGCATGAGGTAAAAGATGCTGTAGATCTGAAAATAAAGGAACTAACCCTTTAAGTTATAGTTTTATCATCCATTATCATTATCATAAGTATTCTCCTGGTCCTCGGTTTATTTAGTAGTGTTTTTGATATTATTCTCTGTCCATTCTTAGATTTTAGGTTTGCTCTTATTTTAAACTTTGCAACATTGGCAGAATTTCACTGGTCAGCATCATGTAAACATGCATTCTGAAGCTTTAAGTGCAAGTTTATACAAAACTTTGAAGCTGAGTATTTAAGTAAACATTCAGATGAAATTCAAAGTGCCACTTTATGCATGAGGTAAAAGATGCTGTAGATCTGAAAATAAAGAAACTAACCCTTTAAGTTATATTTTTGTCATTCATTATCATTATCATAAGCATTCTCTTGGTCTTCTGTTTATTTAGTAATGTTTTTGATATTATTCTCTGCCCATTCTTAGATTTTAGGTTTACTCTTATTTCGAAGTCATTCCTGTTCCATTTCATGTTCGTGTAGCCTTGCACCCCCTGGGATTAATAAAGTATACAAAATACAAAAAAAAAATAAAAAATTGCTATTTATGTTTCTGTCACCTACCTCTCCTCAACTGTAAGACTCTCCCCCGAAAGGTATGCTCCAGTCTGGTTTTTACTTTCAGTTTCACTTTTTTTTTTAGGTTTCATTTATAGCACCCAGCCTCCTGAGCTGGAAAAGCAGCGGCTGCTGCTGCAGAACACGCTTGCTTCTGCTCGGTTCTTGACAGAATTCAGCATAATCCTTTGTTGTGATATTTTTGCAAGTGTTTTATCAAGTTGGTGGTGTAAAATTGTAAATGCTGGTACCACACAGCAGCATACTGAGACGAGTCCCACAGACAGGCTCCAGTGATGTGACACTCGTTGCCTCTGTTTACAGAAGCGCAGCTCGGCTAAGAACATAATCGCGCCTTCATTTTAATATTATTGATGTATCGGATCTGTAAATTACTTTTATTCCTTACCGATACTGATCCAGCCATTTTGCCTAGATCGAACCCGATACCGATACGGCGGATTGGATCGGCTCATCCCTACTCCCAACACTGTTCAGGATAACACTGCTGGCTAGTTAGCTTGGTTAGCCAGGAGCTCATCAGTGTGAAATCATATGAAGTCCAAATTTAGGCAGACAGAAAAAAGGTTTAGAAGACACATTTTGGGCTTCTAAGGATGTATTTTAGTACACTTGAACATGAAACATGAAAGCATTTCTTCAATTAAATTGCAAATTTAAAATTATTCTTGTAATTGTCAGAAATTAGCTAAGGCATTTAAGAACATTTTATTTTGACAGCTCTTTGGGAGCCTAGTGATCAAAACTGAGATTTTCAGAAGCAAAACTGTAAGGTGTTGCAGAGTTTAAGAAAATGAGCCACCACTGTCATACACTTTAACATGTAAATGAAAACGCTTTGGGCTATGCTAACCACTTATGTTTGTGATCACTCATAGCAATATGATTTAGTTTGTACATTTACAGGTTAGGTTTAGGTAGTAAGCAAAAAGAAACAAAAACTGTTGTACGAAAACCACTTGGCTATAAGGTTAGCTTAAAAACAGGCCGTAACAATAAACAGTAACCCTGCAATATGCAACAAAATACTATGGGTATGGCTACCTGAGTTCACAAAAATAGTGTTTTACACATACAAAATACATGTTAAAACAATTTTTGCACAGGATATGAACTTCACTCCCTTTGTTTTGTATACAGTGGCATCCACATCACCGTTTTTTACGGTGCAAAACCATTCAAATCCTGTTACAGCCCTGCAGGAAAAACCAGCATAGACCAGCATGAAAATGCTGGTCTATCCTGGTTTATGCTAGTCTATGCTGGTATGACCAGCTTCAAAACACAACAACTCATACTGGTGACCAGCATGCTGGTCCATGCTGGTTTTTCCAGCAGGGAGAAGAGAGTGGTGGACGACAACTGCCAGAATTCAAATTGTGTAGCTGCCTTTATTTTTTGACTCCCATTTGGGTTTGCCTTCACCTTTGCATTAAGCTTACATTACCTTTACTTTACACAACATTTTTAGGTTTTTAAGGTTAGCATAATAGTAAGGGTGTTCCTTTAAACACATTACCACTCTAACCCTCTGCCATATGACACTAAGTCCAACGGAGTAGTACCCACTGTTATAAAAGAGATTTTATAACAGAGGGCGGTGTGATGACGTAGCCGGCTGGTACCGTCATCACGCCGATATACATAAGGGAGAAGTCGGCCATATTATGGTCTCTTTTACCGACTCGTCCTCATAGTCACAGTTAGGAGCTGAGTGCTCACGTGTGTATTGTGTTAACAAGAGTTTGTAATAAAGTTCAGTTCCAGCACAGCATCCTCATCCATCTTCATTACCAGGTTTGTGGACATAACATTTGGCGATGAGAATTTACAAACCACGGAAGTGTGCCTAAGACCGCTGAGGCCTTTCCTCGAGTCCCCAGGCAAACCTGTCGTCCCATGGCCACATTGGCTGGATGTGTTCGAGAGCTACATTGCAGCACTGGACCTGGGAAAATTGGATAAAGGAATGAAGTGGGCACTGCTTGTCCTACCTGGGCAAAGAAGGTCAGAGGATTTTTCACATGCTTGGTCCGATGGACTCGTATGGAGATGCTGTGGAGCTACCAGCTAGCTACTTTGCTACGCCGGACAACGTGCTAGCGCGCCGTATAACATTCCACCAGAGACGACAGGAAATTGGTGAGCCCACCCAAAAATCTGTCGCTGATTTGAGACACCGGGCTAGCATGTGCAGATTTGGACTGTTAGAAGATGAGATGGTACGAGACCAGTTGGCCGAGCAGACAAGCAACCTGAGGCTAAGGGCTAAGATGCCAACAGCTCCAAATGACATGACGCTAGCTAACACAGTTGAGCTAGCATTCCAATTGGAGTCAGCGGACAGGTTAGCATTGGAGCTAGGAGTGCCAACAACAACATCGACAGCTAGGACAGTCACCGCTAACCAACACTGTGGGCATGGAGGAATATGGAGACATGGCAGAGGAGTTCGAGGCAGACACCGTGAACCGGAGGACCGCTCCAAGAGGCCCTGTGTGTGGTACCGTGGTTCCCCAACACATCACGAAAGAGCACGTTTTTGTCCAACAAGTGGACAACGATGTAACAAGTGTGGGAGGTTCAACTATTTTGCCAAAATGTGCCAGTCACCGACACTGTGGGACCCACCAAGCAAGCAAAGCCGCCCGCACATGACCACCATCCATGCAGTAAGCCCTGAAATTAATTCATGCGAGTATGGCATGGTTGAATTGGATGGCATGACTATGCCGCTGCTGCTCAACACTGCGGCGGTTAAGTTGATGCTGAATTAGCCATGGTGAAGAAATTTTTCCCCAACCACCCGATTAGAAAAGACCCAGCGGTGCTCCATGGATGTAGTGATCACAGAGTTAGCAATGTTGGGACAATTGAGCTAACGATCTACTACAAGTTGAAGATTGCTTATGATTTCGAGTTTCAAGTGACTACACATGGTGGAACCATTATGGGATGTGACCTCTTCTACCGACTGGGCTTCACCATCCGCAACGGCGATGGGCTCAACTTGTCAAGCTACGGTAATTGGGACGTGTTTACAAAAGGTAACACCAATGCCGAACAATCCGTCCTGAGCGCACAGGAGGAGAGCTGCTCGGAGGCGGGGGGCAGCAGCCGGTCTTGCTTCAGATTCTCACCCAGCCGGAGACTATGGGGGCTGCTGCAGAGTTGCAGGAGAGGGAGCCCGTGCACGCAGAGACCTCAGGCACAACAACTGGGCACGGGCGCTACCCATGACACGGAGCACCAACAACAAAGCACATCAAGTAAAGGAGAGGAGGAGCTGGACCGCTTCAGTATCCTCGCTCAGCACCAGTCTACGGGAGCCACAGCTGAGCCGATGGGTGAAGGGTCCGTGACGGCGGGCGACATGGGAGAGATGCCGGACATCTTCAGTACCCATGACCAGCCTTGAACCCTTGAGACTGCTGCGGGGGCATTGGGTGAAGAGTCCGCGATCAACATAACGACGGAGGTAAATGAAGCACCACCGCAAGCGCAAGGGCATGTGAGACCGAGCAAAGTGCCCCTCAAAGTCATGGACTGGGTTTGAGTCCACACCGATGAGAGGCTGGGACAATGGCGGGCCAAGGCACAGTCGACAAGACCGTGGACACTGCTGAGGATCGTGGCACAGCTGGGACCAGTGCGCTTCAGGCTGACGGATGGTTTAGTTTGGCATGCAAACCATCTCTGGCATGTCCAAGTGATGGCTCCAGACGGCAAGGCTTCACGGAAGTCAGCTGATGCAACGTGGGACCCGGGCTCCAACATTACGAAGATCAATCCTGGTCCTGGGGGCTCAGTATCTCCAGGGATGCATCCACCACAGGCTCACTGCAGGGTTCCTCCAGCAGAACCGCCTTCCCCATGGAAGACTGTTAAAAAGAAGTGACTATTTAGTTAAAGCATGGCTAAGGAAAAGTGGCAGAATAATCCACTTAGCCACGTCGGGTCCAGCGGCGGTCCACCCGCTGACATTAATTCAGGATGCTATTTGTACCAAATTGGGGAGAGTACTAATTGAATAAGGTGTTCTGTGTTTTTCCAAAGGGTAGGGTGGGGGGCTGAATGTTATAAAAGGGATTTTAAAACAGAAAGCAGCGTGATGACGTAGCCAGCTGGTACTGTCATCACGCCGATATACAAAAGGGAGGAGTTGGCCATGTTATGGCCTCTTTTACTGACTTGCCTTCATAGCCACAGTTAGTGTTAGCTGAGTGCTCACATGTGTGTATTGTGTTAACAATTTGTAATAAAGTTCCGTTCCAGCACAGCATTCTCATCCATTTTCATTACCAGGTTTGTGGACATAACACTCACTTATAAGCAAAAATAAACAAACACATGAATAACAAAAATATAGTCTTGGCATATATAATGCACAGTGTGGGAAACGTGGTAGGCTGTATGCATTTTTTTAGTGAGACTGGGCTAACTACCATTTCTTGGAGAAAGTCTATGCTGATTTCCGTTATAAGACACCTCTCTTTCAGCAGCCATTTTGAGTAAATACACCTTCCATACCCATTACTAATAACATCAACAGAGACCACAGTCTGTCTAGCTGCAAAGCATTAATAGCCTGTGTTTCCCTATTACTGTATGTAAAAATGGCTGGTGTAAAATAGGTCCATAGATTTCAGAGCCCAGAGGACATTTAAGGACCTTTTTTTTTTTTTTCCAGATTTTGTATCTTTTTTCAGGTGTCAGGTCTGGAACAGACATCAACGATCATGGCTTTCCACCTTTCTCAGTCACCAGCTAGGCGTATCACGTCAGACTGCTTCATGTTAGGTATGACATCTTTTAGGCTATGTAAATATGTAATTTGTTGTCTACCTCTGTTCCTTTTGCCTTCTATCTTGCCAATCAAGACTGTTTTCTAATTCATCCTTTCTGATTATGTGTCCAACAAACTCCAGTTGTCATTTTCTTATAGTCTTCATTAAGCTCCTTTCCCTACCTGCCATTTCCAAGTTTCTTTGTTGGTTTTCTTTTCCGTCTACAAAATGCGTAGGATTCTTTGGAAAAAAACACATTTTGGCGGCTTCCAGGCGTGCTTTAAGATCTTTGGAAACAGTCCAACATTCACATCCATAAAGTAGTACAGACCAGATGTAGCATTTCAGTACATGCATTTTGGTGTTTAGGGATATATTTCTGTTCTTGAATATTGCACTCATCTTAGTGAAGGTATCCTTTGATAAAGCAATTCACTTCTTCGCTTCCTTATTACATCTACCGTTGGATGTGATTGCAAAACTAAGATATTTGAACTGGTTGACTTATTTAATGACTTGGTCATTGCATGTGATGTTGCATGCAGGAGGTTGCGACTTCTTGGATATAACCATACTTTCTGTTTTATTTTCATTAAGTGACAATCCCTTTGCTTCACTACATACTGAAACAACACTGAGCATTCTTTGGAGATCTTTTTCAGTGCTGGCAATCAGTACGGTGTCATCCGCATTGTTATGTCCACAAAACCTAGTATGGAAGGAGATGGACAAAGAGGTTGCACTGGAACTCGGCTTTATCCATAACTATGTACAATACAGCAGGTGCCACACTGTGTGGGGTCATCCAGGCAACAGCCAGCCCAAATGGCGGACGCCCCTTATAATAGGGCAGTGTGATGACGCAACCAGCAAGCGGCGTCATCACACTGCACTTCACAATAAAACCCCCCATTACGTTCTCCCCCCTTTATAAAACAGAAAAACACACCTAATTAGAACCCACCCAAATTTGGAAACACAAACCCCAAACACACTAAAATAAAAGCAAACACAAAATCATAAGGAAGGGCTGGTGGGTAGACTGCCACACTGCCCGCACAGCGAAGTGGTTTATTCTGCCACTTTTCCCTTTTTTCCTTTTTTTTTTTTTTTTTTTTTTTTACAGTCCAGCCATGCTCCTACCTAAAAAAAAGTCCTTTTATTTTCTCCTCTACCATCTCCCACGGTGAGGTTGGGTTGGGTGGGGAAAACAGTTCAGTCTGAGGGGCTTTGAGGCGACCCCACAGTGGCCTCCTTCCTGGAGCTTTGAAGCAGACCCATGGCACCCCCCCGGTGGGGGGGAGCTTTGAAACGCACTCGTGGCGGCCGCCTCCCTCGGGCTGTTGGGTCAATCTTCATGACACCGGGGCCTGGGTCCCATACTGCAGTAGCCGATTCCTGCAGAGCCCCACAGCATGGAGCCACCACCTGGACATGCCGTAGTCCGTTTGCATGCCAAACCAAATCGTCCGTCTGCCAAAAGCACGCTGTTCCCAGCTTCGCCACTATCCTCAGTGGCACCCGCTGTTTCCTTGGCTGCGGTCAGGTCAGTCGCCAACCTGGTCTCCTTCCAGCACGAACCCGAACCCTGTCCATAACATGAAGCGGCGCCTTACTTATTTTTCTGCGTTGTCATTGTGCTCCCGGCGGCTCTGCGTGCTCGTTTGGCTCGGGACCTCCACCGTGCTGTGGCGGTTCCATTGTCATCGTGTTTGCTATGGACCCTCCACCTGCTGTCTCCATCGTTGACTGCAGCTCATCGTGGGTACGGTAGGTGTTCAGCACCTCTCCAGTGTTGTTCGTTGAAGCGGACACCTCACCCGTCTGCTCAGTTGAAACCTCCATTGCTTGTTGGGTGAGGGCACGGGAGCAGTCCAGTTCCTCCTCTTTGTTGTCTGACGTGTTCCGCTGTGCCGCACCGTGCGTCCTGACTGTGCCCGGCCGCTGCTGCCGTTCTTTGGGAATCTCTGCATACTTGAGCTCCCTCTCCGTGCGGCTCTCTCCTCCCAAGAGCACGGAGTGTGCGCTTTGGTGTTGGCGCCATTCATAATCACCTCATCCCCCACCACAACGTCGCTATTCTGGTCTGCTGTGCCCCAACTGCCGCACCCGGACCACTCAAACCCAGCACTGTCTCTGATAGCGAAGCCCAGTCTGTAGAAAAGGTCACATCCCATAAAACTGTCACCGCGCTCTGTCACCTGGAATGTGAAGCTGTACACGATTTTGGTTTTGCAGCAAACAGTGAATTTCACTGTTCCAACATTGCACAGTCTGTGACCACCATATCCATACAGTGGCATTGGTTTCTTCCTGATTCTGTGGTTGGGGAAAAATTTTTTCATCGTGGCCCAGCTCAACATCGACCACACCACCGCTGTGTCGAGCAGAAGCGGTACAGCTACTCCATCTAATTCAACCATGCTGTACAAATAACCAATGATGCCGGGGCTTACCTAATGAATTGTCGTTGCTGGTGGGTGGACGGGCTCCCCTGGCGGGCCCCACAGTGCTGACAGCCAGCATACTCTGGCGAAATGGCCCAGGCGCCCACACTCGTTATACTGTTTTCCTCTTGCCATACAAACTCGCACTCCACCCCGGTGAGTTGGGGACCCACAACCCCCACAGATGGGGCCTTCTGGAGTGGATCTTCGGCTCACTGCAATCACCCCACACTCCTCTGCTGTGTGCTCCTCGTTCTCCATGTCGTGCTCACCTACAGTGCTGTGGTCACTCTCAGCTCAGAATTCTCCCTCTTCACTCCGTTCACTGTCTGTGCTCACCATGCTAGCTAGCGTGTAGCTTGTAGCATGTAGCTTCTGTGTGTGGCACCATTTAGCTCCGTGGCTAATTCCTCCATTGCTACTAGCTGGGCCGTTAGCTCCCCTGAGCTAACCTAGCTTAGTGTCTTTTGGCGCCATTAGCTTCTCAACCTACAGCTTTGTGCTACGTGTGTGTTCGGCAAAGTAGCTAGCAAGCAACCTGACAGCATCTACATATGACTCCTTCTCCCCTAACGTGTGGAAAATTCTCTGACCCTCTACGGCAAGTTTGCAAACCAGAAGTGCTCGCTTCCTTAGTCCGTCGAGTTTACCCAGGCCCAACACTGCAATGTATGGCTCAAATGCGGCCAACCAGTGTGGCCACACGATTGCTGGCTCCCCTGCATACTCAAGAAATGGCTGTAGTGGTGCCCTGCACGCCCCCTTGAGTTAATCCTCAGTTGCCAAATGTTATGTCCACAAAACCTGGTATGGAAGGAGACGGATAAAGAGGTTGCACTGGAACTCAGCTTTATTCATAACTATGTACAATATAGCAGGTGCCACACTGTGTGGGGTCGTCTGAGCAAGAGCCAGCCCGAATGGCGGATGTCTCTTATAATAGGGCAGTGTGATGACACAACCAGCAGGCAGCGTCATCACACCGCACTTCACTGTAAAACCCCATTACACGCATACCTACGATTAGTTATGGCTTGTCTGCCGGCCTTGATTCCCTATTTGTCCTCTCTGTTTTGTAGGATCATTTCACTACAGTGGGGAAAAAAAGTATTTAGTCAGCCACCAATTGTGCAAGTTCTCCCACTTAAAAGATGAGAGAGGTCTCCAATTTTCATCATAGGTATATCTCAACTATGAGAGACAAACTGAGAAAAAAAAAAATCCAGAAAATCACATTGAAAGATTTTTAATGAATTAATTGGTAAATTCCTTGGTAAAATAAGTATTTGGTCACTTACAAACAAGCAAGATTTCTGGCTCTCACAGACCTGTAACTTCTTCTTTAATAGGCTCCTCTGTCCTCCACTCGTTACCTGTATTAATGGCACCTGTTTGAACTCGTTATCAGTATAAAAGACACCTGTCCACAACCTCAAACAGTCAGACTCCAAACTCCACTATGGCCAAGACCAAAGAGCTGTCAAAGGACACCAGAAACAAAATTGTAGACCTGCACCAGGCTGGGAAGACTGAATCTGCAATAGGTAAGCAGCTTGGTGTGAAGAAATCAACTGTGGAAGCAATTATTAGAAAATGGAAGACATACAAGACCACTGATAATCTCCCTCCATCTGGGGCTCCACGCAAGATCTCACCCCGTGAGGTCAAAATTATCACGAGAACGGTGAGCAAAACTCCCAGAACCACACGGAGGGACCTAGTGAATGACCTGCAGAGAGCTGGGACCAAAGTAACAAAGGCTACATCAGTAACACACTACGCCGCCAGGGACTCAAATCCTGCAGTGCCAGACGTGTCCCCCTGCTTAAGCCAGTACATGTCCAGGCCCGTCTGAAGTTTGCTAGAGAGCATTTGGATGATCCAGAAGAGGATTGGGAGAATGTCATATGGTCAGATGAAACCAAAATAGAACTTTTTGGTAAAAACTCAACTTGTCGTGTTTGGAGGAGAAAGAACACCATACCTACTGTGAAGCATGGGCATGGAAACATCATACTTTGGGGCTGTTTTTCTGCAAAGGGACCAGGACGACTGATCCGTGTAAAGGAAAGAATGGATGGGGCCATGTATCGTGAGTTTTTGAGTGAAAACCTCCTTCCATCAGCAAGGGCACTGAAGATGAAACGTGGCTGGGTCTTTCAGCACAACAATGATCCCAAACACACTGCCCGGGCAACGAAGGAGTAGCTTCGTAAGAAGCATTTCAAGGTCCTGGAGTGGCCTAGCCAGTCTCCAGAGCTCAACTCCATAGAAAATCTTTGGAGGGAGTTGAAAGTCCGTGTTGCCCAGCGACAGCCCCAAAACATCATTGCTCTAGAGGAGATCTGCATGGAGGAATGGGCCAAAATACCAGCAACAGTGTGTGAAAACCTTGTGAAGACTTACAGAAAACGTTTGACCTCTGTCATTGCCAACAAAGGGTATATAACAAAGTATTGAGATGAACTTTTGTTATTGACCAAATACTTATTTTACCGAGGAATTTACCAATTAATTCATTAAAAATCCTTCAATGTGATTTTCTGGATTTTTTTTTCCTCATTTTGTCTCTCATAGTTGAGGTATACCTATGATGAAAATTGGAGACCTCTCTCATCTTTTAAGTGGGAGAACTTGCACAATTAGTGGCTGACTAAATACTTTTTTTCCCCACCGTATATAGGTTGAATAAGTCAGGGACAAGACAAAGCCTTGTCTGACACCTCTGGATTGACTTGAAATCACTACATTGTCCATCTATCCTGATTGCTGCCTTCTGCTCCCAATAAAGGTTTCTTACAGTTCTCATGTCTTTTCTGTCAATGTCTAGACTTTCCAGAATGTTAAATAGTTCCTCATGTCTGACTTTATCGAATGCCTTGGAATAATCGATAAAACACATCTTTTTGAACCTCTATGCAATGTTCCAATAGAGTGGTGAGTGTAAAGATTGCATTTCTTGTGCCTCTGTCAGGAAGGAATCCAAACTGTGCCAGAAACAGTTCTGGATGTATCTTGTTTCTAGCCCGTGCCATGAGAATTCGTAATAATATTTTTGTGATTGTGACTTATGAGGCTTACTGTTCTGTGTTGTTCACAGTCATTGGTGCCTGTGCAGTTGGTTGGAAATGCCATATCCATAGTTTTTGATTTGAACGACACCCCCTATTTTTTTGTTGTGGTTGTTAACTGAACTACTGTGAAATTTGTCTTGACATACTGTTATTACTTTGGAGGTAATTACACTTTTCTGCCAGTAGATGGTGTTTTGGTGTCAGTGTGGTTCCACTGGGGAGAGCACTGCTCATGTGCAGTTCAGAATTAAACGAGCGCTGGCAGGAGAAAGCTGAAACTTTTGTCTCCTTCAGTGTTACCAGACGCACGATAATTATCATATTTGTACAATAATTTTGCCCTCTGTACGATGTACAAACAATAATTTCAAAAATCCCATAATGTACGATAATTTTACCCCTTCATTACGTGGCTAATACATTAGCAAACACAGCCAGGATACAGATCCTGCCCAAAGTGCGCATACATACTACGCTTGTTTTAACGCATCGTCTCACAGGCGCGGGCTGTGTGGAAGGAGACAGAAGATTCGGTGGCAGTAGCAAAACTGCTTCAATTGTCAGAGGCATTTTAGTTGTAGTTTAGGCGGACTGATTGATATTTATTCCTAATGTATAAACAGAGTACTTCTCAAAATATTTATGAGGCAAGACCTTAATACATGGTGATTCAACAGAAGCCATATAGAAGATAGTTAAGTATGACTGATATTCTGGGCTGTTCAGTGCAGGCCAGGGGCCTGCCACAGGTAGAGACGCTTTTTTTTTTTTCAACCAATCTGTTAGATTATTTAAAGGTAAAACTGTGTTATAGGCTGTAATTGACATGATTTGAGGTTTAAACCCAGGAGCAGACAACAGACTCGATTAGAAATACAATGATCTTTACTGAAAGTGTGTGTGTGTGTGTGTGTGTGAGTGAGTGAAAGAGAGAGAGAGAGAGAGCAGAGTGGGAGGAGTCTGGCAACCCTACAAGGAAGAGAGAGAAGGAGATATGAGTAATCTTGCAACACATGGATGAATTAGTGGAAAAAATAATAATCTTACACAGCAAGGAAGTGTAGAAGAGAAACTACTTGTAGCCTTGTCCTTCTCCAGGTTACCATAGTCCCGCGATGGTGAGGAAGTGCCAGTGCAGATATGTACAGTGATTCGTGCAGAGGAATCCTCAGCTGAGGAGGGAAAGGGAAAGTTCAGTCTAGGTGCTGAGGCACTTATGGGATGCTGATGAGAGAGAGGAACCTCCAGCTCATGGAGTGAGTCTTGGTCCTCTGCCTGGAGTTGGGTTGGTCCGCCAGAAGGATGGTCCACCTGTGCACAGGTAAAGAGGACAAGGAGAGGATGATGCAGGCTGATGAAAACAAGTTAACAGGCTGCTTACGAGTTGTAGAGAGGGAGGCGAAACTCCCAGCCGACGAGGAGCAGAGTAGACGTAGTAGAAAGGAAGGCGAAGCTCCCAGCTGACAAGAAGAGTAGATTAGCGTTGTGAAGCTCTTTCACAGTGTTGGAGCGTTGACGTCTCCATGCAGGAGTGGAGGGCCCCACTCCTTATGAAGGCAGTCTGATTAGGAGGCACAGGTGTGAATGAAACCGCAGCAGTGGAACATAATTAGAGAGAGAGGGAACAAACATCACACAGCTTGGATCACCACAGTAATATGTGCAATCTGTGATAATGTGTTACTGAAGCAGATGGTTCTGAGCCACGTCAGAATGAAAACTGTGTGTGTACGATAATTTTCCTCAAAATACAATAATTTTGAGTCACTGGTACGACCCTTCAACATTTCCCATCTGGCAACACTGGTCTCCTCTCTTTTGGTCCACAGGTAATGGAAAAACTTACTTTTTCATTTTTAATAAGGCTCGGTATTGAGCATGAGTTATATGTAAATGTTTTGTGATGTTTTAAGATGTGTTTCAGCCATGTGTAAAGGTTAATTTGCTGTGTTTAGAAGTTAAGTTCTGGCTCAGTGCCAAGTATACTGACCATGCAATACCATGTTCATGAGAAACTACATTTCTCTGAGTGCATATTCTGTATGTTGGGAGGCAATGTTCTGTAAAAGTTGCATGTTTGAAATGTTAAGAGTTTGAAAAAATGGCAGAGAACCCCTACAGTTGTTCCTTTAACATTAATCACTTCAAAGTGCATAGGCATATAACAAGCCGACAAAATACTGCAAGCCTAATGCACTGTTCAAAAAGCTGAACCAAAACAGTCCACACACTTTAAAGCCCAGTGGCCAAATGGCACAGAACGCTGGATGCAGGATCATTAAATAGGTTGCTCAGTAACACCCTGCCTCTCGCCCAAAGATGCTGGGATAGGCTCCAGCCCCCCCACGACCCGAAAAGGATTAAGTGGAAGAAGATGGATGGATGGTAATGGTTGATGCAGAGCAGCTGCAGGAGCCCAGGTGTGTAGTTCATTGTCCCCTCAGGAGGGTAGGAGAAACCTGGCTCACCAGGGTTGATGCCAAACAGCGGTGGAAGCCTAGGTGTGTGGTTCAGGGTCCCCTCGGGAGTGTAGAAGAAACCTGTATAGGGGAGAGAAAGCGGGGGGGAACAGTACCTCTCTTCCCAGAAGAGAGAAACACTGTTAAGGTATGTCACACCCCTCCCATCAAGATAACAAACATAGTTTGTTACTTATAATCGACCCTCATCATTTTTCCAAAGAAATTTACTAAGAATTACACTCTAGATAGAGCATCAGCAACTATGTTATCTGTACCCTTGTTGTGTCTGATTTCAAAGTTGTACTCTTGAACCAGCAATGCCCAGCGCATCAGCCTCTAGTTTTGGTTGTACGTGCGACTGAGGAATACCAGAGGATTGTGGTCAGTGAAGATAACTGTGGGATCTGTCGTGGAGCCATCATAAACTTCGAAATGCTGGAGAGCAAGGAGCAGAGCCAGAGTTTCCTTCTCAGTAGAAGAATAGTTAAGTTGATGTTGCTTAAACTTAACTGAGAAGTATGATATGGGATGGCTGATGTCATCTGCTCCATCCTGCAGTAACACTGCTCCAGCTCCAGTAGCACTGGCATCCATTTCAATCTTAAAAGGTTTTGTGAAGTCAGGGGCAGTCAGTACAGGAGCATGACAGAGGAGAGGCTTGACACAATCAAAGGCATGTTGACATTCTGGGGTCCACACGAAAGGCTCTTTTGGGCTGCATAATTTAGTGAGAGAAGCTACAACCACTGAAAAATTTTGACAAAAACACCTGTAATAACCAACCAATCCTAGGAACCAGCGGAGTTCTCGTCGGGTGCTGGGCACAGGATAGGACAGAATAGCCTCCACCTTTGCAGTCAAGGGGCATACTTTCTTTGTGTCCAACTTGCTTCCCTAGGTAGGTCACAACAGCTTTTCCAAACTCACACTTTGCCAAGTTTAGGGTCAAAGAGGCTTGGGCTAGACAGGTAAAGACAGTGGTTAAGCTTGTGATATGCTCAGACCAGTTAGATGAATAAACCACAATATCATCCAAGTATACATTACAGTTAGGGATGCCACACAGTACTGTATTCATCAGTCTTTGGAAAGTTGCTGGTGCGTTACGCATTCCAAAAGCCATCACAGTATACTGGAGAAAATGATCTGGTTTAACAAAAGCTGAAATTTCAGAAGCTCTTTGAGTGAAGGAAACCTGCCAATACCTCTTCAACAAGTTCACTTTTGTAATGTATGTCACTCCCCCATGCTGTCAATACAGTCTTCCATTTGTGGTAAAAGGAATGAGTCAGGTACCGTGACTGCATTCACCTTATGGAAGTCTGTGCAAAACCATGGTGTACCATCTCACTTGGGCGTTAGCAGGCACAGAGAACTCCATGCACTATGGCTAGGCTTTGCCAACCCATTTTGCAACAAGTACTCGACTACTTTCTTCATCAGCTCTCTCTTTTGTGAAGGGCACCGGTAGGCATGCTGCTTGATGGGGGAGGTGTTCCCAACATCTATATCATGCTCCAGTACAGTGGTGCGTGAAGGCACATCTCCAAAGACAGCAGGATAGGACCTAATCAAATTCTTCACATCCTCCTTCTGGTTATCTGAAAGGTCAGAGAGGGGAGCATCCAAGTTATTCAGAATTGTGGAGTTTGGTAGCCTGCCACATTTCAGGTCATCACGGATCTTCAGCCCATTGTCGTGGTCTACTGGAACTACTGGAATAGACAGCACAGAGGCAGAAGACATAGTAGAAATAATCCCATGTTGCTGGTCAGGTGAACCTGACGTGTCTTGATCATTTTCTCTAGCATGAAACAGCTTAAGCATATTTATGTGGCATAAACATGTCTGATGCCTCCGGTCAGGGGTGTAGATGACGTAGTTTGAATCATTGGCTTTACTTTTAACTACATATGGTCCAGAGAACTGGGCAGAAAGGGCAGGACCAGATGTAGACAGTAACACAAGAACTTTATCACCGGCCTGAAAATTGTGTTGAATTGCTTTTTTGTTATATAGCCGCTTCATATTTTTTCTGAGACCTAGAAAGAACTTCCTTGGCTATGGAACAGGCATGATGTAAATGCTGATGACACTGCGTGACAAAATCCATAACATTGGCCTTGTGTGACTCACCAATTGACAGAAGCTGCTCTTTCAGCATTTTAAGTGTCCCTCGCACACTATGCTCAAACACCAACTCAGCTGGACTGAAACCCAGTGATTCCTGTTTTGCTTCACGGGCTGCAAACAACAAAAAGGGGAGCCCCTCATCCCAGTCTTTCTCAGTTTCCAGGCAGTATTTGTGCATCATCGCTTTGAGGGTCTGATGCCACCTTTCCAATGCTCTGTGAAGAATTTAAGCATGGCCTTAGTTCTAGCAGGGGCAGTGATTTTTCTGAGGGGGACAGCTTCAGGAAAACGTGTGGCTGTACACATTAAAGTTAATAGAAATTGATTACCAGCCCGTGATTTGGGTAGTGGACCCACACAGTCTATGATTAACCATTCAAACGGTTCCCCCACTGCAGGTATTGGATTTAGAGGAACAGGTGGTACAGTTTGATTGGGTTTACCAGCAATTTGACAAACACTGCAAGTTCTGCAAAACTTTGCCACATCTTTCTTCAACCTGGGCCAAAAGAAATGTTGAAGAATGCGGTCATAAGTTTTTGTAACCCCCAAATGGCCACACCATGGATGTTCATTTGCCAACTGTAATACCTTTGGTCGGTGATTAGCAGGAACCACTGATGCACTACCCCCAGTCATCATTTCCAACATTTTTCAGCAGACGTCTGGAAGCCCGTTGTCTCATTAACAGATCCTTATCCAAATAGAAGCAGTGAGCCTTCTTTTTATTTGGCAATTCAGACATTTGTGCAAACCAACTGGTTAGGGTAGCATCAGATTTCTGGTCTTTAATCAAGGACTCACATGATATAGGTGATGATGAGGATTCAGTGGAACCTGTTACAGTTAGTTCAGGAGGCACAGACTTCTCAGGGTCACCTGGGAGAGGTTTATCTTCTGAAAAGGTAGATGCCAGTACAGAGTCAGCCAAAGTTACTTCCTCCAGCCTGCAAGCCTGGGATCTGGTAAGGACACTAACAGAAAATACTTCCGGATGGGTTTTCAAAACCTCATCTGTGTCAAGTGAGAAATTAGGAGTATCCAACACTTCAGGGTTAGGCAGAACCTGCCCACCAGCTAAATCATTCCCCATAATGAAGTCAATCCCTGGCACAGGAAATGAGTGATGAACAGCAGCGCTGAAAAATCCTGATACTAACTTTGACTGGACATGAACATGATGAAGTGGAGCAGGTACGTACATATCCCATACCAATGCCACGAATAATGGTACTCACATTACAATCAGAGGCAGCATTGAGAGGCAAAAGGTTGGCCAGGATGAAAGCTTGAGATCCACCTGTGTCTCTCAATATCTTTGCTGGTCTCTGGTCTTTTTTCACTCCTGTCAGTGAAACAAATCCATCAAAAATAAATAGCTTAAAACATTCATCAGGCTGCCCCTTGGCCAAGGGTTGAGGAGAACTCACAGTTTTGATCAGATTAACACTTCTAGCTTGCTGTGACTGTTTCTTCCTCTTCAAAATCAAGCAATCAGAAATAACATGATCATTTTCACGGCAGTAAGCACAGTTTTTGAGAACTTAAATTGGAGGGAACACTTTTGTTGCCACTAGGGTTTTGCAGTGGTAACCTAGGGGTCTTCTGGGAATAATTAGGGATACGCATTTCTCGCTTACCCACCAAGATGTTTTTGTGTGTTAAGGTGAATTCATCTGCTAGGATTGCGGCTTCTTGTAGGGTGGACACTTTCTGTTCATTAAGATAGAGTGCAATTCAGTCTGGCAAACAGACAGACCGACTGGCAAACAGTTTTTAAAATCCTCCACCAACATTCAGCTTTGGTTGAAGAGCACATCTATCAAAAAGTATTTAATTTTCTCATGCAAACTCAACAAAACTCTGAGAGAAAGGTTTCCTTTTATTACGAAATGTTATGGCATGCCCCTTGCAGGGCATTAGTGAGACGCTAGAGACCAACCAGTTAGTTTGCTTGTTTATTAACAAAAGACAAGGATGACAAAATAAACAGCCACGTGGGGCAAAAACACGAACTTACACTAAGGCACACGAAAATAGACTCAGAAGATTGACTATGAACAGCAGCGAGGTCGGAGCCTGCACTGAACAATAAACACTTGCGGGACAACGAAGATGAATCACAGAGGAGACTGGAGTTGGGGAAAGGGACTCTAGTTGCATACATGGCGGTGCACAGAGTTGTAGGTCACAGCCAGGAGTGAGCCTCAGCTGCTCCCTTAAGTACAGAATGCACACCAATCACAGAAGGGGAATGTAATTAATGAAATGACATACAGCTGACACAGCGCCGACTCGGCTTTGACAGCCGGAAGTCCCGCTGTGACGCTGTCACAATAAAAGCCCTGGAGGAGGCCACATTGCCAGTCCCCAAATAAAATGGGAGAACAGGGAAAATACAGTGGTACCTCTACTTATGAAATTAATTCGTTCCGGAAGTATTTTCGTAACGTGAAAATTCCGTAAGTAGAGACGCGTTTTACATGTAAATGCCCTAATCCGTTCCAAGCCCCCCAAAATTCGGACATAAATTTTTTATAAATCATAAAAATGCATCAAAACATGTAACAAATACATGTTACAATTAGATTACTGCACAATAAACATAAAATGAGAGTTGTACATAATTTAAAAAAACAAAGAATAAAGTAAAGAATAATAAAAATTATGTTCATTTACCATTTAACTGCTATCGTCGTCGTCGTCACCTTTTGCCTTCTTTGGTTCATGTTCTCTCTCATCAGTGGTTTTTGCCTGACGTTTTGTGAAGAACCGATCCAAGGACGTTTGCTTTTGTCGGCTTTTAACAATCCTTCGGCTTCCTTTTGTTTTAATACCGTGCCGATCGTAGATTTATTACGGCCATATTCTTTGGCGAGATCAACCAAACGCATCCCTTTTTCATACCTTTCTATTATCTCTTGCTTTGTTTGTATGGACAAAAAAACTCTCTTCTTCTTCTTTTCTCCTTTTCCACTTATCTCCATCACTTTCTTGGGGCCCATAGTGAATAAAAGTTAATACTGTACTGTACACACACGTAAAACTGCCCGAACTTCCCGAACACTTCGTGGCCAATGGGATACCAGGAAGATGCTAGGCGATAGCCAATGGCAGAGCAGCTACAAGTATGTTTACGTTCGGTAAACTACGGGAGCTGCGAGGAGCGCGTACTTTTTTGCCTTCCGTATATAGAGACGTTCGTAAGTAGAGGTACCACTGTACTGAACAACCCGAGCGCGGATGGAATCAGCACGCAGACCATAACACGAAAGTGCTGCCTGTACACTTCAGGAACCAATTCATAAGCTCTGAGGATTGTGCTTTTAAGAGTTTCATAATTAAGACCATCCTCCATAGAAAGAGATGCACATGCTTCTTGTGCCTCACCAACCAGTTTGCAATGGAGGAGAACAGCCCAGGAATACTTAGGACACTGTAAGGCGATAGCAACTCGCTCAAAGTTGTTGAAGTAGGTTTTCACTTCAGTCTCCTGAAATGGAGGAACCAGAGAAATGTACTTGCTGATATTGAATGCTGGAGGAGTTGAGGCTGAGGGAAGAGGTGAAGAAATATTAACATCAGGTTTTAAAGGCACCAAGGAGGGCTCAGTGGCTCTTTTCTGAGACTCTAACTCGAGCTGCTAGAGCCTGATGGCTGTCTCTGCTTCAAGCCTATGACGGTTCAGCTAGAACTCATATTCTTCTTTACTTGCTTTATCCTTAGCCTCAATTTCAAGGCGAGCAAGACGTAGCTTTAACCGGGCACCTTCAGTAGACATGGTGGAAGACTCCCAAGAAAATGGCTCAAACCTTGACATGGTAACAGGTGGTTTTTTTGTCACCTTCCTTGACGGTGGTAGGAGTACTTGTCCCCTCCTTGGAGGCCTGTGGAAGAACTTCACTGCCAGACACATCCACCCCAAAGGCCAAAACCCCTTTTTCTACCAAACCCCTTAACACAACAGACTTCAATTCTCATTTGATAAGGGATTTAACAAAAGGGAGGTCATAATGAGCAGCAATTGAAAACAAATCACCCTTCCTGCAACAATCAAGATGCTCATGAGTGGGACCATTAACAAAAGTTTCTAAACTAAACTGGGCCATTTTTTTTTTCAAAACCTAACAAAAACACTGCAGCCAGAAACTACCCAGGGTAATTAAATGATTAATCAATTTATCCCGGACGAGCCCCCACTTATGTTACGACCCTTTTTTAATTGAGATTACCAGGGGAGATAAAAGGACACAACACAGCCACTGGCTGCAGTTGGGGGGGCTCATCCGGGATGCGTGATGACCCCCTCCATGGGAAATTAGTCAGTGGTGCAGGTCATGACACCATTAGGGTATACCTCCACTCCTAACCAAGTTGCTAGGGAGGAATTCCTCTTTGGCTCAGTGGTAGAGCAGGAGGTGGTTGGGATTCTGTTGTCATGAGTTCAATTCCCAGCCTGGGACATGAGGTGAGGTCTACCTTACCTAAGGGTGAAAGTGACTTGGGAGGTGTGGTCTACTTTTGCCTAAGGGTGAAAGTGACGAAGTCAGTCCACCTTGACGTTAGGGTCGAAACAGACTTTGTGATCCCAGGACAATGTATAGGCAATTCTGGCCTTTGGCTCAGAAACTTGGTTGTAGCAGTGATGTTGTGATTAATGCCCTTACTGTGCAGTGCAGTGGTGGCCACTTCCTGTTCCGCCACTGCATCACCCTATAAATAGCAGGGGGCATCCATTGTATGGCCTCTTGACTGATCTCCCTGATCCCTGATCCCTGATCTCCCAGTGTATTCCATCTCCACAATGCAAAAGCTGCCAGAGAACTAAACATCCACCTGAGCGGACTCAAGCTTAAGCATGCCCCAAATCCAACTTATCTTGGAGTGACCCTTGATAGGACCTTATCCTTCAAGGAACATCTAAAGGGGACGGCTGCTAAGGTGAAGGTACGAAACAACCTGCTCTGCAAGCTCGCTGGTGCAAAATGGGGGGCGGCAGTCTCCACCCTGCGCACCTCAGCACTGGCCCTTTCATACTCTGTAGCAGAATATTGTGCCCCTGTCTGGTCCAGGTCATCTTACACACACCATGTAGACACCCAGCTCAACTCAACCATGAGAACTATAACTGGAACAATCCGCTCAACACCACTCCCCTGGCTCTCTGTACTGTCAAACATAGCCCCTCCACACATCCGGCGAGCAGCATTAACTCAAAGGATGCTCCAAAAAGTTAAAGATTCTCCTCACTTACCAATCCATGCAGATATCTACACCCCACCCACTGCCCGACTTTCATCCAGACGGCCGATTTGGAAAAACCCTCCCCCAGCTGACTTTACCATCCAGACAGCTTGGCAAGAGGAATGGGAGACCAAGGAGGTCCCAAACAAACAGCTGGTGATAAACCCCAACCAACAGGTCCCGGGCACCAACCTCCCAAGGAGACAGTGGTCTACACTCAATCGCTTCAGGACTGGACATGGCCCCTGCTTGGCCAGCCTTCACAGATGGGGCAGTAGCCCTAGCCCACTGTGCGCATGTGGAGAGGAGCAAACAATGGAACACATCATAGAGGCTTGCCCGCTCCAAAGACTGGAAGGAGGATTACACACCCTCCATACAGCAAACCAGGAGGCAACTGCTTGGCTTAAGGACTTTGCATTCGCTAAATAAATAAAACTGATCTCCCTGCCTGGTGGCTGTTGTGTGTCCAACTTCTAATAAAGCTGAGTTTGACCGTTCACCTGGCCTCATCATTCATCAAGGTATATTTTCAGACATAACACAGTGGTTAGCACTGTGGCAGCACAGCAAGAAGGTCACGAGACTGATTCCACCCTTGACCATCGGTAACCCGTCTGTGTGGATTTACCTGTGTGGATCTTCCTGTGTCTGCGTGGATTTACCCCGGGTACTTCGGTTTCCTCCCACAGGCCAAAAATATGCAAGTTAGGTTAATTGAACACTAAAGTGGCCCTAGGTGTGAATGTGTGTGTGAATGGTGAAGGGATTGATGCCGCACATTGGCTGCCTCATCCATCCAGGTGGATGCCCTGTAATGTCTCTCTGGGGATTATTAAGTATACTAAAATAAAATTTAAAAAAATATAATATGTTGTGAATGTGAAGTGAAAGTAAGTTGCACTATTAACTGCAAAGCCTAATTTGTATATTGTTGTTTTTTTGTGTGCGCAGTTCAGAATTAAATGAGCGCTAGCAGGAGAAAGCTGAAACATTTGTCTCCTCTCTTTTGGTCCACAGGTTACACAGTGCTCCCTAGCCTGTGTAACACTTGCTGCCGGTCCAGATTTCCCCTAGATCTGGGGCCAGCAACACCTGGTTTCTTTGGCAGAGTGATAAACACAGATTTTTTTTTTTCAGGTGTTCAGGAATTACACCACTGTCATAAATTACATTAAGAAGGTAAGTTAATTCCTTGATTCCGGTTTTGTTTAGCACCTCTATTTTTGTTTAGCACCTCTATTTCATAGCACCTCTATGACTTCTTTTCAAATACTGTCTTGGCCAGGGGCTTTTCCAGCTTTCATTTTCAATAGAGCATGTCTTACTTCAGATGGCAGGATGGGAGGGCCTTCCATGTCTTTCTTGATGGGCGGTGGGGGGGTTCTGTTATCATAAAAGAGGTCCTCAATATACTCTGACCAACGATCAAGTATTTGCTCTTTGTCAAGCAGAATGTTACCATCCTTCGCCTTAATGCTTCTGGATAATGGGGAGGATCTCATTCCAGTTACTTCCCTGATTTTCTGGTGCATGTACAGACGTGGACAAAATTGTTGGTACCCCTCTGTTAATGAAAGAAAAACCCACAATGGTCACAGAAATAACTTGAATCTGACAAAAGTGGTAATAAATAAAAATTCTATGAAAATTAACCAATGAAAATCAGACAATGCTTTTGAATTGTGGTTCAACAGAATTATTTTAAAAAACAAACTCATGAAACAGGCCTAGACAAAAATGATGGTACCCTTAACTTAATATTTTGTTGCACAACCTTTTGAGGCAATCACTGCAATCAAACGACTTCTGTAACTGTTAATGAGACTTCTGCACCTCTCAGCAGGTATTTTGGCCCACTGCTCATGAGCAAACTGCTCCAGTTGTCTCAGGTTTGAAGGGTGCCTTCTCCAGACGGCATGTTTCAGCTCCTTCCACAGATGTTCAATAGGATTTAGATCAGGGCTCATAGAAGGCCACTTTAGAATAGTCCAGTGTTTTGCTCTTAGCCATTCTTGGGTGTTTTTAGCTGTGTGTTTTGGGTCATTATCCTGTTGCAAGACCCATGACCTGCGACTGAGACCAAGCTGTCTGACACTGGGCAGCACATTTCTCTCTAGAATACCTTGATAGTCTTGAGATTTCATTGTACCCTGCACAGATTCAAGACACCCTGTGCCAGATGCAGCAAAGCAGCCCCAGAACATAACAGAACCTCCTCCATGTTTCACAGTAGGGACAGTGTTCTTTTTTTGGTATGCTTAATTTTTGCATCTGTGAATATAGCGCTGATGTGCCTTGCTAAAAAGTTCCAGTTTTGTCTCGTCTGTCCATAGGACATTCTCCCAGAAGCTTTGTGGCTTGTCAACATGCAGTTTGGCAAATTCCAGTCTGGCTTTTTTATGATTTATTTTCAACAGTGGTGTCCTCCTTGGTCGTCTCCCATGAAGTCCACTTTGGCTCAAACAACGACAGATGGTGCGATCTGACACTGATGTACCTTGACCTTGGAGTTCACTATGAATGTGTTTAGAGGTTGTTCTGGGCTCTTTTGTTACCATTCGTATTGCCCGTCTCCTCCTGCGGCCACTTCCAGGGAGGTTGGCTACAGTCCCGTGGATCTTAAATTTCTGAATAATATGTGCAACTGTAGTCACAGGAACATCGAGCTGCTTGGAGATGGTCTCATAGCCTTTTCCTTTAACATGCTTGTCTATAATTTTCTTTCTAATCTCCTGAGACAACTCTCTGCTTTGCTTCCTCTGGTCCATGTTTAGTGTGGTACACACCATGTCAACAAACAGCACAGTGACTACTTGTCACCCTTTAAATAGGCCGACTGACTGATTACAAGTTTGTAGACACCTGTGATGTTAATTAGAGGACACATCTTGGTTGAACATGTCCCTATGGTCACATTATTTTCAATCTTTTCTAGGGGTACCATCATTTTTGTCCAGGCCTGTTTCATGAGTTTGTTTTTTAAAATAATTCTGTTGAACCACAATTCAAAAGCATTGTCTGATTTTCATTGGTTTATTTTTATAGAATTTTTATTTATTACCACTTTTGTCAGATTCAAGTTATTTCTGTGACCATTGTGGGTTTTTCTTTCATTAACAGAGGGGTACCAACAATTTTGTCCACGTCTGTAAGAGCAGTCCGGAACCCCCCATGAAAAAAGTTACAAAAAGGACCCAGTGTACCCAAAAGAGGCACATGGGTCCGCCCTCCAGTGTGGTCACCACCTGCAGGAGGGCTCATGGTGATGTGTGAACCGGGTGGCAGTCTGGGCTACTCTTCCCAGACTGCCGCACCCATGACCCTGACCCTGGATAAGTGCCAGAACAGTGTTTTTGAAGAGTTTGAAGTGTTTTTGTAGAATTTTTATTTATTACCACTTTTGTCAGATTCAAGTTATTTCTGTGACCAGTGTGGGTTTTTCTTTCATTAACAGAGGGGTACCAACAATTTTGTCCACGTCTGTACCTCAGGTCATTGGTTCTTGTCCTCTCGATCTCAACGCACTGACTGTCCAACCATGCTTCCTTTGCTTCATTGCATTTTTTCTTTAGATTTTGTATACAGTATGTAATGTTAAACATATACTAAACTGACAGTCATGTTTCTTTTCAAATTAATCCTACACCCTCAGTAAGACCATGATCCAGATTTGTCAGAGTTAGATTAAGGACAGCATTCTCAAAAGGCGACAAAAAATATGAATCTTCTCACCACATGAGTCACGTTGACAGGAAACCTCTTTCTCTATTATTTCATTTTTCTGTGGGATTTTCCTTTCTCTCTCTCTTGCTTTATATCTGAGCTGAGTCATGCTCTCTGTCTGAATCTTTGTTCATGCTTTTATTCTGGAGTTCACAAAGTTCCTTTCCTTCTGTTTCTGCGGCTCTTTAGCTGTTTTTTTTAAATCACCCCCTCAGTGTTTTGAGCCCTATCTCCTCTTTCTCTACTTCTGCCAACTCACTGCAGAAGCACCATCCTCCCATCTTTTTCTCCATCCTGCTCTGATTTCCTTTACTTCACCCATCTTTTATTTCTTCCTCCATCACCATTTGTTCTACTTCTGTTTTTCCCCCTTCTTGTCTGAACTGCTGCATTTGTCTGCCACTTAACTCCTTTGTTTTATCTTTTTTCCTCTGCTGAAATTCCTATTTTATTCCTTCTCAGCATCTAGCTTGCATTTCTTTTCATTTTCTCCTCCTGATATTTTTCCTCTTTATCCTTTTTTACCTACTTATTTCCATTTTCTCCAGTTTTTCTCTCCTCCTTTTTACTCTATTCTTCAATCCTTTGTCATATTCTTTCTTTCTTGTATTTATTGTGATGATTATTCATTCTTCTTTTCCATCTTTCTTTCTTGTTTCCTTTCCTCTTCTATTAATTTATTTCCAGCAAAGGTGAAATTAGCTAATTCTAAGATATTCTGTCCATTGTTCATCCTTCTGTCCTTCTGCTATCTGTGAGAATCTCCTCTCCTCCTTGCAGGCCAAGCTCAAGATCATATTTGTATGGCCATTCATTCTCTTTAAACTGAGAAACTAGAGGGCTCACAGCAGAGATGCAGACCCATGCCCTGAATGCTCAATCACTTTTTGAGAAACAGATTAGCAATGTTTTTTTTGACCTTGTGACCCTGGCCTTTGACCTTTTGACCTGAAAAACAATGAGTTCCCAGAGTATGTCTGGGTCTGCCCTTATAGCAAGTTTGGTGATTGTCTCTTCAGCCGTTTCCACTATATTGCACAGACAGACGTGCAGAAACATCCTACCCAAGCAATGACTGTCATTGGTGTGGGTAAATAGATGTGTTTCTTAATAAAGATTGTCAAGGATGTTAGACGAGTGAAGTATCTTGACTTGCACAGTGGATATAAAATGTCTACACACCCCTGTTCAAATGCCAGGTTTTTGTGATGTAAAAAATGAGACCAAAATAAATCATTTCAAATCTTTTTCAACCATTAATGTGACCTATAACCTGTACAACCGAATTGAAAAACAAACTGAAATCTTTTAAGGGGAAAAATAAAAAGTAAAAAACTTACAACAACCTGTTTGCATAAATATGCACACCCTTTTTGGGTAGGAGTCTATCAGTGTGACACATCTTGATGTGGCAATATTTGCCCACTCTTCTTTGCAAAAATGCTCCAAATCTGTCAGATTGTGAGGGCATCTCCTGTGCACAGCCCTCTTCAGATCACCACACAGATGTTTGACTGGATTCAGGTCTGGATTCAGGTCTGGACTCTGGCTGGGCCATTCCAAAACCTTAATCCTCTTCTGGTGAAACCATTCTTTTGTTGATTTGGATGTCTGCTTTGGGTCATTGTCGTGCTGAAAGATGAAGTTCCTCTTCATCTTCAGCTTTTGAGCAGAAGCCCGAAGGTTTTCTGCCAACGCTGACTGGTATTTGGAACTGTTCATAATTCCCTCCACCTTGACTAAGGCCCCAGTTCCAGCTGAAGAAAAACAGCCCCAAAGCATGATGGGACCACCACCATGCTTCACTGTAGGTATGGTGTTCTTTTGGTGATGAGCAGTGTTGTTTGGCCCAAATATACCTTTTGGAATTATGGCCAAAAAGTTCAACCTTGGTTTCATCGGACCATAACACATTTTCCCACATGCATTTGGGAGATTTCAAATGTGTTTTTGCAAAATGTAGCTGGGCTTGGATATTTTTCTTCATAAGATAAAGCTTCCGTCTTGCCACCCTAGACGCAAGATTGTTGTGCCCCCATTTATGCTTTCCCACACATGGGACTACATTCTCCAGAGACCACTGGACGGCAGAAGGTGGGGCCAGCCCAGTGGATTTGACAGTTCTGCTGGGCTGGCCCCACCTAGGAAAGCCAGGTGATAAATGGCACTTGACAGCAATCAGCTGGCTCTTCTGATGAAGAGTGCAGCGGACAGTTGAAACATGTAAAGGTAAAAAACATCTCCTTTCTATCCTTGTCTTTAATAAGTAAAACAAACAGCTAATAATTATAAAAGAAGACAAAATGAACCTATTTGAGCTACTATGTGGATGTTATGGACAAAATTGTATGAAAGATTTCCGCCGGCTGGAAAAACTGGAGAAAATACAAACACGCTACAGAAACCACCTGAGATTTAACCTACATTGCAGAGATGAGGATGTGACACCAGCAAGCCTCAACATAAAGAATCCAATCCCAACCAGAAACGCAGAGAAAATAATCAACAAAGCACGGAAAGACCTGATAAAAGAAAGGATAAGAGTGACAGCAAACAAAGTAGACAGAATCAACAGCCAGATAAAGGAGGAAATGGACATTTTTAAGGAACACTACCCAACTGACCAGGAGATGCAGGAGCAGATAAAAGGACATTTAAAACACGCACAGGAACAGGAATTCACCATAATGAAAAAACTGCCAAATAAAGAAACTAAAAAAACTAATGAAATAGCAGGGAAAAGACAGCATGAATCTTCATGAGAGGACATTGATGCTTTCCCACACATGGGACTACATTCTCCAGAGACCACTGGACAGCGGAAGGCAGGGCCAGCCCAGTGGATTTGACAGTTCTGCTGGGCTGGCCCCACCTAGGAAAGCCAGGTGATAAATGGCACTTGACAGCAATCAGCTGGCACTTATGATGAAGACTACAGTGGGCAGTTGAAACATGTAAAGGTAAAAACATCTCCTTTCTATCCTTGTCTGTAATAAGAAAAACAAAAGGCTAATAGTGTTTCTTTCTAGTTGTGAGTGGTGATAGGGAGATAATTTTTGGTGTAGCTTGTTTATTGTGCTAGTAGGGCTATGGTGCAGGAGGAGTATTAGGCACATCAGTAATTTAATATCTCTTACAAAACTCACTTTACATGGAGATTTAATGTTATTTGTTACATTTAATTGCACTTAATGATATTTTATTGTAATAGTATGCATTAAATATTAATGCATTTCATAATATTTGGTTATCAGATAGTATATGTTACTGGTTACTTACCATGACATAATCATAAGCAGTACTGGTGAAATACTGGTGCTCTAAATAGTTACAGTAAATCTGTTTATGAGAGTTCCTGAACGTTTACAGTTCCATTGTGAGAATATTGAAACTTGAACACTTGAATATTGTTGTACAACTGAACTGAATGATATATTGAATTATAAGGTCTAATGCAATGTTTTATACATTTGATTGACATTGAAACCTTTAATGATCCTTCACTGAATAGTCAGTGATGGACATATGTGACCTTGTCTTTACGTCAGGTTTTTTTCTGAGTGGGGTGAGTTCAAGGACCAGTCCAAGATTCCAGATTTTCCCAGACGGAGAGCTAAACCCAGGACCTTGGCGACTACAGGGACTACAGATGCAAATTAGAAGTATTGCTAAATCTGGCATACTTACATTTGTATTAATGTTCATTAGTATGTAATGTCCCTTTCAAATAAACATTAAAGGGCCTATATCATGCAAAATCGACTTTTTTGAGCTTTTAAGCATGTTATAATGTTAATTCCTCACAAAAAACACCCCCAAAGTGGTATTTTGCTCCATTCACGCATCTCTGAGTATTCCTCCTCAACCCTGCTCTCTGAGCTGCTGCTCCGCCCTGTCCCTGATAATGACTGGATCCCCACGTTCATACGTATGACCGTGGGTGAGCCGCCCACTCCAGGAAGTGCCTGTGCTGCCAGCATCGCCCCCAGGCTAACGCACACACCCACTTTCTCCGCGCAGCTAACGGAGCGGTGATCGGCAAAACTCTTTCACTTTAGCATTGACGCTGTGAAGAAGTAGTTCCTCTCGCACCTAATCTGCTCAGTGACAACAACTGTTTGCTTTTTTACATAAGACAATGTCTTCTAAGTGGTGTAAATGTGTCTTTGGCTGTGAGAGATTTAGGAGTTTGTTCAGCCTTCCTTGTTTTCATGGGCGGAACCCAGCGACACGCTGCAGCAGCTGGCTCAGGGGTTACGTCATGAAATGGGCGGCAGCCACAAGAAGGAGAGGCAGAGCCTCAGAGATCGAGGCATCTTACTTCCGGGCTCGCGAAAATAACTCATATTTCATAAGAAATTCATTCTCCAGTGTACCAAAGGTAATATACTATCACATACATGCATATAGTTTACTCTGTAAGGCTTAAAATAGCATGATATAGGCCCTTTAAACCTAAACCTTAAACCCAGAACCTTGGAGAAGATAAAGTCACACACTCACGCAACTACACATGCCTCCTTTTGACAAACTTTTGAGGTCATGTGACTTTAACTTTAAAGGGCCCCAACGAAAAGTTTTTGGGACAAAGAAATTATTTCATTTGTGCACACTTTTCTTATTTTAGTTTCTAATTTTTCCAGATACAAATTGTTTATCTTTTATTTTTCTATTGTAACAATATACATATGGCTACACAACTTACTCTTGTGTCTGAGTCATTATTGCTGCTCAAAGTACTGGCTCCATAAGAATCTGGTTTCTTCTGATGCTGGTCCTTTTGGCCTTAGTGAGTATAGATTGATTTTCCTTTTTTTTTTTTTTTTTTTTTTTCCTTTGAAAGACAAAAGTAAAATAGAAAGATGTCTTTACCTTCTTTACATGTTTCAACTGCACTGCAACCTTCATCAGAAGAGTCAGCTGATTGCTGCCAGGTGACATTTATCAGCTGATTTTCGTAGGCGGGGCCAGCTCAGCAGATCTGTCAGATCCACCGAGCCGGCCCCGCCTCCCGCCGTCAGATGGTCTCTGGAGAATGTGGTCCCAGGTGTGAGAAAGCATAAAGGCCCCCTCATCTCGGTTCATGGTGTCTTTTCCCCGCTTTCTGATCTCCCTAGCCCTAGCTGAAATCATCAAACCCCTCCTTGGACTATCAGACTTTCACTGTAAAAATTCAAAAGAGCTGGCACAAGAACTCAAAGACATAAAAATAGAATCAGACGAGATCCTCATCTCACATGACGTCATCTCTTTATTCACAAAGACTCCTATTGACGTCACACTACATATAGTGCAAGAACGCCTCAACAAGGACAGTACCCTAAAAAGACGCACCAACCTCACAGTCCATGACATATCCAAATTACTACAGTTTGTTGCAAAATCCACTTATTTTCAATTCAGAGGAAAAATCTACAAACAAAAAGAAGGATTTGCAATGGGAGACCCACTATCAGCCATCATGAGCAGTTTTTTTATGGAGGATCTGGAAAATAAAGCCATCAACACAGCACCCACAATATGCAAACCCACCCTTTGGAAGAGATACGTAGATGACATTCTGGAAAAAATAAGGAAAGGACATACACAAGAACTCACTGACCATCTGAACAGTACAGACAGTACGGGGAACATAAAATTCACACACGAAGAGGAGGAAAATGGCACCATAGCCTTTCTGGACATGAAAATCCACCACAACGAGGACGGCAGCATAAAAATCACAGTCTACAGGAAACCAACCCACACAGATCAATACCTACTTTGGACATCGGAACACCCCACAGCACACAAGCTATCAGTCGTCAGGACATTATATGAACGAGCCACCATCATCACGGAACAAGAAGACAGACAGGAAGAGGAAAACCACATAAAACATGCACTTATACGCTGCCAATATCCAGTATGGGCCATAAACAAAGGGAAACAGCAAGTCAAAAACAAAGAAAATAAACAGGACACAAGACACAGAACAAAAGCTGAAATCAAAAACAAGGAAACCATAACTATACCATACATACGAGGGATCACGGAACCAATTCAAAGGATCATGAAAAAATACAAAATAAACACAGCAGTCAAACCACACAAAAAATTAAGACAGTTATTAGTACACCCCAAGGACAGAATAGAACAAGACAATAAATGCAATGTATTATATGAAATATCATGCAGATCATGTAACAAAACCTACATTGGAGAAACCGGAAGATTATTCACCACAAGAAAAAAAGAACACCAAAAGGAATGTGAGAAGGAAACGCAAGGACGACTCACAAGATCACAAAAAGAAAAAGCAGAACAAGAAACATTAAAATCAGCTATATCGGACCACTGCAAAAGAAATAATCACATCATGGACTGGGACAACACAAAAATTATTGGATCGGAGAGCAACAGACACAAACGTTGGATCAAGGAGGCAATAGAGATCAGAAAGCGGGGAAAAGACACCATGAACCGAGATGAGGGGGCCTTTATGCTTTCTCACACCTGGGACCACATTCTCCAGAGACCATCTGACGGCGGGAGGCGGGGCCGGCTCGGTGGATCTGACAGATCTGCTGAGCTGGCCCCGCCTACGAAAATCAGCTGATAAATGTCACCTGGCAGCAATCAGCTGACTCTTCTGATGAAGGCTGCAGTGCAGTTGAAACATGTAAAGAAGGTAAAGACATCTTTCTATTTTTTTTTCCACAATATCTTTATTGAACCTTTTTTTTTTTTTTTTTTTAACAAACATGATACAAACAATCAAACACTAACACTAAAGTACTACAAAAAAAAAAAAAAAATGCACTAAAAACACCAACAACCACCAACAAAATCAAGTCTTCAACAATGCTCCTCTGTTTAGTCTAGACAATCCAATACATAAGTATACATATTATGTTCACCAGTTTGGAATTTACAAGGTCCACACACATCATTCACCTTCTTCTTCAAGAGTTATGTTTAAATTTTTTACATAATCAATAAAAGGTCTCCATATATTCTCAAACACAATTTCCTTTGATTTTAGTATATATGTTATTCTTTCTAATGGAAGGTTTGTTAACATCTGTCTTAACCACTGAGTCACATCTGGTCTATGAGTCTTTTTCCATAATAGTGCAATACATTTTTTGGCATTAAGCAAACTGAGGTCTATGAATGTTCTTTCACTTTTATTAAAATTATGCTTTTCTGGGTACAGACCCAACAAAAACAGTTTAGGATTCAATATGATTTGTTTTGAGATTATTTTTTCAATTGTTACCCTCACCTCTTCCCAAAACATTCTTATTAATCTACATTCCCATAAACAATGAAATAGGGTTCCTTTACTTTCCATGCATTTTGTGCATGTATCTGGTATATTTTTGTTATATCTATTTAACTCCTCCGGTGTAACATACATCCGCATTAACCATTTGAAATGTATCAATTTAAGGCGTGCATTTATTGATTTGGTTTGAGCTTCTGTACAAGCCAATTCCCATTGTTCCTCTGAAATTTCAATTTGCAGATCTTCTTTCCAGTAGTTTAATCTTTTCAGTGAATTTTCACTTGAAGATAGTGTCAGTGAGTTATAAAACTCTGAAATAATACCCTTTCTTTTACTATCTTTCATCATCATTTTTTCCAAGGATGAATAAATAGGTCGAGTGAGAGCTTTATTTTGATTTGATCGAATAAAGTTTCTAAGTTGAAGATATTTAAAAAAATGTGTTCTATTGAGATTAAATTTGATCCTCAGCTCTTCAAAAGACATTATGTTGTCTGCACATGGCAAATATAAATCCTGAATCTTTTGTATCCCTTTTAAATTCCATACTTTAAATACAGCGTCCGCTCTCCCTGGTTTAAAATATTGATTACCCCATATTGGACTAAATTGTGACAATAACTGTGGTTCTTTTAAATAGTTTTTAGCTTCACACCATATTTTGATCATATGCTTTACAAATGGATTTTTAACTTGTTTTTGTAATTTTTTTGCCGAATCTGAGTATATGAATATGGGAAGAGGTAAAGGTAAATTGTATGATTCCATTTCAGTCCAGTGAGGGAGATCATTTGATGAAAAATAATATGTCATAGACCTCAGTTGTGCCGACCAATAATACAACATAAAATTTGGACATTTCAGACCTCCACGATCAAATGGTAAATATAATAAAGACAAACGTAATCTAGCCCTCCTGTTGTTCCATATAAATTCCACTAACTTTTTTTTTATTCTTGAGAATAGATCTAAAGGTGGTGATAAGGGAATGTATTGAAATAAATAAAGTATTTTAGGTAAAATATTACTTTTAAGTATATTGATTCTCCCGATCATCGACATTGGTAGTGACATCCATCTCTGAGTTAACTCATTGATATCTGACATTAAGGCTTCATAGTTGACACTGGCGACTGATTCTAGCTTAGGCATAATTTGGATTCCTAAATATTTAAACTGATTTACAACATTGAATTGATTTGCCTCAGGGGCTGGGTAATTTCTCTGGGTCTCATTTAGCATTAATATTGAAGATTTAGTTTTATTTATTTTATATCCTGATATTTCCCCAAAATTCTTTATTAAATTCAACAAGGTTGGAATTGATTTTTTTAGATTCGACATAAACAAAATTATGTCATCGGCGTACAGGGAGATTTTATGTTCTGTTGGTCCAACTTTAATTCCATATATTTGTGAATGTAAACGTATCGCTATCGCTAAAGGTTCAATTGCCATAGTAAACAGTAAAGGTGAAAGTGGACAGCCTTGTCGACATCCTCTATTGATTTTTATTGGTTTTGAAATATTGTTATTTGTTAGGATTTCTGCTGTAGCATTATTGTATATTATTTGAACCCATTTTATGAAATTATTTCCAAGTCCAAACCTTTGTAGGACTTCAAAAAGAAAGGGCCATTCAACTCTATCAAAGGCCTTTTCGGCGTCCAATGATAGGAGAGCTGTATCCGGTGCTTCTTTATTAAAATAAATAATATTAAATAGTCTTCTTACATTATGGAAGCCTTGTCTACCCTTTATAAAGCCATTCTGATCTCGATTAATAATATTTGGTAAAATTTCTTGTATTCGTCTTACTAAAATTTTACAGATTATCTTAAGGTCGGCGTTTAATAGGCTTATTGGTCTCATATTTTCACATTTATTAGAGGGCTTACCTGGTTTTGGCAGCAGTATAATTAAGGCATTATTTATGTATGATGGTAAATTATTATTTTGAAATGCTTCTAAAACCATTTCCAAAAAAGGTTTTATTAATTTATTCTTAAATTTTTTATAAAGGTCAACTGGAAGACCATCTGGTCCTGCACTTTTTCCTGATTTCATATTATCAATGGCTAGCCCAACTTCTTCTTGACTAATTTTAGACTCCAATATCTCCCTGTTTTCATTTGGAATACACTGTATAGATAGTTCGTTCAAAAACCCATTTAGTTTTGTTAAATCAGGTTCATTTTTGGTATCATATAATTTTTCATAGTAATCTCTAAAGGCTCTATTAATTTCTAAAGGATCTATAACTACCTGTCCGTTACTTATAATACTGGTAATTGGTGTTTTAATTTCCAATTGTTTAATCTGCCATGCTAATAATTTTCCTGATTTTTCACCTTGTTCATAAAAAGATTGTTTCAATCTTAGAAGACTCGAGGCAGCTCTATTCGCTGATTTTTTGTCGTATTCAGCTCTCAAAATCAGTAATTCATTCTCCAACCTTGGGTCACTTCCTGCATACACTTTTTCCTGAAGATTTTTTATTTTATGTTCCAATTTAGCTCTCTCCTCTCGAGTCTTCTTAGATTTTGATCCTGTATAACTAATAATATGTCCCCTAATAAAAGCTTTGAAAGCCTCCCACTTTACACATACTGATGTTTGTGTAGTATTGATGTCAAAGAACTCGTCTATCTGTTTTTCTATATACTTGACAAATTCCTCATCCTGAAGCCATTTATGCTGAAATTGCCATCTACCTGATTCCTTTGTCAATTTTTTATCTACATATATTAGACAACAGGGTGCATGATCAGAGATCACGATGTTATCATAAAAGCAGTTTTGAATCTTGGACCTTAATTCTGTGGAAATCAAAAAATAATCAATACGTGAGAATGTCTTGTAGGTACTGGAATAACAAGAATAGGCTTTAACTTGTGGTTTCATTTCTCTCCATATATCTAACAATCTCAATTCTTTCATAAAATGATTAATAGTCATCCTACATCCAATGTGCGTACAATCCAGTCCTGTTGATCTATCCACACCTGGATTCAATGTACAATTAAAATCCCCTGCTATTATATGTTGCCCTGTAAGTGATGATAAGATGAGAAATAAATTAGCAAAGAACTTCTGATCATCTATATTGGGACCATATAAGTTCACAAGATTTATATTTTCTAATAGCAAAGAACCTTGAATGATTACATATCTTCCAAATTTGTCTCCAATTACATTTTTCACTTGAAAAGGAACTGATTTATGTATGAGAGTCATAACTCCCCTGGCTCGGGATGAAAATGAAGAGGTGAATACACTTCCCTGCCATCTACTCCTAATTCTTTTAACATCCTCCTCTATCAGATGAGTTTCTTGTAAAAACACAATTCTTGAACCCATGTCCTTTATTTTATTCATAACTTGTTTAAGTTTTTTTAAATTTTGTAGACCTCTGCAATTCCATGAAGTTAAATTAAGGTTAACACTTTGGTCCATGATCAATAGAGAGTTTGGGATTACCTTGCAGTGTAAACATGCTCATACAGAGAAGCAAAAACATGAGTGGTTGAACATTCATCCTACAAACTACACACAAACAAATTTCCCCTTCCCACACTTGTGGCAAACCCCCCAAAATCAAAAGAAAAATTCTGTCTCCCGATATAGCCATCGACCGTTCCACACCCACGGGGAACAGCCTAAGCCACTCCTTCTTCATCCTCCCAATCACCCTAACTCTACTGCTTTTAATGACGTAACATTAACTCTCCTCTGTAGTTTTCCAACTTAACTCCAAAATTTTTAACAACTTTGTACATCATAGTTTTTTTTTTTGTTTGTTTGTTTTGTTTTTGTTTTGTTTTTTTAATATATAATACAATCTATATTTTGTAAACTTACTATTTACTTCAAGTCAGTCAGATGCCTGTGCAAATGCTTAATTATTCTACCTTATATTTTGTTCATGCTTAGCTCCCACCAGTCTCTTCTTCTTCTTTGATCTTCTTGATGAACTCCTGCGCCTCCTCTGGGGTCTTGAAGATGTGGGTTCTGCCCTCATACGTGGTCAGCAGTCTCGCAGGATAGATTACACCATGACGAATCCCAAGGTTGCGTAGCTCCTTACGTACGGGATCAAACTGCTTCCTCAATTGCTGGATTCCTGTGGCCAAATCTGGGTAGAACCGCACCTGCTGGTCCTGGTGTTTAATCTCTCCTTTAGCACGTGCAGCGTTGAAGATCTTCATCCTGTCTCTGTTGCTAAGAAACTTCATAATTAAGGTCCTCGGCGGTCCCTTATCTCTCCGTGGGCCAATACGATGTGCTTTTTCCAGAACCACTGCTGATTGCAACTCCTCGCTGCCCAGCACCTCCGGAATCCACTTTTCCAGAAAGGAACATACGTCCCGACCTTCTGATTCCTCTGGAAGACCCACCAGCCTCAAATTATTCTGTCTCGACCGAGATTCCAAATCCAAAATATTATCTTCCAGAGATTTTTTTTTTTTTTTCCAAAGTGCGCACCTTTAATTGAAGACGGGTGACGTCATCTTCAGCACTAGCGAGACGAAGCTCCATCTGCGCCGTTCGTTCTACACAGTCACCCAATTCCTTTCTTATTCCTTCCAACGCTGTCATAATCCCATCAAATCTAGAGGAAAAGTCCGCTCTCATTGAACTCATGGCAGCCATCAGCGCATCTGCGCCATTCCCCGCAGAAGAAATCGCACCGCCGCCAGCCTCCTCCGCCATATATGGAGCCTTGTTTGCTGCGTCACAGACCTGAAAGTCCGTTAATTTGGACTGTTTCGGCGGCTCGCTTTTTCCTTTTCCTGGTTTTCCAGCCTTAGGCTTCGCCGACATATCCTCGCCCAAATGCTGGGATACGTTCTGTCCCAAATGAGAGAGTTATTTGCCGATTTTTTTCTCCAGGAGCAGAGCAGAGCGAGACACGTCCGTCCTACGTGGCAGCCATAACCGGAAGTCGACATCTTTCTATTTTACTTTTGTCTTTCAAAGGAAAAAAAAAAAAAAAAGGAAAAACAATTGAAAGAAGACAAAATGAACCTGTTTGACGTAGTATAGATTGATAATACACTGTAATCCATTCACACATTGCTAAATTGGTTACACCTTACTTACATTTGACGCAGCAGCGGTGGGTTGGAGGATGGACATGATTACAAAAGCCCTCCAGAAGCTTGACATTACCTTGGAGGATGCAGAAGGGCTGGCACAGGACCACCAATGATGGAGAGCACTGGTGGACATGGTTGGCTCTATGCATGATGATGTCTCTGAGGCCAACAACCAGCATGACCCTGAACTCATCGATCAAGAGCAATAACTAACTAGATTTCGATTAAGTTCCACTTTTCTCTCACTCTCTTTCCCTTCTTCCTCTCATTTCCTTGTTCCCTCTTTCCCATTATTTCTGCCATCCTCTTCCTCTCTTCCTTTCTGTCTGGGTATTGCTGCATTCCTCCCTCCCGCACCTTAATCCCCATGCAGTTATGAATGTGTGTACATTAATATAAGCCTCATAATCCCATATTGCCTCAGGCTAATCTTTGCTCTTTTGTGATTTTCAACGTAAAGACAAGCAGCCAAGAGTTGAATCTGCATCGCAGCTGTGATGTGGAAAAAGCAAAGCTCTGAGGGTATATGCATTATCAGGAAGGGTTTTTGTCATGTTAATGAGTTTGGAATAAGTCATGCTCTTGTCTGATACTGTGAATGAGATGAAAGCTCCTAATCTTTCCTCTCATCAATGAAGACAGAGGTATTAGAAGGTATGAGCCTCCCACTCTCCTGCCATAAATAAGGCTGCTGCAGGAGCAATGGGCCCACACAGAGTCTGTAGCTGTGAATGCACGATATACAACCAGATCGCCTGTGAGTGAGAGTGTCAATGCATTCAAGGTTCCCCATGGCTTCAGTGTCTGAACATGTACACTGAAGGCAGCTTTCCTGTTTTATGTAACAGACTCAATAAAAGCATTCCTACTTGGCTTGCCAAGCGGGTCAACCCTCTTGGTGACACAGGTAGAGTGCTGGACTCCGGAGTGGGAGGTTGTGAGTTCAAACCCCCGGTTGGACACCACCAGTTGGGCTTAACTGCCCATCCCCTTGGCTACAATTGGCGTTGTTACCAGGACTTACTGGTGACATATTAGCTCCATTCCGCAGATACCACTGGTGTCAGAAGGTGGCCATCCTTAACAGAGCCTGAAAGCTAAATGCACCACTGACATCAGGACGACATCAAAATCTGGGGGGGGATATGTAGCAGAGTCAATAAAAGCATTCCTACTTGGCTTGCCAAGTGAGTCAACCCTCTTGGTGACACAGGTAGAGTGCTGGACTCTGGAGCTGGAGGTTGTGGGTTTGAACCACCAGCTGGGCTTAACTGCCCTTCCCCTTGGCTACATTTAGAAATCAGTCAGTCACGTGGAAGACTGGACCAATTTTACATAAACAGTACAGTAAAGTGACACATGTCATTTTTCTTTGTCTGTGTTGTAAAACGGAGTGAGAGTGGTTTTCTGAATTTCCATCCATCCATCCATCTTCTACCGCAATGTTTTTCAACCAGAGTGCAGGGTTTCCTCTGGTAACATTTCTCCGTGGTGGCCCGCCTCGCCAGAAATTTTACCACCACCCCAAGGCGATATGAATTTATTAAGAAAAATATATGAAGCAATGATTGTCCTCTCCAACCCAGAGAGGACAATCCACCTTTTTCCAGCTGAGGACCATGGACTCGGACTTGGAGGTGCTGATTCTCATCCCAACCACTTCACATTCAGCAGCAAACCATCCTAGTAAGACCTGTAGGTCATTGCTGGTTGAAGTCAACAGGACAACATCATCTGCAAACAGCAGAGATGAGATCCTGTGGTCACCAAGCATGACACCCTCCGTTCCCTGGCTGCACCTAGAAATCCTGTCTATAAAAATTATGAACAGGATTGGTGACAAAGGGCAGCCCTGGCGAAGTCCAAATCTTACTGGGAATGAGTCCGACCGAGTGTTGGCAATACGAACCAAACTCTCACAACGGTCGTATACAGACCAGATAGCTCGTAACAACAAGGCTGATGCCCCATACTCCCGAAGTACCCCCAGCAAAAAAACACGAGGGACGAGGATGAATGCCTTCACCAAGTCCACAAAACACATGTTAACTGGTTGGGCAAACTCCCACGAACCCTTGAAGATTCTCAAGAGGGTAAAGAGCTGGTCCGATGTGCCACAGCCAGGCCGAAAACTACATTGCTCCTCCTGAATCCAAGGTTCGACCAACGGCTGGACTCTCCTCTCCAGTACCTTAGCATAAATCTTCCCAGGGAGGATGAGGAGCGTGATCCCTCTAAAGTTGGAACACAACCTCCGGTCTCCCTTCTTGAAGACAAGAACCACCACCCCGGTTTGCCATGCCAAAGGCACTGTCCCTGACCTCCACGCAATGTTGCAGAGGCGTGTCAACCATGACAGCCCTACAACATCCAGGTCCTTGAGTTACTCAGAGCGAATCTCATCCACCCCTGGGGCCCGGCCACTGAAGAGTTTTTTAATCACTTCAGCGACTTCAGCCCCAGTAATGGGTGAGTTGTCCCCCTTGTCCACAAGCGTGGACAGCGTGTCAGTGGGATTGAGGAGATCCTCGAAGTATTCCTTCCACTGCCCAACGATATCCCCAGTCGAAGTCAGCAGCGTCCCATCCACACCATACACAGTGTGGACAGGAAGCTGCTTCCCCCTCCCAAGTCGCTGGACAGTTTGCCAGAATCTCTTCAATGCCAACCGGAAGTCTTGTTTCATGGCCTCACCAAACTCCTCCCACACCCGAGTTTTTCCTTCAGCAACCACCAGCACTCCGCTTGAACTGCCTGTACACCTCATCTGCTTCTGCCGCAGCTCTGGGCAGCCACTTCAACAATGGAGGTGGAGAACATGGCCCATTCAGACTCCATGTCTCCAGACTCCCTCGGAATGTGGTTGAAGTTCTTCCGGAGATGGGAGTTGAAGACCTCCTGGACAGGGGTCCCAGCCACATGTTCCCAGCACACCCTCACTATATGTACATTTGGGTCTACCCGGTCTGAATGGCATCCACTGCCATCGGCTACAATTCACCACCAGGCGGTGATCAGTTGACAGCTCTACACTCGTCTTTACTCAAGTGTCCAAGACATACGGTCGCAGGTCTGATGACATGATAACAAAATTGTCATCGACCTGCGACCTAGGGTGTCCCGGTGCCAGGTGCACATATGGATACCCTTGTGCTTGAACATGATGTTTGTTATGGACAAACTGTGGTTGGCACAGTAGTCCAATAACTGACCACCACTCAGGTTCAGATTGTACAGGCCGTTTCTCCCAATCACGCCCTCCAGGTTTCACTGTTATTGCCCACTTGCGCATTGAAGTCCCCAAGTAGGACAATGGAGTCTCCAAGAGGAGTACTCTCCAGCACCCCAATCAGAGACTCCCAAAAGGGTGGGTACTCTGAACCATCATTTGGTGCATTGGCACAAATGATGGTCAGGACCCATTTCCCAATCCAAAGGCGCAGGGAAAAAACCCTTTCATCCACCGGGGAAAACTCCAATATAGAGGCAGCAAGGTGGGGGGATACAAAAATACCCAGTCAATAAAATATTCTCCCAGTAATGGTGGAATATTAACAGTCATTGGTAATCCAACCAAGCATCAAGCAAATTTTTGGCCTGGGTTGTACAAAATCCAATTCACACCAATGCAAATTTATTTATATTCACGTCACCCAGAGCAAATGTGCATTCGTCTTCACACCTTTCCATTGACTTTGTAAGCACACCACATTCCACATTGAGTATGAACAAATTACCACACTAAACTGTCATTACATATGCCATAGTAGGCTACAATGTGTCATTTTATATCATTTTTGGTTGGTGGGATGCCGCAAGATTTTTTTTCAGTGTAAAATGGTGCTATGGCTCAAATAAGGTTGAAAAACACTGTTCTGGCACTTATCCAGGGTCAGGGTCATGGGTGCGGCAGTCTGGGAAGAGTAGCCCAGACTGCCACCCGGTTCACACATCACCATGAGCCCTCCTGCAGGTGGTGACCACACTGGAGGGCGGACCCATGTGCCTCCTTTGGGTACACTGGGTCCTTTTTGTAACTTTTTTCATGGGGGGTTCCGGACTGCTCTTACAGACGTGGACAAAATTGTTGGTACCCCTCTGTTAATGAAAGAAAAACCCACAATGGTCACAGAAATAACTTGAATCTGACAAAAGTGGTAATAAATAAAAAATCTATAAAAATAAACCAATGAAAATCAGACAATGCTTTTGAATTGTGGTTCAACAGAATTATTTTAAAAAACAAACTCATGAAACAGGCCTGGACAAAAATGATGGTACCCCTAGAAAAGATTGAAAATAATGTGACCATAGGGACATGTTCAACCAAGATGTGTCCTCTAATTAACATCACAGGTGTCTACAAACTTGTAATCAGTCAGTCGGCCTATTTAAAGGGTGACAAGTAGTCACTGTGCTGTTTGTTGACATGGTGTATACCACACTAAACACGGACCAGAGGAAGCAAAGCAGAGAGTTGTCTCAGGAGATTAGAAAGAAAATTATAGACAAGCATGTTAAAGGAAAAGGCTATGAGACCATCTCCAAGCAGCTCGATGTTCCTGTGACTACAGTTGCACATATTATTCAGAAATTTAAGATCCACGGGACTGTAGCCAACCTCCCTGGAAGTGGCCGCAGGAGGAGACGGACAATACGAATGGTAACAAAAGAGCCCAGAACAACCTCTAAACACATTCATAGTGAACTCCAAGGTCAAGGTACATCAGTGTCAGATCGCACCATCCGTCGTTGTTTGAGCCAAAGTGGACTTCATGGGAGACGACCAAGGAGGACACCACTGTTGAAAATAAATCATAAAAAAGCCAGACTGGAATTTGCCAAACTGCATGTTGACAAGCCACAAAGCTTCTGGGAGAATGTCCTATGGACAGACGAGACAAAACTGGAACTTTTTAGCAAGGCACATCAGCGCTATGTTCACAGATGCAAAAATGAAGCATACCAAAAAAAGAACACTGTCCCTACTGTGAAACATGGAGGAGGTTCTGTTATGTTCTGGGGCTGCTTTGCTGCATCTGGCACAGGGTGTCTTGAATCTGTGCAAGGTACAATGAAATCTCAAGACTATCAAGGTATTCTAGAGAGAAATGTGCTGCCCAGTGTCAGACAGCTTGGTCTCAGTCGCAGGTCATGGGTCTTGCAACAGGATAATGACCCAAAACACACAGCTAAAAACACCCAAGAATGGCTAAGAGCAAAACACTGGACTATTCTAAAGTGGCCTTCTATGAGCCCTGATCTAAATCCTATTGAACATCTGTGGAAGGAGCTGAAACATGCCGTCTGGAGAAGGCACCCTTCAAACCTGAGACAACTGGAGCAGTTTGTTCATGAGGAGTGGGCCAAAATACCTGCTGAGAGGTGCAGAAGTCTCATTAACAGTTACAGAAGTCGTTTGATTGCAGTGATTGCCTCAAAAGGTTGTGCAACAAAATATTAAGTTAAGGGTACCATCATTTTTGTCTAGGCCTGTTTCATGAGTTTGTTTTTTAAAATAATTCTGTTGAACCACAATTTATTATTTATTT
Source organism: Pholidichthys leucotaenia (assembly GCA_020510985.1). Lineage (NCBI taxonomy): Eukaryota > Metazoa > Chordata > Actinopteri > Cichliformes > Pholidichthyidae > Pholidichthys > Pholidichthys leucotaenia. The sequence continues at coordinate 60,856,406 of CM035842.1, forward strand.
AGCGAATGCAAAGTCCTTAAGCCAAGCAGTTGCCTCCTGGTTTGCTGTATGGAGGGTGTGTAATCCTCCTTCCAGTCTTTGGAGCGGGCAAGCCTCTATGATGTGTTCCATAGTTTGCTAACTATGGAACACATCATAGAACACATCATATGGAACTTTAGTTTGCAAACTATGGAACCACAATTCAAAAGCATTATCTGATTTTCAGAATCAGAATCAGAATCAGCTTTATTGGCCAACTATGCACAACACATACAAGGAATTTGACTTTGGCTAAAAACTTGCTCTCGTTCAGGTGGAGGATTTAAATAAGATTTAAATAAGGATTCAATGACAACAGAGTATGTACAGTAAATTGCAGTCTGTCCAAGTTTCTATAAAAGGATGCAAATATATACAGGAATATATGCAGTTATTTACTCAGACTATCCACACTTTGCAGAAATATATGAAAAAATATACAGTCACACAGTATTTCAATGTGAACTCAGATTCAGTGATATAATGTGAATGAGCCTTTTTTTTAGCCTTTTTTTCGATCGTCACTTCCTTGTAGTAACGTATCGTCACTTCCTGTTTTGCTGTCTGCCTGTGTGGTTTGCTGTCCAGCTCTCCAGCCACTAGCTAGCCACTAGCTATGGCTACTACCTCTCTTTCCTCTCCTCCTCTGGTGTGCTCTCTCTGTCAGATGTTTAGCTACACCTCTGCCTCTTTTAGTGATAACGGTAAATGTAATAAATGTTGTCTTTTTGAGGCGCTCGAGGCAAGGTTGTCTGATTTGGAATCCCGGCTCTGCTGCATTGAAACACCGTCTGCGCCAGTTAATCTCGACGGACGCCCATTAGCTGCAGCGGAGCTAGCTAGCTTAGGTCCCACTGTCAGCGGTTCCCCGGCTCTCCTCAGCAGCGAGGAGACTGGGTGGGTGACGGTGAGAAGGAAGCCTAGTCGCAAAGCCCCGGTTCACCACCAACCTGTTCACGTTTCTAATCGTTTTTCCCCGCTCAGCGACACACCCGCAGAGGAAAAAACTCTGATCATTGGCGACTCTGTAGTCAGAAACGTGAACCTAGAGACTCCAGCGGCCATAGTCCAATGTATTCCTGGGGCCAGAGCAGGCGACATCGAGTCAAATTTGAAAATGCTGGCTAAAAGTAACTGTAAATACTCCACAATTGTTATTCACGCCGGCATTGATGACATCCGTCTCCGGCAGTCGGAAGTCACAAAACTTAATATAGAATCGGTGTGTGAGTTTGCAAAAACGATGTCTGCCACTGTAGTATTCTCTGGGCCCCTCCCCAATCTGACCAGTGATGACATGTTTAGTCGCTCGTCATCCTTGAACCGCTGGCTGTCTGTGTGGTGTCCTAAAAATGACGTGGGCCACATTGACAATTGGAGCTCTTTTTGGGGAAAACCTGGTCTTATGAGACGAGACAGCATTCATCCCACTTTGGATGGTGCTTCTCATTTATCTAACAATCTGGCATCTTTTTTATCCAAATTTCCAAAACCATGACTACTCAGAGTTGGGACCAGGAAGCAGAGTCGCAGTCTTACACGCCTCTCTGCAGCTCCTCTTCATCCGCCACCCCTCAGCTTAGCCCCTGTCTTCCCCATCAGAGAATCGTTGTCTGCTCCCTCCAAAGTAAATAAAAATATAATGTATAAGCATCCCAAAGTGATAAAGCAAAATATTGGTAAAACTCAAATTAAACATAAAGCCTCTAAATCGAATGATTTGGCCTCTGTTCCTCCTCATAATTTAAAAATTAAATGTGGTTTATTAAATATTAGGTCTCTAACTCCCAAGTCTCTGTTAGTCCATGATCTGTTAATTGATCATCAGATTGATTTAATTTCCCTTACAGAGACTTGGTTAGGGCAAGAGGATTATGTTGGTTTAAATGAATCAACTCCCTCTGGTTATTTAAACTGTCAAAATCCCAGAAGTTCTGGTCGTGGAGGAGGAGTAGCAACAATTTACCATTCCAAATTACTAGTTAATGTAAAGCAAAAAACATGTTATAATTCCTTTGAGGGCCTGGTCCTCAGTGTTGGGCACTTTAGCAATTTCAGGTTAAACCCAATTTTATTTGCCATAGTTTATCGTCCCCCATCAACCTATTCAGAATTTTTATCCGAATTTGCTGATTTCTTAGCTGATTTAGTGCTGAAATCTGATAGAATAATTATAGTAGGGGACTTTAATATACATGTGGATGTAGATAGTGACTGCCTTAATGTGGCCTTTAATTCAATATTAGACTCGATTGGGTTTTCTCAGAAAGTAGGAAATTCTACTCATTACCTCCACCATACATTGGACCTTGTTCTGACATATGGCATAGAAATAGAAAATCTTGTAGTGTCTCCTCATAACCCTGTACTGTCAGACCATTGTCTGTTAACCTTTGATTTTACTATTTCTGACTATTTGGCTCCTAAAGAAAAATATTATCACAGTAGATGCCTCTCAGATGATGCTGTTTCCAAATTTATGCAGATTGTTTCCTCTATGCCATGTGTCAACACAACGGAAATAAGCTATAGACAGCTTGCTCCTTCTGTAAATGATAACATGGTGGATAGTGTTTCAGCTTCTCTGCATCAGGCTCTAGACTTGGTGGCCCCCTTAAAAAAGAAAAAGTCTAATCAGAGATTTTTAACTCCTTGGTTCAACACAGAAACTTGTAGCTTAAAACAGAAGACTCGTCAATTAGAAAGAAAATGGCACTCTACTAATTTAGATGAAATCTATTTAGCTTGGAGAAATCATCTTTTAATTTATAAAAAATCTCTTAGAAAAGCTAGAACGAGTTATTACTCTGCATTAATAGAAGAGAACAAGAATAATCCCAGGTTTCTTTTCAGTACTGTAGCCAGGTTGACAAAGAGTCAGGACTCTGTCAATCCTAGCATCCCCTTAGAGCTTACTAGTCAGGACTTTATGAACTTTTTCAATAATAAAATTTTATCCATCAGAGATAAAATCAATCAGATTCTTCCCACAGTTAACTTAAATACTGTAACTACTACAACTCCTTCTATTGATGTCTGTCTTGATGAGTTTACTCCAATCGACCTTTGTGAGTTAGACAAAATAGTTTCCTCATCCAAACCTTCAACTTGTCTTTTAGACCCTATTCCTACCAGGTTATTTAAAGAAGTCTTCCCACTTATTGGTAGCTTTATTCTTCATATAATCAATTCTTCATTAACTTTAGGCCATGTACCGCAGGCTTTTAAAACGGCTGTAATTAAACCCTTACTCAAAAAGCCAACGCTAGATCCAGGAGCTTTAGCTAACTATAGACCAATCTCTAATCTCCCTTTCATTTCAAAAATCTTAGAAAGAGTTGTTGCTATGCAATTATTTGACCACCTGCAGGGAAATGGTTTACTTGAAGAGTTTCAATCTGGGTTTAGAATCCATCATAGTACTGAAACAGCCTTAGCGAAGGTCACTAACGACCTCCTCATTGCATCTGATAATGGACTAGTTTCTGTACTTGTCCTTTTAGATCTTAGTGCAGCTTTTGATACTATTGATCATAATATTCTACTTGATAGATTAGAACACTATGTTGGACTTAATGGAACTTCGTTGCAGTGGTTTAGATCTTATTTATCTGATAGGTTCCAGTTTGTTCATGTAAATGATGAGTTTTCTTTCAGCTCAAAGCTTAGTCATGGAGTTCCACAGGGATCTGTGCTAGGCCCTACTCTTTTTAGTTTATATATGCTTCCGTTAGGCAACATTATTAGAAAGCACTGTATACATTTTCATTGTTATGCAGATGACACACAATTATACCTGTCAATGAAGCCAGATGATACTAATCAATTAGCCAAGTTAGAAGCCTGTCTTAAGGAAATCAAAGCTTGGATGACTTGTAATTTCCTGCTATTAAATTCAGATAAGACTGAAGTCATTCTTGTTGGTCCAAAAAACCTTAGAAATTCCTTTCCAAATCAAACTTTCAGTTTGGATGCAGTTACTCTTTCTCTTAATAGCTCTGTGAGGAACCTTGGAGTTATTTTTGATCAGGATTTGTCCTTCAATTCACATATTAAATTTGTTTCTAAGACTGCCTTCTATCATTTGCGTAATATTGCCAAGATTAGGAGCATCTTGTCTCAGAGTGATGCTGAGAAGCTGATCCACGCTTTTGTTAGCTCGAGATTAGATTATTGTAATTCTTTATTATCAGGCTGTCCTAAAACATCTTTAAAAAGTCTTCAGCTGATCCAAAATGCTGCAGCAAGAGTTTTAACAGGTACTAGAAAGAGAGATCATATCTCTCTGGTTCTGGCCTCCCTTCATTGGCTTCCCATAGAGTTTAGAATTAAGTTTAAAATCCTTCTTCTTACTTACAAAGCTCTAAACAATCAGGCTCCTTTTTATTTAAAAGATCTGATACTACCGTATTATCCTAACAGAGCACTACGCTCCCAAAATGCAGGATTACTTGTAATACCTAGAATCTCCAAAATACAATGGGAGGCAGAGCCTTCAGTTATCAAGCTCCTCTCCTGTGGAATCAGCTGCCAATCTGGATTCGGGAGTCAGACTCGATCTCTGTTTTTAAGAATAGGGCTAAAACCTACCTTTTTGATATAGCCTACAATTAGGGAGGGATCATGTGTTTCTGAACCCTCCCTTAGTTATGCTGCTAATAGGTTTAGTCAGCCGGGGGACCTCCAGTAATGCACTGGGCCTCACTCCTTTTCTCACTCTCTATGAAATATTTTTTTTTTTTTTTTTTTTGCTGGTCATTAACATTTGTTTGTTCTCTCCCATAGATTGAGTCCCCATCGTGCTGTTTGCTCTCTACATGTCTGTTCTTTTCTTCTTCTCTATCCCCTCACCCCCCAGCCAGTCGCAGCAGATGACTGCCCCTCCCTGAGCCTGGTTCTGCTGGAGGTTTCTTCCTGTTAAAAGGGAGTTTTTCCTCTCCACCGTCGCCAAGTGCTTGCTCACAGGGGATCGCCTGATTGCTGGGGTCTTTCTGCAACTGTGGGGGTCCCCCCTACAGTTGATAGTGCTATGAGATGACTGTTGTTGTGAAATGGCGCTATATAAATAAAGTTGAATTGAATTGAATTGAAGTAAAAAGCAGTGTGAGAGTTATGTGCAATGTAAGAATGGATGAAAAGTCATGAGTACAGCAACAGGTAGGACTAGGTGAATGTTAGGAGTTCATCAGAGTGATGGCTTGAGGAAAGAAACTGTTCCTGTGACAGGGGGCTTTGACCTTCAGTGATCTGTAACGACGACCAGAAGATAGAAGTTCAAACAGTTTGTGGCCGGGGTGTGACGGGTCAGCACAGATGTTTCCCGCCCGTTTCCTGGTTATGGACCGATATACGTTCTCAATGGAGGGTAGATCGGTACCAATGATCCTCTCCGCAGACTTAATGATCCGCTGCAGTCTGGTCTTGTCCTGTTTAGTGGCAGATCCAAACCAGACAGTGATGGAAAAGCAGAGGACAGATTGGATGATGGCCGTGTGGAAGACAACCAGCAGCTCCTGAGGCAAATCAAACTTCTTGAGCTGACGCAGAAAAAACAACCTCTGCTGGGCCTTTTTCTGGACAGTGTCTATATGGGAGGACCACTTCAGGTTCCGGGAGATTGTGGTACCCAGAAACTTGAAGGAGTCCACAGTGGACACTGTGCTGTTGAGGATGGTGAGTGGGGGGAATGAAGGAGGGTGTTGCCTGAAATCCACAGTCATCTCCACCGTTTTGGCTGGGTTAAGTTCAAGATGGATCTGGCCGCACCAGAGGATCAGCTGCTCCACCTCCCGCCTGTATGCAGACTCATCACCATCCCGGATCAAACCGATGACTGTGGTGTCGTCCGCAAACTTCAGGAGCTTCACCAAAGGGTCCTCTGAGGTGCAGTCGCTGGAGTAGAGGGAGAAGAGCAGTGGGGAAAGGACACATCCTTGGGGGGCGCCAGTACTAATTTTTCAGGAGCTGGATGTAAATCTCCCTAGCTTCACCTGTTGCCACCTGTCAGTCAGAAAGCTGGAGATCCACTGGCAGGTGGAGGGGGGCACCTTGAGCTGGAGGAGTTTCTGATGAAGAATGCCTGGGATGATGGTGTTGAACGCTGAGCTGAAGTCGACAAACAGGATCCTGGCGTACGTCCCTGGGGAGTCAAGGTGTTGCAGGATGTAGTGTAGTCCCATATTCACTGCATCATCCACTGACCTGTTTGACCAGTAGGCAAACTGCAGTGGGTCCATCAGGGGGCCTGTGACGAACTTCAGGTGGTTCAGCACCAATCTCTCCAAGGATTTCATGACCACAGAGGTCAAGGCAACAGGTCTGTAGTCGTTTAATCCTGTAACAGAGGGTTTCTTGGGAACTGGAATGATGATGGAGCATTTGAAGCAGGAAGGCACTTCACACAGCTCCAGTGATCTATTAAAGATCCGGGCGAAGATGGGGGGCCAACTCGTTGGAGCAGACTCTCAGGCAGGACGGAGACACACCATCAGGTCCTGCAGCCTTCTTGATCTTTTGTCTCTGAAAGACCCAGCGCACCTCCTCTTCACAGATCGTTAGTGCTGGTGGGAGGTCAGAGTGGAGGAGGGATGGAGTTCCTGGGGCTGCAGATAATCCTTTTGTGTGGGTGGGAGGTGAGAACTGTAGGTTCTTTTCAAACCTACAGTAAAAGCAGTTTAGGTTGTTAGCCAGCTGGAGGTTTTCCACAGGGTGGGGGGATGGTCTCCTGTAGTTGGTGATATTCTGCAGGCCTCTCCAAACAGAAGCAGAGTTGTTGGCTGAGAAGTCTTGTTGTAACTTCTCACTGTAGCTCCTCTTAGCAAGCCTGGTCTCCTTCGTCAGCATGTTTCTGGCCCGCTTGTACAGAGTCCAGTCACCAGTCCTGTAGGCCTCCTCCTTGGTCTGACATAGCTGCTTCAGTTTAGGAGTGAACCATGGTTTATTGTTGCTGTATGTGCAGAAGGTCTTGGTCTGCACACACATGTCCTCACAAAAACTGATGTATGATGTCACAGTGTCAGTGAGTTCATTTAGGTTAATGGCTGTATCTTCAAAAACACTCCAGTCTGTGCAGTCAAAGCAGGCTTGTAACTCCAGTTTTGATTCCTCAGTCCATTTCTTCACAGTCCTTACAACAGACTTGGAAGTTTTTAGTTTCTGTCTGTATGTTGGAATAAGATGGAGCAGACAGTGGTCAAATTCAAATTCAAACATTTATTTCAAACTCAGGGTTCATATTAAATGCAGAACTAAAACGAGTAGAAAATAAATAAATAAAAGTATATACAGATCAGCAGACACTCGGCGCTCTTGTAACAACAATAACATACAATATTGGACTCAGTATAAAATGGAACGCCACCACTTCCAAATAGGTCAGAAAAACCCAGAGCTGCACGGGGGACGGCATGATAGGCATTTCTTAAAACTGTGTAACAGTGGTCGAGTGTGAGCGGCCTCGCCGTCACAGGCCCGTGGCTCTGAGAGAGATCTGTCGCTGCCAGAAATCCACGGAGCTGCTCATCCGTAAGCTGCCCGTCCAGCGCCTGGTGAGGGAGATCGCTCAGGACTTCAAGACCGACCTGCGTTTCCTGAGCTTCGCCGTCATGGCTCTGCAGGAGACCAGCGAGGCCCACCTGGTGGTCTCTTCTTCGCTAAGGGGGTCACCATCATGCCCAAAGACTTCCAGCTGGCCCGCTGCATCCGCGGAGAGAGAGCTTCGACTTTCTGCTGCACATTCACCAGCCATAATGCTCTGCACTGTGTGTCTATATATATACATTTATAGTAATATGGACATATGTTTACTAGATGTTGTTTTTTCTTGCCTTCTGATTGTTGCTCTGAGTGTTGCTATCCCTATGCTGTTGCAATCCTGGAATTTCCCCATTGTGGGACTAATAAAGGCATATCTTATCTTATCTTGTGTCCCTGGTGGGACATTTAATATGCTGTCTGTATTTAGGAAGCTCATTTGTGAGATTAGCTCTATTGAAATCACCCAGAATGATAAGCAGAGAGTCTGGATGTTTTTCCTCCACCTCTGCTATCTGGTCAGCGAGGTGCTGCAGTGCCTCCGTTGTACAAGCAGCAGGCGGGATATAAATTCCGACCAGAATAAACGAGGAGAACTCTCGCGGTGAATAAAAGGGTTTACAGTTTATGAACAGTGACTCTAGGTTAGCGCTACAAAACTTCTTCAACACTGTGACATCACTACACCAACCTTCGTTTATGTAGAAGCAGATTCCACCACCTTTAGTCTTTCCAGAGAATTCTCGGCTGCGATCAGCGCGAAACAGTTGGAATCCGTCCAGGCGAACCGCGCTGTCTGGGATGTGTTCACTCAGCCAGGACTCCGTGAAACACAGGGCGCCAGATCTGCTAAAATCCAGGTTTTTGTGAGTCAGGAGCAGCAGTTCGTCCATTTTGTTCGCCAAAGAGCAGACATTGGTCAGATGGATCGATGGGAGCGGCGTGCGATATCCTCGTTTCTTCAGCCTGACTAGCGCACCGGCACGTTTACCACGCCGCTGCTCCCACAGCTAAGATCGACTGAAAAAACTTCAGATCAGCAGCAGAAACTGGCGGAGAAGTTGCATTGGGAGAGAAGGTAGCTCCTCCCTTGAATAGGTGACTCGGACGGAAGAGCAGAAGTCCAAAAAAACACACAAAATTATCAAAAACCTCAGAGAGCAGAAGCCAGTGGCTGCCATCCGCGGCGCCATCATGGATCTAAAAAAAAAATAAAAATCATTGGTTAATTTTCATAGAATTTTTATTTATTACCACTTTTGTCAGATTCAAGTTATTTCTGTGACCATTGTGGGTTTTTCTTTCATTAACAGAGGGGTACCAACAATTTTGTCCATGTCTGTAGTCTGGCCCTTCACCCAGGATCAATTTGCTTTGGAAAATATACCAGCCAGGTCAATTTGCTCCTGGGATCATTACAGCACACAAACACCTCCACCACAGTAAGGTGGCGATCCACAGAGGGGTGCATAATTGGTATTTTCCAGATTTATTAGATTGTATTAACTAGAAAATTGTTCTTTTTCCAGTTAATTTTTTCTCTTTATGTCCCTATTGACTCCAGTACTGCTCCAGACACTGTTAACTATCTGAATATTGTGTTAAAACCAAAAGTTACATAAAAACTAAAATGTGATGTAGATTAAATGTCTTTGAAAATTACTACAGTTCCAGCAGATTTAACGTTGAGCTTGAATGCAGCATGAGATAATTACTGCATATCTTTCTGTACATTTACTTTATTAAAGGTGCAGAAATTAATAGCATGAGGTCAAAAAACTGAACCCTTGTCATGTTTACGCTCTCTCAGATGCTTAATTAGGACCATTTATTTATGACTGTTCCACAGTCCTTATGCTGTATATTTCCATGGTGTTAATTAATCCCAGCAAACACAGCAGACGCTCTGACAGAGCTCGGCCTGTTTATTAGTCGGAAATGCACGGAAAGTAGGAAGCAGGCCAGAAGAGGTCGGAAATCCACCAAGGACTTTAAACATCCATTTTGGCTGCTTGAAGGCGGCACAGCTAAATATTTAACGCAACTTAATGCACCACACTGAGAAACAGACTGTCAGATCGTGTAAGAAACAGTCCTCACCCTCACGCAGCCACTCTTTCAGTCTGTTAGTCAGAGTTTAATAAAAATGATATAGTCTGATGATAGGTTTATTTCCTCATTTGCAGTTGCAGTTGGAAAACCACCAGCTTAAATCCTTGTGACCCATAAAACAAGTGTCTTGTGAATGAATGCGCAGGTGCGCTGATGTGAGCATGACAATTGTGGTTTTTAGTTTAATTGTTTTTGTACTCTGTATTTTTCCAGCTGCATAACTGTGTCTAGATGAATACACAGATATGCTGCATCACATTTTTTTTCCCTCATCTTTGTCATGACATGGCAACGCACAACCTCACATTTGTTGTTTTCTCGTGCTACTTTACACCAAAACTCGACTGACTACATCTCTGTCCGTTCTCGTAAATGACATTCTATTACAGACAACAAAATGTCTCCCTTTCTTCATCGATGGACTCTCTTTAATTTCCAGTCATGCACTCTACTGTGATTCAGCTTTTTTCCATGTACTGTCAATTTAAAGAACACAACAAATCAGTCGACATGGAAACTAAAGCTGTTAATAGCCCACAGTGGGTGACAGGGTGACTCATTGTACGCACTTGTACTAGGATGAAAAAAGGTGTCCATGATCAAACATCTGTTCATTTACAGATATTTATTTTAACTAACGACAAATTACAGTTGAAGAAGCTGGTCATTTGCCATTCTAAATGTTCATTAATAATAGAAATAAAATTCTGAGTGTCTTATTTTGCTGCCCTCATCATTTTCCCTTTAGTTTTGTGTATTTTTCCATTATTTCTCTTCACCTCTTTCTTTTTCTCTCTTGCCTCCTTCATTCTTCTAGCCTGCACTTTTTCTTTGATTCTGAGTTTTGTGTTCTTGGGCAGTTTGATTAACCTCTGCTGCCACCAATCCAATGACACATGCTCAGCTTTTGAAAAACTTTATTTTGTACTGTATGTCCCACTAGGGCAACCTAAACAACGAGAAAGCTTTTAACAGTCAGTCCTCTTATTTATAAGACATATAATGGAACGAAGATCCCCTTGATCTCAGTACTACAGAAGGCTCGTATTCATAGTTTTCGATCACGTGACTTCTGGTGGGACGAAAGAAGATCAGAGGACATGTTGAGGGGGATAATTGTAATAACTGTAGAGCATAATGAAGTGAAAAAATGTGAAAACGTCCAAAATTTATTATCAAACTCTTGATAATGACAGACAGCAGTACGTCAACAAATTAGATTTTATTGAGAAGAAGGCTACCTATCTCATTCCAAAGCAAAACTGGCCAAAAGACACGGAAAAGTGGGCTAGCATGACCTATCCAGACATGTACAAAGCTAAATATATTCATCTTCGTAACATGCATGTTTATCCACATCAGCCCATAAATTATTCACAGAGCCCTCAATGTCATGGCAGCCGCTGGGCTGTCATTGATCTCAGCTGCGCACACACCTGCTGTGGGTAATCAGCGGGCTTTAAAGGCCAGTGTCTCAGACTGCTCTGCACGGAGTCATCTGTCGCCTTTGCCTCGCAGCGCGTCAAGATCACAACCTCAAGCCAAAGTCAGAACCAAGTCGTCTCGCCAAGCCACGCCACGTAAGATACTTCATCACTCACCCTGTCCTAGTGTTCTCCCCTGTGCACAGGTGGACCTCCCTGGCGGCGGACTTACCCTCCCTGTCAACGGGACATCATCTCCTCCTCCTTGGAGCTCCTCCTCACCTCCTCAGCATCGAGCACCACGCGCACCACGCTGCACCAGGGCACGGAGTCAGCAAGACTCTCGCGGCGGCATCTGCAAGTAAGCAGCACAAGCCTTAGCTCCCCGTTCGTATGAACTGTAATAACCTCCGATGCTTGTGTGTTACAGGGTTGTCAGGTCGCAGCAAGAATCGCTTAGCTCCAGTGGCCAGACAGCTTCGCACTCACACACTCATTCACACACGCAACACTCCTCACTTTAATCAATAAATAATTGTCAAACAATCTACTCGTGTCAGTGTCTGTCTCCTGGGTCCCCGATCATGTCAGTACGACTCCGTCAAGATGACCCAGCTGACGGCGCGCCGCATTAACACTCTTAGCACTCGAGTAGATTTGATTGCTCACCAACAGACAGTTATTCTGAACCAGTTAACCCAGGTTAACAGCCGGCTGGATCGCCTGGAAGGACGCCAGGCGTTCCCCCCGGCCGCTGGGACTTCACCAGCCCCTGTAGTCTCACCTACTAGCCAAACATACCAGCCATCACTACCTCGTCTCACTCCCGTGCCTACTCCCGCCCGCTTCAGCGGAAAACTCGGGGAAGCACAGGGCTTTTTGCTCCAATGTGAAGCAGTCTTTCACCGCATCCCGGGAGATTTTCCCACGGACCACAGCAAAATTGGGTACATCTCCAACCTGCTCGGGGGAAGGGCACTAGATTGGGCCTACACTGTTATGGCTAAACCCAACTATTCTCTTTTGACTTACCAGCAGTACGTAGCCGAGTTTTTGGAGGTATTTGACCATACAGACCGGGGCACAGTGCTAACTGATCGGCTGCTTAGCCTTCGGCAGGGCAGTAGATCTGCCGCCGATTACGCCGTAGATTTCCGGGTGTTAGCCGCGGAGGTCGGGTGGGGGGAGCTAGCGCTTTGCGGCATCTTCCTCCGCAGCCTTAGTTCAGAGCTGAGGGATGAATTAGCGCCACGGGATAAACCCGACAGGTTAGGGGAGTTAATTTCTCTCACCATTAGTTTGGACAGTAGGCTGAAGGAGCGAGCGGGCGAACAGAGGGCTGTTAGCCGTTCGGGCAAGTCACGCCCTTGCTCTGCTAGGTCGCCTCTCCTGGCACTGCCCCTGTCAGAGGAACTTCCGGAGCAAGAGGATATGGTTATCGGACAATCGGGAGTTTCAGCAGCTGAGAGACAGTGCCGGAGGGATCTGGGCCTGTGTTTTAATTGTGGCAATGGGTCTCACGGGGTAGCTGAATGCCCAAATCGGTTAAAAGGGGAGGTCCGTGGATCACAGTAGGGGGATTCACAGACATTAAATAGAAAAAAACCCTCACTAGTTGCCGTGTCCCCATTAGGCTACTTTATAAGCACAAGGAACACACAACACATGCCCTAGTTGATTCTGGAGCTGAGCAGAACTTCATCTCCAGAGACCTGGCAACCCAGCTGGGCGTCAGCTGTCAACCTCTTTGCCCACCTGTCAATCTCGTCACATTATCCAAGGCGTCACTGACCTCTGTTTCCCACCAGACGGTCCCCGTGTCGGTGATAGTCTCTGGAAACCACCGGGAGGAGATTCGTTTCTTGGTGTTGCCCATCTCCTCTGCGCCTGTGATCCTGGGGTACCCATGGCTACGGCTCCACAACCCCTCATTTGATTGGCAGGCTGGAAGTATCATCGCGTGGAGCTCCTTTTGTTTGAGTGCCTGCCTCCAGTCTGCAGCGTGTGCTCCCTCAGTATCGGTGCCTTCGCCTTCGACGCCACCCCCGGATCTGTCCATGGTACCAGAGGTTTACCACGATCTGGGAGCGGTGTTCAGCAAGTCACGGGCGCTGTCCCCCCCCCCCCCCGCCCACCGTCCTTATGACTGCGCGATCAATCTCAGGGGGCCCCTCTCCCGGCAAGTCATCTATACAGCCTGTCTGCCCCGGAGCGCGAAGCTATGGACACTTACATTAAGGTGTCCCTTAGCTCTGGGATCATTCGTGCCTTCATCTTCGGCGGTGGGTGCGGGTTTCTTCTTTGTGGGAAAGAAGGATGGCTCGCTGCGTCCCTGCATCGACTTTCGAGGGCTTAACAAGATCACTATCAAGGACAAGTACACATTGCCGCTGATGAACACGGCTTTTGACTCCCTCCAGGGGGCATCCTGGTTCACGAAGCTGGACCTGCGTAACGCGTAACACCTGGTGCGCATCAGGGAGGGCGATGAGTGGAAGATGGCGTTCCGGACCCCAAGCGGCCATTTTGAGTAACTGGTGATGCCGTTTGGGTTAACCAACACTCTGGCCGTCTTCCAGCGTCTAATTAATGACGTCCTCCGGGATTTTCTTAACTCCTTCGTGTTTGTCTATCTTAACGACATCCTCATCTTCTCATGCACGTTGGAGGAGCACCAGGTGCATGTGCGACGGGTCCTGCAGCGCCTCCTGGAGAACCAGCTGTTTGTCAAAGCTGAGAAGTGTGAATTTCACATTGACAAGACCTCCTTTCTTGGTTTCATTATTGCCCGCAATCAGGTGCTTCCCGACCTGGCCAAGGTCAAGGCGGTGGTGGAGTGGCCTACGCCTACATCCAGGAAACAGTTACAGGGGTTCCTGGGTTTTGCCAATTTCTACCACCGGTTCGTGCCAAACTTTGGGATCATCGTCCGCCCCCTGACCGCCCTCACGTCTCCCAAGATCCCTTTTCGTTGGAGCGAGGAGGCTGCCACGGCATTTGGGAGGTTGAAGGAGGAGTTCGCTTCGGCCCACGTCCTGACCCAGGTGGATCCGGTGTTGCTGTGCCTTGTGGAGGTGGATGCCTCGGATTCGGGAGTTGGGGCGGTTCTCTCCCAACGTTCTCCAGTGGACGGAAGGATCCGGCCATGTGCCTTCTTCTCCCATCGCCTGACGCCCGCTGAGAGGAACTACTGTATCGGTGACAGGGAGCTGCTGGCTGTGAAGCTCGCCCTGGAGGAATGGAAGCACTGGCTGGAGGGGGCTGCCCAGCCATTCGTCGTCTGGATGGATCATAGGAACCTTGAGTATCTCCGGACGGCCAAACGGTTGAATGCTCGCCAGGACCGCTGGTCTCTTTTTTTCGGCTGGTTTGATTTTACCATCACCTACTGGCCGGGGAGCAAGAATGGCAAGCCTGACACTCTCTCGAGACAGTTCGACGCGAAGACCACCGGGGACCAGGAGGAGACGATCCTGCCGTCGTCTTGTGTGGTGGGTGCTCTGTCGTGGGAGATCCAGGACAAGGTCAGGAGAGCGCAGGAGACCGAGCCCGATCCGGGTGGGGGCCCCCCGGGCCGTTTGTTCGTTCCCCTTTCTGTCAGGGGTGAGGTCATCCAATGGGGTCACGCGTCCAAGCTGGCGTGTCATCTGGGAATTGCCCACACCATCGACCTTCTCCAGAGAGCCTTCTGGTGGCCGGGGTTGAGGGAGGATGTCACCAACTATGTCCGGGCCTGCGCCCAGTGCGCCACCGGGAAGTCATCATCGTCCCCCCCGGCGGGTCTTCTTCACCTTTTACCAGTTCCTTCTCGCCCCTGGTCTCACGTGGCTTTGGACTTCGTGACTGGCCTTCCCCCCTCTGGTCACTTCTCCAAGGCAGCTCATTTTGTGCCTCTTCGGGGGCTGCCGTCAGCGCGGGAGACGGCGGACCTTCTAGTACAGCATGTGGTCCGTCTTCATGGCATCCCTGCTGATATCGTATCGGATCGAGGTCCACAGTTTGTGTCCCTGGTCTGGAAGGCTTTCTGCACGGTGCTGGGGGCCATGGCTAGCCTCTCATCTGGGTACCACCCGCAGAGCAACGGCCAGTGCGAGCGGGCCAATCAGGAGCTGGAGGCTGTGCTTCGCTGTGTCATCTCTTCCTGCTCTTCTTCCTGGAGCACGTTCCTACCCTGGATTGAGTACGCACACAACACCACGGTGTCCTCAGCTACTGGGATGTCCCCTTTCAAAGCGTCTCTGGGGTATGATCCACCACTGTTCCCGGAGGAGGAGGAGGAGGTGGCGGTTCCTTCAGTGCAGGCTCACGCTAGGCGTTGTCGGCGGATCTGGACCATCACCCAAAGAGCCCTCCTTAGAACCACGGAACGTAATATCCAGGTGGCCAACCATCACAGGAGGCCCGCCCCGGACTATAAGGTGGGTCAGAAGGTCTGGTTATCCACCAAGAATATCAGTGTGCCTGCTGAGAAGCTCAAGCTGACCAAGCGCTTCATTGGTCCTTTTGAGATTTCACGTATTATCAACCCTGTGTCTGTACGCCTTGCTCTTCCCTCTTCTATGCGCATCTGCCCTACTTTTCACGTTTCCCAGGTCAAGCCCTACATCTCCGACCCCCTGTGCCCGCCCCCAGCGGCTCCTTTCCCCCCGAGGATGATCGACGGCCACCCGGCTTGGGGGGTGACTGCCATCTTGGATGTCCGCTGGCGGGGTCGGGGTCTTCAGTATTTGGTGGACTGGGAGGGTTTTGGCCCTGAGCATCGCTCCTGGATTCGCCCAGCGTTGATCCTTGACAAGCAGCTGATCCGCGATTACCATCGGGCGCATCCAGGTAGGATTGGGCAGGTGCCTGGAGGCACCGCTAGAGGGGGGAGTACTGTCATGGCGGCCGATGGGCCATCATTGATCTCAGCTGCGCACACACCTGCTGTGGGTAATCAGCGGGCTTTAAAGGCCAGTGTCTCAGACTGCTCTGCATGGAGTCGTCTGTTGCCTTTGCCTCGCAACGCATCAAGATCACAACCTCAAGCCAAAGTCAGAACCAAGTCGTCTCGCCAAGCCACGCCACGTAAGATACTTCATCACTCACCCTGTCCTAGTGTTCTTCCCTGTGCACAGGTGGACCTCCCTGGCGGCGGACTTACCCTCCCTGTCAACGGGACGTCATCTCCTCCTCCTCGGAGCTCCTCCTCACCTCCTCAGCATCGAGCACCACGCGCACCACGCTGCACCAGGGCACGGAGCCAGCAAGACTCTCGCGGCGGCATCTGCAAGTAAGCAGCACAAGCCTTAGCTCCCCATTCATATGAACTGTAATAACCTCTGATGCTTGTGTGTTACAGGGTTGCCAGGTCGCAGCAAGAATCGCTCAGCTCCAGTGGCCAGACAGCTTCGCACTCACACACTCATTCACACACGCAACACTCCTCACTTTAATCAATAAATAATTGTCAAACAATCTACTCGTGTCAGCGTCTGTCTCCTGGGTCCCCGATCATGTCACTCAACATAATTTCTCCTGTTTGTTTTTCTCTGCTTTTGCTCTCAGTTTTTTTTTTTTAAATATGTGATCTAATTTGATTTAGCATTAGCTAAAGGCTGGCTTCATTCAGCACACTCACCTGTCCAGGTGCTTTCAGATGAAGTTAGACATCATTGTCTTGGTGTCTAATTGTTATCTCTTATTGATAATAATAAGCAGTTGATATGTAGACTCCCAGCTACTTGTAATCCTCCTGCTGAAGCCATAGGCTGATTAGCCGGTGTTCTGACATTTTGGCATCAGAACAGCAAACCTCGGGTTACTACGCCATCATTTTCTTCAGTTGTTGTTCATGAATTAAGACTTCCCAAGTGAGTGACACTCCTGAATGTTGGTGAAGTCTGGATCTCAGCGCCGTTCCCGAAAAGCCTTAAGAGCTAAGGTTAGCTTTAGCAGCTAGCTTGCTTGTTAGCAGCTAACTTGTTCCAGCACAAAGTGCCCCCCCCCGGCTTTGCTGGTCTCCTGACAGCAGCCTCAAGGATAAAGTTGGTTGTTTTTCTCTTCTTTGTAGACTTCTTTCATCGGAAAGGAAACAGGAGGTGAGCAGGATCCAGGTGGTCCGTATGGAGATCTAATCTGCTGGAGTAATTAGAAGAATCTGCGTAGCTGAGCATGAGACATTTTCTGTCTCACTTATGTGGACACAGCTGATTTTATAGACTGCATTCAAAGGTAAGAACTTGGCAAGGAGAGCTAAATAGTAATTTGGATCTTCATATTATCCTGTAGCTTGAAAGTGTGGCACTTAAGTTGGCTCAGATCCCCGATAGATCCTGTTAGACAAACAGGTAGGTTTGTTTTGTTCTGTGTGTGTGCTGCTGGCAGCTGACGAGAACAGGAGCTTATGAATCTGTGAAAATGTTCACAGAGCATCACAGACGCTTCAACAACAAGTCAGTTATTTCTACAAACCTATTACAAAATGGTCAGAGCACTCGCAAGTTGGAATAAAAGGAAGGTGCCACGTCAGCTCTACTAATATTAATAAGAGAAAGCCAAATTCTCCTGTTTCTCTGATAGTTCCCAAGCTGACTTGCCTTGGTTTAAAATAATTGCAGGTAATCTGATAGAAAAATTTTATATTTGTAATTTGCTTTGTCTCAGAGTCTGTGTGAAAGAGCTAAAGACGTTGATGCAGCTGTACGTGTTATCATCTTGTTTTAGTATGCACATATTGTATTAGTGTGACTGGTGCTGAGAAAGTCTGACTGTTACTGAGGAAGAGATAATCTGTACGCCAAGTTTTGACCAGATGTACTGAACCAATCATCATGGACATTTCTTCTCCACCTCTCGGATAACGAAGACCTTAAAGGACTGAGCAATGTGTGTTTGAATCAGAATGATGCACGAATAGGCTCCGAGGCTGTTATTGTATTATTCTCCACTGCCCAGTGTAATTAAATTTGCTGAAACTTTGATCCTGCCTGATTCTTTGACTGAAGGTTGAAAAGAATTTTTCCAACATAACACTGGTCAACACCAAATTTATTGTCTAAGTATTTTTTTTAGCTGGTTTACGACAATTTTGATGTGCTGAATCCAAAAATCACATTGGTTTTGCTCAGTCAGGTCAACTTTTTGAATTATGGCCACATGTTGTTTTATACGTTTTTGTTTACATGTCCGGGCATTTTCGCTTTATATGATGCAGAATTCTTTTTTATGTTTTAAAATTCTCTGAATTTTGAACAATGATGACATAACATTCAATGTACATGTACTTACCTTTATATAAGGGTAAGTGCATGCACAGTACCAGGTAAGTACTAAGTAAGTACAGGTTTTTGCTTAGCACCTGATTGAGAGAAACAGATTTCATTTTCAGATTCAGCGGTGCAAAATTGTCTTAAATCAGTTGAAAAAAACACAGACAACTTACAAAAAAATTATTTTGTAACCCTGTGTAATCGATTAAAAAAAACACTTTCTCCTTCCCACCAGTGTTTGTACAACCAATTATTCCACAGTAGTGCATTACATTGTATTGTTCTCCACTGGCCAGTGTAATTAAATTTGCTGAAACTTTGTTCCTGCCTGATTCTTTGACTGAAGGTTGAAAAGAATTTTTCCAACATAATCGATAAAAAAAACACTTTCTCCTTCCCACCAGTGTTTGTACAACCAATTATTCCACAGTAGTGCATTATATTTGTGACCCATACTGGCAAAATGCGCACCATGTCATTACGAGCTGCAAGCACGAGAAGTCATAAATCATGACTCTTTCTTTGTTTGCTAGCGGCAAGTCCTGTGAAAACCCCCATGAGTGCCTGATATCATTGGAAAGCTTAGAAATCATACTTTCTAAAAATACCTATGTTTTTGTGGAAGACGTAACTCCCGACTGATCGAATGCGAGTTTTCAACCTAGCCAAAATCGTCTTTTTCCGGGTCAGTTTTTGCACAGTTCCTACAAATTAAATATCATTTTGAAGGTCTTTCAATACAGAATATGGAAAAAATGTTACATCAGTTTTGAATTAATTTTATATAACTTTTGGCTTTAATGAAATAGAATTCCCCCTGTAGCTTCCCACCCAATATGGTCACCCATATAGCAACTGGCGGCTGTGTGACGTCATCTTAAAACTATGAATAGCTTGTTTTATGCTGCGTGTCTACCAAACATGTTTTTTCCACTCTGGGCAATGGTTTTCTATTCATTCTCTATGTAGTCTAGTGTTTACAGCTCTGAGTGCCCTCAGCGCTGAAACGCTTTGAGTGGTGGCCGTTTTTTGTCGCGGCGCTCAGGGCGCTCAGCGTTGAAAAAAGTTCAACTTTTCAGACTACAGCTGAGCTCGTCAATGTCAGACCTTTCTAAGGACCTTTCTAAGACCTTTCTTTACCAATCAGCATCAAGGAAGGGTGGGACACACTGGAAGAAGACAACGGTTATGATGGCTTAGGAGATGCTAATATTTGCTGTATCAGACAATCGGGTATTGTTTGATCTGACGCTAAAAGGCTATCATGATCAAAATTTAAAAGCAAATGCTTGGAGGAATGTGTCCACATCTGTCAACATTTCAGGTGAGTGTTTGTTCCTTTGTCATGGTCATATTTCTTACAAGTATGTTACAGTAGCTAAGGAAGGGCGGAACATAGGACGCCGGTACAGTCTCTATTCATACTCCTGTTTTCCGTGTCATCATATTTTACATCCAGAGCTGCTAAAACACGTTTCCTGTCCATTGTTATTTCGAGACTGCTATTAAAAAAATAAGTAGAAACTCTGACCATAGGAAAAGCCGAAGTGCTGAGCTGAGAGTGACAAGCTGTTGCTGGGATATAGGGCACAGACTTTTTTTTTTCCAGAGCGCAGCACACAAACGCTAACAAAAATGCTCAAGGCGGCCAGGTGACAAAAAAACGCATTTGGTGAACACACAGCCTAAGTGTGTTAACACATTTTTTTCAATCATTTTTGCACATTTTTAAAATTGCTCTTCTGACATACAGTGCACTCTAAAGATGCTATTATACAAAAGGAAAACACATGCAGTATAAATTTCTTGCTGAATCAAAAATGTGTGTTTTTGCATCTATAAAAGAAACCACTTATGCATTTCTGACATGGTTTGTAATTCAGGACCCAGTAGCAGATACTACAACAAGCAAACAGAGACAGAGATGCAAGGTTTGTAATTTTATTGTTGATTCTGGCAGTGGTCAGACCTACAGGGGAAGAGAAGGCAGAAAGTGAGTATTTGGATGAAAATGGATTTGGCAATTGATCTTTCAGAATTATTCTTAGGGTGAGGAGATGATAGCACGGTCCACTTCCTGGAGGAGGCGTAAAGAACCAGTGGGGAAAATATTGCGAGGGTGAGTTTGTCCATTTACAGGTTGGAGGTGAAGACGAGTTCTCTTTAGGGTGAGTATGTATAGATAGATAGATAGATAGATGTACTTTATGAATTCCAAACTGGGAAATTACAGTGGAACAGCAGCATGACACAGAAAACAATCCAAAACCAACAGAAATACACACAGCGTAATAGAAAAAGGAGTGACCCAGCTAAGTAAAAAAATGCTTCGATAACTTTATACAGTGGTGTGGAAAAGTGTTTGCACCCTTCCTGATTTCTCTTTTTTTTGGATGTTTGTGACACTTAAATGTTTCAGATCATCAAACAAATTTAAATATTAGACAAAGATAACACAAGTAAACACAAAATGCAGTTTTTAAATGAAGGTGTTTATTATTAAGGGGAAAAAAATCCAAACCTACATGGTCCTGTGTGAAAAAAGTGATTGCTCCCTAAACCTCATAACTGGTTGGGCCACCCTTTGCAGCAACAACTGCAATCAGGCCTTTGCGATAACTGGCAATGAGTCTTTTACAGCGCTGTGGAGGAATTTTGGCCCACTCATCTTTGTAGAATTGTTGTAATTCAGCTACATTGGAGGGTTTTCAAGCATGAACTGCCTTTTTAAGGTCATGCCACAGCGTCTCAATCGGATTCAGGTCAGGACTTTGACTAGGCCGCTCCAAAGTTTTCATTTTATTTTTTTTAAGTCATTCAGAGGTGGACTTGCTGGTGTTTTGGATCATTGTCCTGCTGCAGAACCCAAGCACGCTTCAGCTTGAGGTCACGAACAGATGGCCGGATATTCTCCTTCAGGATTTTTTGGTAGACAGCAGAATTCATGGTTCCATTTACCACAGCAAATCTTTTAGGTCCTGAAGCAGCAAAACAGTACCAGACCATCACACTACCACTGCCATATTTTACTGTTGGTATGATGTTCCTTTTCTGAAATGCTATGTTACTTTTACGCCAGATGTAATGGGACAAACACCTTCCAAAAAATTCAACTTTTGTCTCCTCAGTCCACAGTGTATTTTCCCCAAAATCTTGGGGATCATCAAGATGTTTTCTGGCAAAACTGAGACTGTGGAGGAATATTTCAGGCGAGATCAGATGAGCTGGAAGGTTGCAGAGTTTTATTTTCCTCCATCATAATGAAACACACTTGTAGCGCTGTGCGCTACTGTGTTACTGGGCTGTCTCATGTTGTGCTGTTGAGGCATGTATAGTAAGCTCTTTTATACAGACAGAGAGAATGCATGGTACATTAGCATATTGGTATACATATCAGTCAATACATATGATTAGTATGACCACTGGCACCCGAACGTCTTCACCTTAATCCGGGGATGTATAAACAATAGTCCATTGTTTTGGTTGTCCCCCCAGGGGTTCTCTGTCCGTATGTGAATGGTCCTTTGCTTCCTCCGGACCTGTTTCTAAGTGTGAGGATTGGAATGTCCATGTAGATTGTGGTGGGTCACCACAAGACAAATGTTTTTGTTCTTTTTGCTCAGTAGTGGTTTTCGTTTTGGAACTCTGCCATGCAGGCCATTTTTGCCCAGTCTCTTTCTTATGGTGGAGTCATGAACACTGACCTTAACTGAGGCAAGTGAGGCCTGCAGTTCTTTGGATATTGTCGTGGGGTCTTTTGTGACCTTTTGGATGAGTTGCCACTGTGCTCTTGAGGTAATTTTGATCGGCCGGCCACCCCTGGGAAGGGTCACCACTGTTCCATGTTTTCGCCATTTGTGGATAATGGCTATCACTGTGGTTTGCTGGAGTCCCAAAGCTTTAGAAATGGCTTTTTAACCTTTTCCAGACTGAGAGATCTCAATTACTTTGTTTCTCATTTGTTCCTGAATATCTTTGGATCGCAGCATGATGTCTAGCTTTTGAGGATCTTTTGGTCTATTTCACTTTGTCAGGCAGGTCCTATTTAAGTGATTTCTTGATTGAGAACAGGTGTGGCAGTAATCAGGCCTGGATGTGGCTAGAGAAATTGAACTCAGCTTTCCAAAGATGTGATAAACCACAGTTAATTTATGTTTGAATTGGGGGGGGGGGGGTCACTTTTTTACACAGGGCCATGTAGGTTTGGATTTTTCTTTTTACCCTAATAATAAACATCTTCATGTAAAAACTGCATTCTGTGTTTACTTGTGTTATTTTTGTCTAATATTTAAATTTCTTTGATGATGTGGAACATTTAAGTGTGACAAACATTCAGAAAAATGACAAATCAGGAAGGGGGCAAACACTTTTTCCACACCACTGTATACTACATAGGCTGCTACTAAGTTAAATAGATGATGATCCTTATGAGTCAATGGATAGTATCAACTGCACAAAGAAGGACTATAAGGCGCAGGGTGAAATGCGCAGTACCAGTTAGACTGTAAGTGCAGTATGGCAGCATTGTTATGACCAAAATTCCACATTAGAGTTATTGTACAGTGAAATGGCATGTGACAGAAAAGATTTCCTGTACCTGGCCGTTCAGCAGCAAAGCTGGAGCAGTCTGCTGGAGAAAGTGCTCCACTGTCTGTCCAGTGTGTGGTGGAGGGGGTGATCATGATTGTCTATGATAGATGGACAGATAGATAGACAGATAGATAGATGTACTTTATTGATCCCAAACTGGGAAATTGCAGTGTAACAGCAGCATGACAGTAGACAACCAACGACAGAAACACACGCATGACATCAAAGAGATCACCCATGGAAAGTAAAACTAACACTACTATGAAAGCTTATATACAGCATAGCTGAATAGATGATGACCTGTATAAACACATGAATCATATCCACTGCACAATGCAGGACTATTAGGAGAAGAGTGAAATGTGAGGTTCCAGTTAGACTGTACGTGCAGTATGGCAGCAAAGTTATGACCAGAATACAACATCATAGTGAGTTATTGTACAGTGAAATGGCATGCGGCAGAAAAGATTCCCTGTACCTGGCCGTTCGACAGCGAAGCTGTAGTAGTCTGCTGGAGAAAGTGCTCCTCTGTCTGTCCAGTGTGTGGTGGAGGGGGTGATCAGGACTGTCCATGATGGATCGCAGTTTATTTAGTGTTCTCCTCTCCACCACTGTCTCAAAGGTCTCCGGCCTGAGCCCAATTACAGAGCCAGCCCTCTTGATAATCTTGTCAAGTCTGTTGGTATCGCTGGCCCTAATACTGCTACCCCAACAGACAGCAGCAAAGAAGATGGCCCTGGTGACAGTGGTCTGGCAGAAAAGCTCCAGCATCCTGCTGTACATGTTGAAGGATCTCAGCTTCCTCAGGAAGTAGAGTCTGCTCATCCCCTTCTTGTGCGCAGCGTCGGTGTTGAATCTCCAGTCCAGCCCATTGCTGATCCTGACACCCAGATATCTGTAGTCCTCAACGACCCCCACATCCTCCCCCCTAATCTGCAATAGCTGAGAAGGTGTCCTCTTCTTCCTGAAGTCAATCACCATCTCTCTGGTCTTGCTGACATTCAGCC
This sequence comes from Pholidichthys leucotaenia, assembly GCA_020510985.1. Classification (NCBI taxonomy): domain Eukaryota; kingdom Metazoa; phylum Chordata; class Actinopteri; order Cichliformes; family Pholidichthyidae; genus Pholidichthys; species Pholidichthys leucotaenia. Next base: position 60,880,343 of record CM035842.1, read on the forward strand.
TCAGGTCATTCTGCTCTGTCCACTCCACAAATCTGCCCACCAGTGCCCTGTACTCCCCCTCCTGTCCCCCTCTTATACACCCCACAACAGCTGAGTCATCAGAGAATTTCTGCAGGTGGCATGACTCGGAGTTATACTGAAAGTCAGTGGTGTATAAAGTGAAGCGAAAAGGAGAGAGCACAGTCCCCTGTGGAGCTCCCATATCACTAACCACCATGCCAGACAAGACACTGCACAGCCGAATAAACTGTGGCCTGCCTGTCAGGTAGTCAATTATCCAGGAGATCATAGAGCTGTCGACCCCCATCACTCGCAGCTTCTCACCCAGCAGCAGTGGCTGAATGGTGTTCAAGGCACTGGAGAAATCAAAAAATGTGATTCTCACAGTGTCTGGGTGGGGGACCCAGTCCGGGAGCGTGGGTCCAGCGCGCCGGCCGCTTGGTGGCCCAGCCTCCCTCAGCGGCCCGGCTTCCCTCGGCCATCCCCCCTGGAAAGGGGGGGGGGGGTAGTCGCTGTGACCAGCCACCCTGTTCGTGTGTTTCCTTGCAAACCACTCACATGCACAAACTTATTTTGCACGCTCTCTCATACACGCACAGACATATGCACACACATATATGTCTCTCCTTTAACAGGTGTAGATACCAGACTCGTGTTGAGACCTTTTCAGTAGAAGAAACAGTCTGTCTTCTATTTGTTTCAGTTGTGCTTGTCTGTTTGTCTTCTTCTGTTCATCTCTCTTATCTTTCCCCTTCCCTTCCCCACCCCTCCTTTCCCCAATCCCCCCCTGTCGGCTCCTTTATGGGTAAAACAATTTAAATAAAGTATTAAAATTTATCACAAGAGGAGTTTATAAACAATATATAGTACATATGTATATATGTACTGTATAAGGCTGCGTGTCCACAAAACATGTTTTTTGTCACCTGATCGCCCTGAGCATTTTTTTTTTCAGCATTTGTGCATGATGCTGTGGGGGGAAAAAAAGCCTGTGCCCTGTATCCCAGCAGCAGCTCATCACTCTCAGCTCAACACTTCCACTGTCTTATGGTCAGACTTTCTTCTAGTTTTTTAATAGCAGTCTCTAAATAACCAATGGACAGGAAACGTGTTTTAGCAGCTCTGGATGTGAAATATGATGACACAGAAAGCAGGAGTCTGAGTACAGATGAGTACCGGGGTCCTATGTCCCACCCACGCAGCAGTTCTGATAGGCTGCTTAGGTCTGACATTGACAAGCTCAGCTGCAGTCTCTGAAAAGTTGAACTTTTTTCAGCTCTGAGCACCCTGAGCACCGTGACAAAAAATGGCCACTGCCGACAGCGTTTTTAACGCCGTGGGCGCTCAGCGCTATAAACGCTGGCCTACATAGAGAATGAATGGAAAACAGCCACCCAAAGCTGCAAAAATGTGTTTGGTGGACACACAGCCTAACGCTCCTTTTGGCAAAGTAAATCTGATTGGCACAATAAGGGAAGCAGATTTCTGTTCTGCTCACCTAGCTGCTTGACAGGACAAGGGGAAGGAAGAAAAAAAAATTTGGAAGGACGTCCAGTTCTTGGTAATGTCACTGTTGTGCCATATTTTCTCCAGTTGATGATGACTGTCTTCACTGTGTTCCATGGTATATTTAATGCCTTGGAAATCCTTTTGTACCCTTCTCCTGACTGATACCTTTGAACAATGAGATCCTGCTGATGCTTTGGAAGCTCTCTGCAGACCGTGGCTTGTGCTGTAAGATGTGACTACAAAAATGTCAGGAAAATCCTACTAGAACAGCTGAACTTTATTTGGGGTTAATCAGAGGCACTTTAATTGGTGGCAGGTGTGTGCTGACTCCCATTTAACATGAGCCTGAATGTGACTGGTTAATTCTAAACACAGCCAGGTCCCCAGTTATAACAGGGTGTGCATATTTATGCAACCAGGCTATTGTAATTTTTTTTAATTTTTTATTTCTCCCCTTAAAAGATTTTAGTTTGTTTTTCAATTGGGTTGTACAGGTTATAGATCACATTAATGGGGGAAAAAGTTTTGAAATAATTTATCTTGGTCTCATTGTTTTACATCACAAAAACCTGGCATTTGAACAGGGGTGTGTAGACTTCTTATATCCACTGTACGTGCACCAATATATTGTGAGATATATATGGAACAACAAAAGGGTTATGAAGTAAAGTCTAACACAAATGAAAAGTTGGTGTATAAGTTAGAAAAGTCATTGTATGGACTTAAGCAATCAGGCAGAGACTGGAACAAGACCACCTCATGAGTATTTGAGTAAGAACAACTTTATGCAAAACCCTTCTGATTACTGTGTTTTCACAAAAGAGACAGAAAATAAAAAGCTGATCATTCTGAAATGGGCTGACGATTTGATCATTGCTGCAAGTGATGAAAATGTTCTTAAAGTTGTAAAAGAAATACTCACAGTGTGGCACATATGTTTGGTTCATATTTCCCACAAGAGTGTGGCACATATGTCTGGTTCATATCTCCCACAAATGTATGGCTTATGTGGATTGGGGCTTCACGTCTGGAGGAACAAGAGTCTGGATCGATGGGGGCCGACAGGAGATGGCGAGGAGGTGTGAAGTCGGGCCCTCGTCTCAGAGAGGAGGCCCTGGGGGTTTTCCCGGAACACCAGAGAATAAGAGACAATGGTGACTCTTCAGAGACTTGCATTGTGATTGAATGTTTGCAGAAGCACCATGTGACTTGAGTTCTTAATCCCCCGGAGGTATAAGAGTGAGCTGTAACATTATTCTGCCTCTTCTTGCTTTTTGAGAATGTTGGATGATTGTGTTCTGCAATAAAGCCGAACCTGAGAAATACATTCAAGTCTCGTCATTGAACACATCTTCCACACTGGTGACCCACGACAAAGAATGAGCAGAGAGAATTCTCCCGAGCGGAGCTCATCAGAGGCCAGCCTGATGGCTGCCTCCACGCTCCGGCTGCCCGATTTCTGGCAGCACAGCCCGCGCTCCTGGTTTAGCGTGGTCGAGGCGCAGTTCAACCTCCGTAGAATCTCAAAGGATGAAACGAGGTTCTACTATGTGGTGGCGAAGCTGGACAGCCACACGGTCCAGAGGGTGGAAGACCTGGTTAACCACCCACCAGACACCGACAAGTACGGCGCATTGAAGGAGGCGCTGATCAGCCATTTCACCCCCTCGGTGCAACAGCGAGCAGAGGGGCTCCTAGAGTTGACGGAGTCGGAGAACGACAGACCGGCAGACCTGATGGTGAAGATGCTGAGACTGAAAGACTCCGAGGATGGCGAATTTATTTTCGCCCACTTTTTCCTCCGGACTCTGCCGCCAGCAGTGAGAGTGACCCTGGCAGACTCACCCCGATTGGCCAAGCGGGACTACCATGGGCTCGGCAAGGAGGCACAGCGGCTCGTCGACGCCCACAAGCGGAGCGCAGTTTCGGCCGCGGCAGCTGAGCAGAGGACGGCGCCCGGAGATGGTTTGGAGCCAGTGGTGGCGGCGCCAGACGACCCGACGGTGGCGGCGACAGGCGTCAGGCGACGCGGAGCTGAAGGTCAAGGTCAAGGTACATCAATGTTAGATCGCACCATCTGTCGTTGTTTGAGCCAAAGTGGACTTCATGGGAAACGACTAAGGAGGACACCACTGTTGAAAACAAATCATAAAAAAGCCAGACTGGAATTTGCCAAACTGCATGTTGACAAGCCACAAAGCTTCTGGGAGAATGTCCTATGGACAGACGAGACAAAACTGGAACTTTTTGGCAAGACACATCAGCTCCATGTTCACAGACGCAAAAATGAAGCATACCAAGAAAAGAACACTGTCCCTACTGTGAAACATGGAGGAGGTTCTGTTATGTTCTGGGGCTGCTTTGCTGCATCTGACACAGGGTGTCTTGAATCTGTGCAGGGTACAATGAAATCTCAAGACTATCAAGGTATTCTAGAGAGAAATGTGCTGCCCAGTGTCAGACAGCTTGGTCTCAGTTGCAGGTCATGGGTCTTGCAACAAGATAATGACTCAAAACACACAGCTAAAAACACCCAAGAATGGCTAAGAGCAAAACATTGGACTATTCTAAAGTGGTCTTCTATGAGCCCTGATCTAAATCCTATTGAACATCTGTGGAAGGAGCTGAAACATGAGTCTGGAGAAGGCACTCTTCAAACCTGAGACAACTGGAGCAGTTTGCTCATGGGGAGTGGGTCAAAATACCTGCTGAGAGGTGCAGAAGTCTCATTGACAGTTACAGAAATCTTTTGATTGCAGTGATTGCCTCAAAAGGTTGTGCAACAAAATATTAAGTTAAGGATACCAAAATTTTTGTCCAGGCCTGTTTCATGAGTTTGTTTTTTAAAATAATTCTGTTGAACCACAATTCAAAAGCATTGTCTGATTTTCATTGGTTAATTTTCATAGAATTTTTATTTATTACCACTTTTGTCAGATTCAAGTTATTTCTGTGACCATTGTGGGTTTTTCTTTCATTAACAGAGGGGTACCAGCAATTTTGTCCACGTGTGTAGAACTGCTGGATATGAACATCTGTTGTATTCAGCACATTGAAATATGTCATACGGAGATGCTGTCAAAAGATGGACTGTGATTGGTTAGAGAAGGGGTGTCCAATCATGTGTCATGGAGGGCTAAGATCCTGTAGGCTTTACCTCCAACCAGTGTCTTCAACAGAAGATTCCACTGAATTTTTTCCCACTAATTGCTGATAAGTGAAAACACCTACTGAAGAGACTGGGTAGAAGAGAAAACCTACAGGGTCTTGGCCCTCCATTAAAGGTTTGCCTCCTTCCAGTTTTTTTTATTCAATGCAAGGAGATTTTCTGTAGCAACAAATATAAACTGATTTCTGATTGGCTATATAATTTCAGAACGTAGTCTTGCCTTCTTAGTTACAAAAATGAATTAATTTCTGATTGGCTGATTAATGTTCTCACAGTGGCAAGCCCGTTTTTAACTCCTGCGAACTTCTGACAGGATTCTGACTACATGTTACACAATAATATATATATTGTGACGTTTGCGGGATTCACACAAAGAAAGAGGAGCAAGATGGTTGTGACGAACAGGCTTTATTTACACACCACCAACCCCAACTACTTCTGAGCACAGAGAGGAGGGGAGGTCATTCTCCCAGACCTCCGTTTCAATCACGGTTACACACACATGATACATCTTGCCCTAATCCTGCTAAACACTGCTGGGTCATTATAACACAGTTATAATGACACAGCAGTATAATAACTCAGTAACAACACATTTAATACACACACACAGTAACGTTTTCAACTGGCAAAGCATGCTGGGAAATCCCTGCCCCCTTTAACATGGCCCCGACGTTACACTGCCCTCCCCTGGACTGGTTTCTGTCCCCAGAAAATTCAAAGTCCACTTTCAGAAATCCAACGCGAGTCAGCCCAGTGCCGGGGAGGCACGCACGGGCCATCCACTGTCCATCTGAGTCTCGGTCGGAGTATCTGGTTGGGGTAGGGTTCCGGTTTGGCCACCAGCGGGCGGATGGACACATCTGATAGCCTCTGTAGGACCACGCACAGTCCCTTCCCTGGCAGCGGGAGTCCCATGCCCACTCCGGCCGACTCCCACCGCTGCCAGGTCTCCAGGCAGCCGCTGGCCCGCGTCCACGCGTCCAGCCCTTGGCCGCGCCTGGAAAATGGCTGGATCTTCGTCCTGCTCGCGCCGCTGCTGCGTGTCGCTGCTGTGCGTCGCTGCTGTGCGTCGCTGCTGTGCCGAGGGCCTCCGTGACATCACCGAAAGGGGAAGCATCTGCGGGTGGCGGTAGGACTATGCACAGTTCCTCCTCTGGCAGCGGGAGTCCCATGCCCTCTCCGGCCGACTCCCACCGCTGCCAGGTCTCCCAGGCGGCCGCTGGCCCACGTCCATGCGTCCAGCCCTTGCCGCGCCTGGGAAATGGCCGCATCTTCGTCCTGCTCACTCCGCTACTGCTGCGCTCCTAAGGCCTCTGTGACGTCACCGCCGGGGAAGCATCTGCAGGAGGCGGCCTTTACCCATCCATGCCACCTTGCTCTAATTTAACGTTGGCGAGGGGCCAGTTTGTCGTGCGCTGCGTGCGGGGCAGTAACTGTGTCAAGTACCCTGGCTCTGTGCAGCGGAAGCCTCCCTTCCTCGCGTCGCCGCTGCTGTCTCCTTCGTGCACACGCTGCTGTGATCTGCCGTAGCTCCTCCTCCCACTCGCTCTCAGCACGGTGGTTTCCTCTGATGACCAGTCGTTCAGCGCGGCAGCCAACTCGACCTGGGCCAGGTGGTCATCCAACAGGTTCTCGCCGTTGTAGCGGGGAATCTTGGCCCGCTGCTGGACGGATGGGACGGTCATCTCCCGGTCGATTGCCGCTCCTAATCGCTCTGAAATCGCCAGCCCGTCCTGCCCTGAAAAGGGCGGGAAACGGGGCTGGTTTGCTCTGCTCAGTCCCGTCGGGTCCGCTGCTCCATCCATCGCAGCGAGCCTCTCCGGGGGGGCCGGTGTCTCAGCTCTACGCTCCGTTCCCAGCCGAGCGATGAACCGCTCCGGCTGCTGGACCTCCGCCTGGATCCTCATCTTGCTCCATCCCCACTCCTGACACCAGTGTGACGTTGCGGGATTCACACAAAGAAAGAGGAGCAAGATGGTTGTGACGAACAGGCTTTATTTACACACCACCGACCCCAACTACTTCTGAGCACAGAGAGGAGGGGAGGTCATTCTCCCAGACCTCCGTTTCAGTCACGGTTACACACACATGATACATCTTGCCCTAATCCTGCTAAACACTGCTGGGCCATTATAACGCAGTTATAATGACACAGCAGTATAATAACTCAGTAATAACACATTTAATACACACACAGTAACGTTTTCAACTGGCAAAGCCTGCTGGGAAATCCCTGCCCCCCTTAACATGGCCCCGACATTACAATATTAAAAAAAAAAAAAATTATTATCACAATGTTTGAATCATTTCTTGTCCTTTTCTTCTCAAATTTCTGAGGAAGTTCCGCCTTCTTTGCCTCCTTTCACGAGCCACCACCGCATTTGACGCATGTCCGTAACTGTCATCTGTAGTTTCGCCTCAGCCCTATGGGTGGCGCAAATCTGTTAACACACCAGTTTGTCTGCTGGCTATAGAAAAGTGAAGAAATGTGAGAGCGACACACATTTTTGGTAGCAACAAGAAGGGCGTCGTTTTAAGGAAGAGGAGAAATTACCATTTTTCTTCTCAAGCTGCTGCTGCTACACAATGAATATGTATGTTTTTTCTTGTCTCGCGCTTCATCTTCTTCATCTACTTTGACTTATATGCAGTGTCAGTAGTGCCACCTCTTGAATACGAGGTTCAGTTTTGCAAATGTGCAGTTAAAGTTTGGGCTGGACGTGGTCAGCCGCGAAGGCCGCTTGCATAGCCTAGTGGACCAAAGACAATGACATAATTTTTGTCACAAAAGCCTTGCGGTCAAGTGGACGCAGACAGCAGAAGTGCAGCATGGACCCTGCTTTTGTGTGTGTGCATGCACGGGGTGAGGGGGGTTGGTCATTATTGGGCATGACCATATGTCAAAACGTTCCGCAGTCCCTGGTTAGTGACTTAAGTAGTCACTTGAAAAACATAATAAAAATACAGAAACTTACAAGATATTTTTGGAGATGATGGAACAGAAAAAAAAGGACAAGCAATGGCGCATGAAAATCATCATGGCTGATGAGAAGGACAAACATCCTTTTTAATGAAGACCTGGATAATTTTCTAGTCTCACTAAACTATTCCTACTGTTTAATCCTTTTCGGGTCACGGAGGGGTGGGGGGGGGGGGACTGGAGTCTATCCCAGCATCTTTTGCCCAAGAAGCAGGGTACACCTTGGCCAGTCCATTGGAGGGTCATCTCACTAAACTAGTTCCTCTTAATATGATGGTGTCGTCACTTGTTTCAAACTAAAATGTAGTTACGGATTTGTCCAGAGCTGTAGAAAACACCTTGGAGGGTGAGTAGCCTGTTTTTAACTACCGATCTACAACACAAATGAGACGTTACTGTATCACGTAAAGTTGCTTAGTTTGCTTGGAAAAGGAGCAGTGTGAAACCAAAGCGAACTGGAGCAAATGTAGACAATGGAACAAAAATATGAACCTTGACTCAGACTTTCACGTGTGAAATTGGAAGTTGTTTTCTGTACACTAATATTTTTTCTGAATATAGATAATAAAAAAAAACTTGCAATGTGGAGGTTAGAGGTCAATAGAAGCCCCAACAACATTTCTTTTTTTCTGTTCTTAACAGGTTTATTGGGCCCTGGGAAGACATTCTACTCAGTGAATGTAATTTAGTTCTTTTTATTGACTAAGTAACAGCAATTCAGACCAGTTTCTGCTCCCCTGATACAGCAAATTAGCAATACAACAGAGACCCATCTATAAGGGATAAAAACCCATTTACCACCATCTCCTCTGGCCCATGCTTGCTTTATCATCATTCAGAGTCGCCTAAATCAACTGTACTTTTTCCCATTCTATTTTAACCTTTGATGGAGTTTCCAGCGTGTATGACAACAAAGGTGTGACTGCGTGGTGGGAGCAGTGGCAGAGGTTGGTTGGACAGTACAGTCACTGCACTTTGACTTTTGATCTTCTTCTCTTTTAGTGAAGCAGTGAGAAAGTTGGACTAATTAATTCTGAGATCAATAGGAGGTGACACAGCTCCTCCTCTCTGCAGATGTGCATGCGATGCATCGATCCGAACTGGGCAGTTCAATATTTCCATCACTGCACATTCCTACTTTCCCACCACAAATGAGGTGTTGGTGTCATCCCACCACTGCCTCTGATCTCCGCTGTGTGACATTTACTCACTTCTAGTCAATTAGCAACAGGCTAGAAATAACTAATGCTCAGGTTTAGAGCTGTGCAAACAGGCATTCTCAGCCTCTTCCACTGACTTGGTTGCCTTTTTTTTTGCTCATTAGGACCTGAATGCTTTATTTCGTCAATGAGGTGATTTACTCACCCCTCTCTTGAGTCCTTGAATCCAGAAATTCATTTGTTAGGCTTGACAGCCGGCGTGCCGCTCATTCTGAGGCTGGTGGCTACAAGGATCTGTTTGCTATGAGCAACAGCGGTTTGCCAGCTAAATAATAACAATGGGTCATAGGTGTGGATCAGTGATGTGAAGTAATTGGGGTGTTTATAGTCATGAATGCTTTGGAGATGTTACTGCTGTCCAACATGGTAGGGTAGAAATGCAGAAGTGGAATAAGTTTGGAGTTTAAGTTCACTAAGGTGCTCCAAGCTAATGAAACACACAAGTGTGATTGTTAATGCAAACATCTCTAAACACTTCAAGGCTGGATGGCACAACAAAGTTTAGCTTTTAAACCTGAGCAGATCATGACTTAAGTTTAAATTCTGTTGCATCAAAGTAGTTCAAAAGTTATGTTTTAACTAGAGCTGGGATAATTTATACATGTACAACTTTTTCAATTAATGTGGGCCAATTAATGCATTCTGTGTTTAATTGACACTGAAGTGGTGTTGGCAGTTGTGACTGGTTTGTGTCAGCAGCTAGCTCAGCTTAAAACAAGTGTAGATCTGTGATGGTTGGGCGAGCATGCTCCCCCTCCCCTCCTGTTTGTCTGTTTGGCTCCGGAGAATTGGACACACCTGCATGATTACACACCTGCTGCATCCTGATGACCAGCGTATTTAAGAGCCAGCGTGTGGAGCAGCCACCGCTAGATTGTTTGGTTTGCTATAACCACACAAAGTGTTCTTAGCCTGTTATTCTGTTCGTACCTGTGCTAACCGTTTGTCCTCCCATCTCTCCAGGTTTGCTGCCCACCTCTGCATGTCTTCCATAGCTGATCACACTCGCCTGGCCATTGAAGACGCCGGACAAATCCACCCAGGTTGACGCCTTTCCCCTGGTCCGCATAGGAATTCCATGCCAGGCTCCTCTGCTCTTGAGTAAGTGCGCTTCTCACATTCTCTCCTCATTTGGGAGAGCCTGTCCCTAATAATCTGTCTGCTCTTTCCCCTGTAGGCAGCGTGCGCTCCAGCGGCACCAGTTTGTGTGAAATTTAATTGTGTGTTTTTGTGTTTCGTTTTCCTTAAGTTCCGCACGTTTATTTACTGTTGTGTATTTATCTTCATTTTTGTAATAAACTGGTGTGCTTTTACTTCTGAGTCTGAGTCTTCATTCTGGCAGCCCAGCGTTTGAGTCTCACTTGCCTGAATCATGACAGAACAATCCAGCCACGATCAGGGCTCAGCGGGCACACAGTCAGACGGACAGTCAGCGCTCTCTCGCTTGGACGCCATGGAGCATCAGGTCATGTATTTGTCTGAACAGCTGCAAACAATTACCCAACGATTGGCTACTGTAACCGAGCACCTGTGTCACCTTCCTGGTGTGGTGCCTCCTCCCATACCTGCTGCCCCAGCTGAGCATGCCATCCACAGGAACATCTCCATTCCCATGCCTGCCCCCTATGGGGGGTGTGTGTGTGAGGGGTTCCTGCTGCACTGCCGGATGTATTTTCAGCAGGTGAGGAGAGAATATAGGGAAGATTCGGACAAAATCCATCTCATAACCAGCAGGACCGGGAGCTCAAGTGGGCACAGTCCACCTTGAGCGGCCCAGATAGGCCCCTTTATTCTTATAAGCGGTTTGTGCGAGAGTTCTCCAAGGCTTTTGACCATTCAGAGAGTGAAGGAAACATAGTTAGCCAGCTGATGGGGCTATGGCAGGGAGACCAGTCAGTGGCCGATTTCTCTGTCGAGTTCCAGGTCATAGCAGTAGACTCCGGGTGGAATGATGTTTTGCTTCGGAGCACCTTCCTACTAGGTCTGAATTCGCATTTCCATGACGAGTTGGCTATCCGCGTATCCTCCTCTTCTTTGGATGAGCTTATCGTGCAGGCTGTGGCCCTCGACAACTGGTATAGGGAACGTGCGAGGGAGCAGAAAGCTGCAGCTTCTCTGTTTGCTCCCTGGCTGGCCGTCCAACCCTCTCACACGGCTCCGTTGACCTCCCCCAAGCTGATGGCCCTCGGCAGGTTCCGTCTGTCTCTGGAGGAGCGCCGTCGTCGAGAAAGAGAAGGGGCATGTTTATGTTGTGGGGGCCCAGGTCACGCTGCTTCAAAATGCCCTGAGAGGTCAAAAGGGCCCAGCCCATCAGTAACCATGTGGGGTCTGGCGGGAGGGTCCTCGCAAAATCCTCCCAACTGTTTTGAACTACCGATCCTCATCCAATTGCCGGGGGCCGAGTTCAGAACCTCCGCTCTGGTTGATTCCGGAGAGAATCAAAATTTCATCCAACAGGCAATGGTCCGCAAATTACAGCTGCCCACCAGGAAAGTTCCGACACCTTTAACAGTCTCGGCAGTCTCAGGCAGCAGTATCGCAGCGATTACCGAGCAGACTGAGCCCATTTCGGTCATTCTGTCCATTCAGTCATTGCGAGACTATTCAGTTTTACATCCTACCTCATTCTACCACCACCATGATCCTGGGATATCCATGGCTCTGCTTACATAACCCAGGGATGTGATTTTTCCGCTAATTTGCGGAATTCCTCTTTTTTTATCTTCCAGGAAGATAAAGTACGTTAAGTACATTAGCGGCTTGTGGTCCACGAACGCAGTGAAGGTGCGCCCTTTCAGGCAGAATTGGAAGTGGCGTATGGCCAGGTGGAGAGCCATTAACTCTGTCGAACACGCTGTATTTACACTCACTGTCGTGCAAAGACCTGCTAAAAAAAAGTGAGCGGCTGCCAAGAACCGGCAACGCATTGCTCCACGACGGCCGCTATGCCCACGTCCGAGGCGTCGGTAGTGAGCGCTATCCGAGCCGCCGGGTCTGGGTGCGCCAGTAGTGCAGCATTTGCCAGAGCTGTTTTAACCTCAGAGAACGCCTGCTCCCGCTCAGAAGTCCAGTCGACTCTGTCCGCCGGTTTCCGTTTCTTGAGTGCGGCGTACAATGGCTGTATGAGCTGGGCCGCGCAGGGGAGGAAACGGTTATAAAAGTTAACCATGCCCAAAAACTCCTGCAGCGCCTTGACATTGATGTTGAGGAGAAAAAAATAGCAAAACAATTTAGTTACATTACTTTTATGATTCCAAACAGTTTGAAATTGACAGTGCACAGTGGACATTGACTCATAACTTTTGAATATTTCTAAGACTTGGCTACATCAGTGATTGTGCAAAATGAACAGCTCAAGACTCAATGGAGATTGAAACTGGTGATCTGAAATGAATGCTGAAATTATACAAAGTAATGGTATGAATGAATTTTATTTCTATTATGGAATAGATAAAATTAACTGATTTTGATTTGATCAAGTGTTAAAGTATGTGATGGATAATGCTTGTTGGAATATTTTAGGAATGCTATCTTCTTGGAACATAAGTCAATATTATACAGTAATAAGTGGCGTTCAGCTGTTTGTTTTATGTCATTTAAGCACAGTTCTGGTACTTAAAAATCATAAAAACCCAGGAGCTTCGGGGGGCTTTGCCCCCCTTGCCCCCCCAACGGGGCTCTGCCCCAGACTCCACTGGGGGACTGTGTCCCCCAGACCCCCTGCTAAATTTTCAGATAATTTCCCCAGCCCAAAATCACATCCCTGATAACCCTATTATTAACTGAAATGAGGGCTCTATTTCTTCTTGGAGTCCCTTTTGCTTGTCATTGTGTCTCCAATCGGCTGCATGCTCGCCTTAGCTCCCGATCGACTCCCCCCCGGCTGAGCCGGCAGATCTCAGCTCCGTACCCGAGGTCTATCATGATGTAGGGGAGGTCTTTAGCAAGTCCAGGGCCCTATCTTTACCACCTCACCGGGGCTATGACTGCGCTATTGACTTCCTTCTGGGCGCGTGGCTGCCATCCAGCCGACTCTACAGTTTATCTGTGGGGGTTTCCCCTACAGTTGAAAGTGCTATGAGATGACTGTTGTTGTGAAATGGCGCTATATAAATAAAGTTGAATTGAATTGAATCTGGGCCAGAGGGGGAGGCGATGGAGACTTATATAAAAGACTCCCTCAGCTCCAGCATTATTCATCCATTGTCCGCCCCTCTTGGCACTGGGTTCTTTTTTGTTGGGAAGAAGGACGGGTCGTTGCGGCCGTGCATTGATTACCAAGAACTTAATGCAATTACCCGCAGGGATAAGTATCCGCTGCCCCTTATTAACTCAGCGTTTGAGCTACTCCAACGGGCACATTTTTTCACTAAGCTCGACCTTCGTAATGCATACCATTTGGTTTGCATTCATGAGGGAGACGAGTGGAAAACAGCGTTTAAAACTCCGTTGGGCCATTTTGAGTACTTGGTCATGCCATTTGGGCTGACCAATGCCCCCGCCATCTTCCAGTGGTTAATCAATGGTGTCTTGCAAAACATGGTGAACAAGTTTGTTTTTGTATATTTGGATGACATTCTGTTTTTTTCCTGCACACTGGAGGAGCATGTTGTCCACGTTCGTTCCATCCTGCAGCGCTTGCTGGAGAATCAGCTTTTTGTCAAAGCAGAGAAGTGCGAATTTTCCACTCACTCCACTTCGCTCCTGGGGTTCATTACTGCCGAGGGCATGGTAAAGGCCGATCCGAGGCGGTAGTAGACTGGCTGACTCCCCAGTCCAGGAAGGATCTCCAACGCTTCCTGGGCTTCGCCAACTTCTACCGCCGATTTATCCGTGATTATAGAAAGGCGGAGCAACCGCTCACGCAGTTGACATTGACCAAAAGCCCGTTCAAGTGGTCTGAGGCTGCTGAATGAGCTAATGCAACCCTGAAAGGCCTCTTCACCAACGTGCGCGTCTTAGCGCAGATGGACCCTGCAGCGCAGTTCGTGGTCGAGGTGGATGCTTCCGACTCGGGGGTGGGTGCTGTCCTCTCCCAGCACTCCTCCTCCGATCAGAAGCTCCATCTGTGCAGGTATTTCTCCCTCCTCCTCCACCTCCCCTCTGCAGCTGCTGCATCTCCCCCGGAGACTATTATCCCCCCCTCCCCACTTTCTCGGGGCACTCTCATGGGAGATTGAGCAGAGGGTCCGGCAAGCACAGTCATCTGAACCCAATCGGGAAGGAGGCCCTCTGGACCGGCTGTATGTCCACCATACACCAGTTTTTTTGCCTGCCACCCCAGAATCTCTGGGACTGCTGAACTACTCCGGAGAGTGTTTTGGTGGTCCGTGCTTGGGAGGAATGTGAGGGAGTTTGTTAAGGCCTGCCATGTCTGTGTGGCCAGGTCGGACTCTTCTCCTCCTGCTGGCCTCCTCCATCCCCTCCCGGTGCCGAGCCAACCATGGTAGCACATATCGTTGGATTTTGTCACGGGCTTCCCTCCATCTCAAGGGAATACTGTCATCCTCACTGTGGTTGACCGGTTCTCCAAGGCCGTCCATCTGGACTCCAACTCGATGCCATGTGTCAACACAATGGAAATAAAGTGATGGAATTGATAGCATGGTAGATAGTGTTACAACTTCTCTGCATCAGACTCTAGACTTGGTGGCCCCTTTAAAAAATAAAAAGTCCAATCAGAGATTTCTAACCCCTTGGTTTAACACAGAAACTCGTAGCTTAAAACAGAAGACTCGTCAGCTAGAAAGAAAATGGCGTTCCACTAATTTAGATGAAATCTATTTAGCTTGGAGAAATTATCTTTTAATTTATAAAAAATCTCTTAGAAAAGCTAGAACAAGTTATTACTCTGCATTAATGGAAGAGAACAAGAATAATCCCAGGTTTCTTTTCAACACTGTAGCCAGGCTGACAAAGAGTCAGGACTCTGTCAATCCTCGCATCCCGCTAGAGCTTACTAGTCAGGATTTTATGAACTTTTTCAATCATAAAATTTCATCTATTAGAGGTAAAATCAGTCAAATTCTTCCCACCGTAAACCTAAGTACAGTAACTACTACAACTCCTTCAATTGATATCTGTTTGGATAAGTTTACTCCAACTGACCTTTTAGAGTTAAATAAAATAATTTCCTCATCCAAGCCTTCAGCTTGTCTTTTAGACCCTATTCCTACCAGGTTATTTTTTAAAAAAAGTCTTCCCATTTATCGATAGCCGTATTCTTCAAATAATCAATTCTTCTTTAACATTAGGCCATGTACTGCAGGCTTTTAAAACTGCTGTAATTAAACCCTTACTCAAAAAGCCAATGCTGGATCCAAAAGTTTTAGCTAACTATCAACCAATCTCTAATCTGCCTTTCATTTCAAAAATCTTAGAAAGAGTTGTTGCTACGCAATTATTTGACCACTTGCCGGGAAATGGTTTATTTGAAGAGTTTCAATCTGGGTTTAGAATCCATCATAGTACTGAAACAGCCTTAGTGAAGGTCACTAATGACCTCCTTATCGCATCTGATAATGGACTTGTTTCTGTACTTGTCCTTTTAGATCTTAGTGCAGCCTTTGATACTATCAACCATGATATTCTACTTGATAGATTAGAACACTATGTTGGACTTAATGGAACTTCGCTGCAGTGGTTTAGATCTTATTTGTCTGATAGGCTTCAGTTTGTTCATGTCAATAATGAGTTTTCTTCCAACTCAAAGCTCAGTCATGGAGTTCCACAGGGATCTGTGCTAGGCCCTGCTCTTTTTAGTTTATATATGCTTCCATTAGGCAACATCATTAGAAAGCACTGTATGCATTTTCAATGTTATGCAGATGACACACAATTATACTTGTCAGTGAAGTGAGATGATAGTAATCAATTAGCCAAGTTAGAAGCCTGTCTTAAGGATATCAAAGCTTGGATGACTTGTAATTTTCTGCTATTAAACTCAGATAAGACTGAAGTCATTCTTGTCAGTCCAAAAAACCTTAGAAATACCTTTCAAAATCAAACTCTTAGTTTAGATACGGTTACTCTTTCTCTGAATAGTTCTGTGAGGAACCTTGGAGTTATTTTTGATCAAGATCTGTTTTTCAATTCACATATTAAATTTGTTTCTAAGACTGCCCTCTATCATTTGCATAATATTGCCAAGATTAGGAGCATCTTGTCTCAGAGTGATGCTGAGAAACTGATCAGCTGAGAAACTGACTCTAAAATATCTTTAAAAAGTCTTCAGTTGATCCAAAATGCTGCTGCAAGAGTTTTAACAGGTACTAGAAAGAGAGATCATATCTCTCCGGTTCTGGCCTCCCTTCACTGGCTTCCCATAGAGTTTAGAATTAAGTTTAAAATCCTTCTTCTCATTTACAAAGCTCTTAACAATCAGGCCCCTTTTTATTTAAAAGATCTGATATTACCCTATCATCCTAACAGAGCACTACACTCCCAAAATGCTGGATTACTTGTAATACCTAGAACAGGGGTGTCCAATCATGTGCCATGGAGGGCCAAGACCCTGCAGGCTTTACCTCCAACCAGTGTGTTCAGCACCAGATTTCACTGAACTTCTTCCCACTGATTGCTGATCAGTGAAAACACCTGCTGAAGCAACTGGGTAGAAGAGAAAACCTGCAGGGTCTTGGCCCTCCATGGCACATGATTGGACACCCCTGACCTAGAATCTCCAAAAGTACAATGGGAGGCAGAGCCTTCAACTATCAAGCTCCTTTCCTGTGGAACCAGTTACCAATCTGGATTTGGGACTCAGACTCGATCTCTGTTTTTAAGTATAGGGTAAAAACCTTCCTTTTTGATATAGCCTACGATTAGGGAGGGATCATGTGTCTCTGAGCCCTCCCTTAGTTCTGCTGCTAATAGATTTAGACTGCCGGGGGACCTCCAATAATGTACTTGGCTTCACTCCTTTAATGTTTGCTCTCTATATGACTGTTCTTTTCATCTTCTCTATCCCCTCACCCCCCAGCCAGTCGCAGTAGATGACTGTCCCTCCCTGAGCCTGGTTCTGCTGGAGGTTTCTTCCTGTTAAAAGGGAGTTTTTCCTCTCCACCGTCGCCAAGTGCTTGCTCACGGGGGATCGCCTGATTGCTGGGGTCTTTCTACAATTGTGGGGGTTTCCCCTACATTTGAAAGTGCTATGAGATGACTATTGTTGTGAAATGGCACTATATAAATAAAGTTGAATTGAATTGAATTGAATTGAATTGCTGTCCACCTTCGCGGTGTGTCTTCCGGAGTTGGTCACGCTCACCTGGCCGTTGAAGACGCCAGACAAATCTACCCAGGTCAACGCCTTTCCCCTGTTTTCCCTGGTCTGCATAGGAGTCCCATGCTGGGCTCCACTGCTCTTAAGTAAGTGCGCTTCTCACATTCTCTCCTCATTTGGGAGAGTCTGTCCCTAATAATCTCTGTCTGCTCTTTCCCCTGTAGGCAGTGTGCGCTCCAGCAGTACCAGTTTGTGTGAAATTTAATTGTGCGTTTTTGTTTTTTGTTTTCCTTAACTTCCACACGTTTATTTACTGTTGTGTATTTATCTTCATTTTTGTAATAAACTGGTGTGCTTTTACCTCTGAGTCTGAGTGTTCATTCTGGTAGCCCAGCATTTCAGCCTCGCTTGCCTAAATCATGACAAGGTCTTCAATTTCAGTGTTTAAATTTACACTACAGTAAACTGATCCTTTGGTACTCATCCTAGCACACATCCCATCTAGCTTCATTGATTTGGACTGCTCACTCAAAAGTATGAAAAGAGGGATACTTCCTCTTTGACCGTTTCAAAATAAAACAAGACAATATTAACAAGAGCACTCTGAGGCAATGTCAAGGGAGCCCCTCCGGGGCGGGGAAGATGAGGACCCAAATGCCATGTGAATATGATAAACCATAATTTATTGTAAGAGTTGAACAGGAACAGAAAATAGCACAGCATGTGGGCTGATCCATACATCCATCTTCTACCGCTTCTTCGGAGGTCCGGGTCGCGGAAGCAGCAGTTCAAGCAGAGAAGCCCAAACTTCCCTCTCCCCAGCCACCTGCTCCAGCTCTTCAGAGAGGATACCAAGGCATTCCCAGACCAGCTGTGAGACATAGTCTCTCCAGCGAATCCTGGGTCTGCCCCCGGGTCCCAGTGGGACGTTCCCGAAACACCTCAAGTGGGAGGCGTCCAGGAGGCATCCTGATCAGATGCCCATACCACCTCAACTGGCTCTTTTCAATGTGGAGGAGCAGTGGTTCTACTCTGAGCCTCTCCCGGATGACTGAGCTCCTCACTTTATCTCTGAGGGTGAGTCCAGCAGTCCTACGAAGAAAGCTCATTTCAGCCGCTTGTAGCCGCGATCTCGTTCTTTTGGTCATTACCCAAAGCTCATGACCATAAGTGAGGGTAGGAACGTAGATTGACTGGTAAATTGACAGCTTTGCTTAGAGCTCAGCTCCCTTTTCACCACAACAGACCGGTACAACGTCCGCATCACTGCAGATGCAGCTCTGATCCATCTGTCAATCTCTCGCTCCATTCTCCCATCACTCGTGAATAAGACCCCGAGATACTTAAACTCCTCCACTTGGGGCAGGAGCCTGTCCCCAACCCGGAAAGGGCAATCCACCTTTTTCCAGCTGAGGACCATGGACTCGGACTTGGAGGTACTGATTCTCATCCCAGCCGCTTCACAGTCAGCGGCAAACCATCCCAGTAAGACCTGTAGGTCAACAGAGAGGAGATCCTGTGGTCACCGAGCATGACACCCTCCGCTACCTGGCTGCGCCTAGAAATCCTGTCCATAAAAATTATGAACAGGATCGGTGACAAAGGGCAGCCCTGGCGGGGTCCAACTCTCACTGGGAATGAGTCCGACTGAGTGTTGGCAATACGAACCAAGCTCTCACGACGGTCGTACAGAGACCGAATAGCTCATAACAACAAGCCGAATACCCCAGACTCCCAAAGCAACCCCCACAAAAAAAAACAAAACACAAGGGACGCGGTCGAATGCCTTCTCCAAGTCCACAAAACACATGTAAACTGGTTGGACAAACTCCCACAAACCCTCGAGGATTCTCGAGAGGGTAAAGAGCTGCTCCGATGTGCCACAGCCAGGATGAAAACCACATTGCTACTCCTGAATCCGGGGTTCAACCAATGGCCGGACTCTCCTCTCCAGTACCTTGGCATAGACCTTCCCGGGGAGGCTGAGGAGTGTGACCCATCAAAAGTTGGAGCACACCCTCTGGTCCCCTTTTTTGAAGAGAGGAACCACCACCCCGGTTTGCCATGCCAAAGGCACTGCCCCCGGCCTCCACGCAATGTTACAGAGGTGTGTCAACCATGACAGCCCTACAACATCCAGGGCTTTGAGGTCCTCAGGGCGAATCTCGTCCACCCCCGGGCCCCGGCCACCAAGGAGATTTTTAACCACCTTGGCGACCTCAGCCCCTGTGATAGGAGAGTCGTTCCCCTTGTCCACAAGCCCTGCTTCCTCTGTGGAAGGCGTGTCAGTGGGATTGAGGAGATCCTCAAAGTATTCCTTCCACCGCCCGACGATATCCCCAGTTGAAGTCAGAAGTGCCCCATCCACACCATACACAGTGTGGACAGGGAGTTGCATTCCCCTCCTGAGGTGCCGGACAGTTTGCCAGAATCTCTTCAAGGCCGTTCGAAAGTCTTGTTCCATGGCCTCACCAAACTCCTCCCACACCCGAGTTTTTGCTTCAGCAACCACCCAAGCTGCACTCCGCTTGGCCTGCGGGTACACCTCAGCTGCTTCGGGAGTCCCACAAGCCAACCAAGCTTGATAGGACTCCTTCTTCAGCGTAATGGCCCCCCTCACCACTGGTGTCCACCACTTGGTTCTGGGGTTGCCACCACAAGATGCCCCAATGACCTTGCGGCTGCAGCTCTGGGCAGCCGCTTCAACAATGAAGGTGGAGAACATGGCCCATTCAGACTCCATGTCTCCAGGCTCCCTCGGAATGTGGTTGAAGTTCTTCCGGAGGTGGGAGTTGAAGACCTCCTGGACAGGGGCCTCAGCCTGACGTTCCCAGCACACCCTCACTATACGTTTGGGTCTACCAGGTCTGAATGGCATCCTCCACTGCCATTGGATCCAACTCACCACCAGGTAGTGATCAGTTGACAGCTCTGCACCTCTCTTTATCTGAGCATCCAAGACATACGGTCGTAGGTCTGATGACACAATAACAAAACTGATCATCAATCTGTGACCTAGGGTGTCCTGGTGCCAGGTGCACATATGGACACCCTTGTGCTTGAACATGGTGTTCATTATGGACAAACTGCGGTTAGCACAGAAGTTCAATAACTGAACACCACTCGGGTTCAGATAGGGCAGGCCGTTCCTCCCAATCACCCCCTCCAGGTTTCATTATCATTGCCCACGTGTGCATTGAAGTCCCCCAGAAGGACAATGGAGTCTCCAAGAGGCGCACCCTCCAGCACCCCACTCAGATACTCCAAAAAGGGTGGGTACTCTGAACCATCATTTGGTGCATAGGCACAAATGATGGTCAGGACCCGTTTCCCAACCTAAAGGCACAGGGAAACAACCCTTTCGTCCACCGGGGAAAACTTCAATATAGAGGCAGCAAGGTGGGGGGATACAAGAATACCCACCCCTGCTCATCGCCTCTCACCCAGGGAAACTCCAGAGTATTCCAAGTTCCAGCCCCTCTCCAGGAGACTGGGTCCAGAACCAGAGCTGTGTGTTGAGGTGAGGCCGACTATATCTAGCCAGTATCTCTCAACCTCATGCACCAGCTCAGGCTCCTTCCCTACCAGAGAGGTGACATTCCACATCCCAAAAGCCAGTTTAGGAAGCCTGGGATCAGACCGCCAAGGTCCCCGCCTTTGACTGCCACCTGATCCACATAGCACGGACTCCCATGGTCCCTCCTGCAGGTGGTGAGCCCACTGTGGGCTGAAACAATGGCAAAAACATGTCTGACTTCTGACAGGCAGGTTAATTCAGGACAAGGCAAAAACAGACTAGACAGAAGCGTGGGGAACACGACATGAGACAAGGACGCCTCAACTGATAAAGAATGACACACCCATATATAGACAGGGAAATAATTAACAGACAATGAGGCACAGGTGGATATAGTTAGGGGTAAACAGAGACAGCAGGGAGTGGCTATAGGTATGGAAAACATGAGGGACTGAGACAAAAGGTAAACCAGAGACATGAACACAGGACCAGGGAATACACAACCATGACAAATGATAATAAAAATAAACAGAGAATCATACAAAACTAACTTCAACCCCCAGACCAAAATAGAGAACGTGAATAACAAATACAGAGAATTCCAAAATAACAACTGAACTGAGGCAGGGAAAACACAGAGAAACAAACTAACAAAGAGCAAGGACATGACTGAACTCATATCCTGAGAATAAGAGAAAGATCAAATTTGAGCGTAAAGTGAGGACATGAGCACTGTGCCTCCCAGCTGGTCTGGGAATGCCTTGGTATCCTCTCTGAAGAGCTGGAGCAGGTGGCTGGGGAGAGGGAAGTTTGGGTTTCTCTGCTTGAACTGCTGCCTCCGCGACCCGGACCTCCAAAGAAGCGATAGAAGATAGATGGATGGATGGATTATTATTATTAATCATCATCAACCCCAGACTGTATTAAAATATATAGGTGGATTTTTGTGTGTTTGTGTGCGTGTGTGTGTGCATCTAACAGAGTGTACGCCAAGCATTGTCATTGGTCAGAAAAAAAAGATGAATAGTTGAAACAGCAGAAAAATGCATAATTTTTCTTCTTTATTTAAATAGACTTCCAGCAGAAGTTAAAAACATCCCAACAAAAAAACAAACAAAAAAACTAACTCATAACTAAGCTCTGGCTTAACAGCAGGCTTCTCAGGTCAGTCCTCTCATATCAGAGTCTTCACCCTGGTGATGGGATGGCAGGCTGAGGAGCTTTGGAGTGTGCTCCGAGCTTCTCCAGGAAATATTTGGCAAAGTACGTTTAGAGGCATGCATTGCTGATGTATGTGATGACGTCATTAGCCTCACCGGCTGGTCGTGCCACATAACTGGGTCAGGAAGCCGTTCATGTTGTTGCATGCAACATGAAATATAGTGAGCAGCGATACACAATGAAAATCCCTGTCCCTCATGTTTTGTGTTGTTGATCTTTCATTGTGTATGGGATTTGTCACAACCAATTTTCAGATGGAGCCAGCACCAAAAACACGGACTTCAGGTTACTTTATTTGTACCCGTAGGTAGATTTGTTTTGCAGTCAAGTGACATCCTTTTACACACATATTTACAAACCACAATTACAGTCAACATGAACACAAACACAGGTGCACATGAAGCTGACTATAAACACGATGAAAGTACTCAAGGCTCCACCAATCAGGACATAAGACAAAGAGATAAGAGAAAAAACAAAGAGATAAGAGAGAAGGGTCATATTAAAAAAGTTAAAAACTAAGTCAAAGAGATTAAAAACTCAATAAAAGTCTAAAACCCAATAAAAGATGTAAAACCCAAATAAAAAACCTACAAAAATAAATATAAAATAAAAATTAATAAATAGATAACTAAATTATGTGCAATATATTGCCATTTGGGAACATTTTGAGCTCATTTCTCCCATTGGTGCATTTTTCACAAATAGTGGATATTTCATGTAACAGAAATGTTGACCTAGAAGTAAAGCATCTGCCCCTTCAACTGGGAGGCTGGGGTTCAAGTCCCAGCTGGGCCATTCCTGTAATTTATTTTCGATTCGCAAGGTGAAGTGCATGTTGTGTTTCAAAGAGCTTGGATACAACAAGAACACATTATTATACTGAGACACTATCATGCCCTGCATGAGAATAAGGATAGAGGTGAATGTACTGGGAAAGACAGAAACGTGTCAATCCTACACTGTACAAACTTGCAATAGTCTTCCGTTGCACACCTGCATCCTCTGTGCTCTGTGAGAGGGTATTCTCCAAAGCTCGTGAAATAATCTAAAAAAGAAGGAAATCACCTTCGTCCAAAGACTGTTGAAAAGTTATTATTTCTTAATAAAAATGGATAAGTAGCACAAACACACCAAGTAACACAAGCACATTCACTGTAGTCACCCAAGTTTTATTATTTCTTTTTTCCCTTATGATCATTGGTGTTTCTTAAAAGACAGTGTATATATGGAAATGGGAAAAAAATCCACACTAAACCAATAATGCCCTTGTAAAAATCTGCATGTTGTATACTTTTTTTCCACTAGATGGCCTAGTAGAGCCAATGAAGTTTCACAGGAGGCTTTGTCTACAAGTACATTTCAAAAAATTAGAATATCATGAAAAGTTCAATATTTTTTTGTCACTCATTTCAGAAATTGAAACCCATATATTACACTGGTCAACACCAAATTTATTGTCTAAGTTTTGTTAGCTAATTTAGGGTAATTTTGATGTGCTGAATCCAAAAATCACATTGGTTTTGCTAAATCAGGTCAACTTTTTTGAACTACGGCCACATGTTTTTACATTTTTGTTTAGATGTACGGGTATTTTTACTTTATATGATGCAAAATTCTTTTTAATTTCTTGAAATTCTCTGAATTTTGAACAATGATGACATAACATTCAATTTACATGATCAGCCTGTGGCACTGCTGAGGTGTAATGAAGGTCCAAGTTGTTTTGACAGTAACCTTCAGCTCGTCTGCATTGTTGGGTCTGGTGTCTGTCATCTTCCTCTTGGCAATACTCCATAGATTCTCTATGGGGTTTAAGTCAGGAGAGTTTGCTGGCCAGTCAAACACAGTGATGCCATGGCCATTAAACCAGGTTTTGATACTTTTGGCAGTGTGTGTGTGGGGGGGGGGGTGGGGGTGGGGGTGCCAAGTCCTGCTGGAAAATGAAATCAGCGAATGAAGTGCTCTAAAATTTCCTGGTAGACGACTGCACTGCGTTTGGTCTTGATAAAACACAGTGGACAAACACCAGCAGATGACATGGTTCCTCAAATCATCACTAACTGTGGAAACTTCACACTAAACCTCAAACAACTTCTGTGCCTCTTCACTCTTTCTCCAGACTCTGGGACTTTGATTTCCAAATGAAATGCAAAATTTACTTTTATCTGAACAGACGTCATCTGCTATTGTTTGTCCACTGTGTTTTATCAAGACCAAACTCAGCGCAGTTGTCTTCCAGTAAATTTTAGAGCACTTCATGCTTCCTTTTGCTGACAAGCTTTATGAAGAAGCTGATTTCATTTTCCACCAGGACTTGCTGCCCCCCCCCACACACACACTGCCAAAAGTATCAAAACCTGGTTTAATGGCCATGGTATCACTGTGTTTGATTGGCCAGCAAACTCTCCTGACCTAAACCCCATAGAGAATCTATGGAGGATTGTCAAGAGGAAGATGAGAGACACCAGACCCAACAACACAGACGAGCTGAAGGTCACTATCAAAGCAACCTGGACCTTCATAACACCTCAGCAGTGCCACAGGCTGATCACCTCCATGCCACGCCACATTGATACAGTAATTAATCCAAAAGGAGGAGTGTGTACATGGACATACTTCTCAGTCGGCCAACATTTCTATTAAAAAAAATTACTTTTTAAAATTAAGTTTATGGAATATTCTAATTTTTTGAGAAACTGAATTTGGGGTTTTCATGGGCTTTAAGCCATAATCATCAAAATTAAAATAAATAAACACTTGAAATATATCACTCTCTGTGTAATGAATGTATATAATATATGAGTTTCACTTTCTGGAATGAGTGACAAAAAATATTGAACTTTTTCATGATATTCTAATTTTTTGAGATGTACTTGTATATAAGGGGTCACCAACTGGTGGACTCCGGTCCAGATCTGGACCCCGAGAGTTCTCCGTCCGGACCCTGAAGCCTTTTGATACAAATCTGGGAAAAGGGAGACTGTTTTATTTTGGTGGGGAAAAGCTGAACTGAACTGCTGCATCGGCGACCACCCGACAGATTATGGCATGAGCCCTTGGGCGCTCTCCTGCTGCAGACTCCCCTCTTCGCTGTCCTACAAATGCCACTCTCTGCAGAGACTCTGTGGCTTCAACCGCTCCAGAGAGTATGCAACGGGATGCAAAACCAGGTTCGCTGCATATGCCCCCTCCCTCCCCACACACACACAAGGCGGACATCCACCCTGGACAGACCAGTCTGTACCCACAAAAAGAAGTGCTGCTGTGAGCCAAGAGTAGTCCATGCTGAGATACAGAGGTGAGGTTGCTGGTTATCACGTAAAAACTGAACATAAAAGGTTCCACCTCCCCTCTCCCTGTAATCATGGAGTTACAGCTCCATCCATGCTGTTAAGAGAGTTTACTGTTGATAAAAAAAATGTCGATGAATTCTGTCCTGGAATTATATTTTGTGTCTGTTTTTTTTTTTTGGTCTTAGTTTGAAACAGTTTTTTTTCTGCACTGAAAATATTGCATAGTGGTGGACTTTTTGTGATTTTTTTTTTACTATTAATCTTTTTTTTTTTAAATGCAATACAGTTTAGTTTGTGTTCTCCTGTAAAACATTTTTCAGATTTTAGTTGTAGATTTTACAATTTTTGACCTATTTATTTGGAGTCAACAAACACATTTAGTATTCTCCTGTATTATAAAATGTTATATTATGTTTTGTTTGAAATTGAACAAAGAATTCATTTTAATATTTTTCTGTTTAAAAATTAATATGGCGCTAAAAGCAGTTAAAACGTGAGCTTAATAAAATAATGTGTGAAGGCAAGTTAAATGATACTGGCCTGTCTGGAGACAGTTGTGGTCTTCTGAAAGAATGTCCATGAAAGGATGACAGTTCTTAAAAGCACATTTTGAGATAAATTTGTCCATGTTTATTTTTTTATTTAACCTTTATTTACACAGGGTAGTTCCATTGAGAGGCAACCTTTCTTTTTTAAGGACGCCCTGTTCACACTCACACCAGGAAGGTGCCCAGTACAACCACAGACTGACCTGTGGCCACTGAGCAACTCCACTGGAGTAGTTGGGGTTAAGGGCCTTGCTCAAGGGCACCACAGTGGGGTTAAGGAGGGTGGGGCAAACACTGCTATGTTATCTGTCCCACCCACATGTAATTCTGCCAGTCCAGGGATCGAACCCACAACCCTCCAGCTCACCAGTTCACATCCCTAACCATTAGGCCACCACTGCCCACCATGTGTCAGATTTCCCTTCCATTTGTTTGAATAAAAGATGCTGAAAGTAAATTCATGGGTCATTGCAAATACTTTGCTTTAAAAAGGCCAAGCTGTCACACAGTGGAAGGGAAAAATCTTGAACAGAAAAAAAAAAAAAAAATGCATCAAGATGCATTGAGAATTGTCTTAGAATCAAGTCAGAGTTCTGAATCATAATTGAATCATGACGTGCCTAAAGATTCCTACACCTAGTTCGGACCTTGGCTGCGGAGGAGGACTCACTTAATGGACCTTTTGCAGTTTTAGTTGGTGACCCCTGGTCTATGGGAACCATTTTGATGAAAACCCTCAAGCCTTCAAGAAAGCCTCATCTGGCCATCACTAGTGATGTTAAAACCCAGGCCTCATGAAACAATGAGCAACTTTTGAGACAATTGCTTCACCAGCAACACAGTGTTATGAAACGTCTAAGAAAGACTGCCATCTGGTGACTGACTGTCCAAACTGCATTTGCGTTGAAAATCTGAAAAAGGGCACTACTCAATATCACAGGTTGCACTACACTTTTTGTTAGGTCATTTTCTCAGACAGGCTTGTAAAAATTCTGTCAATCAGTTATCTATCATTTTAATTGACTTTAATTAGATCACCCTCCATATAATCTATCAAATGATAGACAACTTTCAGAATTTGTAGTAATTGCTGGAAAAATTCTGTGGAAGAACAATTTTCAGTGAACGAATCCTCTGAGATGTATATATATATATATATATATATATATATATATATATATATATATATATATATATATATATGAGAGAGAGAGTGAGAGAGAGAGAGAGAGAGAGAGTATGCAGGGCTTGACATTAACGTCGGCCAGTGGCTGGTGAATTTCAGCAGTGGCTGGTAAGACAGCTACACTCTACAGCCACTTTGGCCATGTGCAGCCATGAAGGGGTGTCCCAATCCATAGGGGTAGGGGTAGTGATGTTATGCTCGACACCGCCCACTCAACACTGATTTGCGCAATATAAAGCGAAAGTGTCATGAGCAGTTTTTTTTTAAAACTTAATAGAACAAAATACAACATACAAACTCTTGATGAGGGTAAAGGTTACAAAAGAGTTACAAAATCAGAACTTTCACAAAAAATATACAATCAGTCAAACTTCACATTCCAATTAACAAGAAAAAAAAAGGGGTATATTAAAAGAGAGAGTAAAGCGCACAACAGCT
The DNA here is from genome assembly GCA_020510985.1 of Pholidichthys leucotaenia. Taxonomy (NCBI): domain Eukaryota; kingdom Metazoa; phylum Chordata; class Actinopteri; order Cichliformes; family Pholidichthyidae; genus Pholidichthys; species Pholidichthys leucotaenia. The sequence goes on from CM035842.1 coordinate 60,907,651, forward strand.
CTCTGGTTCTCTGGTAGTCTTTTTTATAGGAGCTGTCCAATGTCTCTTGCAATTTTTTTGCATTATGTGCAGTGCATTGAGCGCTGTTTCAGCATGCCCACAGTAACGTAACCGTAGCAAGCAAGGCCTTGTTATGTCGGTCACATCACATGACTTGAGGGCTCGCAGGAAATTTGAGAGGGTTCTACTGGAATTAGGATTTTTTTTTTTTTGTTTGCTTTGGATTGTTTGTTCCTGCCATCCAATTTTGAATAGACCGTGGATGGGCAAATGCTCAAAAAAAAAAAGTATTGCGATTTTTTCAGGTTTTCTCTACTCAGATGCAGTTCTGACACTCAGTCAGCAGATGGCACTCCTTATTAAATGTTTCAATACTGTCGATCATGAAGCAGTTGTCTCAAAGTTGTTCATTGTTTTATAAGGCCTCAGTTTCACCATCACTAATGTATCTATATGTAATATTTAGCACATGTAATGTGTTGTTTAATGTTACTAAACCTAATTCTAAGTTGTGTAATATTGTCCTTGACTTCTACTCAAACAGCCAATGCAATGATGATAACAAATCTCCTCTCAAAAAACCCTCAGTTTGAGTGATGAATCAGACCCTATTCAATCTGTCACTATGGACGTATGCAACGTCCAGCCCTCTCAAATTTCTTGCCAGGTCTCAAATCACATGATGTGACAACGAGGCCTCGTTCGCTATGGTCACGTGACTGTGGCCATGTTGACACAGTGCTCGACACTCTGCTCACAACACTTCCGTGTTATATTACTCGAATCAGTGTCGAGTGGGCGGTGTCGAGCATCACATCACTAGCCATCACTGCTTCTGCCCCCGAGCTGTGCACTGGCACTGTATACCTTTGGGCTCAAAAATCCCTATCAAAATCACTTTACGCAGAAAAACGTCATTGCAAACCTCACAATACGTTGAAATGACATATTACTGATACACATTCATTTCCTAATATCCATCCAACTCTACAATGACTCTTTAAAGGATAAATTCAAAAACACCTCCACTACAGTGAGCCCAGAAAAAGTTCTGTCTCTCCTACACTCTGGTTTGGCCATGGACACTCAGAAGACTGACAGGTAACACAATGCATGTTTTCCCCTTCTTTTTTAAAAGTATTACTTCAACTTTTTTTTTTATCGCATATTCTGTTACCAAAGGCTTGTGCGTATTCAGATGCTAATGTGCACACTTCAGAACATTCACATTGCCAATGTATAGTTTACACTGTAAACTTGCAAAGGCGAATATGTGCAATCATGCCCGTGTCATGTCTTAATTGATTTCAGCTTGAGTGTAGTTAGCCCAAGTGCCTCTACCTACTCTCTCAAAACAAAACCCAAAGGACCTTATTCATATGCATTTCGTTTTTAAAAACATCTATTTGCATTCATTCATTTAATGTCCATGTTCCTTATCAGTATAGGGCAAAATGCCACCCTTAAAGTGACAGATGTAATCACTCTGTCACAGTATGTAAAAAGGGTGGATGTGCGGTGGTGGTGGAGCTCACTGGGTGCTCAGCACCCCTAAAACTCTGATCCTCGAACTGCCCCTGCTATCATCCACAAATACACAACATAAATATCCACAACCCATAGCCACCCGAGGCAGCAGTGGTTAGCACAGTGGCAGCATAGTAAGAAGGTCACGGGATCGATTCCACTCCTGACCATCAGTGACCCTTCTGTGTGGAGTTTGTATGTTCTCCCCGTGTCTGCGTGGGTTTACTCCGGTTTCCTCCCACAGGCCAAAAACATGCAAGTTAGGTTAACTGGAGACTCTAAAGTGGCCCTAGGTTTGAATGTGTGTGTGAAGGGATTGGCGCTGTACCGTGGCTGCTTCATCCATCCAGGTGGATGCCCTGAATTTCCCTCTGGGGATCAATAATGTATACAAAATAGTTGTAGGGCAGGACCCCAAGGTGAACATGTGTAGCAAGTTTGGTGACCCTAGCTTTACTCGTTCTATAGTAATAGGGCATAGGGAATGCAGACCTTGACCTTTGGACCACAAACTCTTAGTCAGAGGACATAGTAAGTAAGTAGGTAAGTAAATTTTATTTTATATAGCACCTTTCACAGATATAAAAATCACAAAGTGCTTCACAAAACAGTAAAAATAAAATACATAAAATACGGACAGGGTAAATTAAAAAACACAGTAAAATACAATAAATAAATAAATACAACCCCTCATAGTCACAGGGTGAACCTGTGTACAAAGTTTAGAGACCCTAGCTTTACTCATTGTATAGAAATAGGGCATAAAGAATGGCAACCTTGACCTTTGACCTTTTGACCCCAAACCCATAGTCACAGTTCAAGGTCCCTGAGGGAGCCTGTGTACCAGGATTGGTGAGCCTAGCTTTACTTATTCTATAGTAACAGTGAAAACAGAATGTTTGACCTTTTGACACCGAACCCATAGTCAGGTCAGGGTGTAAGCCATCCAAGATTTGTCTTAGATACAACTGTGGTATTGATTTGAAAATGCTACATCATTTCATTCAGTAGTTATTGCATTTACAAGATTTAGGGAAAATCTGATCTGTGACCTTGACCTCAATGTCTACCATTCCAGTAAAAATCATCCAGTTAGAATCAAATTGCAATATGCGCATCGTCAATGTCTATCAAACTCTGGTACCATGTTTCAAAACAACTGGAACAAAACTGTAAGAGGAGCTGATTTCACAAGACAGTGACTGTCTATTAACTCAGGTGAAATAGGACATCATAAGTCAGGGCCTCTAACTCGTGCAAAAATCCTACGATTGGAGCCAAAATGCAATATGCTCATCCTCAAAACTACCAGAACAAAACTGTTGGAGGAGTTGATTTCACAAAAGTGGGATGGACGGACGGATGGACGGACCCATACACTGAAATTCCCTTTGGTCTTTGACCGGTGGGGGATAAAAATGATAGCCTTCCAGAGAAATCGACTGCCTCTTTATAATGAACTGATGAACTGCTGTCATATTAAAAAAAATTAGTTGAATATATATTCATGATTATCAAATGTTTTATGTTGCTCTAGCGGTATTTTTGTTGAATACGAGAGCCACAAGTATGTTCAATGAATTAAAATGCAATCAAGATGCCAAAGTATACTTCTTTTTCATTGATTCTTTTACACAAGTTTAGTCAGTAATCACAGTTAATTACACAAAAATGTGCAATTAATTGGTTAAAAATTTTTAATTGATGCACAGCCCTAGTTTTAAGAAAACTTTAAATTACAAGTCAAACTGTTATCTAGGGTTTACTTGTAAACCACCATTTGAGGAGTTTTAGCTTTTACAATGACTGCATCTTTTAGATCAGGGGTGTCCAATCATGTGCCATGGCTTTCCCTCCAACCAGTGCCTTCAACAGCAGATGCCACTGACTTTCTTCCCACTTGCTGATAAGTGAAAACACCCGCTGAAGAGACTGGGGAGAAGAGAGAACCTGCAGAGTCTTGGCCCTCCATGGCACATGATTGGACACCCCTGTTTTAGATAGACTGACCAAAATTGAGATCCTCAAAGAACACTGAGACAGACTTTTTCTGAGTTTTATAATGAAGATTAATTTTTGTCAGGATACCAGCTCCCCTGTATTGGAGCTATTGAGTTTTTCTGTAGTGGAGGCCTTCCTCCTGTGATAAATACCCCCCCCCCTTGTTTTTTTACACTTCTTGGCTTGTACCTTCACCTTTTTCCAACTACATTTGAGCTGAGTTATTTTTAGTTTCTTTTTCATTGAGCTGTTATCCATTTTTCGTTAAATCCGCTCTGATCTGCCCATATCACAGGATGAAAAAGTTTATCTCCCCTGCCAAGAAAACACACACACTGCTGAACTAGCAAACCTCACGGAGTGGTGGACTAGTGGTTAAGCACCTGCCCCTCAGCCGGGCAGTCATGAGTTCAAACTCTGGCTGGGTCATACCATAGATCATATAAAAATGGTACTGCTCGACCTAGTTTTACTAGTCTGATTAGGCCTAATTTAAGATTAAACATGTTGGTGCAATCCACCCTTAAATAGCAGGGAAAATCTATTTTAATCCACATAAACAAAAGCTGGAACTCTTGGCAGCGTAGGGTAACATTTGAAAACAGCCAGCTGGGTGTCATCTTTATCAACCAGCAAGCTACAGCAATCTTTTACTTGTTTCTTTGGAGCCAGAAATTAATGTAGAAAACATGGTAATCTGTGATGCATGCATAGACTGTGTGGGTGCATCTCAAAACACAGGTATCAGCCAATTAGTGCTACAGTGTCTAACACAAATAGCAGAAAACTCGCTGGTGCCTCTTTGCCTCACAAGCAAGCACGACCACATTTCAAAAGCAGAAACAGCCTCGGTGCATTGTGTGCAATGGAGCCAAACACATTTCACCCCAGTGATGATACTCATTTTCTCTTGTGCTGGGAACAAAAGTACTGTCAGACATTTATTCAGCCTGTACAAATGCCAAAGTGCAGCCACACAAAAGCGAATCAGTCCACCCGGTGAATGAATGTTTCTATTTAAGGACCCCAGAAAGTTTTAGTTGTTATCTTTTCCCAGTGTCATTCACATTGCAAATAATAGTCCCAATTTTATATTAGATACGAAAAAAAAGTATCAATTCATTTTATTTAATATTAAAATATTTAGGTAAATTACAAGAATGAGTCATTTAAAACATGTAACAGACCAATACTTTTAGTGCCATAATTTACTGTTACTTAAAGTCATTAATTGAGGGAATAAAAATAGTTAAAAACAAGGAGAAAATATAACATTTTGTCCTGAGGTGAAGGGTCCGAATCCTTAGCACCCCTGACAGCGGGCAGCTGTCTGGGTGTCCTTTGCAATTCCTGCAAACAATTTCATTTTTGAAAGCATAGTTGTAATCTTAAAAAAGGCTGTGCTTTGTACCTGGATAGTGACTACTTTTGCAGTAATTATATAATAAAATTACTTTTTCAAATTAAGTGACACTGTTACAATTACAAACATACCCTGCCATGCACTGGCATGCAGCCGTCACTTGTGACCTGTTGCAATGTGAAACAGTTTGACAGTGACCGATGGACAAGAAGCAGCAAACTTCTTCTCATGGAAATATTACTTTTTCCTTTCTCAAGGTTAGGGACAATATATTGGTGAATGATGGTGTGAAGACCAACTCTACATAAAAAAATAGTAAATGAATTCTTCAGAAGCATCTGACTAAGCAACTGTAGTGTTAGTAACAGCACACTCTCTCATTCATCCTGCACAACCAATTAATCTCATGATCTCTGCCAGCTGCACTAATTACTCCACCTGTATTTCATCAGCCTCCAGCCTTTAAGAGAACAGGAATTTGCACCCTCCAACTGTGGGACTTTTGTCCTGAAACAGTTCTTTTGATATGGGTCACATGAGGGGTTGCCCAGGGTGGCATTCTCTAGAGAGCGCCACAAGAAAGAGGGAAAAAACAATTCCTATTTATTGTGCTCAGCTCCTTTGGGATGGGGACAATCAAGTTTATTCTATCCTATCCTATCGTAAATGGGCGCCCTCTGGTGGGATGTTCCTCTCCCTGTCTGCAGTGCAATTTTACCCTTCTCTACCCTCCTTCTAGTGATGGGTCCATGAGGCGTCATGAGACGTTTCGACACATTGCAAAACTGTATTGATACTGTGTTGAAACTGTGTTGCTGAATACTGACACCTGCTGGACCTTAAAAATCCCTACAGGCAACCTAGTTGACAGACTCAACTGACACTGATTTTATGACCTAGTATATACAATAATATACTGCTAAAAAAAAACAAAAAAACTGTCCACTTAGGAAGCAACACTGACAATCAATTTCACCTGCTGTTGTGTGATTTTGTTGTCAGCACATTCAACTATGTAAAGAACAAAGTATTTTAATAATATTTCATTCAAATCTAGGATGTGTTATTTAGTGTTCCCTTTATTTTTTGGACCAGTATATAATTTAAGTCATTGTATTTTATATTGTATTATTTCATATCTTCATTTTAATTTCAAATATCATTGATATTTTTAGATACTGTACAGTCAAATTTGTATCACCGTTACAGGCCCGGTACTGTGGCTCAGAGAGATCCGTCGCTACCAGAAATCCATGGAGCTGCTCATCCGTAAGCTGCCCTTCCAGCGCCTGGTGAGGGAGATCGCTCAGGACTTCAAGACCGACCTGTGCTTCCAGAGCTCCGCCGTCATGGCTCTGCAGGAGGCCAGCGAGGCCTACCTGGTGAGTCTCTTCGAGTACACCAACCTGTGCGCCATCCATGCCAAGAGGGTCACCACCATCGTGCCCAAAGACATCCAGCTGGCCCGCCGCATCCGCGGAGAGAGCTTAGACTTTCTGCTGCACATTCACCAACCACAATGCTCCGCACTGTGTGTCTTTATACAGTATATTTATAGTAATATGTACATATGTATACTAGCTGTTCTTGTTTTTCTCTTGCCTTCTGACTGTTGCTCTGAGTGTTGCTGTCCCTGTGCTGTTGCAATCCTGGAATTTCCCCATTGTGGGACTAATAAAGGCTTATCTTAAATAATGTGAACATGTATCATAACGTGAAAATCTAAGTGAACATGTTGTGAATGAGGATGCTTGTGGACTGTGATTTTTTTTATTGATTTACTTTTTTTTTAACAAAAAGTTCTTTACAAATTTTTATTCAAAAAAATAAGTTCTTCCAAAGTTTTAAAATTCAGGTGGTTGCACTTTTTGGACACAACTTCTCCAGCTGTTGAAAATACGCGCTCACATGGCACAGATGAGGCTGGAGTGCAGAGAAATTCTAACGCCAGCTGGAAGAGGTTGGGATAGCTGGCCTTTTGATTGTCCCAGTATCTCAGAGGATCCTGGGACCTGGCAATATTGCCCTATGCCAGGTACCTCTGCACCTCCTGGATGGCATCGGCTGTGGCGTTTTTGGTCTGCCTGCCCACTTCGATGTCCAAAGGTTGCCAAAGGTTATCTAAAAAAAAAAAACAAAAAAAACCAAACAAATTGGCATTTTAGTACATTTTTTCCAAACAACAAATTATGCTGAATAACATGCCTGAAGTGGGTGCAGACAGCTGTTGTGAAGACGGTCCCGGCTGGGGCTCATTTGTGCGTCCGATTACAGACGCACATTCTGCCCGCAGTCTACTGATGGCGTCATTGCACTTGGAGGAACTGCGGAACCCGAGTGATTTAAATCTGGGGTCTAGAAGTGTGGCTAGGGTCAACACACTTAATGACTCCAGGTTGGAAGCAGTGCCTGACTCGACGCTTCAGGTGTTCTTGTAGGTGTATGGCTGCCTGTGTGTGCAAGGTTGAAGCATTACGCTCTAGTGTAAGAGCATTTTCATCATCGGGATGACCTTTGACCCTGACACTCGCCTCTCTTCAGACAACTCCACTGTAGCTTGATGGAAAGGAGCAAGCACAAGAAGTGTTTCTCCTATGATGGTATACTCATCAGCTGTAAGTGGAGTCAAATCGCTTTTTAGAGAGGCCAGAGATACCCACACTGGTTCCCTCTCATCATGTAGCCTTGACAACATTTCATATGTGCTGTTCCAGCGTGTTGGCACCTCATTGATAAGTTTCAGGCTTGGTCGTCCCGTCTGTTGCTGCACTTGAGCGAGCTTCTCCTTGGCTGTAGTGCTTGATCTTAAGTATGTGACAATGTGCCTAGCTTTGTGTCTGATGGATGTAAGTGTGGGGATCTGATCACATGATTTACTAACTAATAAATTGAGACTATGTGCAATGCAAATTGAGTGCCGAATTTGAAGCTGTCGAGTGGATGCAATCATGTTTGGTGCTGCGTCGGTCACAAGACACTTTACTTTATTGGTTATGGCCCAGTCCTCCATCATGCCCCTTTTGACTTGGGCCAAATTGTCAGCAGTGTGACTTTGTGGAAAGTATTGCACTCCCAACACAGACGTACACAACTGCAAATTCTCATTAATGTAGTGACAGGTAAGAGCCAAGTAAGCCTCCATGTTCACAGATGTCCACATGTCAGCTGTTATACTCACTGCCACAGCTTGCTGTACTTCCTTTTTCACTCGTTCCCGTTCCTCCTCGTACTTTTTCGCCAGCATTTGTTTGATGGTCTGAAAATTACACCAAGTCAAACCAAAAGCAAATCCATATATTTAAATTAAAGATTAAATAAATTGGATATATCAACTACTACTTTAGATAATTTCCACAAACCTTTCTGGTTGGCAAAACATATGAGGGCTGAAGGGCCTGAATCAGTTCCCTGAACCTTTCACTCTCCACAATGCTGAGGGGCTGGCAGTCCTTCACCATGAAATTCAGCAGAGCCTCATCCAGCATCTGCTTCCTGGAAGCTTGATGGTTAAAAATGAAGTCAAAAATAAATTAATAGGAATTAATTATCAATAAAACAACTGTGAGTAAGTAGTAGTAGGGCTGTATACCTGCGTCTATCCTGGACTTCATGTTCATGCCTGCTGGCCCTATAATGCCTCAGCATTGAGGAGGCGCTCTTGTTGAAATATGACAGCTCTGTTGAACAAATGCAACATTTAGCCTGCAGAAAATATGAAGAGTAAACTAAGAGTCACTTTCAAATGAATTTGAATTCAGATAAATCAAGTGGAAACTCTGAGAGGAACAGGATGAAACAACAAGGAAATTAAAACAAAGAAAATAGTCTTTTAAAAATACTATATTTTTTGGAAATACCTTATTTTCCGATATCAGATCAAAATGGTCCCACACGGTGGAAACCTTTCTTTTGCCTTGACGCTGCTGCTCGTGCTCCATAATTCGTGATAAATTTGTACAAGAACCGTCCGCAACACATACGAGTCTTTGGGCAAATGCATCCCGTTGACAGATGCGCTTCCTTATAAACGCGGGCGCGTCAGTGTTTCGACGCCCTAGCGTCACGTGACCGATACAGTCCCTGTATCGGTCACGTGACTTTCTTAATGCGAGATGCACCGACACGCACCGAAACTGGGTTTCGCTCTATGAGCCCGACGCATGCGCCGACGCATCGGTGTTGCCGGACCCATCACTACCTCCTTCCTTCACTCCTTTCAAACACATAACAGCTTCTCCCACAGCCGCTCTAACTGGTGTGCAGCTGTAAGAATTCGCAGTTTTTGCTTCACAGATCAGTAGTAAGTTTAAAAGAAAACTGTGTGTTTGTGTACGTTTTATTTGGTGGGGCCGTGTGTTTTTTGTTGCTTTTCGTGTTCAGCACCACACAAAGCAGGATACTTTTTTTCAGAGGGATTGTCACAGAAAAGAGGAACAGAGTATCACAGGATAAATGTTAATGGAGGGCTGTGATGCACGAACAAGCACAGAGCGGAGCTGAGGGCAGACCTGAACAAGGACAGGCTGGTGTCACTCCACAGCTGCCGGAAATGGTCGTGCTACATGTCCACAGGCGTCCACCTGGGCATCTGTTAATGGAAAGTTCCCATGCCTCCTCCGCATCAGGCATCCGTTGGGAGTGTGAATGGGGCGTAACCAGGGGAAAGTCACATAGCTCTGCCAGCCGGTCCGTCTATCAGCCCCCGGTAAGTCTTATTTTCAAACTAATTTATTCTCCACGTAACTGTGGAATGTCAACACTGATTTGTATGTAATTGCACCATGTACTGTACGAAATAAATAGAAATGTGAGTGTCTGCTAAAACTTGGTTAGTTTCATAAACTATCAGACCTGCTAATGTGTGTGAGATATGTGCTACCTACTGTATGAATTTGAATCACATATGTATGCAACTGTTTCAGTTTATATATATATATATATATATATATATATATATATATATATATACTAAAAAGCAGCTGAAAACTTTTGCGTTTAATCATTCTTTCTATACTTTCAAATCAACTGCTTTTTTTTTTTTTTTTTCCACAATATCTTTATTGAACCTTTTTTTTTTTAACAAACATGATACAAACAATCAAACACTAACACTAAAGTACTACAAAAAAAAAAAAATGCACTAAAAACACCAACAACCACCAACAAAATCAAGTCTTCAACAATGCTCCTCTGTTTAGTCTAGACAATCCAATACATAAGTATACATATTATGTTCACCAGTTTGGAATTTACAAGGTCCACACACATCATTCACCTTCTTCTTCAAGAGTTATGTTTAAATTTTTTACATAATCAATAAAAGGTCTCCATATATTCTCAAACACAATTTCCTTTGATTTCAGTATATATGTTATTCTTTCTAATGGAAGGTTTGTTAACATCTGTCTTAACCACTGAGTCACATCTGGTCTATGAGTCTTTTTCCATAATAGTGCAATACATTTTTTGGCATTAAGCAAACTGAGGTCTATGAATGTTCTTTCACTTTTATTAAAATTATGCTTTTCTGGGTACAGACCCAACAAAAACAGTTTAGGATTCAATATGATTTGTTTTGAGATTATTTTTTCAATTGTTACCCTCACCTCTTCCCAAAACATTCTTATTAATCTACATTCCCATAAACAATGAAATAGGGTTCCTTTACTTTCCATGCATTTTGTGCATGTATCTGGTATATTTTTGTTGTATCTATTTAACTCCTCCGGTGTAACATACATCCGCATTAACCATTTGAAATGTATCAATTTAAGGCGTGCATTTATTGATTTGGTTTGAGCTTCTGTACAAGCCAATTCCCATTGTTCCTCTGAAATTTCAATTTGCAGATCTTCTTTCCAGTAGTTTAATCTTTTCAGTGAATTTTCACTTGAAGATAGTGTCAATGAGTTATAAAACTCTGAAATAATACCCTTTCTTTTACTATCTTTCATCATCATTTTTTCCAAGGATGAATAGATAGGTCGAGTGAGAGCTTTATTTTGATTTGATCGAATAAAGTTTCTAAGTTGAAGATATTTAAAAAAATGTGTTCTATTGAGATTAAATTTGATCCTCAGCTCTTCAAAAGACATTATGTTGTCTGCACATGGCAAATATAAATCCTGAATCTTTTGTATCCCTTTTAAATTCCATACTTTAAATACAGCGTCCGCTCTCCCTGGTTTAAAATATTGATTACCCCATATTGGACTAAATTGTGACAATAACTGTGGTTCTTTTAAATAGTTTTTAGCTTCACACCATATTTTGATCATATGCTTTACAAATGGATTTTTAACTTGTTTTTGTAATTTTTTTGCCGAATCTGAGTATATGAATATGGGAAGAGGTAAAGGTAAATTGTATGATTCCATTTCAGTCCAGTGAGGGAGATCATTTGATGAAAAATAATATGTCATAGACCTCAGTTGTGCCGACCAATAATACAACATAAAATTTGGACATTTCAGACCTCCACGATCAAATGGTAAATATAATAAAGACAAACGTAATCTAGCCCTCCTGTTGTTCCATATAAATTCCACTAACTTTTTTTTTATTCTTGAGAATAGATCTAAAGGTGGTGATAAGGGAATGTATTGAAATAAATAAAGTATTTTAGGTAAAATATTACTTTTAAGTATATTGATTCTCCCGATCATCGACATTGGTAGTGACATCCATCTCTGAGTTAACTCATTGATATCTGACATTAAGGCTTCATAGTTGACACTGGCGACTGATTCTAGCTTAGGCATAATTTGGATTCCTAAATATTTAAACTGATTTACAACATTGAATTGATTTACCTCAGGGGCTGGGTAATTTCTCTGGGTCTCATTTAGCATTAATATTGAAGATTTAGTTTTATTTATTTTATATCCTGATATTTCCCCAAAATTCTTTATTAAATTCAACAAGGTTGGAATTGATTTTTTTAGATTCGACATAAACAAAATTATATCATCGGCGTACAGGGAGATTTTATGTTCTGTTGGTCCAACTTTAATTCCATATATTTGTGAATGTAAACGTATCGCTATCGCTAAAGGTTCAATTGCCATAGTAAACAGTAAAGGTGAAAGTGGACAGCCTTGTCGACATCCTCTATTGATTTTTATTGGTTTTGAAATATTGTTATTTGTTAGGATTTCTGCTGTAGCATTATTGTATATTATTTGAACCCATTTTATGAAATTATTTCCAAGTCCAAACCTTTGTAGGACTTCAAAAAGAAAGGGCCATTCAACTCTATCAAAGGCCTTTTCGGCGTCCAATGATAGGAGAGCTGTATCCGGTGCTTCTTTATTAAAATAAATAATATTAAATAGTCTTCTTACATTATGGAAGCCTTGTCTACCCTTTATAAAGCCATTCTGATCTCGATTAATAATATTTGGTAAAATTTCTTGTATTCGTCTTGCTAAAATTTTACAGATTATCTTAAGGTCGGCGTTTAATAGGCTTATTGGTCTCATATTTTCACATTTATTAGAGGGCTTACCTGGTTTTGGCAGCAGTATAATTAAGGCATTATTTATGTATGATGGTAAATTATTATTTTGAAATGCTTCTAAAACCATTTCCAAAAAAGGTTTTATTAATTTATTCTTAAATTTTTTATAAAGGTCAACTGGAAGACCATCTGGTCCTGCACTTTTTCCTGATTTCATATTATCAATGGCTAGCCCAACTTCTTCTTGACTAATTTTAGACTCCAATATCTCCCTGTTTTCATTTGGAATACACGGTATAGATAGTTCGTTCAAAAACCCATTTAGTTTTGTTAAATCAGGTTCATTTTTGGTATCATATAATTTTTCATAGTAATCTCTAAAGGCTCTATTAATTTCTAAAGGATCTATAACTACCTGTCCATTACTTATAATACTGGTTATTGGTGTTTTAATTTCCAATTGTTTAATCTGCCATGCTAATAATTTTCCTGATTTTTCACCTTGTTCATAAAAAGATTGTTTCAATCTTAGAAGACTCGAGGCAGCTCTATTCGCTGATTTTTTGTCGTATTCAGCTCTCAAAATCAGTAATTCATTCTCCAACCTTGGATCTCTTCCTGCATACACTTTTTCCTGAAGACTTTTTATTTTATGTTCCAATTTAGCTCTCTCCTCTCGAGTCTTCTTAGATTTTGATCCTGTATAACTAATAATATGTCCCCTAATAAAAGCTTTGAAAGCCTCCCACTTTACACATGCTGATGTTTGTGTAGTATTGATGTCAAAGAACTCGTCTATCTGTTTTTCTATATACTTGACAAATTCCTCATCCTGAAGCCATTTATGCTGAAATTGCCATCTGCCTGATTCCTTTGTCAATTTTTTATCTACATATATTAGACAACAGGGTGCATGATCAGAGATCACGATGTTATCATAAAAGCAGTTTTGAATCTTGGACCTTAATTCTGTGGAAATCAAAAAATAATCAATACGTGAGAATGTCTTGTAGGTACTGGAATAACAAGAATAGGCTTTAACTTGTGGTTTCATTTCTCTCCATATATCTAACAATCTCAATTCTTTCATAAAATGATTAATAGTCATCCTACATCCAGTGTGCGTACAATCCAGTCCTGTTGATCTATCCACACCTGGATTCAATGTACAATTAAAATCCCCTGCTATTATATGTTGCCCTGTAAGTGATGATAAGATGAGAAATAAATTAGCAAAGAACTTCTGATCATCTATATTGGGACCATATAAGTTCACAAGATTTATATTTTCTAATAGCAAAGAACCTTGAATGATTACATATCTTCCAAATTTGTCTCCAATTACATTTTTCACTTGAAAAGGAACTGATTTATGTATGAGAGTCATAACTCCCCTGGCTCGGGATGAAAATGAAGAGGTGAATACACTTCCCTGCCATCTACTCCTAATTCTTTTAACATCCTCCTCTATCAGATGAGTTTCTTGTAAAAACACAATTCTTGAACCCATGTCCTTTATTTTATTCATAACTTGTTTAAGTTTTTTTAAATTTTGTAGACCTCTGCAATTCCATGAAGTTAAATTAAGATTAACACTTTGGTCCATGATCAATAGAGAGTTTGGGATTACCTTGCAGTGTAAACATGCTCATACAGAGAGGCAAAAACATGAGTGGTTGAACATTCATCCTACAAACTACACACAAACAAATTTCCCCTTCCCACACTTGTGGCAAACCCCCCAAAATCAAAAGAAAAATTCTGTCTCCCGATATAGCCATCGACCGTTCCACACCCACGGGGAACAGCCTAAGCCACTCCTTCTTCATCCTCCCAATCACCCTAACTCTACTGCTTTTAATGACGTAACATTAACTCTCCTCTGTAGTTTTCCAACTTAACTCCAAAATTTTTAACAACTTTGTACATCATAGTTTTTTTTTTGTTTGTTTGTTTGTTTTGTTTTTGTTTTGTTTTTTTAATATATAATACAATCTATATTTTGTAAACTTACTATTTACTTCAAGTCAGTCAGATGCCTGTGCAAATGCTTAATTATTCTACCTTATATTTTGTTCATGCTTAGCTCCCACCAGTCTCTTCTTCTTCTTTGATCTTCTTGATGAACTCCTGCGCCTCCTCTGGGGTCTTGAAGATGTGGGTTCTGCCCTCATACGTGGTCAGCAGTCTCGCAGGATAGATTACACCATGACGAATCCCAAGGTTGCGCAGCTCCTTACGTACGGGATCAAACTGCTTCCTCAATTGCTGGATTCCTGTGGCCAAATCTGGGTAGAACCGCACCTGCTGGTCCTGGTGTTTAATCTCTCCTTTAGCACGTGCAGCGTTGAAGATCTTCATCCTGTCTCTGTTGCTAAGAAACTTCATAATTAAGGTCCTCGGCGGTCCCTTATCTCTCCGTGGGCCAATGCGATGTGCTTTTTCCAGAACCACTGCTGATTGCAACTCCTCGCTGCCCAGCACCTCCGGAATCCACTTTTCCAGAAAGGAACATACGTCCCGACCTTCTGATTCCTCTGGAAGACCCACCAGCCTCAAATTATTCTGTCTCGACCGAGATTCCAAATCCAAAATATTATCTTCCAGAGATTTATTTTTTTTTTCCAAAGTGCGCACCTTTAATTGAAGACGGGTGACGTCATCTTCAGCACTAGCGAGACGGAGCTCCATCTGCGCCGTTCGTTCTACACAGTCACCCAATTCCTTTCTTATTCCTTCCAACGCTGTCATAATCCCATCAAATCTAGAGGAAAAGTCCGCTCTCATTGAACTCATGGCAGCCATCAGCGCATCTGCGCCTCCCCGCGCAGACATCGCACCGTTGCCAGCCTCCTCCGCCATATATGGAGTTTTGTTTACTGCGTCACAGACCTGAAAGTCCGTTAATTTGGACTGTTTCGGCGGCTCGCTTTTTCCTTTTCCTGGTTTTCCAGCCTTAGGCTTCGCCGACATATCCTCGCCCAAATGCTGAGATACGTTCTGTCCCAAATGAGAGAGTTATTTGCCGATTTTTTTTTCTCCAGGAGCAGAGCAGAGCGAGACACGTCCGTCCTACGTGGCAGCCATAACCGGAAGTCCAAATCAACTGCTTTTTAATGGTCATTTTTTTATTTAAATTTTTTGTTTTAACTTGTTTTTTTTATTTTTGCAAACTTTGTTTTTATTTCTATTTTTATTGTCTCTACCTACTTCGTTTTTTATTCTGTTTTGTTATACAGTGCTTTATGAATATTTCTGTGAAAAGCATTTGCATTGAATGAGCTGCAGTTCACTCCATCGTCCATTACGGGTTTAAAATGTACTTACTTTTTTTGTGGTGTAGTGCATGAATCAAAAAAAAGTATTCATAACTTGATCTACACAGCAATTCAATGTTTTTTCCTTTCATAAGTTACAATAATAAATGCTGAAATTTGCATTTGAATCATTAATGCGTGAATCCTAATGAAATTGCGAGACCACTGAAGATTCAGAATCAGAATCAGAATCAGAATCAGCTTTATTGCCAAGTATATTTACAAGTAAACACACAAGGAATTTGACTTGACATTAGACGCGCACGTTAGGCGCATCCAATGACGCGTCGCCATACAAGGCGCCTGTCAACAGTGGAGGTAAAGAGGGGAGAGGAGGGGGAGGAAAACACAATAGGAGAGAGAAAAAACATAGTAATCAGAATAAACGCTCATATGTGAGCCAAATTTTGACTACACAGAAAAAAACCCTCATGCATTAGCATACAATAGAATTCACAAGACACAAGAGAGCAGTGTACAGTATCTTTAATCAGTTCATGAATCAATGTGTGTGCGGTGTTGAGATTCATACCTCTGCAGTCCACCCTGGGCGGACATACAAGCCAGGACCTCCACTGCTGCTCACCTGCGTGCCTCCTCCTTGCCTTCTTCGTCTGTGGAACATTTTTACCCCAAACTGTGGAAATTTGTCTACAGTTTGCGTACTGCACCGGTTATTTGGATCTGTGAAAGCGGAGAAGTTTTATTGGCGCTGATTTTGCACTTATTTTCCTTTTTTTTTTTTTTTTTTTTTTCTCACTGAGGAATACAAATACACAGCTTGTATTTCTGTATTTCTCACACAAATACAAGCTCCGGGACTAAACTTTAAGCCTGATGTGTTGAAAGTTAGGATTAGGTTTAAAAAAAAGGTTCTTTATGGTATCTGTAAAGTGCTTTTTTTGCACAATAGATGCAGCCTTATAGAGAAAAGTAATCATCAAAATTATAACCAGGGAGGATTCAAAGATTTTATTTGTCAATACTACTATACATACAGGACATACAGGAGTGTAAGTATTTATTGTTATTAGGTACAAAAATTAATTTATATATATGTGTGGGTGGGAATGAGGTTTCCCTTCATTACCAGCACACGTAAGCTCATGGGGCACCAGTCCAAAAGAATGGACACTTTTCTTAATAATTCAACTTTGTACCAGCTATGAATCAGTCTCAAACATTCGTGAATTCTTCTGCATGAATTGAGAGAACAGACACAGACACAGACACACAGACACACACACACACACACACACAAAAAAAAAAAAATCAAGCAGAAACTTCAGTGTACCTTGAACAGTTTAATGATCAAACTCAGCTTAGATAAAGTATTACATTGAAATGACTTTTAAGGCAATGTGAAATGATCACGTATCAAGCACCACATTAAACTGTTGAGGCATTACTGCACTATGTGTATTATCAAATATTTGTGGAACCAAGGAAAACCATAGCTTAAATTGGCACTGTGATGGAAAGTGAAAAGGACCGTAAAGTAGTTGTAACAGAATGGTCAGGAAAATTGGACACAATTTTATGAAGAAAATGTGAAAAGCTGATTATATCAAAAAGGAAAATTTGTGTTACTCTAAAAAGGAACGGAGGTTAATAAAGAGATGGATATTACTTTTCCTCAATTTTATAACTCTGGTCAGTTTATGACCTAGATCTCAACATGAGAAATTTTGACATACTTCAATTGGGATGGACATTGTAACCGAGCCCAGCAGATAGAAAATGAATCGTGCTTAAGGTCAAGTTGATTTGGCTGATTTCAGCTGGATCCTAGCTGATTATCAGATGGCATGGAAATTATCTGTCCACAGATAGCTTCTCCCAGAACTCAACTGTCTTGAAGCTGTGACCCAGGGAAGATGAGGTTTGGCTGGCTCCGCTGATGTGGATGTCATCCGGATGGAACAACACAGGATTTCAGAGGAATCACCCACGTCCCTGGAGTTTGTAGGTCGTTCAAAGTCCAATCAAAGTCACAAAACTTGAAGAAAATAATAAAAATATTTAAGCCACAAAATCTGAGTTCTTCCGATGTCGTGGTAATTGAGTGAGAGTAAGCTTCTAGTTAAATGTGAGAAAAATCAAAATCAGTCCTCTTTGACACGGTGATGAAAGGAAAAAAAAATAGAGAAAGCTTAAACAAATTAATAAAAGTATGTCTGAGGAAGACAGAGTTTCACTCCAGGCAATAAAGAACATTTCGAGCTCAAATGAAGGAAGAAGAAGAAGAAGAAGAAGAGAGAAAAAAAAAAAGGACTCTCCCCAGAGAAAAGGTGCAGAACAGATCAGGACTCAGACTGGGACAAAACAAAAAAAAAACTTGGGAGTTCCCAACTTTTAAAGTGAGCGCTTTCCTGAAGGAAAAAAACTTGACTGGCAGTAAAAAGGACCAATTACATTTTAGAGCAGGAGACAACGATGGACTCTTGTGTAATCAGGAAGAGTTTCTTTGTCTGAAACTGACCAAACACACAAACTAGACTAGTTGGTGGTTGGCTGATGCAAGTCAGATGGCTTATGTGAGCTTCATGAAGAAAAAAACAAAATGATTAAACTGGAATTCACATTTTATATATATATATATATATATATATATATATATATATATATATATATATATATATATGTAGAGGAGCTGAAATAACGAGGCGATTTTTGTATTAAAAACAGGGTTTTTAATGAATAGCTCTTCTATCGAGTCTCATCAGGTGTAGAGCTTGGCAGAAGGCAAGAGAGAGATCTCTGCTCAGCTCGCTGGTTAAATACAAGCACACATAGAGCCACACATTGAAAAAGCTGACATCAGCCACACATTGAAAAAGCTGACATCCCCCCGTTATCTTAACCCCCCCATTGTTCTGTTATCTCCTCTCCTTGTCTTGGGAGGTGATGGGAACTCCTCCTCTCACCTTAGGGGGTAAAGGTGTCAAGTCCGTCTCCGCCGCCGTGTCTTGGGAGGTCCAATGTCTTTAACCCGGCGGGGGAGATCCTTTGTCCTTTCCAGGTGTGAAGTTCCTTACATATGCTGTCACAAAACATTTCCACTTGCTCTAACATATGTAGATATGGGATATAAGAGTCATATATACCACAGGCCCCCCAAACACTAGGAAAGGACACAGAAAGAATCACAGTCTAAGATAATAACTATGAAATACTACGTGTTACAGCTGTTGCCACAGGAGAAGTTTTCTAGCAGCCATGCTCCTAAGAAAGTTCAGTGGTAAACATAACAGCATAGTGAAATCATAAGTAGCCTTAAACTGTTGTAGCGCAATAAGTGAATAATTGTGGGGTGGTTGGTATCAGTCCCTGTGCTGTCTGGGCTTTAATCTTCTCCCAAAACTGCTGTAGGTTGGTTTAGGTGTCCTGCTGGGACCTTCTCGTGGTGAATCTGCACTGCATTGTGGGAAGGAAAGAGATTATTTGTTCCCTGCTTGGGGGCTGAGACTTTTCCTCTGGGGGGTCTACCACGCCGAGGTGCTCGTGCCAACTGTGCAGGTTCGTCTCTCAGCAAGAAAGCAGGTTTGAGTCTGTCAACACTGACCACTTCCTTTCTGTCCCCATAATCAAGCACAAAGTGTTTGTCACCATTTTCCAGCACTCTGAACGGGCCATTGTAAACTGGGCGTAATGTTGGTTTAAGGGCTTCGTGCTTAACAAAAATGAACTCAGCGTTTTTTAAAGTTTGAGGAACAAAAACTCGTGGAAAAGAGTGATGAGCTGGACCGTGGAGGGAGTCCGGTCCACTGCTGCCTAAAAACCTTGGGACTGGAAGGTGTCCTGGTTCTGGGTTCTCTGGTAAAAATTCTCCTGGGAGTCTGATAGGCTGGGCAAAAACTAATTCTGCAGGAGAAGCGTCTAAATCCTCTTTAGGTGCTGTACGCAACCCCAATAAAACCCAGGGAAGTTTATTTACCCAATTTGTGTCCGTTAGTGAGGCTCTGAGGGCGGCCTTTAAGGACCTGTGAAAACGCTCGCATAACCCATTAGCCTGAGGGTGATAAGCGGTGGTGCGATGAATTGTTGCCCCTAAACTGTTGGACATGGCTGACCAGAGCTCTGAGATAAATTGAGGCCCTCTGTCTGACGTGATGTCTGATGGAACGCCGAAACGTGCCACCCAGTTTGCTAGAAAAACGCGAGCGACTTCCTCCGCTGTGGTTGACGCTAGAGGGACTGCCTCTGGCCAGCGCGTGGTGCGGTCTATCATTGTTAACAGGTGTGTGAAACCTTGGGAGGAAGGTAGCGGCCCCACGAGGTCGACATGAATGTGGTCGAATCTTCTAGCAGGGATTGGAAAAGGCTCCAGAGGGGCTTTTGTGTGTCTGTGTATTTTGGCGCGTTGACAAGGAATGCAAGTTTTTGCCCATTCTTTTACGTTTTTGCGCAGGCCTGGCCACACAAACTTTTCGGCAACCATTTTGACTGAGGCGCGCACACCTGGGTGCGTGAGGGAGTGAATTGCGTCGAAAATGCGGCAGCGCCAAGCAGCTGGAACTAACGGGCGAGGTCGGCCGGTTGAAACGTCGCATATTAGGGGGGGCACACCGTCGCGCAACCCTTTTTTCTCCAGCCTTAACCCTGTTGGTCCAGACAGGAGCGCGCGCACGTCTGCATCACTGCTTTGTTCTTCCGCCATGGCTGCATAATCTATCCCATCCTGGATAGGTGCTGTGTATGTGTGTGCGTTAGTGAAGAGTTCTGCTGCTGAGGCGGTGTAATCTGTCTCCTCGTGCTCTGGCGGTGTCACAGCGCGAGAGAGACAGTCAGCTACTACGTTAAGTTTGCCTGCTACGTGTCGAATGTCTGTGGTGAACTCTGAAATCGCAGCTAGCTGTCTTTGTTGTCTGCCTGACCATGGTTCTGAAATTTTAGCCATAGCAAAAGTGAGCGGCTTATGGTCCACAAAAGCCGTGAAACTCCGCCCTTCTAACCAAAACTGGAAGTGGCGGATGGACAAATGAAGCGCCAGCAGCTCTCTGTCAAAAGTGCTGTATTTGCGTTCAGTTGGGTTTAGCGATTTGCTAAAGAATGCTAAAGGTTGCCAGACCCCACTGACAAGTTGTTCTACAACTGCCCCTATAGCCAGGTCTGAAGCATCTGTGGTTAGAGCAATGCGGGCTGAGGGATCTGGGTGGACTAACATTGTGGCGTTAGCTAGGGCGCTTTTTACTTCCGCGAAAGCGCGTTCGCGCTCCGGGGTCCATTCGACCGCGTTGGAAGCTTTCTTTTTTCTGAGCGCGTCATATAGGGGTTGCATGAGCTGAGCTGCATGGGGGAGGAAACGGTTGTAAAAATTAACCATCCCCAAAAATTCCTGTAGCGATTTAACCGTTTGGGGCCGTGGAAAACCTTCTATCGCATGAACTTTGTCTGGAAGCGGAAATGCACCTTTTGGGGAGACTCTATGTCCCAAAAAATCAATTTGTGATACGCCGAATTTGCATTTGGCTGGATTGATTATTAGTCCATGCTCTTCCAGCTTCTGAAAAACAGTAGTGAGGTGCTGCTCGTGTTCTTCCTCGGATGAGCTGGCTACCAGCATGTCATCGAGGTAGACGAAGACAAAAGGAAGGTCGCGTAGGACAGCGTCCATCATCCGTTGAAAAGTTTGAGCAGCGCCTTTGAGGCCGAATGGCATTCGTAGGAATTCAAAAAGGCCGAAAGGGGTTATTACTGCTGTTTTAGGAATATCTTCAGCTCGGACTGGGACTTGGTGGTAACCGCGGACTAAGTCTATTTTTGAAAAAATGCGCGCACCCGCTAAATGCAGTGAAAAGTCCTGAATGTGAGGAATGGGGTAGCGGTCATGCGCTGTAGCGTTGTTTAGCCTGCGGTAATCTCCGCACGGTCTCCAAGAACCGTCAGATTTCGGAACCATGTGAAGTGGTGAAGCCCAGGGGCTCTTCGAGCGTCTAACAATGCCCAATTTTTCGAGAGCTGCAAATTCATCCTTTGCTATGTTGAGCTTGGCCGCTTCTAAGCGGCGAGCTTTGGCAAAAACAGGAGGTCCTGTTGTCGGAATGAAGTGTTTAACCCCGTGTTTGGCTACAGTGGCTGAGAATTTGGGGGTTGTGAGTGCTGGAAATTGGGTGAGGAGTTGTTCAAACTTACCTCCCGCTGTGGTGACGTTGGCCTGCACAGGTGGTGGGGAAACTCGAGCTGAACATGGAATAGAAGCAAAAGATAGTGCATTAACCAGGCGCCTATTTGCAAGATCCACTAATAACCCGTGTGCACACAGAAAATCTGCGCCTAACAAGTTAAAGCTCACCGCTGCTACAACAAATGTCCATCTGTAGCTGCGGCCGTGGATGAGGAGGTGCAGGCTCTTTTCCCCGAACGTGTCGATGTCAGAGCCGTTGGCTGCCACTGCTCCGTTGCCCCGGGTGCCCATGGTTCGATCTGCGTGGGAGGGCATGACGAAACTCAGCTGAGCTCCCGTGTCGATGAGGAACTGCTTGCCTGTGTATCCATCCGTCACATATAACAGCTTATTCTTCTCGCCGAGAACCGCTGCTGTTAATGGCCCTCGGCTTTGGCGTTTCCACGACATCGTAAACTTGCAGGGGGGAACGCATTTGCGGGCTTTCTCTGCGAAGTGGTGGTGATAATAGCAGACGTCGTTCTGCTCGTTGCGCTTGGGCTGCGCCGCTGTCACCGTGGGTTGAGTCTCTCCAAGGCTCGGGGTGTCAGTTTTCAGATCTGCGGATGCCGCTGTGGGTGTCCGTTCTCTGCATGCATTGACGAGCCGGTAAGCCTCGTTGGCCAGTGTGCGGAAATCCTGATGATTATTGCACTTCATACTGGCGAGTGTCCCTCTCAAATGCGGTGGTAGCGTGCTGAGGAAAATGAATTGGAAAAGGAAATTATCATTATCCTCCTCCTTGAGTTGTAGCAAATCCTCCATGAGGGTCCTCGGATTGCTCCCTCTGTGGCCGTAGACCGCCAGGATCCTCTCGGCTCTTTCCTCTGCTGACGGGACATAATTCGCCACGATGGTCGCCTTGAGTGTCTCATATTTGTCCCGGGCTGGTGGTCACCGGACCAAGCTCCGCACACACTTCGAAGTGGCGGAGTCGAGTTTGGAGACGATATGGTAAAACTTAATATCGTCTGCTGTGATGCCCGCCAGTATAAACTGGGCTTCAGCTTGCTGAAACCAAGAGGCGGGGTCTTCTCGCCAGAAGTCTGGCAGGTTGACAGCAACGGCGTTCGTGCACACCATCCCTGTTGTGCCCGCCGGGTGAGAGTGCCTTGCCTCGGCCCTCACGGCGGTGCTGGAGCTCGGTTGAGCTCTCTCAGTGCCCTCTGCCGTGGGGAACAGCTGTCTGCTTGTTCCCTCGTCTGCGTCGTCGCTGGCGTATGCCCGAGTCACCATGGATGAGCAGCTTGAAGAACGCCTCCGGTCCATATTCTCGCGTCAAGGTCACCAGTGTAGAGGAGCTGAAATAACGAGGCGATTTTTGTATTAAAAACAGGGTTTTTAATGAATAGCTCTTCTATCGAGTCTCATCAGGTGTAGAGCTTGGCAGAAGGCAAGAGAGAGATCTCTGCTCAGCTCGCTGGTTAAATACAAGCACACATAGAGCCACACATTGAAAAAGCTGACATCAGCCACACATTGAAAAAGCTGACATCCCCCCGTTATCTTAACCCCCCCATTGTTCTGTTATCTCCTCTCCTTGTCTTGGGAGGTGATGGGAACTCCTCCTCTCGCCTTAGGGGGTAAAGGTGTCAAGTCCGTCTCCGCCGCCGTGTCTTGGGAGGTCCAATGTCTTTAACCCGGCGGGGGAGATCCTTTGTCCTTTCCAGGTGTGAAGTTCCTTACATATGCTGTCACAAAACATTTCCACTTGCTCTAACATATGTAGATATGGGATATAAGAGTCATATATACCACATATATATATATATATATAAAAAGCAAAACTAAACTTCAGTGATTCCCGACTATTTTTCATTATTACTACAATAAACATACATTTCCATAAACTTGCAATTCTAAGTTAACATGCACTGAAAAAAAGTTTTGTGTAACACATTTTCAAACATACAATACCTTCAAATCAATGATTAATAAAACATTTCAAACCAGAATTGTATGTTGGCGTCCACTCCTAATCTTCCAGTGTGTCCTGAAAAGTATCTTCTGAAAAATGAGTCTTGAGGAGAAAAATTAATTCCTGTGGGATTATGGTTAATTCGAGGATGAGACATAATACTTCACTCGGCCATTTGGGGGCATAATTTGGAGAGAAAGAAAGGGAGTGCAGGTCTGGTAAATTTCAAACGGCTATTAAAACATAAAACTGTCTTGTTGGACTGTACTTGTCACCATGGGTTGAGATGCCGTCTCGGCACTCAGCCCATATTTTCCCTCATCCCTGCTTCCCATTGAGCAGCGTCTCAGCTGGCCCCCAGCTGGCAGCATTATGGACGGCTGGGGCCAATTAGTCTTCATCAGCTGGGGCGCTGCCAATGAGGATAAATAGGAGCAGCCTCGATGACTCGGGGCTGCGACATAAACACATTGCTAAGCTGAAGCCCCTTCGTCTGGTGTCAGCTTTTACTCCTCTTGCAGCATTCCTGTGTTTGTATCCCGCTGTGAGTATGTACGTCTTTTTACCCCCACGTCCGGTACCAGCTGCTTACCTCTGCGCTGTGCAACCTGTGAGTGTACCTCTGCATGAGTATCTGTGCTCTCCTCATCCCTTATCCCTTACCCAAAATAAACCATCACGACTCACTGGCTTGTCCCTGGCTCTGATTGCCCGGCTCCCTAGAGCCGGATATGACAGTATGTCGCAGCCAGAAGAGTTGCCGGCGGCCGTGAGTCGCTGTGGAAATGTACCTTTCTGTCCGGGTGTCAGCGCTGCTAGCATGCCGTTTCCCAGGAGTCACTTCCGGCGCCAGGGCGACGAGCTGAGGTCCATCTCGGAGGCTGTCGACGGGACGTTCTTCACCCTGCACGACGCCTCCAACGCGAGACGCTGGCATCCGGGCCGTGCTGAGGAACTCCTGGACTGTCACCCTCACTCTCTGTACCATCTGGAGGACAGTGCCAGGATAGACGCTGCAGGTACACAGCGAGAGAAGCTCCACGGGGTGGATGGAAATCCCGGCAGGGAGTCGAAGTGGGCGACGTCTTTCCCCGCTTCGGAGTCCCGTTCCTGCCGCTATTCCAGTCCGGGAGTTCGCGCCAACCAGAGGACTTCCCCCGACCTGCGCCACGTCACTCGGGATTCCCTTCAAGGAGCCGCAGCTGACAGCAGTTATGTCCGGGGTCGAGTGGCTGTCGCGAGCTCTACTGTGTTTCCTGTCACCACCTTCAGGCATGTGGCGGCGGCAGTGAGATTGATGGTGAGGACTTCAGGGCTACGAAGCTTTCCCGTGCTCGACGCCTTCTTCGTCTCGATCTCCGATCTGGAGTGGCGAATCCTGGGTTTCCCCCTCGCTTCGTCCCCTGGGAGTAGTCGTCATCACATCGCCGAGTCACCTCTGCACGAACCTCGTCCGGATCCAGTTCTGGGTCATCGTCAGGACCGTTCCTCCCACGCAGCTGTCATCCCTTCGCCTCGTCAGTGTGGAGACTCTACAGCCTCGTCCCCTGAGCCTCGTTCCCCCGCTGTCATTCCTGGACATTCGGGCTGGCTCACCCCGGCTGTTTCCCCCTCCTCCTCGACGCGCTTCCTGACCGCTGTGTGTGCCTGGAATCCCGGCCTGGTGAGCTCTCTGCTGGAGACAACGCGAGCGACCCTCAGACGAATTCCCGGGGGGTCCTCAGTTATCGCCGGGCGGGGAGAGGAAGAGGCAGATTCCACTACAGCAGGCGATACTCAACCTCCAGGGGGCAGGCAAGTCATTGTTTTTTCACACCTGCTTAATGATTTGCTCTGTCACATCCCTGGAGGAGAAGTTCAGGGTTCGCAGCTCCCTGAACTCTCCCCACCTGCTGTAACCTGTATGCCTAATCCCGCATCCTCTGTGTCTCTCTCCGCCGAGCGGTCCCCGGCTCCGGGTCAACGTGGTGGGATATGGAGAGGGCCTGTGGTTCCGCAGCTACATTGCGGACGGAGGAGGGGGACTGACTGCTGCGTGGAGTCTACGCCGACGACTGAGCGTCCCCGGGTCTCCACGGAGGAGCGGTTCGGTCCGGCGGGACGAGATTCTTCTGGCTTCACGCCGAGTGGATCGTCGGCGGGGTTACCTGAGCTGGAGGGATCTCAAGCTGCGCTGACCATCGTGCTGGCTGCGGGGCCCGACGCGGCTAGATGGGAGCCTGACAACGACCTCCTGACGACGGATCCTGGATCTTCGCAGTCCTGGACGGCGTCAGAACCCGAGATCAGGCGAGTGCTCTCCTTTCTTTTCTCTCTTTTTATCCTCGAGCACTTCAGCCTATCTCCAGGGGAGACGAGCCGGGTGCAGCCGTCCGCTGCGTCTGAACTCGTCTCGCCGGGTTCTGGCGCTGCCGGTGATCCTGATCCCGGTTCTGTTTTCTCTTCTGAGCCTTCTTCCAGGGTCACCGGCAAGGAGTTGCTGTTCCTCGTGGTGCTGGAGGGTCCGGGTTCAACGTTGGAGGTCGGTTCTGGTGCAGTATTCAACGTGGGTTCGCCCGAGACCCAGTCGGGGTCCAACGTGGGTTCGCCTGAGGCCCGATCGGGGTCCGACGTGGGTGCTGCCCCAGTATTGTCCAGGTCCGGTGAGGAGGTGGCCGTTTTCCTGCGGCCTGACGCCCGCCGCCCTCGTCATCGGCTCTCCCCTGAGCCTCTTCCACCGGGATCCGCTCTGATCCTTCGCCCGTCTCAACGGTCCTGGTGGTTGAGTGATGCGGGTCGACGACCCGACCCACAGAACTTTCGGTTCGGTGATCTGGTTCCCCCCACTGGTCTGTGTTTCCCTCTGGGCAGCCTGGTTCGGCTGCCGGTGGACTGGATTCCTGGGATCTGGGTCCAGAGTTCGCCGTCCGAACACTTCTCTTTCCCTGATTCGCCAGCTGGACGATGGGCGGGGAGATCTGCGGAGCCATCTCGGCCATTTTTGGACTCTGCCTGCCATTCACCTCGGGTGTCACTTTTTCTTTTGTTATTAAGGTCACTCGGGTGTAATGTTCTGTCCTGTTGGTGGATTTGTTTTTATAGTGCTGTGTTTTCCATCGCTCATGCTCAGCATTTTACTTTTTGTGCCATGTTTTTAGCCTCGTTTTTTGTATTGTAGAGTTATGTTTTGTTTTCCGTAACACCATGCTCTGCAGTTATCCATTTATTCCAGTCACTTTCATTTCTTTAGGTGACTGGGTATTTATATATTCGTGTGTGTGGGTTTTTCTTTGCCTGCACTCAGTATTTCTTTTTTGTCCTGTTGGTTCATTATAGAGTCATGTGCCTTGTTTTCCGTAACACCATGCTCTATAATTGTCATTTGTTCCAGTCACCCTCACTTTTCTTGGTGACTGTGTATGTACTTAAATTAGCGCTGTGTATAGGTTCCCCTTTATTTAACCGTACTCAGCATTTTTTGCCCTGTACCTTTTTGGTGGTTCTTTTTTCCTTGCTCTGGGTCACGCATGGTTGGTACTCTCTGGGTAGTATGTAACCGGCGTGCTGACCCAGTTCTTCTCCCCATCTGTACCTGGGTTAATTATTCTGTTTTGTCAGTATTGTATTTGGGTTTTTCTTTCCCGCTACCCTACATTGCCCCATTGGTGTTGTCCTTCCCTTGGCTTCTTCCCCTCCGGTCCGCCTCCCTTCCTCCCACCCTAGGTGGGGGGGGGGGGGGGGCTGGGATGTTCCTGGTCGTTCAGGAGCCTGACCTTGAGGGAGGGACTCTGTCACCATGGGTTGAGATGCCGTCTCGGCACTCAGCCCATGTTTTCCCTCATCCCTGCTTCCCATTGAGCAGCGTCTCAGCTGGCCCCCAGCTGGCAGCATTATGGACGGCTGGGGCCAATTAGTCTTCATCAGCTGGGGCGCTGCCAATGAGGATAAATAGGAGCAGCCTCGATGACTCGGGGCTGCGACATAAACACATTGCTAAGCTGAAGCCCCTTCGTCTGGTGTCAGCTTTTACTCCTCTTGCAGCATTCCTGTGTTTGTATCCCGCTGTGAGTATGTACGTCTTTTTACCCCCACGTCCGGTACGAGCTGCTTACCTCTGCGCTGTGCAACCTGTGAGTGTACCTCTGCATGAGTATCTGTGCTCTCCTCATCCCTTATCCCTTACCCAAAATAAACCATCACGACTCACTGGCTTGTCCCTGGCTCTGATTGCCCGGCTCCCTAGAGCCGGATATGACAGTACTTAATTGAATTTTATGAGAGGAAGTCCATATCGTTCCTGACACAAAGAGGGGATTTGAGAGTCAATTTACCAATGGAATGTGGCTTCAAAGCTGTAGTCTTTAGGTAAAAGGTAAGAAAGGGGACTTGGCTCTTCTCCAAGGAAAAGATGAATTTTTCCTTATTTCAAACCAGCTGGTACAACTACAACTACTGGTGTCTCTCTTTCTCTCTCTTCAGTGGTGTGCACAATATAAAAAACAGAAAAGGAATAAGGCTGGAAAAACAACAGCAGTCTACACTGGCGTTGAAAAAGTGTTTGCCCCTTCCTGAGTTCTCTCTTTTTTTTTTTTTTGTATGTTTGTCACAAATGTTTCAAATCATCAAACAAATTTAAATATTGGAAACAAAACACAAAATGCAGTTTGTAAATGAAGGTGTTTACTATTAAGGGTAAAAAAAAAATAAAAAAATCCAAACCTACATGGCCCTGTGTGATAAAGTGATTGCCCCCTGTTGAAATATAAATTAACTGTGGTTTATCACATCTTTGGAAAGCTGAATTCAATTTCTCTAGCCACACCCAGGCCTGATTACTGCCACACCTGTTCTCAATCAAGAAATCACTTAAATAAGACCTGCCTGACAAAGTGAAGTAGACCAAAAAATTCTCAAAAGCCAGACATCATGCTGTAATCCAAAGAAATTCAGGAACAAATGAGTATCAAAGTAATTGAGATCTATCAGTCTGGAAAAGGTTATAAAGCCATTTCTAAAGCTTTGGGACTCCACCAAACCACAGTGAGAGACATTATCCACAAATGGCAAAAACATGGAACAGTGGTGAACCTTCCCAGGAGTGGCCGGCCAACCAAAATTATCTCAAGAGTGCAGCAACAGCTCATCCAAGAGATCACAAAAGACCCCACAACAACATCCAAGGAACTGCAGGCCTCACTTGCCTCAGTTAAGGTCAGTGTTCATGACTCCACCATAAAAAGAGACTGGGCAAAAATGGCCTGCATGGCAGAGTTCCAAGACGAAAACCACTGCTGAGCAAAAAGAACATAAAGGATCATTCTAGTTTTGAAAGAAAACATCTTGATGATCCCCACGACTTTTGGAAAAATACTCTGTGGAGTGATGAGACAAAAGTTGAACTTTTTGGAAGGTGTGTGTCCCATTACATCCAGCGTAAAAGGAACATCATACCAACAGTAAAATATGGTGGTGGTAGTGTGATGGTCTGGGGCTGTTTTGCTGCTTCAGGACCTGGAAGACTTGTTGTGGTAAATGGAACCGTGAATTCTGCTGTCTACCAAAAAATCCTGAAGGAGAATGTCCGGCCATCTGTTTGTGACCTCAAGCTGAAGTGCACTTGGGTTCTGCAGCAGGACAATGGTCCAAAACACACCAACAAGTCCACCTCTGAATGGCTTAAGAAAAACAAAATGAAGACTTTGGAGTGGCCTCGTCAAAGTCCTGTCCTGAATCCAACTGAGATGCTGTGGCATGACCTTAAAAAGACGGTTCATGCTTGAAAACCCTCCAATGTGCTGAATTACAACAATTCTGCAAAGATGAGTTTGCCAAAATTCCTCCACAGCGCTGTAAAAGACTCATTTTTTTTTTTTTTTACTTATTTGTACCCGTAGGTAGATTTGGTTTGCAGTCTGGTGACAAGCCACCGGCTGCTGGTCGCTGCGTGCGCGAGCGCCCTAAACCTACATGTTTTTGGTGTGCGGGAGGAAACCGGAGAAATCCCGGAGTAAACCCGCGCAACACGGGGAGAACATGCAAACTCCACACAGCTCACTGTTGGTCGGGGGCTGGGATCGAACCCACGATCTCATGATCCCCGCCGTCCCCCGGCCGAGGGTAAAACTGTGCTGCCACAGTGCTAAACCACTGCGCCACCGTGCAGCCCTAATTGCCAGTTATCGCAAATGCTTGATTGCAGTTGTTGCTGCTAAGGGTGGCCCAACCAGTTATTAGATTTAGGGGCAATCACTTTTTCACACAGGGCCATGTAGGTTTGGTTTTTTTTTACCCTTAATAATGAACACCTTCATTTAAAAACTGCATTTAGTGTTTACTTGTGTTATCTTTGTCTAATATTTAAATTTGTTTGATGATCGGAAACATTTAAGTGTGACAAACATACAAAAAAATGAGAAATCAGGAGGAGGCAAACACTTTTTCACACCACTGTATGTACAGTAATGATACCCATAGTGCAAATGGCAACAAAAGATAGACCCAGACCTCCCATAGTGCAAATAAAGATAAATGATAAACAATGAGACCCAGCAATCCTATACAGAAAAGTAGAGCAGTAATACTCGTAGTAGCAAGTTCAATGTGGTAGTGTAGGTGCAGACAGTGACAGATAGGACAGCACATGATCAGTATTGCAATGACAGACAGCAGCAGATATGGCATTTGTGCAAATGGTCACAATAAAGTCCAGACACATACAGCAGCAAATGTGTTACTGTTGGTGTGCCAGTTTTTCTGTGCCAACAGCTGAGGTAGTTATTGTGCGAGTGAGTGTGTTATGGTCCAGGGGTGGGGGGTAAGTGGACAGAGTTCAGGGTCCTGATGGCCCGATGAACAAAGCTGTTTAGCAGTCTTGTGGAACGGGCTCTGATACCTTTTCCCCGAGGGCAAGGTGCTGAAGAGGGAGTGTGAGGGGTGGGAGGTGTTGCCTGCAATGTTGATGGCTCGGCGCGTGAGGTAGATGTCCGAGAGGGGGGGCAGAGGGGCACCAATGATCTTGCTGGTTGCTTTCACTATGTGTTGTAGTGTCTTCCGGCAGGAGGCAGTACAGCTTCCATACCACACCGTGATGCAGCTGGTGAGGATGCTCTTAATGGTGCTCTGGTAGAATGAGCACACGATGGCAGGAGGGACTCGTGCTCTCCTCAGTTTGTGGAGGAAATGGGGCGAGTTTGAGCCTTCTTGGCCAGTGATGTGGTGTTGTTGGACCAGGATGTCAGCCTTTGCTGAATCATGAATAAAATCACTGTGGAGCAGCCGATGTTTCCAACCCAGTTTTGTTTTGCTGCACAAATGATGTGATGTCAGCTGCAGCTGACTTAGATAAGATAATACTTTATTGTCCATTTTTATGGAAAATTGTCTTGCATTACCATTCAACAATCGAGTCAAAAAACATAAAAGACATTAAAAACATCACAAAAAGACAACAATTTCATTCAAATCACAAATCCACAAAAACACATTTAAAATCTGTGGTTAATATATGTATAACAGTTAGCTAATACAAGCAAAGCTTAATGTTAAGTCCACAACTCACTGCTGATTGAGCAGTGAAATAGAATTTGGGAGGAATGAATACTTAAATCTGTTCTTCCTACATTTAGGGACCCTAAAATGTTTCCCTGATGGCAAAAGCTGACATCCTTCATG
This sequence comes from Pholidichthys leucotaenia, assembly GCA_020510985.1. Taxonomy (NCBI): domain Eukaryota; kingdom Metazoa; phylum Chordata; class Actinopteri; order Cichliformes; family Pholidichthyidae; genus Pholidichthys; species Pholidichthys leucotaenia. The sequence continues at coordinate 60,939,052 of CM035842.1, forward strand.
CAGGACATAAAATGGATCTGTAGCAATCATTTTTGCTAGCCTCAGTGTGTGTTTGGAGCAGTCACTAAAGAAATAAGTCTCCACAGATTGACCCACCAACTTGGAACAGATGGTCAGCAGTCTTAGAATCCTAGTCTTTGGTTGGACAGACAGGCTGCAGAGCCAGACTGGGCCTCCATACTGCAGGACACTGTACTGTGGGACAGAAAAATCTATAGAGGACCTCACTGCTTGCTCCAAATGATCTAAGCCTCCTCAAGAAATATGACCTCTGCTGGACTTTGTTACAGATATAATCTACATGATGTAACCATGAGAGGGTACTGTCTACATACACTCCAAGGTATTTAAATGACGTTGATTGGTTTATGGATATGTTGTGTATTATGACAGGAGCTGGTGTAAAGCATGTAGTTCCAAAGACAACCTCCTCTGTTTTAATGAAGTTCAGTATAAGATCATTCTGGTCATACCACTGGACCACTTTGCTCACACTGTCGTGAAAAATATCAGAATGCTCCCCTTCAGTCAGCGGTGTCACCAACGCTGTACCATCGGAGAACTTGACAAGATAGTGATCAAGCTCACAGATGACATAATCATTGGTATAAATGGTAAACAATAGAGGGGAGCTCACACAACCTTGTGGCACTCCTCTACTTGTTGTAGCCAGGGGGGAACATACGTTGTTAACCTTTACCAATTGTTGTCTGTTAATGAGAAAGAGTGGTACCAATGAATCAAGTACGGATTAATCTCCAGCTGGTGCACGTTAGAAAGAAGTGAGTCAGGTCTGATTGTATTAAATGTCGATGAAAAATCAATAAACAGTACTCTAGCATATGGTTTATGATTCTTTGTGTCCAAATGTTTAGAAACAAGGTAGATAAGAGTAGCAGTTGCTTCCTCAGTATTACAGCCACCCTTATAGGCAAACTGGTAAGGGTCCATTTTGTCCTGTATTGACCCTGACATCAAGGAAGTGATGATTTTTTTCAAATGACTTCATTAACACAGAAGTTAAGGCCACAGGATTGTAATCATTGCACTCTTTTAGACATGCCTTCTTTGGGACTGGAATTATGTGAGATATTTTCCAGATTTTGGGGACAGTCTGTGTATCCAGTGACTGCTGGTATATAGGTTGGCACACTGGAGCCAGCTCTTCACTTTAAGTCTTTAGAGGGTGTGATATTATCAGGGCCAGTGGACTTGCGTGCATTAAGATTCAGAAAGACACTACCACTTGACCAACTGAAATCTCCACTCTATCCTCAGGCTGCATAGTGACTGACCTCAACACAGCTTTGCAGCTCTCCTCATCCCCAATGGTTTCAAACCTGGTAAAAAAAGGTGTTAAGCGCCACAGCAGTGGCCAGCTCATCATTGGTAACAAGTGGCTTATGCCATTTACCTGGCATCTTAGCCATGTTTTTCATAGTGTCCCACATCTTCCTGGGATTATTAGCCTTGAACGGCTCCTCCAAATGTCTCTTATGTAAATTCTTTACCATTTTGATTTTTCCCCTCAGCTCCATTTCTAACTTTTTCCACTCCATTTCTTCTTATTTTTTAAGGCCAGTTTTCTTTTGTTTATTAATTGTTTAATGTCCTTGGTAATGCACATTTTGTTGTTCTGAAAAGCTTTAACTGTTTTTGTTGTTATAATAGACTTGACACAAAAATTAATGCAGTCTGTTGTAACAGTGCATGCTGAGTCTAAGCTACCCTCTCTCAGCACCTCCCAATCTGTGCAATCGAAGTAGGCCCCTAAAGTGTCTTTATTATCTTGAGTCCACAACTGTATCACTTTAGTCTTAGGTTTGATGGTTTTTAATTTAGTCCAGTATGTTGGAATGAGTTGGACTACATTATGGTCAGATTTGGCAACTGGTGGTTTACTTCTGCATTGATAAGCCCCCTTGATGTTTATATAACATTTATCCAATATGTTCTCCTTTCTTGTTTTGCATTTTACTACCTGGTGGAAACGTGGCAATGTTTCTTCCAGACTGCAGGTGTTTAAATCTCCACGAACAATGGTTTGGGCTTCTGGAAATTGTTGCTGCAAATTACACACACATTCCGCTATTTAGACAGCTGCACAACGTAATTTGCCATTAGGTGGTACATAAACAACAAATAGCAGAATGCAACCAAATTCTCGAGGAAGATAAAATGGTCTCAATCCGACAGCCAGCAGCTCAAGATCGTTGTTGCATATTACTGTATATGTTTGACTGAGTACTGTTGGTACCAGCGCTCACTCATGTATTCATAAACCCCTCTCCCTCGGCTCTTTCCCGAGCTGTAACTCCAGTCAGCCCAAATGAGTGAGAAGCCGTTTATGTCATACAGAGTCTGAGGATGCAGCATGAAGCCACGTTTTGGCAAAACACAGAAGGCCAGCCTCTCGGAATTCAAAACAGTACCTTGCATGAGTCCGTAGCTCATTTATTTTATTCTGAATTGACCTTAAATTGGCCAGAATTATTTTTTTTATTAATCTTTTTAAGAGCATATACAATGATTATGAAAACAGTGTCACAGTTATAGTCCCCCCAGGACACCCATACCGTCACCAAGGCCCTCACTGGACCAACAATAGAACAAAGTCTCTAGCATATGATAGAGTATAGAGTACACATAACAAGAAAACAAAAAGAAAAAAAATGGGGGGGGGGTCAGTCTGGAGGCAAGGTTTGCAATGACTCAAAGTGTAATCTATGAAAGATTGCCATTCATGAAAAAAATTAGCTGAAGAACATTTTACTGCAAATCTTATCTTTTCTAATTTAAGAAAAAACATGACATCCTTAAGCCAGAGGGAAATAGAAGGGGGTTTACGGGATTTCCACACAAGCAAAATGTGGTGTCTTGCTAAGAGAGATGTAAAAGCTAATATATCTGACTGTGTAGAGTCAATGTGATGGGAGTTAACAGACAGCCCAAATATAACCATGAGGGGGGCTGGAGAAACCTTTTTTCCCCAGAGCCTTAGACATAATTTCAGAATAGTGACCCCAAAATTTCTGTAACCTAGGACAAGAAAAAAACACATGACTAAGATTACAGGGAGAGGCGTGGCATTTGTCACATTGGTCTGCAATATCAGGATAAATTTCAGATAAATGAGATTTCGACCAGTGGGCCCTATATAACACTTTGAACTGTAAAAGTTATAGCCTGGCACAAGGTGTGCTAGAGCATATACTAGAGACAGCTTTGTCCCATAACTCATCTGTTATGTTCAAACCTTGCTCCTGTTCCCAGGAAACTCCTGCTTTTGCAGCTGATTGATCATCAAATGTGAATAGCTGTGCATATAGTTTGGATATACTGTAAGAGATTTCTGACTTGGTTTCAGATTTCGGAGATCGTCCCATGGTTGGTTAGCAGGGAAGGAAGGGAAGCTTGGAAACAGAGAAGAGGCACAATGCCTAAGCTGGAAGTAATGAAACAGATGAGATGCAGGCAAGTTATAAGTTGACTTTACATCTGAAAATGTTGAAAAAATACCATCTTTGTAGAGATCCCTGAAATGCTTAAGGCTGCGACTCTGCCAAATCGTAAAAGTGGTATCAATAAGTGATGAAGGAAACAGATGATTTTGGGTTACAGATGTAAGAGCTGATGGTGACTAAATAGTAAATGGCATTCACTTATATAGCACTTTTATTCTCATCACTAGATGACCAAAGCGCTTTACGGATCCTGCTATCTACCCATTCACACACACATTCACACACTGATGGCGACAAAAATTTAAAATGGCGTCAAAATTGAGCCCAAATCTTAAGGGTGGAGCGCACCACGGGGTTACATGTAAAGTTGGATGGATTCAAAGGTAGGGAGGATGAGAGTAGAACCAATAGGGAAGAAGAAGAAGAAAGTGATTGAGCCTCTAGCCTACACCATAATAACCCCAGACAGTGAAACCAATGGATCAGTTTGTGAATGTGCGCTGACCAATATTATTTTTAATTTTAATTTTAATTTTTTAAGTATTTTTTAGCTGATTTAGGACAATTTTGATGTGCTGAATCCAAAAATCACATTGGTTTTGCTCAATCAGGTCAACTTTTTCAACTATGGCCACATGTTTTTTTATGTTTTTGTTTACATGTACGGGTATTTTCGCTTTATATGATGCAAAATTCTTTATTTCTTGAAATTCTCTAAATTTTGAACAATGATGATGTACAGTAGCATTCAATTTACATGTACTTACCTTTATCAATGTCTACTATTCAATTTACAGTACAACTGTACAACTGCTGTACAACTGCTTACAACTTAGCATAAAAACCTGACCTGATCGAGAGAAACGGATGTCATTTTTGGATTCAGCGGTGCAAAATTGTCTTAATTCAGTGGAAAAAACACAGACACCTTACAAAAAAAAAAATATTTTTGTTATGTTGTGTTGTGGAGAGTGTAACTAACTAACTAACTAACTAACTAACCTGCACTTATATAGCGCTTTTCTAGTCACAAAGACCACTCAAAGTGCTTTCATTAATACTAATATTAATTAATATTAATTAATATTAATTAATACTAATATTAATTAGTATTAATTAATTAATACTAATACTAATATTAATACTGATTTGCCGCTGGTTACATTTTCCAGCCTGGACTGCTCAAGCCTACTGAGGAGAATGGAGCAGCTACGTGCAGAGGTTTGTGCCATGAAACAAACCATGCTGTTACAGACTAGCTCCAGTGAAGATCTACGCACGATAACCTCGGATATTGCCCGTCGTGTAAGTGGCCTGGAGCAGTCTGCCGCATGAGCCGTGGATAAGGAAGCGCCCGCCCTGGGAGGGCCTGCCAGCCCCGCTAATGTCGAAGCGGAGGAGGGGGCCTGCCTGACGATCGACTCAAGACCTGGAGACACACGGAAATCTCACTTGACCGCTGGAGAGAAGGCTCTGGATGTGAATTCGGAGCCGGTGGATCAGCCTATAACCGGAGAAAATTCTGGAACAGTAGCCTCTGAACCAGGATCTCAAACATGGAGTCAAGTTGTGAAAAAGGGACGAAGGCGATCTGAGCGCGCTGCGGTTAAACCCAAGCCATCCCCTGCTTCAAACAGCCGCAGGAATAAAGGCAGCAACGCGGCCCCTGTTGTGGGTATGGGCTCTGGTAATATTAAAACAGTTCGGACTAAGACGGTGAGTGTGTTTGCTACCCGTTTTCATCGTGATTTGGAAGCTGACACTTTATCTGCATATCTTAAAGATAAGCTTGGACGAGAAGTTTTATGTCAGAAAATCATCACTGGGAACGGCAGGGTTAGCTTGTTTAAAGTAACGGCGGAATGCTCTGAGGTGGGGGACATGTACCAGCCAGAGCTCTGGCCAGAGGGCGCATTGGTGCGGCGATATTATGAGCCCCGGGGGGCTGGGAGGGCTGGAGCTAGTGGAGCGGCTGCTGTGGAGAATATGCGGACACCCACGCATGATGGCGATCTTTCTTAACTCTTCCTCCTTTTTTGATGGGTATTAAGGTCATGTCTTACAACTGTCGTGGCCTTAAATTGGGGCAAAATGCTGGGGAGAAAGCTCGCCGGTTAGTTATTGACAATCTGTTGAACAATTGTGATATTTTGTGCCTTCAGGAGACGTTTCTTTCAAAACAAGACTTGGAACGTTTGAACTGTCTTAACCCTGATTTCCATGGTGCTGGGGAGTCTACAACTGACCTCAGCAAGGGAATTATCAGGGGGAGGATACCTGGAGGTGTGGCTATTCTCTGGAGAAAGAAGCTGGACTCCTTGATAAAAGTGGTCCGACTTGGTGTAGATTGGTGTATTGGTGTGCAGTTTAATTGTAATGATAAGGAATTCCTTATTATCAATGTATATACGCCATTTGAATGTCAACAGAATGAGGATGAATATTTAAATAAGCTTGCCTTTATCAATTCTTATATGCAAGACTATAATAATACCTGTATTTTTATTATGGGGGACTTGAATGCAGACATATCTGACACTGACTCCTTATTTGCAAAACATATGTATCATTTTTGCTATGAGAACAACTTAATCTTGTCAAGTAAGGTACTAATGCCTCCTGATAGTTATACCTATATAAGTGAGGCTTGGCACACTACGTCCTGGCTCGATCATTGCATCAGCACGGGTGATGCACATGCTTCTTTGGGTGGCATGAGTATTTATTATGGGTTAGCAATGTCTGATCATATACCGTTTGAGATGATAATTAATGTTGACTGTCTACCTGCACTTTATCAAAATGTCAGTCAGGATGAGGTGGGAAAATTAGACTGGGACACTCTTTCTGAGGAAGAAATTGTAGAATATTGTGGTCGTACAGATAAATCCTTGAGTAAAATATGTCTTCCTAGAGATGCTGTAATGTGCAGCGATGTGAACTGCAGCATTATTGAACATAAGAAGGACCTTTGTAGTCTGTACAATGCTATAGTTAACTCCCTGTATAAGGACAGCAAGCCTTACTATAAGAAAATACGTAAAACACATAAGGTTAGACCTGGCTGGAATGAGGCCGTAGCTGTGCCTTATTCTGAAGCTCGGGAAGCATATAAAGCATGGGTGGTGGCTGGGAGACCCAGACAAGGGCCAGAATTTGAGATGAAGAAATGTACAAATGCTAAGTTTAAGTATGCTATTCGTCATATCTCTAAAAATGAGCAGCTTATGAGAAGTAATTCCCTGGCCAAGAAATTGTTAGATAAGAATGTCACAGAATTTTGGAAGGAGCTTAGACGGATTAGTAACAGTAAAACGCCTTTGCCCTGTACTTTGGAAGGCATTTCAGGTACAGAAAATATTGTGGATCTTTGGCGGCAACACTTTTACTCATTATTTAATTCAACTAAGGATGAAACTTATAAGGTAGGGAAAGTAGAAAGGGACGATTCGCTCCTGATTGACACTCATGCAGTGATCAAAGCCATTAGAGAGCTATCAGATAACAAAGCGAGTGGTTTAGACTGTATTTCTGCTGAGCATCTTAAATACGCTAGCTCAAGAATTGCTCCTCTTCTTGCAATCTGTTTCACCAGCTTCATGATTCATGGGATGTTACCAGAATCATTATTGTCTGTTGTGTTGGTACCAGTCATTAAAGATAAAGCTGGCAAGCTGTGTAGCCTGGATAATTACAGACCCATAGCTTTAGCCAATATAATATCTAAAGTACTGGAAAAAATCATGTTTGAAAAATTAAATGTATTCATCAAATCTACTGATCATCAATTTAGATTCAAACCCCATCATGGAACAGATCTGTGCATATATGCCTTAAAAGAAATTATAAATAAGTACAGAAATCAAAATTCTTCAGTTTTTCTGTGCTTTATTGACGCCTCCAAGGCGTTTGATCGTGTTAATCACAGGATACTGTTTAGGAAAATGATTGACAGGGGGGTGCCCAAGTACTTAGTACGTATCCTGATTTACTGGTACGCACATCAGAAGATGCTGGTGAAATGGGGGAAGAGTCATTCATCCCCATTTGGTGTGAGCAGTGGTGTCAGACAGGGCAGTATACTGTCCCCTATTCTATTTAATCTTTACATGGATGAGTTGTCAAAGCAACTGAATGCCTGTAAAACTGGGTGTTTAATAGGGAATAAGTTAGTGAATCATTTTATGTATGCTGATGATCTAGTTATTCTCAGTCCAAGTAGTGCTGGTCTTCGGGAGTTATTAAGAGTGTGTAGTGCTTATGGAGAGGAAAATGACATAAAATATAATACAAATAAGAGTTGTGTGCTGATCTGCCGCACTAAAGAAGATTTGCTAATGAAATTCCCTGTCTTTGAATTGGCAGGCAGGGAATTAATTGTCAGGGATAAAATTAAATATCTGGGACATGGACTTCCGGTTATGGCTGCCACGTAGGACGGACGTGTCTCGCTCTGCTCTGCTCCTGGAAAAAAAAAAAATCGGCAAATAACTCTCTCATTTGGGACAGAACGTATCCCAGCATTTGGGCGAGGATATGTCGGCGAAGCCTAAGGCTGGAAAACCAGGAAAAGGAAAAAGCGAACCGCCGAAACAGTCCAAATTAACGGACTTTCAGGTCTGTGACGCAGTAAACAAAACTCCATATATGGCGGAGGAGGCTGGCAACGGTGCGATGTCTGCGCGGGGAGGCGCAGATGCGCTGATGGCTGCCATGAGTTCAATGAGAGCGGACTTTTCCTCTAGATTTGATGGGATTATGACAGCGTTGGAAGGAATAAGAAAGGAATTGGGTGACTGTGTAGAACGAACGGCGCAGATGGAGCTCCGTCTCGCTAGTGCTGAAGATGACGTCACCCGTCTTCAATTAAAGGTGCGCACTTTGGAAAAAAAAAATAAATCTCTGGAAGATAATATTTTGGATTTGGAATCTCGGTCGAGACAGAATAATTTGAGGCTGGTGGGTCTTCCAGAGGAATCAGAAGGTCGGGACGTATGTTCCTTTCTGGAAAAGTGGATTCCGGAGGTGCTGGGCAGCGAGGAGTTGCAATCAGCAGTGGTTCTGGAAAAAGCACATCGTATTGGCCCACGGAGAGATAAGGGACCGCCGAGGACCTTAATTATGAAGTTTCTTAGCAACAGAGACAGGATGAAGATCTTCAACGCTGCACGAGCTAAGAAAGGAGAGATTAAACACCAGGACCAGCAGGTGCGGTTCTACCCAGATTTGGCCACAGGAATCCAGCAATTGAGGAAGCAGTTTGATCCCATACGTAAGGAGCTGCGCAACCTTGGGATTCGTCATGGTGTAATCTATCCTGCGAGACTGCTGACCACGTATGAGGGCAGAACCCACATCTTCAAGACCCCAGAGGAGGCGCAGGAGTTCATCAAGAAGATCAAAGAAGAAGAAGAGACTGGTGGGAGCTAAGCATGAACAAAATATAAGGTAGAATAATTAAGCATTTGCACAGGCATCTGACTGACTTGAAGTAAATAGTAAGTTTACAAAATATAGATTGTATTATATATTAAAAAAACAAAACAAAAACAAAACAAACAAAAAAAAACTATGATGTACAAAGTTGTTAAAAATTTTGGAGTTAAGTTGGAAAACTACAGAGGAGAGTTAATGTTACGTCATTAAAAGCAGTAGAGTTAGGGTGATTGGGAGGATGAAGAAGGAGTGGCTTAGGCTGTTCCCCGTGGGTGTGGAACGGTCGATGGCTATATCAGGAGACAGAATTTTTCTTTTGATTTTGGGGGGTTTGCCACAAGTGTGGGAAGGGGAAATTTGTTTGTGTGTAGTTTGTAGGATGAATGTTCAACCACTCATGTTTTTGCTTCTCTGTATGAGCATGTTTACACTGCAAGGTAATCCCAAACTCTGTATTGATCATGGACCAAAGTGTTAATCTTAATTTAACTTCATGGAATTGCAGAGGTCTACAAAATTTAAAAAAACTTAAACAAGTTATGAATAAAATAAAGGACATGGGTTCAAGAATTGTGTTTTTACAAGAAACTCATCTGATAGAGGAGGATGTTAAAAGAATTAGGAGTAGATGGCAGGGAAGTGTATTCACCTCTTCATTTTCATCCCGGGCCAGGGGAGTTATGACTCTCATACATAAATCAGTTCCTTTTCAAGTGAAAAATGTAATTGGAGACAAATTTGGAAGATATGTAATCATTCAAGGTTCTTTGCTATTAGAAAATATAAATCTTGTGAACTTATATGGTCCCAATATAGATGATCAGAAGTTCTTTGCTAATTTATTTCTCATCTTATCATCACTTACAGGGCAACATATAATAGCAGGGGATTTTAATTGTACATTGAATCCAGGTGTGGATAGATCAACAGGACTGGATTGTACGCACATTGGATGTAGGATGACTATTAATCATTTTATGAAAGAATTGAGATTGTTAGATATATGGAGAGAAATGAAACCACAAGTTAAAGCCTATTCTTGTTATTCCAGTACCTACAAGACATTCTCACGTATTGATTATTTTTTGATTTCCACAGAATTAAGGTCCAAGATTCAAAACTGCTTTTATGATAACATCGTGATCTCTGATCATGCACCCTGTTGTCTAATATATGTAGATAAAAAATTGACAAAGGAATCAGGTAGATGGCAATTTCAGCATAAATGGCTTCAGGATGAGGAATTTGTCAAGTATATAGAAAAACAGATAGACGAGTTCTTTGACATCAATACTACACAAACATCAGCATGTGTAAAGTGGGAGGCTTTCAAAGCTTTTATTAGGGGACATATTATTAGTTATACAGGATCAAAATCTAAGAAGACTCGAGAGGAGAGAGCTAAATTGGAACATAAAATAAAAAGTCTTCAGGAAAAAGTGTATGCAGGAAGTGACCCAAGGTTGGAGAATGAATTACTGATTTTGAGAGCTGAATACGACAAAAAATCAGCGAATAGAGCTGCCTCGAGTCTTCTAAGATTGAAACAATCTTTTTATGAACAAGGTGAAAAATCAGGAAAATTATTAGCATGGCAGATTAAACAATTGGAAATTAAAACACCAATTACCAGTATTATAAGTAACGGACAGGTAGTTATAGATCCTTTAGAAATTAATAGAGCCTTTAGAGATTACTATGAAAAATTATATGATACCAAAAATGAACCTGATTTAACAAAACTAAATGGGTTTTTGAACGAACTATCTATACCGTGTATACCAAATGAAAACAGGGAGATATTGGAGTCTAAAATTAGTCAAGAAGAAGTTGGGCTAGCCATTGATAATATGAAATCAGGAAAAAGTGCAGGACCAGATGGTCTTCCAGTTGACCTTTATAAAAAATTTAAGAATAAATTAATAAAACCTTTTTTGGAAATGGTTTTAGAAACATTTCAAAATAATAATTTACCATCATACATAAATAATGCCTTAATTATACTGCTGCCAAAACCAGGTAAGCCCTCTAATAAATGTGAAAATATGAGACCAATAAGCCTATTAAACGCCGACCTTAAGATAATCTGTAAAATTTTAGCAAGACGAATACAAGAAATTTTACCAAATATTATTAATCGAGATCAGAATGGCTTTATAAAGGGTAGACAAGGCTTCCATAATGTAAGAAGACTATTTAATATTATTTATTTTAATAAAGAAGCACCGGATACAGCTCTCCTATCATTGGACGCCGAAAAGGCCTTTGATAGAGTTGAATGGCCCTTTCTTTTTGAAGTCCTACAAAGGTTTGGACTTGGAAATAATTTCATAAAATGGGTTCAAATAATATACAATAATGCTACAGCAGAAATCCTAACAAATAACAATATTTCAAAACCAATAAAAATCAATAGAGGATGTCGACAAGGCTGTCCACTTTCACCTTTACTGTTTACTATGGCAATTGAACCTTTAGCGATAGCGATACGTTTACATTCACAAATATATGGAATTAAAGTTGGGCCAACAGAACATAAAATCTCCCTGTACACCGATGATATAATTTTGTTTATGTCGAATCTAAAAAAATCAATTCCAACCTTGTTGAATTTAATAAAGAATTTTGGGGAAATATCAGGATATAAAATAAATAAAACTAAATCTTCAATATTAATGCTAAATGAGACCCAGAGAAATTACCCAGCCCCTGAGGCAAATCAATTCAATGTTGTAAATCAGTTTAAATATTTAGGAATCCAAATTATGCCTAAGCTAGAATCAGTCGCCAGCGTCAACTATGAAGCCTTAATGTCAGATATCAATGAGTTAACTCAGAGATGGATGTCACTACCAATGTCGATGATCGGGAGAATCAATATACTTAAAAGTAATATTTTACCTAAAATACTTTATTTATTTCAATACATTCCCTTATCACCACCTTTAGATCTATTCTCAAGAATAAAAAAAAAGTTAGTGGAATTTATATGGAACAACAGGAGGGCTAGATTACGTCTGTCTTTATTATATTTACCATTTGATCGTGGAGGTCTGAAATGTCCAAATTTTATGTTGTATTATTGGTCGGCACAACTGAGGTCTATGACATATTATTTTTCATCAAATGATCTCCCTCACTGGACTGAAATGGAATCATACAATTTACCTTTACCTCTTCCCATATTCATATACTCAGATTCGGCAAAAAAATTACAAAAACAAGTTAAAAATCCATTTGTAAAGCATATGATCAAAATATGGTGTGAAGCTAAAAACTATTTAAAAGAACCACAGTTATTGTCACAATTTAGTCCAATATGGGGTAATCAATATTTTAAACCAGGGAGAGCGGACGCTGTATTTAAAGTATGGAATTTAAAAGGGATACAAAAGATTCAGGATTTATATTTGCCATGTGCAGACAACATAATGTCTTTTGAAGAGCTGAGGATCAAATTTAATCTCAATAGAACACATTTTTTTAAATATCTTCAACTTAGAAACTTTATTCGATCAAATCAAAATAAAGCTCTCACTCGACCTATTTATTCATCCTTGGAAAAAATGATGATGAAAGATAGTAAAAGAAAGGGTATTATTTCAGAGTTTTATAACTCATTGACACTATCTTCAAGTGAAAATTCACTGAAAAGATTAAACTACTGGAAAGAAGATCTGCAAATTGAAATTTCGGAGGAACAATGGGAATTGGCTTGTACAGAAGCTCAAACCAAATCAATAAATGCACGCCTTAAATTGATACATTTCAAATGGTTAATGCGGATGTATGTTACACCGGAGGAGTTAAATAGATATAACAAAAATATACCAGATACATGCACAAAATGCATGGAAAGTAAAGGAACCCTATTTCATTGTTTATGGGAATGTAGATTAATAAGAATGTTTTGGGAAGAGGTGAGGGTAACAATTGAAAAAATAATCTCAAAACAAATCATACTGAATCCTAAACTGTTTTTGTTGGGTCTGTACCCAGAAAAGCATAATTTTAATAAAAGTGAAAGAACATTCATAGACCTCAGTTTGCTTAATGCCAAAAAATGTATTGCACTATTATGGAAAAAGACTCATAGACCAGATGTGACTCAGTGGTTAAGACAGATGTTAACAAACCTTCCATTAGAAAGAATAACATATATACTGAAATCAAAGGAAATTGTGTTTGAGAATATATGGAGACCTTTTATTGATTATGTAAAAAATTTAAACATAACTCTTGAAGAAGAAGGTGAATGATGTGTGTGGACCTTGTAAATTCCAAACTGGTGAACATAATATGTATACTTATGTATTGGATTGTCTAGACTAAACAGAGGAGCATTGTTGAAGACTTGATTTTGTTGGTGGTTGTTGGTGTTTTTAGTGCATTTTTTTTTTTTTTTGTAGTACTTTAGCGTTAGTGTTTGATTGTTTGTATCATGTTTGTTAAAAAAAAAAAAAGGTTCAATAAAGATATTGTGGAAAAAAAAAATATCTGGGACATGTTATTAATGATAGAATGACTGATGATGATGATATTTTCAGACAACGCTGCAAAATCTACGTGCAAGCAAATATTCTTGCACGCAGATTTGGTTTTTGTTCAGATGAGGTGAAACTGGTTCTTTTTAAAACCTATTGTACACCTTTATACACTGCTCATTTATGGATAAATTATAGGAAACTAAGTATGCAGAAATTACAGGTTGCCTACAATGATGCCTTAAGAATTTTACTTAAAAAGCCTCGATGGTGCAGTGCCTCTGAGTTATTTGTCTCATCACGTGTAAATACTCTGCATGCAGTAATAAGGAATTTTATGTATAAATTCATCTGTCGGCTTGATGTATCTAGAAATGAAATCATTCAAGTCATGTCTAGCATTAAGCTCAGTTCTATTCGCTGTCAGTCACAGTTTAGAAGGCACTGGTACAGTAGTCTTTTTAAGTCTTTTTAAAGTCTGTACTGTCTTTGTACTTCTTTAAGCAGTTATGTCTTAGTGTTTCTTGTAACTTTTTGATTGTTTCAACTGTCTTGTTTTTTTACTTTACTTGTTTATTTTTCTCTTGATGGACCTTGAGTCTGGAATAAAGTCTTTGATTTGATTTGACTAACCCTCTATTCTAAGGGCCTATAGGAAACAGATATCTAGGGACAATTTAGAACAGCCAATTAACCTAACATGCATGTTTTTGGCATGTGGGAGGAAACCGGAGAAATAACGGAGGAAGATTTATGCAGCAGACGACTTTATTCACTCTCACATCAGTCATACACAGAAAAAGCATGTCTCAATACACCAGGGGTTCTCCTTTTATATCAACCGCCCATCTCCCATCTGCATGACATCTCGCATCACAATACATTCATCCCTTCTCCCCCAACTCCTTCTTCCTGCTACCTCACCATAATCTCCATACCTATTGTCCTTCTCTGTTTACCCTCTGCATCCAGTCTGAGATGATTAACCCAGCCTCTACACCGTAATAAAACAAAAAATTAGGTAATGCAAGACCACCGTCGAGTTTAAGTTTTTGCAAGAGTGAATACTTAACTCTAGGAGTTTTACCGCCCCACAAAAAGTTTGTAACAATTTGGTCAAGGGATTTGAAAAACGTTTTAGGTAAAAACAAAGGAATATACAAACTAACCTACACTTATATAGCGCTTTTCTAGTCACAAAGACCACTCAAAGTGCTTTCACTAGTACTAACCCTCTATTCTAAGGGCCTATAGGAAGGAAACAGATAGGGACAATTTAGAACAGCCAATTAACCTAACATGCATGTCTTTGGATTGTGGGGGGAAACCGGAGCCCCCGGAGTAAACCCACGCAGCACAGGGAGAACATGCAAACTCCACACAGAAAGGTTCCAACCCCTGCCAGCCTGGGGATTCGAACCAGGAACCTTCTAGCTCTAAGGCAACAGTGCTAACCACTGCACCACCGTGCTGCCCAATAAAAGCAAAAATAAAAATTTAGGCAACAAGGTAATTTTCACTGCATTAATTCCACCTATCAAAGACAGTAGTAGAGAATTCCACCTCTGCAAGTCTGCCTTGACCTGATTCATCAGTGGAGAAAAATTAGCAGCAAAAAGAGAGGTTGGAGTGTGGGTCACGTTGATCCCCAGATACCTAAACCCTGACAAGCTAAGTTTAAAAGGTATGCCAGATTGTTTAAGTAACAGAACAGAGAAATTTATGGGATAGTATTCAGTCTTCCACAGATTGACTTTATAGCCGGAGAAAGAACCAAACTGCTTTAAGAGGGATAATATTGGTGTAATACTGGTCAATGGATCTGATGCATACAGGAGTAGGTCATCTGCATAAAGGGACAATTTCAGTTCAATACCGGATCGAGAGACACCATGAAAAATTGGAAGAGATTTCAGAGCAATTGACAGCGGTTCAACGGCTAAGGCAAAAAGCAAAGGAGAAAGAGGACACCCTTGTCTAGTGCCCTGCGATAATGTAAAATAAGTGGAGTGAGTGTCATTAGTATGAATGTTAGCCTGGGGGGAAGTGTAAAGAAGTCTAATCCTTGATATGAATGTCGCCAAATCCAAATTTATGGAGTGTAGTAAAAAGATAATCCCACTCAACTCGATCAAATGCTATTTCGGTATTGATTGAGATAACCTCAGGGACCAAAGAGGAATTTCTGGAAAAAATCACATTCAAAAGTGTGCAAACATTACAAAAGAGCTGGCGGCCTTTGATAAACCCATTTTATTCTTCTGTTATGATGTTAGGAAGACTCTTTTCAAGATAAATTGCTAACACTTTAGCTAAAATTTTGGCATCAACATTCAGCAGGGACAAAGGTCTGTCGACCTCCGTCGGTCTATGATGACCACGGAAGAGAATCTTAGATGTCTACTCTGCTGGAACAGCACCGCCTGTGACTGAACAGGCCGATGCGCGAATGGCAGTCCCTTTCACGCAGGTCGCACTTGTGGATGGTCTCCGTGCTGCTGGGTCTGTGGCGGTTCTTCCTGTGGATCCTTTTTTCATCTGCTGCAGCAGTCAGTTTCTTTTCATTCGCCTTGAGCTGTCTGGTCAGAGTGCCTCTCCATTTGGAGCGGTCCGTTGCGAGGTCCTCCCGGCGCTCTGTGTTGATCTCCAGGGCCTTCATATCTCTCTTGCAGATGTCTCTGAAGCGCAGCTGTGGGCGACCAGCGTCTCTCCTGCCAGTTGCTAGTTCTCTGTAGAGGACGTCTTTGGGGATTCTGCCATCCTCCATACGGTGAACATGGCCTAGCCAGCGGAGCCTGCGCTGCCTGAGTAGAGTGAACATGGAGGGAAGGCTGGCGCAGGACAAGACTTCTGTGTTGGGCACTTTGTCCTGCCAGGATATGTCCAGGATGCGGCGACTGCAGCGCAAGTGGAAGGAATTCAGTCTCTTTTCCTGCTGGGCATATGTTGTCCATGTCTCACTCCCATAGAGCAGTGTGCTGATGATTCAGGTGTTGTACACTGCCATCTTCGTCTTGACAGAGAGTTTGGGATTCTCCCACACTCGTGTGGTGAGGCGAGCGAGTGTGGAGGCTGATTTTCCAATCCTCTTGTCGATCTCTGTATCAAGGGAGAGGTTGCTGCTGATCGTGGACCCCAGATACATGAACTGATTCATGACCTCCAGCTCGTAGTCGTCGATGGTGATGGTTGGTGGTGCTTCCGTGCCTTGCGCCAAGACGTTAGTCTTCTTCAGGCTGATGGTAAGCCCAAAGTCCATGCATGCCTGGGAGAAGTGGACATCAGGGTCTGAAGCTCCTGCTGTGTGTGGGTCACGACTGCAGCATCGTCTGCGAACAGCATATCTCTGATTAGAGCATCACGTACTTTGGTTCTGGCTTTCAGGTGGGCAAGGTTGAAAAGCCTGCCGTCAGATCTTGTATGCAGGTAGATTCCTTCTGTTGCTGTGCTGAAGGCATGCCTCAGGAGCATAGTAAAGAAAATCCCAAAGAGGGTTGGCACAAGTACACAGCCCTGTTTCACTCCGCTGTGTATATTGAATGGCTCTGAGATGTTGCCGTCGTACTGCACCATCCCCTGCATGTTGGTGTGAAACGATTCGATGAGACTTTGCAACTTTGGTGGGCATCCTATCTTTGGCAGGATTTTGAAAAGGCCCTCTCTGCTGACCAGATCAAACGCTTTGGTGAGGTCGATGAAGGCGATGTACAGAGGCATGCTCTGTTCTCTGCACTTCTCCTGGAGTTGGTGGATGGAGAATATCATGTCCACCGTCGATCGCCCAGCGCGGAAGCCGCACTGAGACTCGGGGTAGACACGTTCGGCAAGCTTCTGTAGACAAACGAGGACAACTCGTGCGTAGACTTTGCCAACAATGCTGAGGAGGAACATGCCCCTGTAGTTGTTGCAATCGCTTCTCTCCCCTTTATTTTTGTAGAGGGTGATGATCTTGGCATCCCTCATGTCCTGTGGTACAGCACCTTCCTTCCAGCACTGGCAGAGGATGTCATGCAATGGCAGCAGTAGGGCGGTCTTGCAGTGCTTGATCAAGTCAGGGGGTATGCCGTCGTTGCCAGGTGCCTTGCCAGCGGCCAAGCTATCAATGGCCTTTCTGAGTTTGTCGATGGTTGGCTCGGCATCAAGTTCATCCATGGATGGCAGGCAGTCGATGGCATCAAGGGCTGATGGTGTCACGGTGTTCTGTCTGGAGTAGAGGTTGGAGTAGTGCTCCACTCATCTCTCCATCTGCTTGTTCTTTTCTGTGATCATCTCCCCAGTGGAGGATTTGAGGGGGGCCGTCTTGCTCTGAGCCGGACCAAGTGCTTTCTTGATGCCGTCGTTCATACCACGGATGTTCCCTGTTATGGCAGCAGTTTGAATGTCTTGGCTGAGCTGAGTCCAGTACTCATTGGTGCAGCGCCGAGCAGTCTGCTGAACTTTGCTTCTCACAGCCCTGAGGATCTGGAGATTCTTCTTGTTTGGGTACTTATTGTACTCAGCAAGTGCTGAGCGCTTGGCTTCAATAACGGGGTCATCACGGTCGACTTGACATCAAACCAATCCTGTGACTTCGAGGTCTTCCTCCCAAAGATAGCCAAGGCTGAGCGGTGGATGATGTTTCCCAGCTCTTCCCACTTCTGCTTTGCGGACTCTCCTTCTTGTGGTTCACCAAGTTCCTTCATAAAGGTGGAGGTAAACTGCTCGACAAGTTCTGGTTGGGCCATCTTGCTGGTGTCAATCCGTGCCTTTCCAGGCTGTCTGGCGCGGTGGAATTTCTTCAGCTGCAGCTTGACCTTGCAACACGGAAATGGTCTGTGTCGCAATCTGCACTCTGGAATGAGCGGGTGATTAGCACGTTCTTCAGTGAGGTGCGCCTGGTCAGGATCAAGTCCAGCTGCTGCCAGTGCTTTGAGCGCAGATGTCACCAGGAAACCTTGTGTTGGGGCTTGGTCTTGAAGAACAAGTTTGTGATGCACAGATCATGATGTGTGCAGAACTCGAGCAGCCGCTGTCCGTTGTCGTTCATTCTGCCCACACCGAATGGTCCAAGACAGGTGGGCCAGGAGTCATGGTCAGCACCCACTCTGGCATTGAAGTCTCCAAGGAGAATGAGTTGTTCAGAGTTGGGGATGATCCTGACAGTTGTTGCGAGATTCTCGTAGAACTCGTCTTTTGCCTCTGGTGTGGCTGTCAGTGTTGGGGCATACACACTGAAGAGGGTGACTGGGCCTTGAGTAGTGTTAAGGCGGAGGGTGAGGAGTCATACAGAGCCATTGCTGCCCGATTCCACCATCTTCAGCAAGTTGTTCTTCACTGCGAAGCCCACTGCGTGTTCCCTGTGTTCGTCGCTGCCCTTTCCCTGCCAGTAGACCGTGTAGTCCTTCTCTCTCAGTGTGCCTGCGTCAGCCAACCGTATTTCCTGGAGAGTGGCAATATCCACTTCCAGTCTCTTCAGCTCATTATTGATGATAGCAGTCTTCCTGGTGTCGCTGATATCCTAGAGATTAACAGCGAGTCCTGTCATCATAGTGCGGACGTTCCAAGTTCCCACATTTAGAGTTGGTCTCTATTGTTGTCTTGCCTGGTGCGAAGGTTCTCAGCCTGTCGTTCGGACTTCACCTCATCCCCATGCACCCAATGAGGAAAGCAGGCTGTGGCGGGACAACACCTTATTGGCTGGGGGCTACCCAGCTTAAGGCGGGCGGTAGCTGTCCAGTGAGATCAAATGAGCCCTCCCACCGTCGGGAACAACCCCTGGTGCCACGCTCTACGCCAGTTGAGTGGTGACTTATAACTGGTAACTGTCATTCCCCATGTTTTGTCTACGCCGAAGGCGAAGCTTAAGTGTCCTCTCCAGTGATCCGTTGTTCTACCTTCCAGCGTTGGCTGTTGGTAGGATTCAAGCCTGGGCAGGAAGATATGGAAGACAAGATGTTGCCCATACAGCATGTCCCCCCTCTCCACGTCACTGATGAAGCCAAAGAAACAGCAGAGCTGCTACAGTTTGGCACCAGCGCCGTCGCAGGAGCTGCCGGAACAATGTTGAGCACAACAGAGAACTGCCTTAGGGACTCCGACTCCGAATTTTTCCTCAGGATTGACTCCCGAAGCCTTTCCCGTGACCGGGTATGCCGCAAGGCAGCGGAAGTTTGAAATCAGGGTTTACCTTCCCCTAGATGGGCTACCTTCCAAGGTTAACGGGCCACCATCTACCCGAAGCATCTGGTTTAAGGCGCCAGAAATCCGCCCTCGCCCCTTCTCCTATTAGTAAAAGCAGTTCCGCCGGGCTTAGAAACTAAACCACATGGGCAGGCTAGGAGTTGGACTTAGTTGTCAGAGGCTTTTTGAGACACACGCCATAAGGAGCATTTTATGAGCACTGGGAGCTCAACCCCAGTGCCGCTCCTGGCTATGACAACCTTGGAACCAAAGGTCTGTAAGAGATGCATAATTCAGGGTCCTTATCCCGCTTCAAAAGAAGGGTTATGGATGCCTGACTCAAGGTTGGAGGCAGTGAACCTCATTCAAAGGACTCATACATTGAAATGAGTAGAGGAGCAAGTTTATCTTATTTTTTAAAAAAGTCAACACCAAATCCATCGGGGCCAGGGGCCTTATTACTTTGCATTGCTTTAATGGCTGCTGTAATTTCTTGCAAACTAAAGGAAGCATCAAGCTCACTAGCCACATCCGAGTCAACAGTAGGTACACAGAGATTTTTGAAAAAGGAAGTCATTTCTGCTGTTTCAGGTGGAGATTCAGATTCATAAAGAGAGGAGTAAAAGGACTTAAAAACTGTATTGATAGTATTTGGGTCAGAAGTGAGTGAACCGGTAGAGTCTCTAATTCTGGGGATCAATCGAGATGTGGCTTGTCTTTTTAATTGATGAGTCAACATCCTGCTCGATTTATCACCATATTCATAATAATTGACATGGGAGCGTAGTAAAAGACATTCAGCATCTGCTGTTATCAGATCGAGCTCCGACTATAAATTCAGCCAACACTTCAACAAGGTCGGGCTTGGGTTAACTGAATTTAATTTGTCTATATCTGAAATTTTTGATGTGAGCTCTTGCACTTTTGCCTTGCAAATTTTATTAGTATATGTTGAATAAGAAATGATTTGTCCATGCAAATATGCTTTGAGTGACTCCCATAATAACGAAAAACTGAGAGTCTGATTCGTTTAGGGTTATGAAATCGTCCATTGAGGAGGATATAAAGGCATTAAATGTGTCATCAGATAACAACTGTGAATTAAACCTCCAAGGTGAAGAAAAACGAGGCTGTTCAAGAAATCTTATGTGTAAAGTTAGGGGTCGTGATCTGAAACAACAATTGGGTGGTATTTGGAAGAGGTTACCTTTGAAAGAAGAGAGCTGTCGACAAAAAAGTAATCAATGCGAGAAAATGTTTGATGTACTTGTGAAAAAAAGAAAACTCCTTAGCTTGAGGATTACAGAACCTCCAAGGATCAACAAACCCAATTTTGAACATGAAATCAGAAATTGACTTGGACATGGAGGATTAGGTCAAAGTGCGGGGGTTTGAACAGTCTAGAGAAGGATTAATAACACAATCCAGATCGCCACCCAATATCAGAAGGTAGGTGTTCAAGAATGGGAGGGTACTAAATAACCTATCAGTAAAATTTTGGGTAATCAAAATTGGGCGCATAAACATTTACCAACAATACAGGGTTGTGGTGCAGCATATCTGCAACAATTAAGTATCTTCCATTTTTGTCAGTTATTATCTTAGAGGGGGAAAATGGACTCTCTTATTGGTCAAAATTGCAACCCCTCTAGCCTTGGAATCAAAATTTGAATGAAACACATACCCTACCCAAGAGCATCTGAGTCTGAATTGGTCTCTATTACGCAAATGAGTCTCCTGAAGGAAAGCTATACCAATGTCTAAACTCTTAATATGTGAAAATATTTTTGATCGCTTAATTGGATTATTCATGCCTTTAACGTTCCAGCTTAAGAATCTAATGCTTGATCCAGTGTCACTGACCATGTTTACAGGTACACAAATAAACCAGTTATGACTGGATTTCTGGAATTATCTGATTATTCAAGTTACCATGTAAACAGAATAATCCGATAAAGGGCATGTAACTGCTATCATTAACTCAAATGGTTTACCATCCAATGATCAGTTTATTCAGTGCATGTAAACACGAGAAAACTGATTATTGCCAGCATCAGTTTATTCTCAGTAATCTGTTTATTGTGACCATGTATGTAACTGGGGTCAATGTTATGTAAATTGGTATTAACCATCAGTAGTATCACAGAGGTGACTGTCTTGCCCCTCATGACTGAGGTAAGGGGAGAAAAGGAAGAAAAAAGGGAAACAAAATAAAAAAGCTTCTACACACACAGAGACGAAACCCAAGAACCAACAACCCCCCCACTCACATAGCTGCACATATAGTGTTCCCATCCCCAAACGATAAGAACAACTGTGCAGACTCCAAAAGGAGCCATATTCATAAAGAGTTGTTTTCGACTGAGTAGCAAAGCTAACTTACAAGTGCCTGGAGAGAAAGAACTTAAGTATGAAATATATGGCACACAGTAATCGACAATCTGAAGTAAACTGAAATAATCCCACAGCTATCAACTGCTGAGAAGGCAGAGTATAAAAACAGAAAAGAGAGAAAAAATAATGTTATTTTATAGCAGAACATGGCTGCAGTAATCAAGGAGAAAAAATAATGTGGATATATTTAACCAGGAGCAACATGAATAGAAAAAAATATTGTAAGCCTCCAGTAGTTAACAGTATTGTTCATATAGGCAGTCAGTGTCTTGAAGTGAATTATGATATGGAATCATATTTGTTTAATTTACTCACTCACGAAGGAAACTAAGATGCAGTCTCTTTGGATGAGTTCTTAACGAATGCCATGGCTTCCTCTGGCAATGTAAACTCTTGCTGCTGGCCTCTGTATGTTATGCACAACTGGGCAGGATATAGCAGACCAAATCTGACTCCCTCGATCTCTTGCAGCTGGTAGCGAACATCATTCAAGACGGCGCTGGGGGTGTGGTTCAGGAAGACAGAGATGGTCATATTATGGAGTTTTATCCACTGCAGCTCTCTGGCTCTCCTGAGGATATCGACACAGTCCGTATAGTAGTGAAACTTTGCCACAATAGTGCGGGGGCGACCTCCAGGTTTTGGCTTCAGCATAAGAGAGTGGTGGGCACGATCCACAAGTGACTCCTCATCCAAACCGAAAGCCTCCCTCAGTAGTTTGGATACACCAGCCGTGGACAAGGGGGTTTGGGTCGTCCTTCGGGACACCAATAATCCTTATATTCTGACGACGAGCTCTTGACTCCAGATCTTCACATTTATTCTCCAGCCTCATGCATTCTTTAGATAGATGTTCCACTTTGTGCTGGAGAGCAACAATGTCGTCAGAGCAAGTGATGGTGCTCCATCTCAGTAACGATAACTTTAAGCCCCGCGATGTCCGACTTCATGGAGGAAATACTACCAGACAATTGTGTTTTCAGAGTGAGCAGTTTGGACTTGATAGACATTAAATTGTCACTCACTGCTGCTTGAAGCTCGGTCTTAAATATCGCTGCAACCTCATTACGAAGGTCGGAAAGAATCTCCGTTCTGAGTGCAGTGATGTCTGCAGTCAGACGTGGCATGTTGCAGGTGTTAGCAGGCAGAGCAGAATCACTGTGGGGCGTTGAGGCTGCATGCCCAACAAGCCGCAGGCTAGGCTGAGAGATGTTTCCTGCCTTATTTTGTTTTGGAGGCATTTTTGCGATAAAAAGCCAAGGGGAACAAGTCAAAAAAGCATTGGTACAAGCTTAAGCTGTAGAAGTGATGCAAATGGTGCCGTTTGAAAGAAAAAATAAATTAGCTCTGCAGGAGCTCCCTCACACGCGTCTCACTCCATGTTCACCGAGCCGGAAATCCTTAAATTGGCTAGGATTATTGCTGGTAGTGCCAAGCGAAGCTTTCTTGACCGCAGCCTCCTCCTGATACAGCCCCGTCTCCCTCTCTTCATCCTCGGGGCCACCAGCTGGCTTGACTCGCCATGACCCGGGGCTGGGGGATGCCTTCCCCTCCACCTCAGCAATCTCACCACCTCTTTTGGCTTGTCCACCAACAGCTCAGATGCAACCAAATCCGAAATCCCCACTGTCTCCCATAGAGCCAGGAGTGTGTCACAGGTATAAGAGAGCACAGGTTGCCTCCCGCTGTATTGCTGCTCCATAATCATGTCCCACGCTTCTGGTGTTTGCGTCAGCAAGCACTGTCCAATAAAGCCAAACACAGTCCATCAAAGAAAAACACAGGCAACCGGGAATTCTTCTGCTTTCATTCCATGTATCCACACCATTTTCCACATCCATGGACAACAATGAACAGACAGACAAACAAGACAGGATTGTCAGAACAGGTAAGCCTGTCGCCAGCAGAGCAGTGCCATTAGTCTTGTAATGCTTTTGTAAGTTATGAATGAAGACTCCTTATCAAATATTCACACCAGCTGTCATTAAGTCTGATTTTTTTTTATTGCCTGCAATTATACAGGTTTATTTACCCTATTTATTTAATTCAATTCAACTATATTTGTATAGTGCCTAATCACAACAAAAGTCATCTCAAGGCGTTATTTATTTATGACTCCGTCATTTTGTCAGCTTAAAAAATTGAATATAAATATTTCTTGCAGATGGAATCTGGCATTTATAGTTACTGTATAATCCAAAGTCCCTAGTAAAACTTCTTGTCATTCGTTAGTTACAACAGCAATTTTCACACCTTCAGTGGATCCGTGTGCACATGTGGTTGCTTCTGTGACATGTCATGTTCCCACAGATGTTTCTCTCCGGGTCTAAATGAAAATGGTGTCATGTGTACCAGGCCCAAGTAAGCAAGCATAATCCAAACTAAAAGCTCTTATCTCAATCCCTCAGGTCCTCTACTTGGACTTCTCTCTCTCTCTGGTGGATTCACTTGGAATTACTCATTGGCAGATCTCCATCGTACCTGGAACCCTGTCTATTCCTGCAAGTAAATCCCCAGCAAATTACTCACCTGATTCATTTAGGATCAGCCCAGGCCTGGGCCCAGGCCGTACCACCAACCTGCATTCCCTTACAAGAAAGAAGAGGCAACCTACCTTGTTGTACTCACCCTCTCTCCACTGCAACTTAAACTAAGACTGTACAATCTGCACATTCAAACCATCATTACCTGTCTAAGTACTCACCAGTTCTCCTCTCCTTATCCCCAGGATTGCCAGCACCAGAACCTTACCTACTTAAACAGTTACAATAAATATTTATCTTCCCATCCTACCTTAGTCTCGTCTCTGTATCTGCTTTTGGGTCCATTTGTACTAGCCAAACATGTCAGCAACATGCTTTGACAAAGCTAGTTGCTAAGGAAAGGCTTGCTATACTAGCACCGCTGATGATGGCGCCACTTCACCTACGCAGCCATGGCTGAATTTCATATCCAGGTATGCATCTGTACAGTATGTGATCCAGCAAGAATTAAACTAACTTGTTGCCAGATATGTCATAAATGACATGATCTCATTGTCAACAGTTAAGTCAGTTGCCTTCAGACAGCTGGTTAATAAAATAAAGGTGACAAAGAATGTGAGCCACTGCAGGGGAAAAAAAATCAACTTTTTCTTGCTACCTGGAAAATTTAAAAGTTAATTTTGACAGTTGAGGGACTGTACACAAAATGACTTATCTTTTGGAAAATATAGTGCTCTTCCAGGGGCATTAAATGAAGATATTTTGTTGAAGCTACTAGTTTTTGTTTTTTTTTTAAACAAAAGATTGACCTTAGTTTTTGGGGTCTGGAGGAATCAACCATTTTGTTTGAAACTGCAGACAAATAACAATGCACAGTGGAAAAATAACTGGTAAGGTTTCCAGTGATTTCTAATTGAACACCAAGAGGTCTTACTGGGAAGATGATGATCACCCGCAGGCGAATCATAATCCATTCCTTAACTCTCCTGTTATGTTCATTTGTCAGGTACAACAATGGTGTTCCGGGTCAGTTTGACCTGGTGCATGTTTAATTATCCAAAAGATGTCCGAAACCAAAAAAATCCCAACAAACATTGTTAATATTTCATTACTAATTCCATTACTAACTATTCTATCAATATTTAGTGAATTGGTGTTCCTTACCTCTAATAGGTAATGGTTCAATTAGGATAATTCACTCGTTTTTCATTAAAAAAAAACATGTTCAAACTTTTTTTTAATGTTTCACCACTTTATTACTTTTGAAAGACCAACATATAACACATAACATTGAAACATAACATTTAAATTTTGTTTTACATACATGCACTGTTTGTGAACCACTAATGAACAAAATAACACAATATGAACAAGGTGTGTGTGTCTGTCTGTCTTTACGTCGACACAGCACATGAGTGACATGTCATCACACTGTGCTTTGTGCAAATGAATTTTCCACATTTCGCACAGGTCATGCTTGTCTTGACATCATCAGATGGCCTGCAGACCTGGCACCTCTTCCTCTTTCTTTTCCCCTCAGCAGCAACCTAGAACCAAGAGGACCATGATTACTTTACTATGCTGTCTTTTTACTGATCCCAAGACACACACAACGCACTCTCATACACTTATATATACACACAAACACTTACTTACCTCACGCACTGGTGTACTTGGTGCAGTCCTCTCCTGGACCTCCCTCACAGTGGCTGCAGCGGCTGGGGTCCTTGGCAGGTGCTCCCTCCATTGGATGTGCGGTGTCACAAGCGCCTTCCTCAGCTCCTCGAGAAAGATGCGCCTCTTGTACAGCTTTGAATCAGAATCAGAATCAGAATCAGAATCAGGTTTATTGCCATTGTTCATGTAGTACACAAACTAGGAATTTGTCTCGGTACAATGCTGCAACATTAAACATGATAAGATAAGAGAAATAAACTATACATGTAATAAAGTGTAGGATAAGATTAAGTGATACTGGTCAACAGTTAAAATATATATTAGCCAGCAGCAGATACTGTGGAGAACTATATAGTGCAGTCGGTAATGCAGGAAGAAAACAGTGATGATTGACATGAGTCTGGTTGAGCTGCTGTACATGGTGCACGAGAGTCACTTAGTGTTCAGCAGTCTAATGGCAGAGGGGAAGAAGCTGTTCATGTGACGGGAGGTTTTAGTCTGGATGGACCGAAGTCTTCTACCAGAGGGGAGGGGGGCAAACAGTACGTGACCAGGGTGTGAGGGATCGGCTATGATCCGGCCAGCACGCCTCCGGGTCCTGGAGATGTACAGATCCTGGAGAGATGGGAGCTTGCAGCCGATCACCTTCTCAGCAGTGCGCACGACGCGCTGCAGCCTTAGTCTGTCCCTGGCAGTGGCTCCTGCGTACCACACGGTTATGGAGGTGGTGAGGATGGACTCGATGATGGCTGTGTAGAACTGCACTAACATCTTGGTGGGTAGCTTGAGCTTCCTCAGCTGCCGCAGGAAGAACATCCTCTGCTGGGCTTTTTTGATGAGTGAGCTGATGGTCAGCTCCCATTTGAGGTCCCTGGTGATGGTAGTGCCTAGGAAGCGGAAGGAATCAGCAGTGGTGATGGGAGAGCCTGAGAGGGTGAGGGGGGGCAGAGGAGTAGTGACTTTCCTGAAGTCTACAATCATCTCCACTGTCTTCAGAGCGTTCAGCTGCAGGTTGTTATTGCTGCACCAGGACGCCAGCTGGGCCACCTCTCTCCTGTAGGCGGACTCGTCGCCGTTGGAGATGAGCCCGATGAGGGTGGTGTCGTCCGCAAACTTGATCAACTTGACAGACTGGTGGCTGGAGGTGCAGGAGTTGGTGTAAAGGGAGAAGAGTAGGGGGGAAAGTACACAGCCCTGGGGTGATCCGGTGCTGATGCTAGTATAGTCTGAGACAGTCTTTCCCAGCCGCACATGCTGCCTCCGGTCCGTCAGGAAGTCGATGATCCACCTGCAGAGGGAGTCAGGCACGTTGAGCAGGGACAGCTTGTCCCGGAGCAGAGCGGGGCGGATGGTGTTGAATGCGGAGCTGAAGTCCACAAACAGGATCCTGGCGTAGGTTCCCGGGGAGTCCAGGTGCTGCAGGATGGAGTGGAGGGCCAGGTTGACTGCATCGTCTACAGACCTGTTGGCTCGGTAGGCAAACTGCAGCGGGTCCAGGAGAGGGGTGGTGATGGACTTGAGGTGGGACAGGACCAGGCGCTCAAAGGACTTCATGACTACAGAGTTGAGCGCTACAGGTCTGTAGTCATTAAGTCCAGTGATCCGTGGCTTCTTGGGGACAGGGATGATGGTGGAGGATTTGAGGCAGGATGGCACGTGGCATAACTTAAGGGAGGTGTTAAAAATGTCTGTGAATACAGGAGCCAGCTGTTTCGCACAGAGTCTCAGGGTGGAGGGAGACACGCCGTCTGGGCCGGGGGCCTTGCGCGGGTTCAGTCTGGAGAACTGTTTGAGCACATCCTGCTCACTGATGATAAGGGGAGGGGGGGAGGAGGGGGTGTGTGCCTTAAATGAAGTAGGGAATGTGGAGGCTGTGGAGCTGGAGGGAGGGGGGGAGTTGGACACAGATGACAAGGTGTCAAAACGGGCATAGTGTTGGGACAGTCTCTGACAAAGGGCTTTGTCATCCTGACCTTTAGGAGCCTGAGGCCGATAGTTGGTGATCTGCCTCAGTCCTCTCCACACGGAAGCCGAATCATTAGCAGTGAACTGCTGCTGGAGTCTCTCTGAGTACACAGATTTAGCCCTCTTCAGCTCTCTGTTAAACCGGTATTTAACCTCCCTGTAGCAGTCCCTGTCTCCACTTTTCAGCGCTGCTTCCTTCTCCTTCCTGATCTGTCTGAGCTTAGCTGTGAACCAGGGTTTGTCATTAGAGTAACTCACCCTGGTGCGTGATGGAAGAATGTTCTCTTCACAAAAGTGGATATATGAGTTCACAGTGTCCGTGTACTCATCCAGATCATGCGTGGCTCCTTTAAGCATGCCCCAGTCAGATATTTCCATGCACGTTTCCAGCTTCTCCTCAGCATCACTGGTCCGTATCTTCGTAGTGCTCACAACAGGTTTAGTGAGCTTCAATCTCTGTCTGTATGTGGGAATGAGGTGAACCATCACGTGATCAGATAATCCCAGCGCAGCTCGAGGGACAGCGCGATATGCGTCTTTCACTGTGGTGTAACAGTGATCCAGTGTGTTTAATCCTCTGGTGGGGCATTTAATAAACTGTTTGTAGCGGGGGAGATCGTGGCTCAGATTGCACTGATTAAAGTCCTGACACATTCCAGTCAGGAAAGATCTCAGTCCAAATGACAAATATGTTGTAGGCCGATACATCAATCATGTTATAAAAGATGACCAATGGCCAGCGCGCAGTCATTCGTTTGGTGCTGTAGGACCCTGTTACTTTGTCCAAGTTGTCTACCCCCCACTTTGGTGGCATTGTAATTCAGGATCATGCTTGGTTTCTGGTCCTCTCTTGTGCTTATTTCAGCATTTTTGTGCAGAGTGCTTGAGCACAACATTTTTTCCCTTTTTGGGGCAGTAAGACACTAGGGCTGTGGTGTCTGTGAAGGCAAACATGGAAGATTGAGGGGTCCTGTTCTTGATTACCAGCAGCTCAGCAGGGAGTTCAGCCCTGTTCTTTCGGATAGTTCCGACCATTGTGAGCTTTCTCTTCAGAAACTCCTGACCCAAGTTGTAGTTTGTGAAAAAATTGTCACAGGTTATGTTGTGCCCCTTGAGACCCTGTGCCATGTCGAGCAGAATCAGAATCAGGTTTATTGCCATTGTTCATGTAGTACACAAACTAGGAATTTGTCTCGGTACAATGCTGCAACATTAAACATGATAAGATAAGAGAAATAAACTATACATGTAATAAAGTGTAGGATAAGATTAAGTGATACTGGTCAACAGTTAAAATATATATTAGCCAGCAGCAGATACTGTGGAGAACTATATAGTGCAGTCGGTAATGCAGGAAGAAAACAGTGATGATTGACATGAGTCTGGTTGAGCTGCTGTACATGGTGCACGAGAGTCACTTAGTGTTCAGCAGTCTAATGGCAGAGGGGAAGAAGCTGTTCATGTGACGGGAGGTTTTAGTCTGGATGGACCGAAGTCTTCTACCAGAGGGGAGGGGGGCAAACAGTACGTGACCAGGGTGTGAGGGATCGGCTATGATCCGGCCAGCACGCCTCCGGGTCCTGGAGATGTACAGATCCTGGAGAGATGGGAGCTTGCAGCCGATCACCTTCTCAGCAGTGCGCACGACGCGCTGCAGCCTTAGTCTGTCCCTGGCAGTGGCTCCTGCGTACCACACGGTTATGGAGGTGGTGAGGATGGACTCGATGATGGCTGTGTAGAACTGCACTAACATCTTGGTGGGTAGCTTGAGCTTCCTCAGCTGCCGCAGGAAGAACATCCTCTGCTGGGCTTTTTTGATGAGTGAGCTGATGGTCAGCTCCCATTTGAGGTCCCTGGTGATGGTAGTGCCTAGGAAGCGGAAGGAATCAGCAGTGGTGATGGGAGAGCCTGAGAGGGTGAGGGGGGGCAGAGGAGTAGTGACTTTCCTGAAGTCTACAATCATCTCCACTGTCTTCAGAGCGTTCAGCTGCAGGTTGTTATTGCTGCACCAGGACGCCAGCTGGGCCACCTCTCTCCTGTAGGCGGACTCGTCGCCGTTGGAGATGAGCCCGATGAGGGTGGTGTCGTCCGCAAACTTGATCAACTTGACAGACTGGTGGCTGGAGGTGCAGGAGTTGGTGTAAAGGGAGAAGAGTAGGGGGGAAAGTACACAGCCCTGGGGTGATCCGGTGCTGATGCTAGTATAGTCTGAGACAGTCTTTCCCAGCCGCACATGCTGCCTCCGGTCCGTCAGGAAGTCGATGATCCACCTGCAGAGGGAGTCAGGCACGTTGAGCAGGGACAGCTTGTCCCGGAGCAGAGCGGGGCGGATGGTGTTGAATGCGGAGCTGAAGTCCACAAACAGGATCCTGGCGTAGGTTCCCGGGGAGTCCAGGTGCTGCAGGATGGAGTGGAGGGCCAGGTTGACTGCATCGTCTACAGACCTGTTGGCTCGGTAGGCAAACTGCAGCGGGTCCAGGAGAGGGGTGGTGATGGACTTGAGGTGGGACAGGACCAGGCGCTCAAAGGACTTCATGACTACAGAGGTGAGCGCTACAGGTCTGTAGTCATTAAGTCCAGTGATCCGTGGCTTCTTGGGGACAGGGATGATGGTGGAGGATTTGAGGCAGGATGGCACGTGGCATAACTTAAGGGAGGTGTTAAAAATGTCTGTGAATACAGGAGCCAGCTGTTTCGCACAGAGTCTCAGGGTGGAGGGAGACACGCCGTCTGGGCCGGGGGCCTTGCGCGGGTTCAGTCTGGAGAACTGTTTGAGCACATCCTGCTCACTGATGATAAGGGGAGGGGGGGAGGAGGGGGGGTGTGCCTTAAATGAAGTAGGGAATGTGGAGGCTGTGGAGCTGGAGGGAGGGGGGGAGTTGGACACAGATGACGAGGTGTCAAAACGGGCATAGTGTTGGGACAGTCTCTGACAAAGGGCTTTGTCATCCTGACCTTTAGGAGCCTGAGGCCGATAGTTGGTGATCTGCCTCAGTCCTCTCCACACGGAAGCCGAATCATTAGCAGTGAACTGCTGCTGGAGTCTCTCTGAGTACACAGATTTAGCCCTCTTCAGCTCTCTGTTAAACCGGTATTTAACCTCCCTGTAGCAGTCCCTGTCTCCACTTTTCAGCGCTGCTTCCTTCTCCTTCCTGATCTGTCTGAGCTTAGCTGTGAACCAGGGTTTGTCATTAGAGTAACTCACCCTGGTGCGTGATGGAAGAATGTTCTCTTCACAAAAGTGGATATATGAGTTCACAGTGTCCGTGTACTCATCCAGATCATGCGTGGCTCCTTTAAGCATGCCCCAGTCAGATATTTCCATGCACGTTTCCAGCTTCTCCTCAGCATCACTGGTCCGTATCTTCGTAGTGCTCACAACAGGTTTAGTGAGCTTCAATCTCTGTCTGTATGTGGGAATGAGGTGAACCATCACGTGATCAGATAATCCCAGCGCAGCTCGAGGGACAGCGCGATATGCGTCTTTCACTGTGGTGTAACAGTGATCCAGTGTGTTTAATCCTCTGGTGGGGCATTTAATAAACTGTTTGTAGCGGGGGAGATCGTGGCTCAGATTGCACTGATTAAAGTCGCCAGCCACAATAATCAGCGAGTCTGGAAAACTCCGCTCTGTGTGTTGAATGTGATCCGCGAGCACGCGCTGAGCTTCGCGCGTGTCCGCGTCGGGAGGGGCGTACACAGCGATCATTATAAAAGAAGCAAACTCCCGCGGGGAATAAAAAGGCTTGCAATTGATAACAAGAAATTCCAAGGCAGGAGAACAGTGTTTGGAAATTACCGTTACATCAGAGCACCAGCTGCAGTTGATGTAGAAGCAGACTCCGCCTCCTGTGGTCTTGCCGGAAAGCTCTGTGTCACGATCAGCACGGAAGAGCTGGAAGC
Organism: Pholidichthys leucotaenia; assembly: GCA_020510985.1. Lineage (NCBI taxonomy): Eukaryota > Metazoa > Chordata > Actinopteri > Cichliformes > Pholidichthyidae > Pholidichthys > Pholidichthys leucotaenia. The sequence continues at coordinate 60,971,017 of CM035842.1, forward strand.
CGTCGAGGCGCAGCGCGCTGTCCGGTATATTTTCCCGGAGCCAGGTCTCAGTAAAGCAGAGGACAGCTGAGGAGGCGAGGTCCTTAAAACGCATCAGCAGTCTCAGTTCATCCACCTTGTTAGAGAGAGAGTTGGTATTGGACAGAAATATGCCAGGCAGCGCCGTTCGCGAGCCTCTCCTGCGAAGTCGCACGAGAGCGCCCGCTCGTCTTCCTCTCTTCCGCCGTCTCACTTTCCGAGCCAAACAATAAACCAGATCGGCGGCAGGGGCTAGAAAAACTGGGAGGAGGTCCGTGGGGGTGAAAGTCCTGATATTTAAAAGTTCTTCACGGGTATAAGTGCAAGCAGACACACAATTGACAAACAAAAACAAACAAAGAGCGCAGCGAAGCACCATGTCGACCGCTGTGGGCGCCATCTTGGATCGAGATCGAGCACAACCCTTGTGTCCTGATTCTTCTCCGGGGCTCCTCCAACCAGCTTTCCAGTGTGAACCTGCATGTTCAATGCATAGCTGGTGTTTGCATCACATGCTGCCCAGATTTTTATTCCATATTTAGCTGGTTTGGAAGGCATATATTGCCTAAATGGGCAGCGACCTCTGAATGCCACCAGCCTTTCATCTACTGTGATATTAGGGCCTGGGTTATAGAGTAGTGGAAGTTGCTCTACCCACTTGTCCCACACTGTCCTAATAGCTGCCAGCTTGTCTCTCTCCCGTCTACCAGCCCTTGTCTCTCGATTATCAAATCGGATTACTCTGGAGAAAATGCGAAAAGTCTCCAGAGACATCGTGGCTCGAAATATCGGCCTCCCTTTCTCTGCATCCCACAGACTGGCTGTTGATTCATCCTTCGATTTATAGACCCCAGCCAGGATGAGGAGCCCCAAATACGCATCTAAATGTGTTTTGTCCAGCTCCTTCCACTTCTCCCCAAAAACACACCTCCCTTCTAGATTAGTCATTTCCAGAATGATTTTCTGTATTGAATCTGGCATGACCAGCTCAAAAGCTGACTTGATGTCAGTCACACGAGTCACTGCCATCCTAGTGGGCCCTGGCACTGTCTTTATTATGTTTTCTGCAGACAGTTTTGCCTGACGCACATTTGGGGATGAAGACCAATGTATTTCACCATTTTTTGACATAAATGGCTTGCTTGGAGGAACAGGAATAGCTATTCCCTCATCTGGTTCAAAATCAGAATCATTAGAATCAGAATTTAGCTCAAGATAGTCTTCATCTTCAGACACATCCTCCTCTATTTCACTGTCATGATCAAAGATGGCTTCCAGAGCCTCCTGGGCTGTCATCCTTTTGCTTCTGCTGCTCATTTTGTAAAGGTCTGCCTGACAGTGTAATGTTGGTAGGACTCCCGTGCAGAGAAGCTTTTATATGTTTTGCCCCTCCCCTGTTGAGTGTCCACTGAATATGGGTGGAGTTTTCCCGCGAGAACATAAATGGTTCCCGTCAAAAGTCATAACACCTGCACCTGTGTGTGTGTGTGTGTGTGTGTGTGTGTGAAATATGTTGCAATAAGGTGCAAAGAAAGAAATAGTCTGACATTTCTGACACCCTTTTACCTCCAGTTTGACTGCTGAGTCACATTGACCCAAACAGTATCTATGTGATATAAACATGCAGGGGGTGATTGCAAATATGTGAGACGAACCATTTTCATATAATATGTTGATTACACTAATTAAGGCAAGCAGAAGAAGTTTCATACTGAAAAAATACTTTTAACTATTTTTCCTAGATGTTCAAACTCTAAAACGGGTCAATTTGACCCGTAACATAACAGGAGGGTTAAATGTTGTTTTCTTGGTGCTATTTGACTTATTTTCTTATGTTGGGTTTCTTGTTTAATTTTTGGTAGCACTTCCTGTTCAGTTCTTGCTGTTTTTTTTTCTGTTTTTTTTTTTTACCAAGGATACTGCTGCACTGGATTCTTTCATTACTTGTCATTTTGACAGACAGGGTTGCAAAAATTCAGTCATAATCGATTTCCTGTCATTTTGTTTTCATATATGGTGCTAGATACTGTAGGTATAGTACACCAGCAGCTCTACATGTTTGTGCATTGGTTCCTCTTTTTGACATCATAACTGTTGGCTGTTTAAAGAAAGTTTTTGCATGTGGATGCTTTGACATTTTTATAGCTATCAAAGTGGGAGATTGTGTAGCTGCAGACAGAAAAAAGTGAACTGTCATAAAGACTTAATAAACTAAAATCAGAAACAAGACAATTCTAGATAATCACCATTTAATACTGTATGTGCTATAAAGTGTGCAGGCCGGAATTACATGTAGACGTTACAATAGCTCATCCTCAGTGTAATCTGTCAAAATGACGGAGCTTTTTAAAATTTTATGTCACTGCTTAAAAAAAAAAAAAATCTCTCAAAGACATATATAATGCTCAGTTTTTACCCCTCAGCCTCTACAAGGCTGAAGTGGTATTGTCATCACCCTGCTGGGTGGATGGATAGCGTCAGCACCTACCTTGTGAACGCAATAACTAGAAAATAAAGTGATGTAGGCTTTTCAAATCAATACCATAGTTGTATTTAAGAAAAATCTTGAGTTTGAATTTGGGTGGCCTCAGACCTTGAGGTCAAGGTAGAAATGTTCTATAATGTCAAGAACAAAGAAAGCTAGGGTCACCAAAGTTGGTACACAGGTTCACCTCAGGATTCTGATCTTGAACTATGGGTTTGGGGTCGAAGGTAAAGCTTAATGTTCCCTTTGTAATATTACTATAGACCAAGTAAAGCAAAGGTCACCAAACTTGGTACACCGGTTCACCCTGTGGTTCTGGACTGTGACTGTGATTCTGGGATTGCAAGGTCAAAAGTCAAGGTCAAAATGCCTTATAAACTATATCTGAAGAAGAAAGAAAGCTAGAGTCACCAAACTTTGTACGCAGGTTCACCTTGGGATCCTGAACTATGACTCTGGGGTTGAAAGGTCAATGTTTTTTTTTTTTTTATTTTTCATTTCAAAACATAAATATGATAACTCACAAAGGAAATTATGTTTCCGGTTTACATGTTTCTGACTGACACCATAGCACTATCTTTGAAAAGTCTGGGATGTGTTTGAGTTTTAAAAGTCATCTCTCAAAAAACCTTTTAAGTGTGATAACTTTTAAGATGAAATGTGATAACCTAAAATGATGTAAGCTTTTCGTATTGACCCAATAATCGCATCTATGACAAATCTGGGACACTTTTGATTTTGTGCGACTTCTCACAAAAATTGAGCCAGCCAGTGCCAGTAGGCTGAGGGCTACCACTGGCCACTGCTGGTGTTTTTATCCCCTGCCAGTCGAAGCTCAGAGAGGTTGAAGAGCCCTTTGGGCGAAGACCAAAGAGGGATTGTTGGGTCAGTCCATCCGTCTGTCCCACTTTTGTGAAATCAACTCTTCCTACAGTTTTGATCCGATCGTTTTGAAACTTGGTGCCATGGTTTGATATGCACTCAGGATGCGTGTATTGAGATTTGGTTCTGATCGGATGATTTTTGCGGGAATTGTAGCTCCTGACCTATGACCTCCTGTTTCACCTCACCTCATAGACAGTAACTGTCTTGTGAAATCAACTCCTCCTACACTTATTGTCTGATTGTTTTGAAACTTGGTACCATGGTTTGATATACTCTGATGATGCGCATATTGCAATTTCACTCTTGTTGGATGACTATGAGGTCAAAGGTCAGAGGTCAGATTTTTCCCTAAATCTTCTAAACACAATAACTAAAAGAAATGATGTAGGCTTTTCAAATTGATAGAGCAGTTCTAATACACATCTTGGACGACTTACACCCTCACCCAACTATGGGTTTGGGGTCAAGGGGTCAAAGGTCAAAGTTCAAAGTTAACATTGCAGTTGCACAATGGTAAATGCTACATTTACTATTACTATAAAACGAGTAAAGCTAGGGCCACCAAACCTGCTATACAGGTTCACCTTAGGACCCTGACATCTGGCTATGGTTTGGGGTCAAAAGGTCAAGGTTAACATTCCCTATGCCTCATTACTGTACAACGAGTAAAGCTAGGATCACCAAACTTGGTACAAAGGTTCACCCTGTGAACCTGAAGTGTGACTATGGCTTTGGGATCGCAAGGTCAAAGGTCAACATCAAAATGCCTTATAACAGGGGTGTCCAATCATGTGTCATGGAGGGCCAAGACCCCGCTGGCTTTACCTCCACCCAGTGTCTTTAACAGCAGATTCCACTGAATTTCTTCACACTGCTTGCTGATAAGTGAAAACACCTGCTGGATTGACTGGGTAGAATAGAAAACCTGCAGGGTCTTGGCCCCCTGGGACACATGATTGGACACCCCTGCCTTATAAAGTATATCTCAACAACAAAGAAAGCTAGGATCACCAAACTGAGTACACAGGTTTACTCTGAGACCATAACCTCTGACTACAGGTTTGGGGTCAAAAGGTCAAGGTTGGCACTCCCTATGATCTCTTACTATAGAACATGAAAAGCTCTCTAGGGTCACCATACTTGCTACACAGGTTCACGTTGGAATCCTGACCTACAAGTATGGTTTGTATGTTTTGTTGTATATTCGTGGATGATGGGTTTATCATAATTTAGTTCTGCCACAGTAATTATATTGAAAAGTTGAAAACTGCTCAGTGCTCTCCGTCAATAAGTATTGGGATCTTCAAAGAAAATGGAGGCAGGCGATACTGCACTCGCCTCAGAGTGCTCTTGTTTTTTATACTGTCAACATTAGTCTTTTCTTGATGCCTTAAATTTCCAGTGTATGCTTATCAGGAAGCTGGCAAAGTGATGGCTGTGTAAAATATCAGCGTGACATGCAGGACAAGAGAAAATATACCAAATAATGTCTGGTATTTATAGTGGCATCAAAGACTCAGAACCAAGAGGCAACATATTACGCACCTGGAGTGAGAAATTGTTTTGATTCATATCCCAGACTGGAAAGCAATCTGGTTGCACTACAAAACATTACAGCTGCAGTTGTAGCAAGCATAAGGCAGCAATTTTTATCACACTGCCGCCCCTCGTTAGGCACACCTCCTCCTACTGTAAGACCATGCTCCCACTGTTCCAATTACACTATAAGATTTGCCAGTAGCATTTTATTCACAGTACCTAGAGGGAAGTTCTTCCAAGATTCCTTCAGAGTTTTATATAATCACTGTCTAACTCCATGATCTGGAGATTGGGCCCCTTCTAGGTCTTTTCTGTTCCAGGTTTCATCTTCAGATATGTGCTCATGTCTTTCTGTGTCATGATGTCTAAGAGGTTCATACTTCAGTTGTAGTTTGAACATTTTCTTTGAATGTTTTCAATTAATTTATAATTCCTTATTTTCTATGCAAGACCAACTATGAAATATTGACACCTGATTATCTCAAATTAGATGACTGCTGCTTCAGTGGAGCAATATTTTCCTGTAAATTAACCAACCACTTTTCATAAGTAGAACCCATGTTCACTCCTCATTCCAGATCTTTTCAAAGCCAGCCCCAGCAATCGATTGAGCTCTCCGCAACAGCAGTTTTGTCGTTAATGAACCCCTGTAGGGTGAGAGAGACATTTCCCCGATATAAGAGAGAGAGAGAGATATGGGTTCGTCTGCGGAGCCTGTCTGCCTGTTGCAGCAGACGGCGGCTGTCTGACCTGCACTGTCACATGTGGTTGATGTCTTATGATGCAAGTGGGCCAATTAGGGGCATCCCACGAGAGCATTTGGCACTGCATGTTTACTGACACACACAGTGGTGTAATATCTGAGGTGATTTTGACAGACCACTTGACAGATTCAGAGGGGAATCGGTAGGTGTTAGCATGTGAGAAAATGAGATGACAGGTTTAGCAGCACGTTGGCAACAATCAAGTTTACCACTGGAGCATCAATCGTATCAAATAAAGAATTTTAGTAGACTAAATTCAGAGGTACTGGACGGAAGTTTTTGAAACTTGGGTTCTTGGGTTGCATAATAGTTGTTAAGTGAACTGCAGCCCACATAGCTTTCCAACAGTCATAGTTGAAAGTTTTCTACATCTGGAAAACAAATCAGACCCATTAACTGGTCTTTTAGCTTACCTTTCCCCATTCTGTTATGCTGGATCCAAGCTAGAAGGTGAAAAGTACCATTTTTATATAGTCTTAAGTGGCTGGGTTATGAACCCACAACCTCCCAGCTGTGGGGCGGATGCGCTTTCTGAAGGCCACCATTCCAGCATATTCACTTACCATTACTGAACTGCAGTTAATGAGTTGCTGTGGAAATCCCCCTGGCAACCTTTTAAACATTTTTAATACTTATAGATATGTGTTCATTAAAAAAATGATTTGAATTATACTGTATGGACTTTATGCGCCTGCTTGTTTCAAAGGATCTGGTGTTGATAGCTGGAATGGGCCAAATGGACTATCTGTTCAAAATAAATAAATCTTTGAAATCTGGAAAGGCTTTTCTTTCAACAAATAAAATAATAAATTTCCATTCAAATAATTAAATCTTTCAAAAAAAAAAAATTAAAAAAGGCCATTCCCCCGTCAGAAAAATGATCTAAAATCATCCCTCTTTTAACCTGCCACCCTCCATCCCCATCAAGACTGCATGGATCGTTTATACAGGACAACTTAGCATATCAGTGAGAGTATAGGAGCAAATGTACAAGAAAAATCATGAAAATTTGAGGAAAAAATTGCAAACTCTATAGAAAAAAGGGAACTTTCCAAAAGAGCACTTCTAGTGGCAAAGGGGCAGTCCTTGAGCTGCAGTTCACACCTTCCTGTGCACATCTGTGGGTGGCAACAACTGGCAATGAGTCTTACGTCGCTGTTGAGGAATTTTGGTCCACTCTTCTTTGCAGAATTGTTTTAATTCAGCCACACTGGAGGGCTTGAACTTGAGGTCATGAACTGATGACCCGACATTCTCCTTCAGGATTTTCTAGTAGAGAACAGAATTTGTGGTTCCATCAGTTACGGCAAGTCATCCAGGTCCAAAGCAGCCCCAGACCATCACACTACCACCACCTGTCAGATACAACCTCCAGCAGAATAGGAAAAATGACTCCTTCAGACAGGACGGCCTTCAGTGCAAGATGGTTTAATTAATAAGGTGCAAAATAACTTACAGCACAAGGCTGTCAAACACAAAATGAGCCAGTAGAGCTCGTACTTACAAAAGATGATGAAGGACCAGAGGGAAAACTCTGATAACGCAACATAACAAAAATAATTTTTTTGTAAGTTGTCTGTGTTTTTTCAACTGATTTAAGACAATTTTGCACCGCTGAATCCTGATGATCCTGAATCGCTGAATGAAAATGACATCCGTTTCTCTCCATCAGGTCAGGTTTTTATGTTAAGTTATAAGCAGTTGTACAGTTGTACTGTAAATTGAATAGTAGACATTGATCAAGGTAAGTACATGTAAATTGAATGTTACGTCATCATTGTTCAAAATTCAGAGAATTTCAAGAAATAAAAATGAATTTTGCATCATATAAAGCAAAAATACCCGTACATGTAAACAAAAACGTAAGAAAGCATGTGGCCATAGTTCAAAAAGTTGACCTGATTGAGCAAAACCAATGTGATTTTTGGATTCAGCACATCAAAATTGTCCTAAATCAGCTAAAAAAAAAACTTAGACAATAAATTTGGTGTTGACCAGTGTAATGATGCCACAAAGAGAAATGAAAAACATGGGGTTATATAAGGACACAGAAATTAACAAATACAGGACAGCTGGGTAACTAATTAGGATCAAATGAAAGCACACGTGAGTGGCTGGAGGAATGGGAGGATGATGGGAGAGACTAGTGTAGCATGAACAGCTGTATTCCAAATTATAAAATTATTCTTTGCTGGGGAGAAATTGTTTTATCCAAAAGTCTGGTCATAAACCCCTTCTCTTCACCCAAGATCAGAACTGTGAAGCCCTATACCATCAGCTATAAAGTGGATAAGTTAATCCCTGCTCAAGACCTGGAGTCATTCCCCCTGAAATCCATTTGCCAAAGAAATACCAAAATGACAGATATATGGCCTGATGTTCCACAGACTCGACCACTAAGATTCCTCATTGAAACTCAAAAGTCCAACATTGCCCTCCAATAGATAACACAGGAATATTTCTCTCTAAAGTTAAACTATGAATTGTGAACAATGAAATAACTCATCCTTCCCCACAGACAGCATACACTTTTGAAGATTATAGCAGGACCCTGCGATGGACAATTATGATTTGAAATGCTTTTATTGATATTATTTGATATGTATTTCTTTATTTTCAGGAAGAATGTAGACACATTGTTCCTTTAAGTAAAATATTTTAGTCACTAAAGTTTTAAAGAATTTATGCTTTAATAGGCAGCATATACACATGTAGACAAAATTGTTGGTACCCCTCTGTTAATGAAAGAAAAACCCACAATGGTCACAGAAATAACCTGAATCTGACAAAAGTGGTAATAAATAAAAATTCTATGAAAATTAACCAATGAAAATCAGACAATGCTTTTGAATTGTGGTTCAACAGAATTATTTTAAAAAACAAACTCATGAAACAGGCCTGGACAAAAATGATGGTACCCTTAACTTAATATTTTGTTGCACAACCTTTTGAGGCAATCACTGCAATCAAACGATTTCTGTAACTGTCAATGAGACTTCTGCACCTCTCAGCAGGTATTTTGGCCCACTCCTCATGAGCAAACTGCACCAGTTGTCTCAGGTTTGAAGGGTGCCTTCTCCAGATGGCATGTTTCAGCTCCTTCCACAGATGTTCAATAGGATTTAGATCAGGGCTCATAGAAGGCCACTTTAGAATAGTCCAATGTTTGGCTCTTAGCCATTCTTGGGTGTTTTTAGCTGTGTGTTTTGGGTCATTATCCTGTTGCAAGACCCATGACCTACGACTGAGACCAAGCTGTCTGACACTGGGCAGCACATTTCTCTCTAGAATACCTGGATAGTCTTGAGATTTCATTGTACCCTGCACAGATTCAAGACACCCTGTGCCAGATGCAGCAAAGCAGCCCCAGAACATAACAGAACCTCCTCCATGTTTCACAGTAGGGACAGTGTTCTTTTCTTGGTATGCTTCATTTTTGCGTCTGTGAACATAGAGCTGATGTGGCTTGCCAAAAAGTTCCAGTTTTGTCTCGTCTGTCCATAGGACATTCTCCCAGAAGCTTTGTGGCTTGTCAACATGCAGTTTGGCAAATTCCAGTCTGGCTTTTTTATGATTTGTTTTCAACAGTGGTGTCCTCCTTGGTCGTCTCCCATGAAGTCCACTTTGGCTCAAACAGCGATGGATGGTGCGATCTGACACTGATGTACCTTGACTTTGGAGTTCACCATGAATGTGTTTAGAGTTTGTTCTGGGCTCTTTTGTTACCGTTCGTATTATCCGTCTCCTCCTGCGGCCACGTCCAGGGAGGTTGGCTACCAAGCAGACCGCCTGTAAAATCTACTGGAGGAAAAAGCCCCCAGGAAGCAGCTAGCCACCAAGGCCGCTCGGAAAAGCACTCTGGCCACCGGCGGAGTGAAGAAGCCTCACCGTCACAGGCCCGTGGCTCTGAGAGAGATCCGTCGCTACCAGAAATCCACGGAGCTGCTCATCCGTAAGCTGCCCATCCAGCGCCTGGTGAGGAAGATCGCTCAGGACTTCAAGACTGACCTGCGCTTCCTGAGCTTCGCCGTCATGGCTCTGCAGGATGCCAGCGAGGCCTACCTGGTGGGTCTCTTCTTTGCTAAGAGGGTCACCATCATGCCCAAAGACTTCCAGCTGGCCCGCCGCATCCGTGGAGAGAGAGCTTAGACTTTCTGGTGCACATTCACCAACCATAATGCTCCGCACTGTGTGTTTATATATATATATATATATATATATATATATATATATATATATATATATATATATATATATATATATATATATATATATATATATATATAGTAATATGTACATATATTTACTAGCTGTTCTTGTTTTTTCTTGCCTTCTGATTGTTGCTCTGAGTGTTGCTATCCCTGTGCTGTTGCAATCCTGGAATTTCCCCATTGTGGGACTAATAAAGGCTTATCTTATCTTACAGTCCCGTGGATCTTAAATTTCTGAATAATATGTGCAACTGTAGTCACAGGAACATCAAGCTGCTTGGAGATGGTCTTATAGCCTTTATCTTTAACATGCTTGTCTATAATTTTCTTTCTAATCTCCTGAGACAACTCTCTCCTTTGCTTCCTCTGGTCCATGTTTAGTGTGGTAAACACCATGTCACCAAACAGCACAGTGACTACTTGTCACCCTTTAAATAGGCCGACTGACTGATTACAAGTTTGTAGACACCTGTGATGTTAATTAGAGGACACATCTTGGTTGAACATGTCCCTATGGTCACATTATTTTCAATCTTTTCTAGGGGTACCATCATTTTTGTCCAGGCCTGTTTCATGAGTTTGTTTTTTAAAGTAATTCTGTTGAACCACAATTCAAAAGCATTGTCTGATTTTCATTGGTTAATTTTCATATAATTTTTATTTATTACTACTTTTGTCAGATTCAAGTTATTTCTGTGACCACTGTGGGTTTTTCTTTCATTAACAGAGGGGTACCAAGAATTTTGTCCACGGCTGTATGTTTTAGGATGAATTCACTTTTCATATCAAATCTTATGCATCCTATCTCTCCCTAGGTACAATCCAAAAACTGCGAACTGACCAATCAGCTTCCAAGTCTCCATGCATCTCTTTTTTTAGTCAGTTTTATGACCTCTGTTGAACAAAATATCTCAGTGCAAATGGTCAAAAGTTTACGCTAATGGGCAGATCCAATCCTGATCTTTGAATGTAGTTTGGCAAAACTTTCCTTAGTCTCCAGTTGCAGCTGAGAGTTGGGAGTGGACTCTTGAAGAAGCAGTTTTCTGCTTTCCTTTTTTCCCCTAAGCAGGCCCGGAGCTTATGCTCTGCATAAACTTTTTTTTTCTTTAAAATGTACTTTTCCCTATTTTACTCATTTTCCTTAAATTACCGTGCTAAGAAGATTTTGTCTGATTTTTACCAAGCTTAAATCAACTTTGTTCTGACCAAAACACATTGGAAGAAACGGATTTGTGGTTTATTTTTTTATTTTTTAAGTTTGATTTCTGATTGGACTTTGAACGATAAACAAATATTATCTGGGATTTGGCAACCTGCCCAAATTCCTTTTTCTGTGCATAAAAAGACATCAGCCAGTGGAATGAGCATCCAGCTTCTACGTTTGTGATCCCCAGGAGTAGGCCGTACTGTGTTGAGGCAGATCCTGCCTGGCCGTTTCTCTCAACAGAATCCACGCACATCCATCCAGATCAAGATTGGTTCCGGACCGCCTGCTACCACCAGGGGACACAATCTGACTCTGTTGTGCTGAAGGTCTGTTGTCCAAATTAAACTTAATTCTTCAGAATATGCCTGGTATAAGTTCTATAAACCTAACATCTTCGAAATCCTTTTAGAACTTCAAATGCATTTATCTTTTCATTAATCTCTGTTCCTTTTCAGAGTAACACAAATTTTCCTTTTTTTTTTTTTATAAAATAGTTTAATCATCACTTTCTTCATAAAATTGCATCCATTTTTCTTAACCGATGCTATTTTATGGTTTCTCATTTTCCATTACATTACATTGCCAATTTAAGCTATGTTTTTCTTTGGTTCCACAAATGTTTGATAATACAGTGGTACCTCTACTTACGAATTTAATTCGTTCCGGAAGAATTCTCGTAACGTGAAAAATTCGTAAGTAGAGGCGCGTTTTACATGTAAATGCTGTAATCCGTTCCAAGCCCCCAAAATTCGGGCATAAATTTTTTATAAATCGTAAAAACGCATCAAAACATGTAACAAATACATGTTACAATTAGATTACTGCACAATAAACATAAAATGAGAGTTTAAAATGAGAGAAAGAATAATAAAAGAGAAAGAATAATAAAAATTATGTTCATTTACCCTTTAACTGCTATCGTCGTCGACGTCGTCACCTTTTGCCTTCTTTGGTTCATGTTCTGATCCAAGGACGTTTGCTTTTGTCGGCTTGTAAGTGCTTCGTTTTGTTTTAATACCGTGCTGATCGTTGATGTATTACGGCCATATTCTTTGGCGAGATCAACCAAACGCATCCCCTTTTCATACCTTTCGATTATCTCCTTTCTTTGTTTGTATGGACAAAAAAACTCTCTTCTTCTTTTCTCCTTTTCCACTTATCTCCGTCACTTTCTTGGGGCCCATAGCGAATAAATGTTAATTCTGTACTGTACACACTCGTAAAACTTTCACCTTGTTCTTAATAAAGTTTTGGAAAAAAAAAAAACTTCGTGGCCAATGGGATACCAGGAAGATGCTAGGCGATAGCCAATGGCAGAGCAGCTACAGGTATGTTTACGTTCGGTAAACTACGGAAGCTGCGAGGAGCACGTACTTTTTTGCCTTTCGTATCCTGAAATTTCGTTCGTAACTAGAGGCAATATTTTCCCGTTGAGGCGTCTCGTAACCTGAAAATTCCATATGTAGAGACGTTCGTAAGTAGAGGTACCACTGTACACTTTACGCTCAGTAATCCATCAGTCTAATGTGCTCATGATACATGTTGAATTCACTGTTTTAAAGTCGTCTGAATGTGGTCATCTATCCTGAAATTTCTTGTTAAACTATTAAAAACACTTATTATTGTTTGATTTCATGTCCATCTTCTTGATTAAAAACAAACAAGAACTCACAGGGTTTTTGAGACTGATTCATTATTGGTACAAATACAGAATTATTAATAAAACTGTCCATTCTTTTGGACTGGTGCCCCATGAGCTTATGTGTGTTGGTAATGAAAAGAAATCTTCATTCCTACTCACATGCATATTACATTAATACTTGTACCAACATATAAAACCCTACACTAGACAACAGTAACTGAACTAAGAAACTGAGGATAAGCCAACAAACTAATGATAACAGAGTTGTGTGGACAATATGTCCAGCACATAACAGCCCCCCCCCCCCAAGGGCGGATTCCAGATGCCTAAAAACAAAATAAAGAACACCCCAATCAAGCAGGAGGAGTGGGGACAAAGGCAGGGCAAAACAAGGACACAAACAACAACAGAAAAATGTTTATCAGGTGGTCAACCAGAGTCCCAAGACCACCAACAGTGGTCTACCAAAGTCCATGGGCCACCAGATAGAGAAACATGGTGCGTTGGATGGCCTACCTGAGTCCAAAGGTCACAAGACCGGGGAGCAAGGTGGGTCAGGAGGCCTACCAAAGTCCATAAGCCACCTGACAGATGAAAACATAGGAGCCTTCTGCTCTGAAGATAACACAGGGGCTTCCGGCTCCAAAGATGAAGATAACAACATGGGAGCCTTTTGCTTAGGGACCTTCAGCGCAGTGGCATTAGGCTCAGGAACCAGTAGCTGCAGAGCTCTGACCTCAGGAAGACATGGCGGAGGCCCACCGGCCTCTGGGACTGATGGTTGGGGTGCGCTGGTCATTGAGACTGCAGAAGTTGAAATGTTCTCCTCCATTCCTGACACAGCCACCTCAGACAAAGAGGAAGAAATACAGGTTGGTATCTGGTCCATAACACAATCATAAGCAGAAGAGCTTGGCGGGGAGAGCTCAGAGGCAGATGAGAACTGCAACTGGGTCTCCCCTCCAGAGCAAGACAAGACCTCTCTAAAATAGGTACAGAAGAAATAAAGGGGACTTGCCTTAACTTCTGCTTCTCTGTTGGTGAGGGTCCTGATGGCACTGCTGCTGGTGGTGCATCAGATGTGGACACAGAAAATGGAGCATTTTGTGGAGCTGGCACTGGGTGAACAGAGCGACGTGGAGCCAGAACCGGAGTTGAGGAGCGACGAGAAGCTGGCACTGGGGCCAGGAGGCCCCTTGGAGCAGGTACTGGAGCTGATGGAGCAGCGGGCATGGGCACCCACACAGCAGATGTGGGAGCCGGCACTGCAGATGGAGAATGCCGTGGAGCTGGCATTACAGCGGATGAGATGGGCAGAAGCTCAGCAGCGGGCGCCAACATCATGGAGGTTTGTAGTTGCTTCTGTTACTTCCTAATTAGCCCCAGCTGTCTCATATTAGTTTAATTATCCTGCTCCCAACATATTTGTCAGCCAGAGTTTGTGTTATTGTGGCGTCATTGTCGGTTATCGTTCTCATCGTCTGGTGATAGTTTTCATCATCTTCTGGTCTGTAAGTTTTTACAGTATGTTTTTTGTTAGACAGTCCCTGTGCTGCTTTTTGCTTGTTCATTTTTTGTGAATAAATTATCACTGGTCAACACCAAATTTATTGTCTAAGTTTTTTTTTTAGCTGATTTAGGACAATTTTGATGTGCTGAATCCAAAAATCACATTGGTTTTGCTCAATCAGGTCAACTTTTTGAATTATGGCCACATGTTGTTTTATACATTTTTGTTTACATGTACGGGTATTTTCGCTTTATATGATGCAAAATTCTTTCTCTTGAAATTTTCTGAATTTTGAACAATGATGACATAACAGTCAATTTACATGTACTTACAAGTATATGCACAGTACTAAGTAAGTACAGGTTTTTAATAATAATAATAATAATAATAATACATTTTATTTGAGGCGCCTTTCAAGACACCCAAGGACGCCGTACAATAAAAACAAAGAATAAAACATTTAAAAACACATCACAAGTACAGAAAATCACACAGAATAAGCCTTAGTAAACAAAAAAAGTCTTGAGATGGGATTTGAAGGTGGAGAGTGAATTTAAATTCCTGAGGTCCGGTGGGAGGGAGTTCCAGAGGCGGGGGGCGGTGCAGCTGAATGATCGAAGGCCCATGGTGGTCATACGTGCAGAAGGGACAATGAGATTGATGGTATTTGATGATCTAAGAGTTCTGGATGGTATATGAACGGAGAGGAGTGCAGCCAAGTATGGGGGGGCGAGGCCATGGAGGGCTTTGTAAGTGAGAAGGAGGATTTTATAGTCAATGCGGTGTTTGATGGGGAGCCAATGGAGGTGCTGCAGAACCGGGGTGATATGATGGGTGAATGGAGTTCTAGTAATGATCCGGGCGGCAGCGTTGTGAACCAGTTGAAGTTTTTTAAGCGTTTTGAGGGGGAGACCAGAAAGAAGAGAGTTACAATAATCCAGACGGGAGGTAACAAGAGAATGGACCAGGATAGTGGTGCTGGTAGGGGTGAGGGAGGGACGGAGACGGATGATGTTACGTAAATGAAAAAATGCTGACCGGGTGACATTATTAATATGAGCACCTGATTAAGAGAAACAGATGTCATTTTTGGATTCAGCGGTGCAAAATTGTCTTAAATCAGTTGAAAAACACAGACAACTTACAAAAAAAATTATTTTTGTAACCCTGTGTTATCATTGGAACAACTCCTGCCTCCGCTCTTGGGCCCCACTTTAAAACCTACATCTACCTTCCAAGCAGATATCTGACACCACCATGTTTGACTGTTAGTATTGTGGCAGGCGAAGGGGGAGGTAGGTACAGTTACACATTTTCAGTTTAGAGTTTGGCACAATTTATGTGCATCACCACCACTGAACCAGCTTACACAAAGTAAGTGCCACTGTTTAACCAACAATGTCACCTTGGGAATTTCACCCAAAGAATATATGGTTACAGTGCAAAAGCCCTTTAAAAGGAACCCCGATTATATTGGCATGTTAGCTCTATATGCTTTATTTTTATGTTAGTAACATAACTATAATATAATTTTTTTGAAAATAATTCCCAGTTTTATATATTTTTAAAAAAACTTTATTACGATGTAAATTGCCATTTTTGTTTACGTCGCAATGCATTCTGGGTAGTGACGTAGAATGGTTGCAGCCGTTTTTTTCTGTCTTATACAAGCCAAGAAGCGAAGTTACGAACTACTGCCATTTGTCAGTGAAAATGCCACATTGCGCGGCTTTTAGATGTAATTTCCAATCAAAGGGAAATAAAGAGAGCGGGGTGAGCCTCCATAGCTTTCCTAAAGAGGGAAAGTTGAGGAAAAAGCGGGGGCAGCAGCGGCTCAGGAGGTAGAGCAGGTCGTCAACCCGATGGTTGGCGGTTCGCATCACGCTCTCCCCAGATATCCTGCCGTTGTGTCCCTGGGCAAGACACTTCACCCGCATTGCCTCCAGTGCCCATAACACTGGGTATGAATGTGTAAAAATGTTTAAATGCTTGGTGGTGGCCGGAGAGGCTATAGCTATAGCGCATGCTTGATAAAGCTGACATATATATTAATCACGCTATGATAAAGCACGATATCGCTCAAAGCACACGCATGAGACATGCCTGTGATCACGCGCTATAGCGCACGCCTGATAAAGCTGACATATGTATTAATCACGCTATGATAAAGCACAATATTGCTCAAAGCGAATGAGTGTGCGCAAAGCGCACGCTCAAGCGAATCGCGGTTCGAATTTTGTTACGCATACCTGTCAGGTGATACGGTTTTGCCATATTTTAATACGGGGAAAATGCAATTTTAGCAAATACAGGCATATTCATTTCTGTATGCCAAAAAGAAAAATATACGGGAAAAAAAATTATTGAGAGTGTGGAGGAACACCTCGTGTGTGACCCCCACAGTGTACGGGGCTGGCAGAGCGCTCAGCGTGAGCAATTATCAGAACAGTGAGAGGTATGGACTGATCATTATGCAGATGCGCCTCGCATCCTCTTCTGTCCTGCACCTCCGGAACAGAGAGGAATCCCGGTGCCAGTAATCCTGTGGCTGATATATGTGACTGTAATGCAAATGTCCATGCTTTCCTGCTGTATACTGAGATGCTAATGTGCCATGCATGCATTGTCTGAGCTGGGTATATAAGTTGACTGCATATCTCTTGCTCTCTCTCTTTTTGATCACTCGCATTGTTTGTTGCTGACTTTGAGACGCAGGGCTCGCTCCAGCACGCTGCCACAGCATGCTGGAGCGATATTGTGCTTTATCATAGCGTGATTAATACATATGTCAGCTTTATCAGGCGTGCGCTATAGCGCGTGATCATAGACATGTCTCATGCGCGCGCTTTGAGCGATATCGTGCTAAATAAAAAAACAATATTTTTCAAATTTACATTAGCACAAGGTAATTACTTAATTTGAAAGTACACAATAAGAATAATTCTGAATATAGTTCTTAATTGTCAGCTAGATATATACACTTGGAATTAAAGAGTTTTTAATTGTCAGCTTTGTTACACTAATGCACTTGGATGAACTTGGTTAGGTGCGCTCAATTTCGCCAGGCATTGAATTACTGAAAGTGCAGGCGGACACGGCGAACTGAAGTTTAAAAGGGTGCTTTATTCATCCTCCATCACGAGGCTCGCTCGCTGTGGCAGCGTGCTGGAGCGAGCCCTGCATCTCAAAGTCAGCAACAAACAATGCGAGTGATCAAAAAGAGAGAGAGCAAGAGATATGCAGTCAACTTATATACCCAGCTTCAGTTTGTCGGGTGGCCGACCCAGAACGCCAAACCGGCGAAACAGTCTCCCAGGCGGCCAACCTGCGTCATCAGGCCACCAGGACCACAGGGGAGAACTCGGAGATGGCCTCCCTATGGCGAGGAGCAGCGAGGGAGAGCGGAGCCGATTACGGGGAAACTCAGCGGCCCCAGGTGGAAGGGAAAAGGGGACGGGAAAAGGGGAAGGGACCAGTCCAGTGCTGATCGGCGAAGAATCTGCAGATCCTTCTCCGAACCCCACATGGACTGGCGCTGCGCTCACGTTGGGTCCCAAGCGGGACCGTGCCGCACCCACAACGGACCCCAACTGGGACAGAGCAGCATCCATGACGGACCCCGACTGGGTCAGCGTAGTACCCACTTCAGACCCCGATTGGGCCGGAACACAACCCACGATGGACCCCGATTGGGTCACGGCTGCACCCTCATCGGACCCAGATTGGGTCACAGCTGCACCCGCGATGGACCCCGACTGGGCCGGGACCACACCCATGACGGACCCCAACTGGGTCGGCACAGCACCAGGGACGGCCTCCAAAACCCGAACCCGGAACCTCCAGCACAGCGACCGGGATCGACACCGCACTGGTGACCCTGGGAGAAGGTTCAGGAAAAGAAAAAGAACCGGGATCGGGATCACCGGCAGCAACAGATCCCAACGAGACAAGCTTGGATGCAGCGGACGGCCGCACCTGGCTCGTCTCCCTGTGAGACAGGCAAAAATGCTCTAGAAGTGAGAGGAGAAAGACAAAGTAGAGCACTTGCCTGATCTCGAGTTCTGTCGCCATCCAGGACTTTGACGATCCGGGTCCCGATGGAAGGAGGTCGTCATCTGGTTCCCACTCAGCTACAGCGGGCTCCACAGCCGGCATGATGGAGTCCACAGTCTGGAGATCCCCTGACGCAGATGTCCACGCCTAGGGCCCGCACAACGTGATGGCAGGGGCTCCGTGACCTGCCGGGTCAGACTGTCCCTCCGTGGAGCCCCGGGGACGCTTGCTTGTCGGTGCAGGCTCCAATCCGCAGTCTGCCCTCCTCCTCTGCCCGTGTCGTAGCTGCGGGGCTGGATCCAGGCTCTCCAGGCTCGCAGGCTCCCTCTTTGTCTGATGGCGTAGTCCACGCTCAGGGGAAGGAGACACAAAGGTAGCAGGTTCATAATTAATTAGTGCAGCAGGTGGAGGGAGCTCGGGGGACTGTGAACCCCGAACTCCACCCCCAGGAACTCAAACAAGGCAGTTTATCCAGTGAAGGAAAAGATTGAAGAGACACTTGCCTGATCTGCTGAGGGCAGCTGGAACCCGTTACAGTGGACTTGGTTCTCCCCTTCCCCCGCTGGATGGAGACAGAGGACCCCCCCCGGGAAGACGAAGAGGAGCCTCTCGCACCGGATCAGGAACGGAAGTAGCTGGAGACGGACTCATGGAATTCACAGCAGCTGGAGGGGGCATCGAGGAGGGGAGAGGAACAGCCGAGGCGAACCCAGATCAAGGAGCTGACGGAACAGTGGGGACAGATGATCCGGAGGCGGAGGTGGCTGTCTTACTCCTCCGACGAGGCACGGAGGCTGCAGCTGGCTGGGAGACAGAGTTCGTGCGGCTACCCGGAACTGGATCTGGATGGGGCTCTCGCTGAGGCTTGCAGGCTGCATGGTGGCGATGTTTACCGGCAGAGGGCGATGTGAAGGTGAAGTCAGGGCAATGCTGCTCCTGCACGGAAACCGAGGCGAGCAGGTCAACGTATTCAGGGTATTCATACAGTTCAGGATTCCCATCCAACAGCCTGACCGCCGCTGTCACATGCTTCATGATCTGCGTAGGTTGGAAGGCGGCGCGAGCTGCAGCCACTCGGTCCCAGATGGAAGCCGCTATCAGCTGTAAATCCTTCG
Organism: Pholidichthys leucotaenia; assembly: GCA_020510985.1. NCBI lineage: Eukaryota > Metazoa > Chordata > Actinopteri > Cichliformes > Pholidichthyidae > Pholidichthys > Pholidichthys leucotaenia. The sequence continues at coordinate 60,990,446 of CM035842.1, forward strand.
GGAGAATCCCGAATGACGTCTCACTCCGTTGGGGATGACCTCTGGAAGATGTGAACTCCTGGACTGGATGGGGGACAGGAATGGGATCCCGAAGCGAGGAGTGAGGATGCCTTCTCTCCTGCTTCCTGCCGGAGTTTCCCTCCAGCCCACAGAGCTTCTCCCGGTGTGCAGAGATGTCCGCCATCCTCGCCGTGATTTCAGGATGGTCAGCATAGCGAGGATGGCGGTAAATGGTCGCCTCAGCGAAGTCCAGGTACCAGTGTACATCGCTGGGAGTGTCGTAGAGGTGAGTGGTGAAAAGGCTTCCATCAATCTCCTCGAGGGCCCTCACCAGCTCTTAGCCCAGGCTTCTAGCGTAGCCCTTGAGCGGCACCATCTCCCAGCACACTGGTACACGGTAAGTGGAAATCAAGTCCAAACAAACTCACGGTCACCGGCGTCTCCGTCTGGCTGCGACCTACTGTTATGGTGCAGCCCTCATGGACTGCTAATGAGACGCTGCAGGCAGCCGTTGAGTTTGTACATTTATTAAATAAAGACAGAATGACAAAATAATGAGCCTCATGGGGCAAAACATAAATAAAGACAAGACACTTGCATATAATCAGCGAGGACAGAACCTGAACGCTGGGAAGAACTGGCTTTGGGGTTAGGGAAACCAGACTGGAAGGCAGACGAGGTCGCAGCCCTGAGCAAACAGAGCTGCTCCTTTAAATAGGGCATGACAGATTAATCAGCTGATGAAAGATCATCAGCTGATTGGAATCCAGCCATCCAACGGAGCATCCGCTCCTGACAGCCAGAAGCACCGCCGAGACGCTGTCATAATAAAAGCCCGGAGGCCAAAGAGGTGCGCCGGAGGAGAGAACAGGGAACTCCCTCACAACCCGAGTGCAGACAGAGTCAGCACATGGACCATGACAGAAACGATCTTCATAAAAAATTAATACAACCCAAAATAAGATATAATTCCCCTCTCCATATTAGAAAGACCCCAATAATGAAACCAAAAAATTAAATAAATAAACAAATAAAAATAAATAACAGCAGAAATGCACTGTTAAAAGAGCTTAAAAATATATATCCAGGCCAGCGCATAAGTCCATCTCTGTGCTCTTTGGACAGGCAATGTTCTGTCTCCAGCAGAGGTAGATGCAAGTCCTAACTCACAGTAGGCACTTTAAACCAGGGAGCGCTTGCATCCAATAGAGAGCTACCCAACATCCGAAATTGTTCATGGCAACACAAAACTGGCAAAACATAAGATGAAATAAAACAGAGACAAACAGGAAGAGGGAAAAAAGGGAACACAGAAAAAGGCAAAGAGGCAAAACAGGAAACCCAAAAGAGGCAAAACAGCAGCCAATGTCCTGTGTTAAGCACAAGTGGCAGCCAGCCACAAGTAGCCCTTTTCCTGACTTCACACCCGCCATATGTCACACTGTGCTGACCACCACAGTTACAGCAACTAGAAGAAGAAGAAGAAGCCATCTCTGTTGTCATTCAATCCACACAGCCAATCATATATACAGTAGAACGAAGTTACATTTCTCCTATCTACAATGTTAATCACATGTAGAATCAGAGGGGTCGCTGCCATGCAAGGCACCGCCATAAACAACTCCTCCTTCCCCCATTCTATTACGCTGAGCACCAAGCTAGAAGGTGGGAAGCACCATTTTTATATGGTCTTTGGTATGACCCGGCTGGGACTTGAACACCCAACCTCCCGGTTGTGGGGCAGATGCTCTATCAACTAGGCCACCACTCTGGTACTAGGTTGTACATTTTCTCCACATTCTTTATACTTTTAATTACCTCCACATTTAGAACATTTCTGTTTTGAATTGCAAGCTACTGCAATGTGACCATACCTTTGACATTTATAGCAGTGAAGAGGAGGTGAAATGTAAGGCCTAACCGGGAAACTCATTTACATTTTTTTTCAGCACCATAAGAAGAGGCGGCTGTAACAGCAGCAGCTCTCGTGTCTTTGTGTCTTCAAGGATTCAAATTCAAGGATTCAAAGATTTTATTGTCAATACTACTATACGTGCAGGACATACAGGAGAATTGAAATGGCTTTCTCTCTCTCTACATTGGTGTGCATTTTGTTAAAAGATGGAAATTAGACTGGATTAAAAAAAAGAAAAACAAGAACAAACAGTGACAGCAGCAGTTTATGTACAGTCTATATACAGTGATGAAACCCGTGGTGCCAATGGCAGCCAGCAGGATTCTGACCATAGTGGTAAACGATTAATTTAGGTAAATGATTAGTGGTAATAAACCCAGCAATCCTATATTCGGACAGCTAGAGATGAATAACCGCAGTGCATTTCAGTGCGGTAGTGTAGGTGCAGATAGTGACAGATATGACTGCACATGATCTATATTGCAGTGATATACAGACTGCAGCAGATATGGAATTTGTGCAAATGGTTGCGGTTAAAGTGCATAGACATATAGCAGCAAAAGTACAACAGAGCAATAGTATTATTATTGGTGTGCCAGTCTTTCTGTGCCAACATCTGAGGTAGCTATTGTGCAGGTGTTACTGTCTGGGAAGCAGGGGGGAGTGAACAGAGTTCAGGGTTCTGATGGCCTGATGAACGAAGCTGTTCAGCAGTCTTGTGGAGTGGTCCCGGAGGCTACGGTACCTCTTCCCCAAGGGTAGGGGGCTGAAGAGGGAGTGTAGGGGATGGGAGGTGTTGCCTGTGATGTTGGTGGCTCTGCGGGTGAGGCGACTGGGGCAGATGTCCAAGAGTGGGGGTGGGGGGGGGATGATCTTGCTGGCTCCATCCACTATGCGTTGTAGTGTCTTCCGGCAGGCGGCAGTGCAGCTTCCATACCACACTATGATGCAGCTGGTGAGGATACTCTCAGTGGCGCCCCAGTAGAAAGACTGCATGATGGGGGGGTGGGACTCATGCTCTCCTCAGTCTGCGGAGGAAATAGAGGCGAGTTTGGGCCTTCTTGGCCAGTGATGTGGTGTTGTTGGTCCAGGTGAGGTCCACAGAGATGTGCATCCCCAGGGACTTGGTGTTGCTCACCCTCTCCACAGCTGCACCGTCGATGATCAGAGGAGAGTGCTGTGTGTGACCCCCCCCGAAGTTGACCACAATCTCCTTGGTTTTTCCCACATTCAGGAAGAGGTTGTTGTCTTTACATCAATGGACCCGTTGGCTCACCTCATTTCTGTAGTTGGCCTCGTCGTTGTTTGTGATGAGGCCCACCACCGTTGTGTCATCTGCAAACTTGACAATGTGGTTGGTCTTGTAGGCTGGCACACAGTCATGGGTCAGCAGGGTAAAGAGCAGCGGGCTGAGCACGCACCCTTGTGGGGCCCCTGCGTTCAGTGTGATGGTCTGGGAGGTGTTGCTGCCACCCCGCATGTTCTGTGGCCTCCCTGTGAGAAAGTCCAGCACCCAGTTACAGAGAGGTTTTGAGTCCTAAGTGTCTGAGTTTTTATATTAGGTGCTGGGGGATGATTGTGTTGAATGCTGAGATGAAGTCCAAGAACAGCATGCGCATTAGCTTATTCTTGTATATAGTGTGTTTCTTTTCATCAGTGCTCGGTAGGAAGACTCAGATTAATGACTGGACCAAGTTTTTCTATTTTGCTCCTGGTGTTTCTCTTACTTTTCTTCCTCAGGGCAATGGAGAACAATAAAAGTAGGGGTGAACGCATTATTTACTCACGCGACCAGCTGATTGCGCTGGGAGAACAGCGCTGCTGCCTGGAGTGAAGCCCTTTATCCCAAATGAGCTCAAGAGGAGATGTAGCGGGTGAAGGGCTGGAGCCAAGGTCAGGAGGAGGAGGAGGAGGAGGAAGCACAAGCTGGCAGCACTGATGTTCATCACGGGTAATGTGAGGTCGCTGGGAAACAAGGTGGATGAGCTCACAGTGCTGGTGAGGACATAAAAGGAATATTGTGAGTGTAGTATCATGTGTTTTACAGAAATGTGGTTACACTCACAGATCCTGGACAACAATGTAACAATACCTGGCTTTAAGACTATCCGGCGGGACAGGGACATTATAAGTAGCGGGAAAAAGAGGGGAGGACGATTGGTACTTTTTGTGAATCCTGAATCATAATCATGAACCCTGGACACATTTATGTGAAAGAACGGCGCTGCAGCCCAGACAGTGAACTGCTTGCTGTGAGTATGCAACCTTATTATATGCCATGAGAGTTTGCATGTGTCATTGTGATTACTGTTTACGTCCCTCCGTCAGCTGATGCAGTGGTGGCCTGTGACATCATCAGCTCCACTATTGCCACTTTACCGGCACAGCACTCTGATGCATTTATGGCCATCACAGGTGATTTTAACCACATCTCACTGGGCAAAACGCTACCAAACTTGCACCAGTTTGTTGACTGTCCCACCAGAGAAAATAAAACACTGGATCTACTGTATGCCAATGCCAGAGATGCATACAGTGCCACAGCCCTACCCCCCTTGGCAGATCAGATCACAACCTTGTCCTGTTATCACCCAAGTACGTCCCCCTTGTGCAAAGGCTGCCTGTTTATACACGGACTGTAAGGAGGTGGACACAGAAGGTTGCTGATGCACTACAGGACTGCTTCGAGACAATGGACTGGGACGTACTCGATGAACCACATGGGGTGGACAATAGACAATATGATGGGGCAGACATAGACAATATGATTGACTGCATCACAGAATACATCAGATTCTGTGAAAACACAACCATGCCTGCTCAGACCATGCACTGTTTTCCCAACAGCAAACCATGGATCACCAGTAACCTGAAAGCTCTTCTTAACAAGAAGAAGAGGGCTTTTAGGTCTGGAGACAGGAAGAAACTGTGGAGAGTGCAGCATGAACTGAAAGAGATGCTGAGGAGGTGTAAAGACACTTACAGGAGAAAGTTGGAGGATAAACTACAGCAAAGCAATGTGAAGAATGTGTGGACGGGAATGAAACACATCACTGGGTGTAATGGGAGAGGCAGACAGACAATGGGGGGCCTTGAGAGAGCTGAATCTGTTTTTAATAGGTTCAACTCACCGTCTCTCACCCCCACAACACAGCCAGACCCCCACACACCCTTCCCCCCTCATCCTCCTGTGCAGCACCTCTCTCTCTCTCTCCCCCATCACTCCCCCCCCCCCCCCCCCCCCCCCATCACTGTGACTACAGACCAGGTTAAGAAACGGCTGGAGAGACTCCGTCAGCGGAAGGCTGTGGGCCCTGATGGCCTCTCCACCAGGATCCTGAGGACCTGTGCCAACCAGCTATCTCCTGTACTAAAACACCTGCACATCCTCAGCCTGAGTCTGGAGAGAGCACTGGTGCTGTGGAAGACAACCTGCCTGGTTCCTGTCCCCAAGAAGTCATCTCCATTTGATCTGAATGACTATTGACCAGTTGCCCTCACGTCTCATGTGATGAAGGTCCTGGAGAGACTGGTCTTAGCCCACTTGAGGCTGCAGGTCGAGACATGGCTGGACCCTCTGCAGTTTGTATATCAGCCCCATTTAGGAATTGAAGACGCTGTCATCTACCTGCTACAATGAGCCCATTTGCACCTGGATGGCAGAGGAGACACTGTGGGAATCACGTTCTTTGATTTCTCCAGTGTCTTGAATACCATCCAGCCACTGCTGCTGGGTGAGAAGCTGCGAGGGATGGGGGTCGACAGCTCTGTGATCTCCTGGATTACTGACTACCTGACAGGCAGGCCACAATTTGTCCGGCTGGGCAGTGTCTTGCCTGATGTGGTGGTTAGTGATACAGGAGCGCCACAGGGGACTGTGCTCTCTCCTTTTCTCTTCACTTTATACACCACTGACTTTCAGTACAACTCCGAGTCATGCCACCTGCAGAAATTCTCTGATCACTCAGCTGTTGTTGGGTGTATAAGAGGGGGAGAGGAGGGAGAGCACAGCGCACTGGTAGACAGATTTGTGGAGTGAACCGAGCAGAATCATCTGAGGCTGAACGTCAGCAAGACCAGAGAGATAGTGATTGACTTCAGGAAGAAGAGGATGCCTTCACAGTCACTGCGGATTAGGAGGGAGGATGTGGAGCTTGTGGAGGGCTACAAATACCTGGGTGTCATGATCACCAAAGGACTGGACTGGAAATGTAACACCAATACTGTGTACAAGAAGAGGATGAGCAGACTCTACTTTCTGAGGAAGCTGAGATCCTTCAACATGTGCAGCAAGATGCTGGAGCTTTTCTCCCAGGCCATTGTCACCAGTGCCATCTTCCTTGTTGCTGTCTGTTGGGGTAGTGGTATCAGAACCAGCGACACCAACAGGCTTGACAAGAATATCAAGACGGCTGGCTCTGTGATTGGTCTCAGGCCGGAGACCCTTAAGACTGTGGTGGAGAGGAGGACACTGAACAAACTGTGATACATCATGGACAATCCTGATCACACCCTCCACCACACACTGGACAGACAGTGGAGCACTTTCTCCAGCAGACTGCTACAGCTTTGCTGTCGAACGGTCAGGTACAGGAAATATTTCCTGCCACACACTATTTCACTGTACAACAGTGTTAGGAGTAACACTTTACAAAGTAACACGCTACTGTAACGCCACTACTTTTGCAGTAATGTGCTGTGTAACGAAATTACTGTTTAAAAATACAATAATGCATTGCAGTTACTGAAATTTGATCAGATGCGTTACTTGTGTTACTTGTTTTATTAATATGGATAGATATTTTTAGGGCAAATAAACTGACCCTACCATAGCTGGCACAGCTGTCAGTCTCCTCTGCGTCGGTTTCCTGTCCTGCCCTAGTTCATGCCACAGCCCGGTAGGAAGAAATACTGTGGTGGTGGCGACTTTGAGCCCTGATCGCCTGCTGTCCGAGCGGTAAGTAGCCCCCAACAGCTACTACCTCTGTGGTTAAACATGAGTATTTTTTGAGCAAGAAGCTCACATTTACTGTTTTCTTAAGCACAGAGAAAAAGTGACCGTGATTTGGTGCAGTAAAGAACAGCTTCTTCTAAGTGGTGAACTTTCATTTATCTGTGCTTTCTGTTTTATTTTATCTTATTAATTTACATGCTTTTGTGATATGCAACTATTTCATGGAAGTAAATCCTCTAAATATGCATTTTTAATGGGCTGGTCCAGTGGTGTCAAACATATACTGTAGCTCGTGAGCCAAAAACAGCCCAGGGGGTCCAAAATTTTCTCTGTGAATTTACAGCTTAATTTCTAGTAAATTTCTGACTTTCTACTGATTACAACAGTTTAAGTAAATCTGAAACATTTTTTCTCTGTAAGATGAGACTTTTTTTTCTCATCAGTTTTATTTTTCTTCTTTTTTCTGATGAGAACAAGGGGCCCTTGATCTTGTTATGTGTGCAAGATGATTTAAATATGCATTTAAAAGTAACGTGAAAGTTACTTTCCCAAGTAACTAGTTACTTTAATCATGCAGTAGCTCAGAAGTAACTGTTACTTTTGAAAAGAAGTAACTGTAACTAGTTACTATTTTTTAGTAACTTGCCCAACACTGCTGTACAATAACTCACTGTAATGTTGAATTCTGGTCATAACTATGCTGCTATATTGCACCTTGCAGTCTAATTGGTATCTCACATTGCACCCTGTGCCTGATAGTCCTGCATTGTACAGCAAGTATGATTCATGCATCTATACAGGCCACTAAAATGGTACCAGAAAATGGTAGCAATTTGTGGAGATTTCAATATTGACCTACTTAATCCACATCAACAAAATGTAGTTACAGAGTTCATGAACTCTATGTACAGCATGAGTCTATATCCCACAATAACACATCCCAGTAGAATCACAGTTCAGTCTGCTACACTTATTGACAACCTGTTTGTCAATGTTCTCGATAAGAAAATAGAAAGTGGATTATTGATAAATGATATAAGCGACCACTTGCCAATCTTTGCACTTATCCATGGCCACACGGGGCCCAACCCAGAAAAAATCTCAAAATCGTTCAGACACAAATCACCAGACGCAATCAGTTCTTTTAAAGAGGACTTGCTGAAGCAAGACTGGACAGAAGTCTATGTATCAGATGTAAATGAAGCCTATGACACATTTATAAACATTGTAACCACTCTTTATGAAAAAAACTGCCCATTAGTTAATAAAAAGCTTAAACACAAATTTGCTGATAAGCCATGGTTAACCAAAGGACTACAAAAGGCGTGTAAAAAGAAAAATTTATTATATAAAGCTTTCATAAAGAAAAGGACAAAAGAAGCAGAGCAACGGTATAAAACATACAAAAATAAGTTAACATATATAATAAGATGCAGTAAAAGAGACTATTACAGTAAAGAACTGGAAAAAAACAAAGACAATATTAAAAATACATGGACAATAGTTTTTTAAAACTATTTAAAAACTATTAAAACTAATAGTTTTTTGAATGCAAAAGATGCAATAGACTTACACAATGGTCCTCTCCGGCATACAACTAGGAACATACCGGTCGCTATGGAGGGTGAGAATATGTATGGGCACATAATCATACCATGTAGGATAACTAAGTAGACGGTTATGCTGTTTCATTCCATCTAGCAACAATGCTCTGCACTGTGTGTGTTTATATATTTGCATATTTATTCCATCTAGCTACAATGCTCCGTACTGTGGGTGTTTATATATTTATATATCTACATATTATTCCATCTAGCTACATTGCTCCGCACTGTGTGTGTTTATATACTTGCATATTTATTCCACCTAGCTGCAATGCTCCGTACTGTGGGTGTTTATATATTTACATATTTATTCCATCTAGCTACAATGCTCTGCACTGTGTGTTCATATATTCATATATTTATTCCATCCAGCTACAATGCTCTGCACTGTGTGTCTGTGTGTGTGTGTATATATATATATTTTATAGTAATACGTACATATGTTTATTAGCTGCTCTTGCTTGCTTGTTTTTTTTTTTTTTTTTTTTTTTTTTTCTTGCCTTCTGATTGTTGCTCTGAGTGTTGCTATCCCTGTGCTGTTGCAATCCTGGAATTTCCCCGTTGTGGGACTAATAAAGGCTTATCTTATCTTATCTTATCTTATCTTATCTTACAATAATCAACAGTATCCTTGGAAATAAAAGCAGAAATACTAGCTACCCAACTAATATTCCAAAAAATAATAAATCGACTCCGAATGTGAATATAGCTTCACCTGCAGATGAATTTAATAATTTTTTTGTTAACATTGGACCTAAACTGGCCCGAGAAATACCCACTACGGTGCCAACAGGTGATACAATATGCAATAACACTGCTGTAAAAGACACCATCTTCATAAAGAACACAGACGAAAGAGAGGTCATTGAAATTGTTAAATCGTTCAAAAGTAAAACATCTACTGACTGCGATGGTATTGATATGCTACTAGTCAAAACTGTTATCGAATGCATAGTGAAACCACTGACGTATATCTGTAACCTGTCTCTCCAATCAGGTATATTTCCCAATGCAATGAAAATAGCTAAAGTAATTCCGATTTACAAGACAGGTGACAGAGGGGAACTCTCCAACTACAGACCAATTTCACTATTACCGCAATTTTCCAAGATACTTGAAAAAATATTCTATGAGAGAATTGACAACTTCATACTGAAGAATGATTTATTGTGTGAGCAGCAATATGGGTTCAGACACAAAAGGACAACAGCATATGCCTTAATGGAATTTACAGAAAAAATATCAACAGCCATTGAAAATAAAGAGTATTCAGTTGGAGTATTCCTGGATCTTAAAAAAGCATTTGATACAGTAGATCACAATCTATTATTAAAGAAACTACAAAATTGTGGTATTAGAGGGGTAGCACTGTCCTGGTTAAGTAGTTACTTAAAGAATAGATATCAGTTTGCATGTGTTAACAGCAAAAACTCAGAGTTACTGAAGGTCACCTGTGGAGTCCCACAGGGTTCAGTTTTGGGACCATTATTATTCAATATGTATATAAATGATATATGTAAAGTTTCAGAAAAAATGGACTTAATATTGTTTGCTGATGACACTAATCTGCTATGCAGTGGAAACAATTTGGAACAACTTCTGGATACACTCAGAAAGGAATTAGGAAAGCTGAAACTGTGGTTTGATTCAAACAAATTAACGCTCAATTTAAGCAAGACAAAATTTATAGTCTTTAACAACCATCACAACTACCCAGTACCCAAACTCAGTGTAAATGGTGTAGAGATTGAAAGGGTATCCGAAACTAAATTCCTTGGAGTAATAATTGATAACAAACTGTGTTGGAAGCTACATATTAATTATATAAAAGGTAAAGTATCCAAATCAATTGCAATATTACACAGAGTGAAAAATTTGCTGAATCAACCCACACTATACACCTTGTACCATTCATTAATACTCCCATACATGACATATTGTAATGAAGTATGGGGAAATACATATAAAACAAACATATATCCACTCTTTATGCTTCAAAAGAGAGCTATTAGAATAATCAACAAAGCAGCTTACAGGGAACCAACAAACCCACTTTTTCTTAAACAAAAAACTCTCAAGTTGAAAGATCTGATTGACTTTAAAACCGCAATAATAATGTTCAAAGTGAAGAATCTATCACTGCCCGCAAATATCCAAAAGTTGTTCCAAACAAGGGAGAAACGATATCACTTCAGAGGAACATGTATATTTCAAAAGCCTACAGTGAGAACAACCACCAAGCAACACTGCATTTCAGTGCAAGGAGTCAGATTATGGAACGATTTTGGACCTGAATTAAAATCATGCACAAAGCTTGGACAATTTAAACAAAAATACTCCAAACATATTTACAAGACGACATGTAAACTCACATAAGGATTGACATTTCCAGCCTGTGTTGTGTTGTAGCTTAGTTTTTTCTTTTTTTCTTTTTTCTCTGTGACACTATGTCTTAGATTTGTTTTTGAATAGTAACCGCTTAACTTAGACTAGCTCAGTTTTCTTTTTCTCTCAGTCACATTTTGTCTTAGCCTTGTTTTAAATTGTAATCGCTCTTGTCTTGTTTTCTCTTTTTTCTCCTTTGAATTCTTGGATGGAATATGGGTGGGCAATATAAGCTGCGGCTTCAGCCATCACCCATTTCGGATAACTCACGTGGAATTGTATAGTAGAAGGAGTCTTTGTCTAATTTGACCTTGTTGTTATATTATACAGTTTCTTTTAACCTGTAATGTACTATCCGAAATAAATAAAAATTCATTCATTCATTCATTCATCTGCGATGTATATACAGTGGGGCAAAAAAGTATTTAGTCAGCCACCAATTGTGCAAGTTCTCCCACTTAAAAGATGAGAGAGGTCTCCAATTTTCACCATAGGTATACTTCAACTATGAGAGACAAAATGAGAAAAAAAAAATCCAGAAAATCACACTGAAGGATTTTTAATGAATTAATTGGTAAATTCCTCGGTAAAATAAGTATTTGGTCAAGAACAAAAGTTCATCTCAATACTTTGTTATATACCCTTTGTTGGCAATGACAGAGGTCAAACGTTTTCTGTAAGTCTTCACAAGGTTTTCACACACTGTTGCTGGTATTTTGGCCCATTCCTCCATGCAGATCTCCTCTAGAGCAGTAATGTTTTGGGGCTGTCGCTGGGCAACACGGACTTTCAACTCCCTCCAAAGATTTTCTATGGGGTTGAGATCTGGAGACTGGCTAGGCCACTCCAGGACCTTGAAATGCTTCTTATGAAGCCACTCCTTCGTTGCCCGGGCAAAGTGTTTGGGATCATTGTCATGCTGAAAGACCCAGCCACGTTTCATCTTCAATGCCCTTGCTGATGGAAGGAGGTTTTCACTCAAAATCCCACGATACATGGCCCCATTCATTCTTTCCTTTACACGGATCAGTCGTCCTGGTCCCTTTGCAGAAAAACAGCCCCAAAGTATGATGTTTCCACCCTCATGCTTCACAGTAGGTATGGTGTTCTTTCTTCTCTAAACACAACAAGTTGAGTTTTTACAATAAAGTTCTATTTTGGTTTCATCTGACCATATGACATTCTCCCAGTCTTCTTCTGGATCATCCAAATGCTCTCGAGCAAACTTCAGATGGGCCTGGACATGTACTGGCTTAAGCAGCGTGACACGTCTGGCACTGCAGGATTTGAGTCCCTGGCGGCGTAGCGTGTTACTGATGGTAGCCTTTGTTACTTTGGTACCAGCTCTCTCCAGGTCATTCACTAGGTCCCCCCATGTGGTTATGGGATTTTTGCTCACTGTTCTCGTGATCATTTTGATCCCACGGGGTGAGCTCTTGCGTGGAGCCCCAGATCAAGGGAGATTATCAGTGGTCTTGTATGTCTTCCATTTTCTAATAATTGCTCCCACAGTTGATTTCTTCACACCAAGCTGCTTACCTATTGCAGATTCAGTCTTCCCAGCCTGGTGCAGGTCTACAATTTTTTTTCTGGTGTCCTTTGACAGCTCTTTGGTCTTGGCCATAGTGGAGTTTGGAGTCTGACTGTTTGAGGTTGTGGACAGGTGTCTTTTATACTGATAACGAGTTCAAACAGGTGCCATTAATACAGGTAACGAGTGGAGGACAGAGGAGCCTCTTAAAGAAGAAGTTACAGGTCTGTGGGCGCCAGAAATCTTGCTTGTTTGTAGGTGACCAAATACTTATTTTACCGATGAATTTACCAATTAATTCATTAAAAATCCTTCAATGTGATTTTCTGGATTTTTTTTTTCTCATTTTGTCTCTCATAGTTGAGGTATACCTATGATGAAAATTGGAGACCTCTCTCATCTTTTAAGTGGGAGAACTTGCACAATTGGTGGCTGACTAAATACTTTTTTGCCCCACTGTAAGTTATTTAGGCAGTTTTGCTTTCCATGGGTAATCCCTTTTTCTTTTATGCTATGTGTGTTCCTGTCATTTTGGTTGTCTACTGTCATGCTGCTGCTACACTGTAATTTCCCAGTTTGGGATTAATAAAGTACACAAGGGTGGCTGTGGTACATGTGTAGTATGGCCGACTACTGATCAGAGGGTCAGGGGTTCGATTCCCGGTCTGTCTGCAGTCTGCATGTTGAAGTGTCCTTGAGCAAGACACTGAACCCCCAGTTGCTCCCACCAGGAGCACATACATACGCCATACACATACGCACATACATACGCCATACACAGGCGCTGGCCTTACTAAGGCCAGCGCCTGTGTATGGCGGCTCTTCCGCCATCAGTGTGTGAATGGGTGGATAGCAGGATCTGTAAAGCACTTTGGGTTATGTATGAATATGGAGCCAAGAACGAGGCCAGGTGTTGAACTGAACACAGGTTTATTAAAGAGGCTCTTTACAGCACGGCACGACCGTTAGGCAGAAGAGGTGGCCAAAAGACCGCCCCTCTTGCCCACTGCCCTCTTATAGCCCTGGGTGGTGGTGGAACTGGAAGTGGAGCCACCACCCATACCACACAAATAGGAGTCCAAACTATACACAATACCCCCCCCTTCAGAAAAGTCCAAAACACACACAACTGAGACCCTCCCCAATTTAGAACCCGAATCATGCACTAAGAAAACTAAACTGAGGTCCCTAAAAGGGGCCTATCATAGTCACACAAAACGACTAAAAACTAGGGGAGGACAGGTGGACTGCCGTCCCACCCCCACATGGCAAGACGGATTATTCTGCCGTCTATACTAAAAGAAACAGTCTAACTAAAGAATATAACTGTTGGTGTTCCTAAATTAAAAGAAAATGCACAAAATAATCCACAGAAATATATACAATAAACAACAAAACAATTAAACTATATGCACACAGCATGGGAAGATCACCCCATGGGCCCCCTGGACCGTCCTTTCATTAGTCCGCCCCTGGAAGTGGACCGCCTCCCGGGCAGCAGCAGGTCACCTCGACACCGGTGTACCTCCTCTTCTTCACCCTCGGATGTCCCACTCATCCAGTCTCACCACTCACAGTCTCCTCCACCTGCCGTAGTTTCACCACCCCCCAAGCCCAAATCCAATCCGCGGCTCCCAGAAGCCGTTCAGCTTGCAACGTTCAGCTTGCAACGTTCAGCTTGCAACATGTTCAGCTTGCGACAGCTTGCGACACTGCAAGCTGTTCAGCTTGCAGTGTCTCTGCTTGGCCTCAGTGCCAATCGGTCCTGTCCCAACCTCTTTTAACTTCGCCGCCACCATCACCATTGTGACCCCCTGTTCACTGGTACCTTCCAGCCGAAATCCGGGAACAGATGGAGCCAGCCACTTGGTGCCACCCACTGTCACAGACGTCCCACCGTGCTGCCCAGTTCTCTCATCTAGGGCTACTTGGGCTCTGGCACAGGAACCCTCCTGTGATGGCCCTGGATGGTATTGGTCTTGCTCACTCTCCAGGGTGCCAATCAGTTCCTCATCCCACACTGTGCCATCTGCCACACTCAGAATCAGGTCTCGGCCGATTTGCGCTGAGCCATCGGTTCCAACGTTTCCACAGTGGCCAGCTGTCCTCCACAATCACAAAGCGGTGCCGGGTCCTTCTCAATTCTGACATGCGGGGAAAAACATCTCAAGGTCGTCCAATCTGGCACGGAGTCCACCGCTCCCGCGTCAGTCCACAACAACACTTCCATCCCGTCCAACTCCATTATACAGTCTGCGTGACCGATGGTGCTTGGAGACACAGCATGAACAACCGTGAGGGCGTGAGAGTCCACTTTTTGCCACAGACCTCCTCGCTCGGATCTGTGGCATGCCCTGGTGACATGAAGCAAGTAGCCACACATGCCTCAGTCCTCCACTCTTGCCGAACAACTCTTAGCCTTGAAACAGTGCTTTGTGGACCCACAGCCCTCACCTTTGGGCTTTCCCTGGGTGGACCTCACATTCACAGCGCTGGCGTCGTCCTCCATGTTTCCCACGCTGACCGGGTCCACTGCATATGCCATCGACGGTGAGTCCAGATGTTGGTGTGACAAGCTCTCACTCAGCTCCTGTGACAGTTCATCTGCAGCTTCCAGCTGTTGAGCTAACTCAATGGTAGTGGGCAGCATTAATTCACCTGAAAATGTAAGCAGCTTCGACCCGATTGTAGTGCCGTTGTTATAATCTGCCAACTGGTCGCAAATCATCCCTTTCTCCAATAGTCCAAGCTGGCACCCGCTGACCAATAGCTCCAAGTCTGTCACGAACCGCTGAATAGACCCGCCTACCCACTGGCGACGCTGTTGAAACCGAATCGTGCCAACCATGACGTTTTCCAGGGCGCAAAAATGGTGTGCCATTAGTTCAATCCCTTCATCAAAACTATCACAGTCACCCAGTGTGCTTAGAACACACTGTTCCTTCACTGCAAAATTTCGCGCCAACAACTCATGTGCCTTCCACTTTCCCAGCTTCCAAAGGTCCAGCGCCACCCTGCACGTCCAGAAAATGGTGCACTACCCCGGCCATGGGACCAATGGCGCACCGGGGAGCTCCAAAATTGGCTGAATTTCAAACCTACACGCTTCCATATCTTGTTGTAATCCACTTTTATCCTTGTTGCCAAATGTTATGTATGAATATGGAGCCAAGGATGAGGCCAGGAGTCAAACTGAACACAGGTTTATTAAAGAGGCCCTTCACAGCACGGCACGACCGTTAGGCAGAAGAGGTAGCCAAGAGACCGCCCTTATAGCCCCGGCTGGTGGCGGAACCGGAAGATGGAGCCACCACCCATACCACACAAATAAGAGTCCAAACTATACACAACAGTTTGGTCATCCAGAGATGAGAAAAAGCGCTATACAGTATAAGTGAATGCCATTTACCATTACTATCTATCTATCTATCTATCTATCTATCTATCTATCTATCTATCTATCTATCTATCTATCTATCCTTATTTTATCTGGAAGTCTGGGTTCTTGAAACTCTATCAGCAGTGACATACTTAACTCTTTCTTCCCATTTACTATCTTCATCAATCTCTTCACTCCCTTCACCTCGCCTCCCCAAACATTTGTTTGGAGTTTATCCAGATCTTCCCCAACCGTGATACCACTTACTACTCCTCAAGTGATTTTATTCTGTCCCACTACTCTCCTGTCCCACACAACTTTTTTGCTGATACACGTAATACCTTATTTTTTGCGCCTCATTTTGGCATTTAATTAACTAGTTCCCATTGCGGACAAATCTTGCCATCTCTACATCCCCGACCTTCCATTCCAACTCTCTAGAAACTGTTATTAGGCTAAGAACCTTCTTCTCATCTTCTTACCAGTATCTTAGAATTATCTTAATTTTTTTCACTTTCTACGTTGATACGAATCACCCGTGTTTCATCTTCTGAGCTAGACTCCTCTAACTCTAGTTATAATTTTGGCTAGCACTGTGTGAGCTGGATATTTCTGTTCCTCGCCTCCCACTAGTCCTACCTCGACCTCTTTTTTTTCTCAACTGTCTTCCAGCCATCGACATTGACATCATCCTCCCTGTCCATACCCTGCTCCTCCTTTCCAACCCAGCTTCACACCAGTCCACGCCAACCACCAAAGCAAAGTCCGCAACAATAGGGGGAACTCTGAACATGTGCTCTCTTGCAGCTTATCTTGGAGCCGACTGCCATGAGGTGCAATCAGTAACAGCTGATCTTTATGCTGTGGGTGAATAAGGTTAACTGGCTGTCAGGTGGTGCTGAATTAAAGGGCCAGTAGCACTAAAACCAAGGCAACCCATACATTACCCATTCATTCTGCTATAATATTGTGATATCCTACCGTGTAGCAATGATCACATTTGAGTTATTTCTTTGGCTAACTCTGCCGTTTATTCTGCAACACACATAATATGACTGAACATGGATTCTGCGCGGGGTTTTCACACTCTTGTTCTAATGTGTCCCCTTCATAGTAGTGCTGAACAATACAGGTAGTTCCCCCTAGAGGCATGTGCCAGTAATGTTCTATTTTAGACTTGCAGTCTACCACATCCCTCCCCTCTAGATTAAACTACTCTTAATTACACTAGCCAATTACTAGACATCCTGGAACTCCCATTTAACCCTGAACTATCACAGTTACTTTTTAATTTCTTAAACACATGTGTCATACACATAATTTCTTTCTTTTTTTTTTTTTTTCACATGTATAACACACATAACAGTCTAACTGGGGATTTGGTTTGACTACCGCATCCCAGTGAGGTTCCAGGACGCATTCTTGTCCTGTGGCTGGGGAACTCACTACTGACTAAGTATAGTCCTTCAAGTAGTCTGGAGCTTTCCTAGCTCGCTGAGATCTTCTCACGGCGGGTGAGCCAACTGCAGGTGAAGACTCAGACTGCTCCACTGTTTCGGCTGCTGCAGTGCTGCCCGTAGAATCTGCAGAGACGGTTACCTCAGGTTTCACCTGAAGTGGTGGTTCGTTGATGCTCTCCTCAGGATGGGTGTCAGACAACACCTCTGGTGCCATCGGCAGGGGAATGGAGCTCCTACCACGAACTTGGTCGATGTGTCGCCTCACCACTTGTCCATGACCTAATGTCACCTTGAATGACACAGGGCCTGTCTTTTCTGTTATTTCTCCTGGTACCCAGGCTGGTCCTGAGCCGAAGTTGCGGGTGTAGACCACGTCTCCTTCTCTCAGTATTCTCTCTCTAGCATGCATGTCATGATAACCTTTTTGTCTCTCTTGTTTATCATGCACTTTGTTTCTGAAGTCTGGATGTATTAAGTCAAATGTTGACCTCAACTTCCTTCCACACAACAGCTCAGCTGGTGACTTGCCAGTTGTAGATTGGGGTGTTATTCGATAGCTGAACAGAGCTCTCGACATTCGGGTTTCAATAGAGTCTCCTGTCATCTTTTTCATGAGTGACTTGAACGTCTGCACGGCCCTCTCGGCTAAGCCGTTAGAAGAAGGATGGTATGGCGCAGTCGTGATGTGACGTATGCCATTCTTTTCAGAAAACTCTTGGAACTGTTCACTCGTAAAACATGTACCGTTATCTGATACTATGATTTCAGGTATGCCATGTTGGCTGAAACTCTTTCTAAGACATTCAATGGTAACAGTAGAAGTAGAGCTACTCACAGAATATGCATCGATCCACTTTGAGTATGCGTCAACTATGATCAGGAACATTCTTCCCATCCATGGACCTGCGTAGTCAATGTGAATTCTTTTCCATGGTTTATCTGGAACTTCCCAGGGATGTAGTGGGGCTGCTGGAGGACTGTTCCTGTTCTCCTGGCATGCCGCACATGACTTCACAAGCGCCTCCACCTCTGCATCCATGTTGGGCCACCACATGTAGCTCCTCGCCAACGCTTTCATGCGAGTGATGCCAGGGTGTGCTTGGTGTAGTTGTTGCAGTAAGGCATTCCTACCAGGTGGTGGAACAACCACGCGTCCTCCCCACAGGATACAACCTTCCTGGGTGCTGAGCTCATCCTGTCGTCTGGCATAGGGAATGAACTCAGGACTGTTCATCTTCGGCCATCCTCGCAAGATGTATTCTCGCACTCTTGCTAGAACAGGGTCTTTGTCTGTCCATTTCTTTATTTGTTGCGCGTTCACCAGGGGCACGCCGATATCTTCAAACAATAGCACTCTCTCCTCCTCCTCAGGCGTGCTGTCTCTTCCTCCATCCAAGGGTAGCCTACTCATCGCGTCAGCATTCGTATGGTCCCGTCCGGCTTTGTAAACGATGGTGTACTCATACGCTGCTAATGTAACGGCCCATCTCTGAATTCTCTGAGATGTCATCTGGGGTATGGCTCTCATTTCACTGAACAGTGAAATTAGTGGCTTGTGGTCAGTCACTATAGCGAACTGTCTCCCGTACAGGTATTTGTGGAATTTTTTTACACCAAATACTACTGCAAGGCCCTCCTTGTCTAGCTGGGAGTAGTTTTTCTCAGCTGCACTAAGAGTTCTTGAGACGAACCCTATGGGTCTCTCTGAGCCATCCTCCATACGATGAGAGAGTACAGCACCCACACCGTAGGGTGATGCGTCACACGCCAGGATGAGTGGTTTGTTTGAATCATAGTGCACTAACACACTACAGGACTGAAGTAGCGCTTTGGACTCTTCAAACGCCTTCTGCTGCTTGACCCCCCATGACCATTTTTCTTCCTTCTTAAGTAAGGTATGTAGTGGTGCCAGCAGCGTGGAGAGCTTTGGGAGGAACCTATGGTAATAGTTCAACAAGCCCAGGTAGGCTTTTAACTCAGTAACATTTTGTGGCTCAGGCGCCTCCGCAATGGCTTCCACTTTGTCTGTTAGAGGGTGTAGACCACTGGCGTTGATCTTGTGGCCTAGGAACACCACCTCTTTTCCCATGAACTCACACTTGCTTCTTTTCAACCTCAGACCGCTTTTCTCCAACCGTTGAAGCACTTCCTCCAGCGTTTTCAGATGTTCTTGTTCATTTGGTCCTGTACAAAGGATGTCATCCAAATAAATGGCAACATTCGGAATTCCACCTAGGATGCCCTCCATAGTTCTCTGGAATATAGCAGGACTGGAAGCTACTCCAAATGGTAAGCGTGTGTAGGTATATAAGCCTTTGTGTGTATTGATGGTTACATACTTTCTTGATTCTTCTTCCAGGACTACTTGTTGGTAGGCGTGACTCATGTCTAATTTCGTGAAGTGTCGGCCGCCGTTCAGCTGTGCGAAGAGGTCCTCCACTTTAGGAATTGGATACTGATCCACCCGTGATGCTCGATTGACAGTGAGATTGTAATCTCCACATATTCTAATGGAGCCATCCGGCTTTCTCACTGGGACTATGGGCGCCGCCCATTCTGCAACCTGCACTGGCTCAATGATCTTGTCATCCAGCAGCCTCTGTAGCTCGCTTTCAACCAGTGGCTTGACTGCATAGGGTACCGGTCGGGGTTTGCAGAATCGTGGTTGGGCCTCCTTGTCCACATTAATCTTTGCAGTGACACCTTTTAGCTGTCCTACGCCTTCTTTGAACACCTCAGCGTGTCTTTCGAGGATCTCCTCCAGCTGCAATTTGGGCTGAGATTCCACTTTATTCACCAACTGATCCATCATGGCCAGTTCTTGTAGCCAACTTCGCCCTAGTAGATTTGGTCCTTCGCTCCCAACTACTACTACAGGTAAGTCCTTTTCTTTGTTTTCGTGCTGCACCTTCACTTGTGCCATGCCTAGCACGTCTAGCTTCTCTCCTGTGTACGTTTTTAATTTTAATGAACAGGGATTTAATTCTGCTGTGTCTGTTTTCTTCCACAGTTGTGTATATTGCTGTTTACTTAATATGGTTACTCCACAGCCTGTATCAACTTCAAATGTTACTTTCATTCCATTAACATTCATGGTACGCGTGATGGGCGCTACCTTGGTCAGCTCCTCTGACGTGTTGTAAATTGTGTGAAAACCCATGTCTTCTGTATCACTTTCTCCCTCCCCTCTCAGTTGATTCGCTCGCTGTTCCTTTCCTGGGCCCTTGTTTTCATACTTTTGCCCATTAACTGTTGCTTTCAGCACCTGTGCGCTGTCCACCTTTATTCTACATGCTTTCTTAATGTGCCCTCGCTTGCCACAATTATGACACAGCTCAGTGGCAAATTTGCACTCGGCGGCCTTGTGCTGGCCTTTGCAGCGATAACAACTGGGGAATTTGTGATGATTTTTATCAGTTGACACTTTGTGGACACCTACTTGGGTCTTAGGCACACGAACATGCGTTGCTGTGTCCTCTGTTAGCTTCCCTTGCATTTCTCTCACATCTTTAGATGCTGTTTCCATTGCTTGGCATAATTCCAAAGCCTTTGCAAAAGTGAGTTTTGTTTCAGATAAAAGTCGCCGTTGCATTCGGTCATCATTCACTCCACACACAAGTCTGTCTCTTAACATTTCTTCCATTGAGTCTTTGTAATCACAGTGCCGTGCTAATTTCTTCAATTCTGCCACATACTCTGCTATGGACTCAGTGTTCCTCCTTATGCGTGAATTAAATTTGAATCGTTGCACGATTTCACTCGGTTTGAGGCTGAAGTGCTTCTGAAGCTCAGCAGTAAGCTGGTCGTACGTTTTATCTTTCGGTAATGCAGGGCTTATTAAATTTCTCAACAAGCTGTAAGTAGTTGCACCAACTCCACTCAACAGTACAGCCTTCCTTTTGTCTGGCTCCTCAATCTCATTAGCTTGGAAGAAAAAGTCCAACATTTCACTATATTCTTCCCATGACTGAGTCGAGTTATCAAAAGGGGTTACCGTTCCGATTACAGCCGCCATTGCTCGTCGTGGTGGGGAAACCTCGTTTTTCCTCCTCTGAACTTGCACTCGAACTACTGAAGTCACTTGAGTTCGCCACACTTGCAATGTTCTCTGTTTCTCGCCGCTGATTTTTTTCTTTTAATCCTCGTCGCCAATTGTGTGATATCCTACCGTGTAGCAATGATCACACTTGAGTTATTTCTTTGGCTAACTCTGCCGTTTATTCTGCAACACACATAATATGACTGAACATGGATTC
Organism: Pholidichthys leucotaenia; assembly: GCA_020510985.1. NCBI lineage: Eukaryota > Metazoa > Chordata > Actinopteri > Cichliformes > Pholidichthyidae > Pholidichthys > Pholidichthys leucotaenia. The sequence continues at coordinate 61,011,930 of CM035842.1, forward strand.
TGCGCGGGGTTTTCACACTCTTGTTCTAATGTGTCCCCTTCATAGTAGTGCTGAACAATACAGGTAGTTCCCCCTAGAGGCATGTGCCAGTAATGTTCTATTTTAGACTTGCAGTCTACCACAAATATGATGAGCTTTTTATGAAATGCTGTGTTAGTTTTATGCCTGATGTAACAAGATGCATGCCTTCCAAATAGTTTAACTTTTATTTCGTCAATCCACAGAATATTTTCCCCAAAGTCTTAGGGATCATCAAGATGTTTTTTTTTTGGCAAATGTAAGACAATCCTTTGTGTTCTTTTTGGTCAGCAATGGTTTTCGCCTTAGAACTCTCCCATTGATACAATTTCTGCCCAGTCTCTTTCTTATTGTTTCTTCAGATCACGGCATGATGTGCTGCTTTTTGAGATCTTTTAGCCTACTTCACCTTGTCAGATAGGGTCTACATTATTTAAAGGATTTCTTGATTCAACAGTGTTAGGTATTCCCATATTAACAACAAGCAGCACGGACGTGATGGTGCAGGCACAGATGACATCATCACGCCGTGCCTATATTAGGGGACTGACAGCAGGAGACTGCCTCTTTGGTGCTCCACTTCTAGTACAACACCAGTCTGTACACCTGTATAGTATTAGCCATCCTGTTTGTTCCACGTGCTTCTAGCTGTCTGTTAATAAAACCACCATTCAGCATAGCCATTGCCTCCTCTGTCCCTAATTTCCAGACATAACAATGGCAACAAGGGTAAACCTTTATAACATCGACATGGAAGTCTGCTTGGCATCCCTGCCACCGTTCCTCGCGTCCCCAGGTGAGCCACTTATCCCATGGCCTTGTTGGTTTGATTCATTCTATATGTGCGTGTATCCCACTTAAAATATATGGGTATTAAAATAATTAATTCCACTTAATGTGCGTATTCACTCAAATTGCACATTCCTATTGAACGTGAACGCACCATGTACTTTTTTTCCACCTAAATGCACCCGGTTTTTGACCAGGAAGAAAAAGGGGAGGGACACATGCAAAATGTGTCTGGTCTATAGAAGTGTTAGCTCCTTGCTAAGCATGGTAAAACTGAGACAAACACAGTTTAAAAGAGAGAGCTACTAGTCCAGAGTCTGCTGCAAGAAGAGTCTCTTGGTAGAGCATTGTTTTTTTTATTTCTGTTATACTGCAGATGTTCCGGTGAGTTCAACTAGCTTGAAGCTACTTAAGTTAACCTCATGGGGTTTGCTAGCTGATAAGTTAATCAATGCTGGTCTATTCACCTTATCCTTATTTTTTTTTTTTTTTCTCTCGGCGCCACACGAGTCGGCTGCCTTTTGCAACAGCGGCTCGATTCCGAGTCTTTTTCCCTTCCTCTCTCTTTTGATCCGTCTTTTTTTTTCACCCCACTTATATCACGGACACACAGATCGTCCTAAATGTCTCCTGAGCCGGTGGACGGAGCCACTGTCTATAGCAGGATACGATACAGCAGAGAACAGCTGCTAGCATTCAACCGCCACCCGGTCCCATTGGAAAAACTCGACATACCGAGAGAACTGAGGCGAAAACGCCGCGGCTGCCGGGCTGGAGTAAGGCGGAGGACAAAAAATATAAGGTACAGACCCTCCCTTCCATCTGTTGTCATGGGAAATGTACGGTCGATACTGGGAAAGTTAGATGAGCTAGCGGCTATCTCCCGTTATGATAGCACATACCGGGAGTGCTCTCTCCTTTTGTTTACTGAGACGTGGCTAACTGAACTAGCAGCAGATGCTAACATTGAGCTGGAGGGTTTTCACATGATACGAGCTGACCGAACACCAGACAGTGGCAAGGCTAGGGGCGGTGGAGTGATAATGTATGTTAACAACAACTGGTGCAGACCGGGACATATCACTGTTAAACAACGACACTGCAGCAAAGACATTGAGTTGCTAGCTGTTAGCATGAGGCCTACATATCTCCCGAGAGAACACTCACACGTGATCTGCATTGTTGTTTATGCAAATCCGACGGCGAACGCTGGGACAGCACGTGACGTCATCCATTCAGTAACCAGCAGGCTGCAGACAGAACACCCAGATGCTCTTCTCCTCATCTCAGGCGATTTCAACCATGTTTCACTGTCTCCCATTCTACCCACGTTCACCCAGTATGTCACATGCCACACTAGAGACAATAAAACACTGGATTTATTCTACGCAAACACTAAGGAGGCGTACACCTCATCACAACTCCCTCCACTCGGGAGATCGGATCACAACTTGGTTCATCTCCGGCCGGTGTACAAACCCCTAGTGCACAGACAACCTCCGGCCATGCACACTGTGGAGTTATGGTCTGAGGAGACAATGGACACCCTAAAGGGCTGTTTTGAAGCCACCGCCTGGAAGCAGCTCTGCGATCCACATGGTGAGGACATCGATGGCCTCATTCACACCTTCACGGGCTACCTCAGCTTCTGTGTGGACAAATCCGTTCCCACCAAGACCATACGGCGTCACTCAAACAACAAACCCTGGATCAACCCTGAGATAAAAACACTTCTGAGAGAGAAGAAGAGGATCTTCAGGTCAGGGAACAGGGAGATGCTGAAGTCCGTACAGAGGGAGCTGAGGAGAAAGATCAGAGAAGGCAAGGACAGCTTCAGGAAGAAGATGGAGGACAAGCTGCAACAGAGCGACATCAGCGGGGTCTGGAGAAACCTCAAAACCATCTCGGGGCTCCAGAATACCTCCCCCCAGGCCACAGGGGGCAGGGAGTGGGCGAACAACCTGAATTTGTTTTTCAATAGATTTGACCAACCGCCCTCCCCCCTGACTGCACAACAACCACTGCTGCCTCTAAAGAAATCAAGTCCTGCTGCCCACTCCCCACTCCACCAACACCCCCCCACTCCCAACACACAGCCCCCCATCCTGACTCTGACCAGGACCCAGGTGAGGACGGAGCTGAGGAAGATCAAGGCGAGGAAGGCGCCGGGACCGGACGGCATCAGCGCAAAGCTCCTCAAGTCCTGTGCAGACCAGCTGTGTGGGATTGTGACGTATATCTTCAACATGAGCCTGAAACTGGGGAGGGTACCACAGCTGTGGAAAACATCTTGTGTGGTACCTGTACCAAAAACTTCCCACCCCAAAGACCTGAACAGCTACAGACCGGTGGCCTTGACGTCCCACTTGATGAAGACCCTGGAGAGACTGCTCCTTGCTCACCTCCGCCCCCTGGTGGAACCAGCGATGGATCCACTCCAGTTCGCCTACCAGCATGGCATTGGGGTGGAGGATGCGGTGATCTTCCTCCTTCACCGTTCTCTGTCCCACCTGGAGAAGCCCGGGAATATGGTGAGGATCATGTTCTTTGACTTCTCCAGTGCTTTCAACACCATCCAACCGATGATCCTGAAGGACAAGCTGCTGCGCGCAGGGGTGGACCAGCACCTGTCATCATGGATCCTGGACTACCTCACGAACCGGCCTCAGTTTGTGAGAACCCGGGACTGTGTGTCCGACACGATCATCAGTAGCACGGGGGCCCCCCAGGGAACGGTGCTGGCTCCCTTCCTGTTCACTCTTTATACTGCGGACTTCTCACACAACACAACACACTGCCATCTACAGAAGTTCTCTGATGACTCTGCGATCGTTGGCCTCATCTCCAATGGAGATGAAGCTGAGTACAGAGGGCTTATCCAGGACTTCGTGGACTGGTGCCATCGGAACTGCCTCCAGATCAACGCGAGGAAAACTAAGGAGCTGGTGGTGGACTGCCGCAGGCATGGGCAGCCCCTCACAGTACCAGTAAATATACAGGGAACAGACATCGAGATGGTGACATCCTATAAGTACCTGGGTATTCATCTGAACAATAAACTAGACTGGTCACACAATACTGATGCACTCTACAAGAAGGGACAGCGCAGGCTGTTCCTGCTGAGGAGACTCAGGTCTTTTGGTGTACAAGGGGCGCTGCTGAAGTCATTCTATGACACGGTGGTGGCATCAGCCATCACTTTTGGAGTGGTCTGCTGGGGCAGTGGCATTACTGCAGCTGATAGGAAGAGACTGAACAAACTGATTAAGAAAGCTAGCTCTGTCCTGGGGCAGCGCCTTGATCCGATGGAGGAGATAGGAGAGAGAAGGACGGTGGCTAAACTGTCATCTCTGCTGGAGTCCGAGTTCCACCCTATGCAGGACATACTGAATGCACTGAGGAGCTCATTTAGCAGCAGACTACATCATCCCAGGTGCACAACCGAGAGGTTTCGTAGGTCCTTCCTACCAACGGCTGTCAGACTGTACAACCTAAGCAGGGCTGCTCGCAGAGATAGCAAAAAGACGTAACAAACTAATAGTTTTTTGAATGCAAAAGATGCAATAGACTTACACAATGGTCCCCTCCGGCATACAACTAGGAACATACCGGTCGCTATGGAGGGTGAGAATATGTATGGGCACATAATCATACCATGTAGGATAACTAAGTAGACGGTTATGCTGTTTCATTCCATCTAGCAACAATGCTCTGCACTGTGTGTGTTTATATATTTGCATATTTATTCCATCTAGCTACAATGCTCAGCACTGGGTGTGTTTATATATTTATATATCTACATATTATTCCATCTAGCTACATTGCTCCGCACTGTGTGTGTTTATATACTTGCATATTTATTCCACCTAGCTGCAATGCTCCGTACTGTGGGTGTTTATATATTTACATATTTATTCCATCTAGCTACAATGCTCTGCACTGTGTGTTCATATATTCATATATTTATTCCATCCAGCTACAATGCTCTGCACTGTGTGTCTGTGTGTGTGTATATATATATATTTTATAGTAATACGTACATATGTTTATTAGCTGCTCTTGCTTGCTTGTTTTTTTTCTTGCCTTCTGATTGTTGCTCTGAGTGTTGCTATCCCTGTGCTGTTGCAATCCTGGAATTTCCCCGTTGTGGGACTAATAAAGGCTCATCTTATCTTATCTTATCTTATCTTATCTTATTCCTAGGCCCCACAATGCCTTACGTGAATTATGGTAGCAACTTCCGGTACTAGTTTAGAACGTATGGTTGTCACTGAAACTGGACACTTTTCCTTGTCAAAAAACAATGACTTAGGCATCAGAAATGCAGGAACATGGCGTTTTGCACCTCAAAAACAGTAATATAATCATACCACTTCCCATGACTATCTAGGGGCAGGAAGATGATCTTAAAAAGTGGCCTGGCAGACAGTAGCTCCGCTTGTAAGTGCTACTGCTAAGATGCTAACGCTGTAAACAAATACAAGCTCTGAGATATATCTATGTCTCTATCGCAATCAAGTCAGCTGCATTTTGTTAAAAGATGTTGGACATAATCAGATTTACCATAGATCAGACGCAGAATCTAGTCAGAGCCACAACGAACCACAACACCGTGCTTGGGTGTTTTAATGTCGGGATAAAACAGGCAGCTACAGCTGTTCGTTTTACCCCAAAATTAAAATGCTCATGCTGCTGTCATGTCCTGAATGCTTGTTATTTAACTTAACACGTACAGACCTTTTCTGACAATTGTTCAAAATTTTATTGATCTATATTTTGTGATAATTTAAAAATTAATGCATACTGAAGCTGCATCATTTGGTGCTTAGGCACAAATGATGGTCAGGACCTGTTTCCCAACCCGAAGGCACAGGGAAACAACCCCTTTGTCCACCGAGGAAAACTCCAATATAGAGGCAGCAGGGTGGGGGGGGGGTACAAGAATACCCACCCCTGCTCGTTGCCTCTTGCCCGGGGCAACTCCAGAGTAGGCCAAGCTCCAGCCCCTCTCCAGGAGACTGGTTCCGGAACCGGAGCTGTGTGTTGAGGTGAGGCCAATTATATCTAGCCGGTATCTCTCAACCTCATGCACCAGCTCAGGCTCCTTCCCCACTAGAGAGGTGACATTCCACGTCCCAAAAGCCAGTTTAGGAAGCTTGGGATCAGATCGCCAAGGTCTCCGCCTTTGACCACCACCTGATCCACATAACATCGGACCCCCATGGTCCCTCCTGCAGGTGGTGAGCCCACTGGAGGGCGGACCCATGTAACTTCTTTGGGCTGAGCCCGACCAGGTTCCATGGGCGGAAACCCGGCCACCAGACGCTAGCCATCGAGCCCCTCCCCCAGATCTGGCTCCAGGGTGGGGCCCCGGTAATCCCATACCATAGCGGGTTACACTGAATCCTTGTTCTAGCATTCGTCATGTCTGTTGGACGATCCATGAGGGGATTCTAAGTAATTAATCCTAAAAAAAAGGGATTTGATACTGAGGTATTAAGAAATTGATGAGATCTCAATCAAATGAAAAAATGTAACATGATTTATTTTAATTGTTCTGCTATATGTGCAGACTTTTTTTTTTTTTGAAGGGCTAGGACCCATGGATGGATGGATGCCCTTTCTGAGTTTGATGGTGAGCCAGGCCCAGTGAGAACATTGTGAGGGGAACTGCCGAAGCAGTGTGACCACCTGTTTCTGGAATTCGCTCAATCTTCAAGATCCCCAGATAAGGAAAAGAATCCAATAAACCCATTCACACTCATTATCCTACCTGGGTAGTAGTAGTAGTAGTAGAGACCCCTTTTCTTAAAACATGCACCTAAAGGAACTTTGAACTCTTGCACTTTTATTTTGAAATTTTATTTTATTGAACAGAGCTCTGTTTTTTTTTTAACTTTGTTACTACATGTGTTAAATTGTAAAGTTGTATTAAAATGTGTCAGCTGTTAATCGATCCATTACTCATTGTTTCATTTACCCCTCAGAACCTAGATAATAAGTTAGCATTTAACTATTGGCCCACTGCAAGTGCTACATATGTATCGGCTATGAACCTAGCTAGAGTCGGTGAGATGCGGCTGCAGGCGTTCCTGGTTCACGGCCTGGGTACCGAGGGACTTACTTACTTATTTAATCCTCTTCGCCCCGGCTGGAGCATAAGGCGCTAACGAGTCTCTTCCAGCCATCTCGGTCCTGGGCGAGCCAGCTGACTTTGTTCCAGGTCTTGCCCTCCGCTTTCATTTCCTCTTCCACTGTCCTTCTCCAAGTGCCCTGGGGTCTGCCTCTCCTCCTTTTCCCCGGCGGTGCCCATCTGAGTGCTATGTGTGGATGCCTGGCTTTGTTCATGCACAGAACGTGGCCTAGCCACCTCCAGCGTCTCTGCTTCACCTCGTCCATGATGATGTTGATGCCTGTGCGTCTGCTGACTTCCTTGTTGGTGACGCACTGCTCCCAGTGGATTCTGAGGATTCGACATAGACACCGTCCTTTGAAACCTCTGAGGCTGCTTTCAATTTTCTTGTTTGTTCTCCAAGTCTCTGATGCATATAGGAGGACTGAGCGAATGTTTGATAAGCCTGTGTCTTCTATCACTGCTTCTTCCTCAGGGTCTGGTCTATTCAGAGTCTCTTTGAAGTGCTCTGCCCATCTACTGAGTTGGTCCTCTTCCTTCATGAGAACTTTCCCGTCTTTGTCCTTAACCACCGTTGACTTGCTGGTGAAACCTCCTGTGAGGGTTTTGGTGATTTTGTAGACCGTTCTTATGTCTCCCCTTTCTGCTGCTGATTGTGCCTCCTGAGCCAGGCTGTCTGTGTACTCTCTCTTGTCTTTGCGGACACTCTTCTTGACATCGTTGTTCTTCTGTCTGTATGCTTCAGCAGCTGCTTCCCTCTCTTCCGTGCTTCCCCCTAGCATGCACTGTTTTATTTCCCTTCTCTCCTCGATGAGTTGCCAGGTGTTTTCAGAGATCCATTCTTTCCTCTCTCTTTTCTTGTGGCCCAGCACCTCTTTGCTTGTGTCGAGGAACAACTTCTGGACAGTGTTGCTCAAGGTGTTAATGTCGTCTGCTGGTGTGTCTTCCAGGACCTGGAATCTGTTGGACAGCTCGAGTACAAACGGAGTCTTCACTTTAGGATCCTTCAGTCTGCTTGAGTCAAAGAGCTGTTCACTAGTCTTCTTGTTGGTCCTCTTCAGCTTCAGCTGTAACTTGCACAGAACAAGGTGGTGGTCGCTGCCGGCGTTGGCCCCTCTTAGTGCTCTGACATCAGTCACGGACCCTCTCCACTTCTGGTTGATGGCTATGTGGTCTATTTGGTTCCTGGTTCTCCCATCCGGTGACACTCACGTCAGTTTGTGAATTGTCTTGTGTGAGAATATGGTGCCTCCTATCACTAGCCCATTCTCCAGGCACATGTCCTCAAGTCTCTGACCGTTGTCGCCTCTCATACCTATTCCTTGGGTTCCCATGCATGATTCGTATCCCACATTTCCTGCACCAACCTGGGCATTAAAGTCCCCCATCAGAATGAGGATGTCATGCCGTGGTGTCTTGTCTATTTGCTCTTGGAGGTTTGTATAGAAAAGGTCCTTCTCTTCATCTGATGATGGTTCTGTTGGTGCATAGCACTGGATGATGGTGGTCTTCGCGTACTTTGAGAAAAACCTCGCTCTAATGATCCGAACATTGACTGGCTCCCAGCCCAGGAAGCTCTACTTGGCATTCTTGTCTAAAATGATGCCCACTCCTTCCTGGTGTTGGCCATCTGTTCTTCCCGAGTAGTACACTGTCTCTCCTGTGTTCAGGGTCATGGTTCCTGAGTCTGTCCATCTCATTTCACTGATTCCAAGAATGTTGATGTTGTATCTCTTCATCTCTTTCACAACCTGTGCTGTTTTTCCAGTTTCGTACATCGTTGGAACATTCCATGCTCCCACTCTCACTCGTTGTTTGGGATTCACCAAGGATTCCATCGGAACAGAAACTTCCTTTCGGCTTTCATCCCTGCTCTTCATATAAGACATTGCTGCCTTAGTCCTCAGCTTGTCGCCCAAGGTTTGATGACTTTTTGTTGATCTTGTTGGCGTTTCTGTAGCAAACGTTTTTTACGTGGTGGGCTGCTAACCCAACGCACAACCCTCCTCCTTTCGCATCCTGGACTTGGGACCAGACAATGGCGGAGTTGTACCGAGGGGCAGCGGGTGTTTAGTTCATTGGGACCAGCGGACACATATGAGGAGAGTATCACACTGCTAGCTGGACATTTTGTGACGGTTGAAAGCATGCTGGCGAGGAGGATAAGATTCCACCAGTGCCGACAGGGAGCGGGAGAAACGACCCAGCAGTACATTGCGGACCTCCGCTGTCTGGCAAGCACGTGCAGGTTTGGGCAACTAGAAGACGAAATGGTGTGGGACCAGTTAGCGGACCACACCAACAACCCACGGCTGCGAGTGATGCTGCTGATGACACTAGACGACCTGCTGCTGGCGAAGGTGGTGGAGTTAGCATTCCAGCTGGAAGCCACCAACAAGCTAACACCACAGCTAGGTGACCAACGACAACAGACCCCGCTAGCACATGCAGTTATCTCAGCAGAGGAACCTGGTTACACCGCAATCTTCACGGAGAACACCGAGGTGAACACTGCTGGACTGAAGAACATCACAAGACACTATTTGTGTGGTAACTGTGGCTCCCTGACGCACCAAAAGCGAGTGCGATCCTGCCCGGCCAGGGGGCAGCAATGCCAATGATGCGGCAAGCTTAATCACTTTGCCAAGGTGCACCGATCGACACGACTAACATCAAGCCGGCTACCCAGCTCAACAGAACCACCAACAACCACCATCCACACAGTGGGCTCCAGAAGGGCGGTGTACAAGTGGTGCACGGTGAGGTTAGATGGTGTTAGCTTTGATGCTGCTGGACATCGCCACTGTGAGGTCCATGATGAACTGGGTCACTGTTAAAAAATTCTTCTCTAACCATCCTATCGGGAAGAATGCAGTGGAGCTGTACGGCTATGGGCACACATCCATCAGCCTCGTAGGGACCATATTGCTGATGGTTTGCTATGGGTCAAGAGTCCTCCCAGAATTCGCCTTCTAGGTAGCTACACATGGGGACAACATCCTGGGGTAAGATAAGATAAGATAACTTTATTAATCCCACAGGGGGAAATTCACTTGCCACCAGTCCAAAAACAAACATTCACAACACATTCATAGCAATATAACACATAAAGACAGAAACAAATACATAAAATATTATATCAATGAGATGCAACAACACCCCCCTCACAAATACTCATTATAAAATCTAATTGCTCCAGGAACAAAGGACCTCCTCAGTCTTCCTGTGGAGCACCGGGGCATCAGCAGTCTCTCATCACAAGAATTGTGATATTCATTAAAAACATGATGAAAAGGATGACTTTCAAGTTGCAACACAGTCTTTAATTTGGACCTCATTCTTTTCTCCATTATAACCTCAAGAGGGTCCAGAGTAAGGCCAATCACAGAGCTGGCCTTCTTTATAAACTTGTTGATCCTATTTTTATCCTCCACCTCAATACCCCCCCCCCCCCCAACAGAGCACAACATTAAACAAAACACTAACCATGATTCCCTGATAGAAGACACTGAGAAACTTCTTACTAATGTTAAATGAGCTTAACCTTTTCAGGAAAGAACTCTAGTCTGTGCCTTTTTAAAAACGGCTTCACTGTTTTTTTCTTCCAGTTTAGTCTATTGTCCAAATGAACACAAAGATATTTATTAGACTGGACAATTTCAGTCATCTGTCCCTTAATGATTACCGGAGAGATCTCTTATTTTCCTAAAATCAATTACAAGCTCTTTAGTTTTTGTGACATTTAATTTAAAAAAAATTCTGTCACACCAGCGGACAAAACCCTCAATCTCACATTTACATTTGGAGTCATCACCTTGATTTAGGAAACCCACCAAGGTAGTATTGCCAGAAAATTTCTGCACCAAAAGAGAATCCTGGCTACACCTATAATCAGCAGTGTACAGTGTAAAAAGAAAAGGAGACAGCACTGTGCCCTGAGGGGATTCTGTGTTAGTTAAAATAGTGTCAGACACTCTACTGCCAACCCTGACAAACTGGGGCCATGATAACAAATAATCTAGAATCCAGTCAACAGTTACTGTATATTATGCAAGTTAAAATTCAGTAATTTAGTGGCTAAAATATGCGGTTGAATGGTATTAAAAACACTTGAAAAGTCAAAAAACATAATCCTAACAGAACTATTAGCTGTTTCAAGGTGACTGTATATCCTGTGAAGCATAAAAAGCAAAGCATCGTCCACTCCCACCCCTTTTCTATATGCAAATTGTAAAGGGTCCTGAAAATTTCTAACTTGTCGACTCAAGTGACCCAAAACAACCTTTTCAAAACATTTCATTAAATGAGAAGTCAGAGCTATGGGTCTCAGATCTCTCAAGGTACAGTTTGCCTTATTTGTTTTGGGAATCAAATCAAATCAAATCAAATCAAATCAAACTTTATTGTCATATTGCTGTACATACAACTGTAGTGCAGGCAAGATGAAATTGCGTTTCTCTCGGCATCCATATAAGAAGCAGCATGATTAAGACACACTCCACATAGCTCCCACCCCCCCATCCATTCACACATCCCTGAGACATACTTGGGGAAAAAGAATAACTAATGGGGACAAGACAAGATATTTTCCATAATACTGGAATTCTAGCTAACGACAGCGATAAAGAAAAAAATGACATGAAGGACAGAGCACAATTGGTCAGCACAAACTTTCAAAGTACGGGGAGAACCCCATCAGGACCAGCAGCGTTTCTGATGTTAAGTTGCTCTAACTGCTGCCTGACCTCCTCCACACTGATGACAATGGGGAGATTACAGTCATTAGAACTTTGTTGAGCAAGGATGGCACATATGCCTTTCTGATCAACAGAGAAATCTACTTTATCAAACTTGGCAAAAAATGTATTAATTTCATAAATATCCAATGAAGAGCTAAGGGTATTTGAATTATTTGTACCATAGCCAGTCATAGATTTCATGCCATTCCAAAGGCCTCTTTTGGTTTACTTCTAAACATCTGTTGCTCTACTCTTTCCTTATATTTATGCTTGGCCTTCTTTATTACATTTTTCAACTCTTTCTGAGCCATTTTAATTTGTTCCCTGTCACTGCCAAAAAAAAGCTGTTTTTTTCCGCTTTATTGCAGCTTTAACTTCACCTGTCACCCATGGTTTATTATTTGGAAACATTTGTATCTTTTTATACGGAATAACAGACTCAACACAAAAATTAATATAACAAGTTATTTTGTCTGTGATACTATCCAGATCATTATCATTCAAAAACACAGTCCAGTCTGCACAATCGAAACACCCTCTTAACTCTTCATATGCATCCTCAGACCACACACGGACAGTCTTTGTTTTAATCGGCTCCCTCAAAGCCACAGGAGAATATCTAGATGTCAATGTGATTAAATTGTAGTCTGAACGTCCCATCGGGGGGTACAGCCTTTGCTCCATAGCTCTTCTTAATATTCGTATAAAACAAATCAATAGTTTTATCACCCCTCGTAGGACAGGATACCATTTGTTTAAAGGAAGGCAGCGTGGACGAAAGAGAACAGTGGTTAAAATCCCCATTAATAATGACAAGTGCATCTGGATGGGAACGCAACAAGTTGCGTGACCCACGATATTGTCTCTGTGGCCTGTTTCCCATTGCCCGAAGGAGCAATATAAACCATCAGAACTACAACGTTACTGTTATGTATGTAAATAGGCTGGTACGACTAAGATGGTGGCCAGGTTGGTCAGAAGAGTGCCGTAAGCCTCTGTATATAGTCTGTGTTATATCCTGAATAAACCCTGTTAACCGAGGTGAGACTCACTCATCATTCCTACATTATGGACACAACATTTGGCGACAAGGTAAAAACGGTAATGGAATGCTCTGTTGCTAGCTTTCGGCCATTCCTCGAGGCTCCGGGCGAGCCCCTCATGCCATGGCCTAGGTGGTTCGCTGCCTTTACCAACTATCTTATTGTCCTGGGTTTGGGAGATATGGAGAAACTCTGTGCACGTGCTGTGTTGGAACATAATTTAGGAATGGAAGGGCAGAGGATTCTAGAGAATCTTGGAGGTGTGGACAGTTTTGACGAAGTGGTGCAGCTAATGGCGCAATACTTTAAGGCACCAGAGAACGTCATTGTGAGACGCATTCAGTTTCGACAGCGCCGCCAGCGGTCGGGAGAGCCCATGCGAAGATTCATGGTGGACCTCCGCGAGCGGGCGAGGGAATGCAGATTCGGGGCCCTGGAGGACGAAATGATTTGGGACCAGTTGGCGAAGCACGTCTGTTGCACGGCGGCCCGGTCCAGGTTGTTGACGCACCCAGGAGAGATGACGTTAGCTGAGGCTGTCGAGCTTGCCCAACAGTATGAGGCAGCAGAAACCATCGCGAGGGGCCTTACTGAAGGGGCCTCTCTGGAGAAGAATGAGTCTTGCGCTAAGGCACTGAGCCTGGACCCTGGTAATGGCGAATGCAGAGAGGATGATTTTGCCTCCATGGTCAGGATAAGGTCTGCCCCTGGTATGCCAAAATGTTATGGATGTGGGTCCACTGAGCACTGCTATAAGTCCAGAGTGTGCCCGGCGAAAGGAAAGTGTTGTGGCAAATGCGGTCTTTTAAACCATTTTGCCAGGGTGTGCGAAAACTTTGTACGCAGGAGCCGTGGGAGAGATCCAGGTGCTGCGCAAAAGACAGTTGTGCATACCGTCTCCCCAGAGATGACAGGGAGGATTGGTTGCAACGTCACGTTGGATGGAGTCGAGGTCCTGCTCCTAGTGGACACGGGAGTGGTGATCTCCATCCTGAATCTTGAAACCATGAACAGACTGTTTCCCTACCCACAGATAAGAAGGCAACAAGTGGAGTATTATGGTTATGGGCGGAACAGGTTGGCTATATTGGGCTATGTCAAGATAGAGGCCCGATATAAGGACAGTGTGGCGCCCAGTGTTCGCATTAACGTTTCTGCATCCGGTGTTAACGTTGTGGGTTGCAACCTATTTTACAGCCTTGGGTTCTCCATTATGAACGTCTCCGGTGAAGAATGGTCTGGATGTGGACTGTGGGGCTGACCTGTTCCTGCCATGGATAGTGCTGAGGTGTAGGATTCAGACTGGATGGTCAGCGTGAATTTGGGAGGGCACACACCGCACCACGCGGAGACCTCTCGGGATGGCCCTGATGCCGTCACGCAGGCTGCCCTGGACGAGGGTGCCGGACGGCATGGCGGGACCCTTGATGAGGCTCATCAGGATGAGGTGCCAACGCTGGGAGAAAACGGGGCTAGACCACGGAGCGTGGTTATCGTAAAGTGCTCCCAATGACGACCTGTCAAGAGGAGACCCAGGAGAGCCCGCATGTCAGAGCAGCTGGAGTCTGGGGCCAGTTGCAGGACCGGTGATCTGATAAAAAGGAAGTGGGCTTCCTTGAAGACCAAGGTTGAGGTTTGAGTACGTAGAGATCACAGTCTACGCAAGCAGCGGGACAACCAGAGGCGGTTCCAGGTGGAGCCCGGTCGGATGGAGAAGATGGGTGCAGGTCTATTTATTATTATTTATTTTTGTGTCTGGAGACACCTGAGGGATCTGTGGCTGCCAGAAGTGGAGAGGAGATGGCGCAGCAGGAGCCCTGATGTGAAGAGACGGAGACCCCTTGAAAGGGATCCATCCGGGGACTGAGGGTTTTATTTTGCATGTTTGTGTTGTTTTTTCAGTCCTGTTATAGTGTTGGTTTCTATTTGGTGCCCCGGTAAATTGTAAAAAAAAAAGAGAAAAGAGAAGGTGAAATGTACAGAGTGAGTGTGAGTGCGGGTGGCGTCCTTCTGGTGTTTAATAACCCCGTCCTTGCTGGGTGGTAATCGTCACTTCCTTGTGGTAACGTATCGTCACTTCCTGTTTTGCTGTCTGCCTGTGTGGTTTGCTCTCCAGCTCTCGAGCCACTAGCTATGGCTACTAGCTCTCTTTCCTCTCCTCCTCTGGTGTGCTCTCTCTGTCAGATGTTTAGCTACACCTCTGCCTCTTTTAGTGATAACGGTAAATGTAATAAATGTTGTCTTTTTGAGGCGCTCGAGGCGAGGTTGTCTGATTTGGAATCCCGGCTCCGCTGCATTGAAACACCGTCTGCGCCAGTTAATCTCGACGGACGCCCCTTAGCTGCAGCGGAGCTAGCTAGCTTAGCCCCCCCTGTCACCGGTTCCCCGGCTCTCCTCTGCAGCGAGGAGACTGGGTGGGTGACGGTGAGAAGGAAGCCTAGTCGCAAAGCCCCGGTTCACCACCAACCTGTTCACGTTTCTAATCGTTTTTCCCCGCTCAGCGACACACCTGCTGAGGAAAAAACTCTGATCATTGGCGACTCTGTAGTCAGAAACGTGAACCTAGAGACTCCAGCGGCCATAGTCACATGCATTCCTGGGGCCAGAGCAGGCGACATCGAGTCAAATTTGAAAATGCTGGCTAAAAGTAACTGTAAATATTCCACAATTGTTATTCACGCCGGCATTAATGACATCCGTCTCCGGCAGTCGGAAGTCACGAAACTTAATGTAGAATCGGTGTGTGACTTTGCAAAAACGATGTCTGCCACTGTAGTATTCTCTGGGCCCCTCCCCAATCTGACCAGTGATGACATGTTCAGCCGCTCGTCATCCTTGAACCGCTGGCTGTCTGTGTGGTGTCCTGCAAATGACGTGGGCTACATTGACAATTGGAGCTCTTTTTGGGGAAAACCTGGTCTTATGAGACGAGACAGCATTCATCCCACTTTGGAAGGTGCTTCTCATTTATCTAACAATCTGGCATCTTTTTTATCCAAATTTCCAAAACCCTGACTACTCAGAGTTGGGACCAGGAAGCAGAGTCGCAGTCTTACACGCCTCTCTGCAGCTCCTCTTCATCCGCCACCCCTCAACTTAGCCCCTGACTTCCCCATCAGAGAATCGTTGTCTGCTCCCTCCAAAGTGAATAAAAATATAATGTATAAGCATCCCAAAGTGATAAAGCAAAATATTGGTAAAACTCAAATTAAACATAAAGCCTCTAAATTGAATGATTTGGCCTCTGTTCCTCCTCATAATTTAAAAATTAAATGTGGTTTATTAAATATTAGGTCTCTAACTCCCAAGTCTCTGTTAGTCCATGATCTGTTAATTGATCATCAGATTGATTTAATTTCCCTTACAGAGACTTGGTTAGGACAAGAGGATTATGTTGGTTTAAATGAATCAACTCCCTCTGGTTATTTAAACTGTCAAAATCCCAGAAGTTCTGGTCGTGGAGGAGGAGTAGCATCAATTTACCATTCCAAATTACTAGTTAATGTAAAGCAAAAAACATGTTATAATTCCTTTGAGGGCCTGGTCCTCAGCATTGGACACTTTAGCAATTCCAGGTTAAACCCAATTTTATTTGCCATAGTTTATCGTTCCCCATCAACCTATTCAGAATTTTTATCCGAATTTGCTGATTTCTTAGCTGATTTAGTGCTGAAATCTGATAGAATAATTATAGTAGGGGACTTTAATATACATGTGGATGTAGATAGTGACTGCCTTAATGTGGCTTTTAATTCAATATTAGACTCGATTGGGTTTTCTCAGAAAGTAGGAAATTCTACTCATTACCTCCACCATACATTGGACCTTGTTCTGACATATGGCATAGAAATAGAAAATCTGGTAGTGTTTCCTCATAACCCTGTACTGTCAGACCATTGTCTGTTAACCTTTGATTTTACTATTTCTGACTATTTGGCTCCTAAAGAAAAATATTATCACAGTAGATGCCTCTCAGATGATGCTGTTTCCAAATTTATGCAGATTGTTTCCTCTATGCCATGTGTCAACACAACGGAAATAAGCTATAGACAGCTTGCTCCTTCTGTAATTGATAACATGGTGGATAGTGTTTCAGCTTCTCTGCATCAGGCTCTAGACTTGGTGGCCCCCTTAAAAAAGAAAAAGTCTAATCAGAGATTTTTAACTCCTTGGTTCAACACAGAAACTCGTAGCTTAAAACAGAAGACTCGTCAATTAGAAAGAAAATGGCGCTCTACTAATTTAGATGAAATCTATTTAGCTTGGAGAAATCATCTTTTAATTTATAAAAAATCTCTTAGAAAAGCTAGAACGAGTTATTACTCTGCATTAATAGAAGAGAACAAGAATAATCCCAGGTTTCTTTTCAGTACTGTAGCCAGGTTGACAAAGAGTCAGGACTCTGTCAATCCTAGCATCCCCTTAGAGCTTACTAGTCAGGACTTTATGAACTTTTTCAATAATAAAATTTCATCCATCAGAGATAAAATCAATCAGATTCTTCCCACAGTTAACTTAAATACTGTAACTACTACAACTCCTTCTATTGATGTCTGTCTTGATGAGTTTACTCCAATCGACCTTTGTGAGTTAGACAAAATAGTTTCCTCATCCAAACCTTCAACTTGTCTTTTAGACCCTATTCCTACCAGGTTATTTAAAGAAGTCTTCCCACTTATTGGTAGCTTTATTCTTCATATAATCAATTCTTCATTAACTTTAGGCCATGTACCGCAGGCTTTTAAAACGGCTGTAATTAAACCCTTACTCAAAAAGCCAACGCTAGATCCAGGAGCTTTAGCTAACTATAGACCAATCTCTAATCTCCCTTTCATTTCAAAAATCTTAGAAAGAGTTGTTGCTATGCAATTATTTGACCACCTGCAGGGAAATGGTTTATTTGAGGAGTTTCAATCTGGGTTTAGAATCCATCATAGCACTGAAACAGCCTTAGCGAAGGTCACTAACGACCTCCTCATTGCATCTGATAATGGACTAGTTTCTGTACTTGTCCTTTTAGATCTTAGTGCAGCTTTTGATACTATTGATCATAATATTCTACTTGATAGATTAGAACACTATGTTGGACTTAATGGAACTTCGTTGCAGTGGTTTAGATCTTATTTATCTGATAGGTTCCAGTTTGTTCATGTAAATGATGAGTTTTCTCTCAGCTCAAAGCTTAGTCATGGAGTTCCACAGGGATCTGTGCTTGGCCCTACTCTTTTTAGTTTATATATGCTTCCGTTAGGCAACATTATTAGAAAGCACTGTATACATTTTCACTGTTATGCAGATGACACACAATTATACCTGTCAATGAAGCCAGATGATACTAATCAATTAGCCAAGTTAGAAGCCTGTCTTAAGGAAATCAAAGTTTGGATGACTTGTAATTTCCTGCTATTAAATTCAGATAAGACTGAAGTCATTCTTGTTGGTCCAAAAAACCTTAGAAATTCCTTTCCAAATCAAACTTTCAGTTTGGATGCAGTTACTCTTTCTCTTAATAGCTCTGTGAGGAACCTTGGAGTTATTTTTGATCAGGATTTGTCCTTCAATTCACATATTAAATTTGTTTCTAAGACTGCCTTCTATCATTTGCGTAATATTGCCAAGATTAGGAGCATCTTGTCTCAGAGTGATGCTGAGAAGCTGATCCACGCTTTTGTTAGCTCGAGATTAGATTATTGTAATTCTTTATTATCAGGTTGTCCTAAAACATCTTTAAAAAGTCTTCAGCTGATCCAAAACGCTGCAGCAAGAGTTTTAACAGGTACTAGAAAGAGAGATCATATCTCTCCGGTTCTGGCCTCCCTTCATTGGCTTCCCATAGAGTTTAGAATTAAGTTTAAAATCCTTCTTCTTACTTACAAAGCTCTAAACAATCAGGCTCCTTTTTATTTAAAAGATCTGATACTACCGTATCATCCTAACAGAGCACTACGCTCCCAAAATGCAGGTTTACTTGTAATACCTAGAATCTCCAAAAGTACAATGGGAGGCAGAGCCTTTAGTTATCAAGCTCCTCTCCTGTGGAATCAGCTGCCAATCTGGATTCGGGAGTCAGACTCGATCTCTGTTTTTAAGAATAGGGCTAAAACCTACCTTTTTGATATAGCCTACAATTAGGGAGGGATCATGTGTTTTCTGAACCCTCCCTTAGTTATGCTGCTAATAGGTTTAGTCAGCCGGGGGACCTCCAGTAATGCACTGGGCCTCACTCCTTTCCTCACTCTCTATGAAATATTTTTTTTTTTGCTGGTCATTAACATTTGTTTGTTCTCTCCCATAGATTGAGTCCCCATCGTGCTGTTTGCTCTCTACATGTCTGTTCTTTTCTTCTTCTCTATCCCCTCACCCCCCAGCCAGTCGCAGCAGATGACTGCCCCTCCCTGAGCCTGGTTCTGCTGGAGGTTTCTTCCTGTTAAAAGGGAGTTTTTCCTCTCCACCGTCGCCAAGTGCTTGCTCACAGGGGATCGCTTGATTGCTGGGGTCTTTCTGCAACTGTGGGGGTCCTCCCTACAGTTGATAGTGCTATGAGATGACTGTTGTTGTGAAATGGCGCTATATAAATAAAGTTGAATTGAATTGAATTGAATTGAATTAATAGCTATTTTTGTCAGTTTTGCATGTCTTATGTGGATGCCTGTGTATATGCACTGTGCTTTTGATCAGTTTTGAAAATTGGGTTTTGTGTCAAATTTTGATTTAATTAATCTGGCCGGTGGCTTCTCTGTGTGGATTTACATTAGTATTTTCTAGAGTTTGCCTGGCTTGAATGACTTGTTTTGATTGGGTTTTAAGTATTTACTCGAATTTGGTTTAATTGAATTGTTGTATTTGTGTAGCCCTTTTGTGTATGTCACTCCTTATGCCCATTGTTGGGTGGGAATTGGGGTGGGGGCCACCTATAAGAATTGTCTTGTGCTTTATTGTATGTGTTTTGATGTGTTTAAAGGGATTATTTTCAGTTAGAAACACAAATTATTATTTTTTTTGTTTGTTCCCCTATCCCAAGCGGCAGAATAATCTGCTCAGCCAAGTAGGGGGTGCTGGTGTTCCACCCAGCCCCTCAGCCTTAGTTGTGTGAGTGGATAGGTGTTTTGTTTATTTTCTGTACATATTTTTGGATTAGTGTGTGTGTCGGGTGACAAATTTGGGTGGGTTATTTGTGTGCTTGCCATTTTTTTTTTGAGGGGGTAAAATGTTATGTATGTAAATAGGCTGGTACAACCAAGATGGTGGCTGGGTTGGTCATGGGATAGACCGGGGTGGCTACTGCTGGTTTCTGGTGGTGACGCCGCCCAGGGTATAAAAGAGTGGGTGGAAGAGGCTCTGCCTCTTTCGTTGTGGAGCCACCTGGCCAGCAGGAGAGTACTGTAAGCCTCTGTATATAGTCTGTGTTATATCCTGAATAAATCCTGTTAACTGAGGTGAGACTCACTCGTCATTCCTACATTATGGACACAACAGTTACTAAGTTCTCTAGGCAGATAATAGGGTCAGCAGCTTACCACAAGCATCTTAATGTTCGGGTTGCAAATTCTCTCCTTCACTGTAACGTGGTCCGGATGACACCAGCGGTCATTCACATAGAGGCAGACACCATCGCCCAGCTTCTTACCGGACTCCCTAGGGTCTATGTCCAGTCTCAGAAGAGTGAAGCCACCCATCTCCACATGGGAGGAAGGTACTCTCTCTGATAGCCAGGTTTCAGTAAAATATAGAAGACTGCTCTGTCTTAAAACACGATCATATTTAAGGCACGCAGCCAGCTCGTCCACTTTATTCACCAAAGAGCGGACATTTCCCAGAAGAACAAAAGGCAACACAGGCTTGAATCCCCAGCATCTATTACGGACCAAAAGCCCCCCCCCCCGCTTCCCGGCCTCTCTTCCTATTTTTTAACTTGGTGTCTGGCAGGATGACATCAGGATCCAATCCAGGTGGGGCAGAATGCCACAGGTGAAGAAGCTCCTGCCGACTGTAGGTAATAATGGGTAGGCCCAATTCACTGCTGGCCTGGAGAGCATGAGAAACTCGCCAAACAATTAAGATCCACAGCCAAAGACAGAATAACGTATTGCTTTTCAGCATAGGCATGATCTTGTCATAATCATAAAAAAACCAGGGTGTCGAATGCATCAAAAGTAACACAAAAAGAGTTTTTTAAAAAAGTTTAAAAACCATACACACAGGCTCCAGCACACTATTAGCTTGTCGCCAGCAAGGGGGCAGCGCCAAAAATAGCACAATGAATGGTGTGATCTCTTTTATGAACTGGGCCTTACCATCCATGATAGTCTTTGACTTTGTTTGACTGCTGATGATGGGAGCGCAACACACCCAGACGAGGGTACAGCTGCTCCAAGCTTGACACCGTAGAGAGAACACGGCAAGGAGAGAGGGCACAAACCAGACTCGCCTCTGATCCTCGGCCAGCATAAGCCTCAAGGAGCCATCACGGAGCTGCAGGAGAGGGAGTTCGAGGTCAAAGGGAACCCTGGTGAATGACGGCAACCCGGCACGTGTCCCATTGCCAGCAAAAGTAACACATTACCGCGGCCACAATCAGCACCAGGAGAGAGGGAGTGGAAACCGGACTCGTCTCGGATCCTCGCCTGGCATCAGCCTCAGGGAGGCGCCGCAGCATTGCAAGAGAGAGAGTTCGTGGCCCAGCAGGACCCAGCAGAGCAACAGCAATCGAGGGCATGTCCTGCCATCCTGCCACTGCCACAACAACAACCAACATGGGGAAGGAGAGAGTGCTCAATGTTGGACTGGGTTTGGGTCCGACGAGCCGAATGCCTGAAGCCACAAATGCTTCTGTCATCCGATGAGAATCACCACGCAGTTGGGGCCAGCCGCATTCCAGATGGCTGATGGGTCGAGATGGCACACTAGCCATCTGCAAAGATTGAGAGCAGCTGTCCCCGACCAAACCATGACGCTGGAGCCAATCCATCTAGTGTGGGACCCAGACTGGGAGTTTGAGACAGGATACCCAGATCCACTGCACCCAGCGCCTCCAGGGCTGTGCCCACCACGGGCTCGCCAGAGGCCCCCTGAACTCAGACCACAACAGTGACTCTGTTTCAGAACTGTTTAGTAGAGCATGACTGCTCACAGTGGCAGAATAACCCACTCAATTGTACAGGATCAACCGGTGGTCCACCCGGTGACCCAGGTTGTAGTTCAGCTGTTGTGAGTTTTAATGTGACACTGTAAATGTTCATAATATTTTTTGCTTTACCGGGGGAGGGGGGGATGTTGGATATTCCCATATTAACAACGAGCAGCACAAACGTGATGGTGCAGGCACTGATGATGTCATCACGCCATGCCTATATTAGGAGACTGACGGCGGGAGACTGCCTCTTTGGCGCTCTGCCTCTAGTACAACACCAGCCTGTACGCCTGTATAGCTAGCATATTAGCCATCCTGTATGTTCCACGTGCTTCTAGTTGTCTGTTAATAAAACCACCATTCTGCACAGCCACCGTCTCCGCTGTCCCTAATTTCCAGACATAACAAACAGGTCTGGGAGTAATCAGGCCTGGGTGTAGTGAAATTGAACTCAACTTTCCAAACAATGTGGTTAATCACAGTTAATTCATGATGGCGGGATTGCTTTTTCCTCATTGGGCCAGGTAGGTTTGGATAGCTTTTTTCCCTTAGGAAATGAAATCATTTAAAAACTACATTTTGTACAGTGTTGTGAAAAAATATTTTCCCCCTTCCTGAAGTCTTATATTTTTGCATATTTGTTACAACTAAAGGTTTCAGATCATCAAACAAATTTTAATATTAGACAAAGATAATGAGTAAATACAAAATGCAGTTTTCAAATGATTTCATTTATTAAGGGAAAAAAGCTATCCAAACCTACCTGGCCCTATGTGAAAAAGTAATTGCCCCCTAACTGCCCCCTAAACCTAATAACTGATTGTGCCATCCTTGGTGCCAACAACTGGCAATGAGTCTTTTACATCGCTGTTGAGGAATTTTGACCCACTCTTCTGTGCAGAATTGTTTATATTCAGTCACATTGGAGGGCTTCACGAACTGATGGCCGGACATTCTCCTTCATGATTTTCTGGTAGAGAGCAGAATTCATGGTTCTGTCAAATAGGGCAAGTTGTCCAGGCCCTGAAACAGCAAAGCAGCCCCAGACCATGACACTACCACCACCATGTTTGACTGTTGATACAATGTTCTTTTTATGAAATTCTGTGTTAGTTTTATGCCAGATAAAACAGGACACATGCCTTCCAAAAAGTTCAACTTTTGTCTTAGAAGTCCCCAGAATATTTTCCCAAAAGTCTTGATTATCATCTAGATTTTTTTTTTTTTTTTGGCAAATGTGAGATGAGTCTTTGTGTTCTTTGTGTCCAGCAGCGGTTTTTGTCTTGGAACTCTCGTATAGATGCCATCTTTGCCTAGTCTCTTTCTTATTGTTCCATCATGGATCAGTGTCCAAACTGAGGCAAGTGAGGCCTGTAGATCTTTAGATGATGATCTGGATTTTTGTTTCTCATCTGATCTTGAATTTCTTTAGATCACAGTGGGATGTATTGCTTTTTGAGATCTTTTAGCCTACTTCAGGTTGTCAGACAGGATCTATTTAAGTGATTTCTTGATTCGACAAGTCTGGCAGTAATCAGGCTTGGCTGTAGCTACTGAAATTGAACTCAGCTTTCTGAAAAATGTGGTTAATCACAGTTAATTCATGATATAACAAGAGAGGCAGTTACTTTTTCACATAGGGCCAGGTAGGTTTGAATAGTTTTTTTTTCCTTTAATAAATGAACTCATCATTTGAAAACTGCATTTTGTATTTATTCAGGTTATCTTTGTCTGATATTAAAATTTGTTGGATGATCTGAACACTGAAGTGAGACAAATCTGCAAAAATATAAGAAATCAGGAAGGGGGCAAATACTTTTTCACAGTACTGTACATATACACTACTCACAAAAAGTTAGGGATATTCGGCTTTTGGGTGAAATTTCAGGATGCACCTAAAATGCACTATTACCTTTCACAGGTGAACTTAATTTGACCTTCTCTATCCTTTTGAATGCACATTTCCAACTGTTCAGTGTTTCAGTACTTTTTGCTTAACTTGCTGTTCTTTAACAAGGTGCTTAATGGCAAAATTCACAACAGGTGTTTGATCCATGAATCGACCAATAAATTTTCTGGTTCAATTAGAATTGGTATTTAAACAGTCCTCTTCTCTTGTGTTATTCACATTTTGACATCATGAGACCAAGACAACACCTAACAATTGATCAACAGTACCTCGCCATTGCCAGGCTTCAAACAGGATGTTCTCAGAGGGAAGTGGCCATTGAGTGAGTGTCACAGAGTGTCATCAGCAGGTTGCAACAGTGATACAGAGAAACTGGAGGAGTCACAGAACAGCATAGAAGTGGACGTCCTTTAGCCACATTTCATGCTGATGACCGCTTCATTGTGAACAGTGCCCTGCGGAACCAGATGATGAATGCTACTCAACTCCAGGCACATTTAAGGGAGGTGAGAGGCACCCAACTGTCACATCAGACCATTTGAAACATTTACATCAGCGTGGTCTGCATGCTAGATGACCTGCAAGGGTACTTGATCACACCATCAGGCACAGGCGTCATTGTCTCGCATGGGCCAGAGAGCATTTATGCTGGACAAGGGACCAGTGGGCCTCAGTGATGTTCTCTGATGAAAGTCGATTCATGCTGAGCAGAAATGTTGGCCGCCAATGATGTTGGAGATGTCAAGGAGAGTGCTATGCATCAACCACTGTTGTCAACAGATGAGCCTTTGGTGGTAGTGGTGTTACAGTCTGGGCAGGTGTGTCTAGTCAATACAGAACTGCCCTACACCTTGTGAATGGTATAGTGACAAGCCGATTCTACCTGAATAACATCATTAATCCAGTCATTGTGCCCCTGCATGAACAACCCAGGCCTATTTTCATCTTCATGGATGACAATGCTCCAGCTCTTCAAGGTCGCATCATTAGGGAATGGCTGCTGGAGGCTGGGGTACCTCAAATGGAGTGGCCTGCACTTTCTCCACACCTGAATCCCATAGAAAACGTATGGGATCAGCTGAGTCGCTGTGTAGAGGCTCGTAACCCTGCACCCTACAACCTCAGTGACCTGAGGGCCACCCTTCAAGAAGAGTGGAATGCCATGCCTCAGCAGAGAACAGCATGAGACGTCGTCGTCAAGCTGTAATTGATGCTCAAGGGCATATGACAAGTTATTGAGACATTGACATTTTTTGTTGTCAATGTTGTTGACTTTTGTGTCAATAAATTGTTTGAGATGAGGAAATCACCGTTGCATGCTTCCACTTAAATGCCCCACTTCCATGATATAATATCACTGTAGCGTGAACTTTTTACATTTTCCATAAATGTCACCCGAAAGCCAAATATCTCTATCCTTTTGTGAGTGGTGTATGTAGCTCACTTTAAGAAGTTTTGAGAAGATTAAAAGTTTCATTCCCACCACCATTAATACCAAAACATTCATTTGGTATTGTCAGGTAATTTTCTTGTCTACTTAAAAAAAATAAAATAAAAAAAAAAATGAAGTCAAAGTGACTTTGAGACTTCAACAGACATTTATCAAGTAAGACATCAGTTGTTAACTTATCATATCTGTGGATTTGATTTAGGTCCCCAACCTCTGGTCAGTCTCACAGCAGTCTCTGAACACTCTGAAAAATAATAATTTACACTTCTTTTGAGGGGGTATTTTAATTGTTTTATTCAGTTATTTAAAATTAAAATCTAACAGTAAGTTTTAAAAGCCCGTGACTCAACTGTGATTCCATCTAAGCCAGAACTCATACTGTCCCGATAATAAGTGCGACACTGAACGCCGGGAGCAAACATTTTATTTTTTCAACGTTACTTCCTGATATCTTGAGGGACTGAGCGCTGAGCGGCAGGCACGCATGCGTCACGGCGCTCCGGGGCAGGCGGCAGGATCGCACCCAGCGCCGCCGCCGCGGCTCAGTGCGCCCCGAGCAGCCAGAGCGCACGGTTACAATGAGCTTCTCCATCGGTGCGACTGAGAGCCAGCGTCAGGACCGACCTCCGAACCGCAGACACACCGCCGCCGACACCAGCTCCGGCCGCCCGCAGCAGGATGCCCGGGGGAAAGCGAGGGCTTGTGGCACCGCAGAACACTTTTCTGGAGAACATCGTCCGGCGTTCGAGCGGTGAGTCCGCGCGTCGGAGCGAGGGTCGGCTTGGGTTTGTCTGTGCCACACGGGAGCGGACCGGGACTTTTCTGGAATACAGCGCGATTTTATACATACATATGAAAACAACGAGCTTTGGATAATAAACTCACATTAAACACTTTATATTTGGAATTAACAGCATTTTTGCCATTTTTGGATATTTCCAGTATTTTGTATAATTATGATAAAACAAAGCAGTGCGCACAATGTGATGCTGTGACGCCTCATACATTAAAAAAAAAAAAAATTAAGCATATTTCCCCCTCAAAAAATCGGGTGTCGATTGCTTCAAGATGCTGACCTGGAGTTACAGTTTCGTTTGCGCACCGTTTTTCTCTCCCGTCGGTTTAACTTTTCTTGATTGAATTTAGGTATTTTTTACCTTCAAATTTATGCAGGACCAAAACGACCGTGTTGCTCTAAAAATACTAAATCTTTTCTTAGGATAAAGGTTTTTGTTGGTCATAACTCATCCATTATTATTATTATTATTATGAGGGGACAATATGGGAACACACGAGTTTGTTAATGCGTCCATAATTGTGTAATAGGTCTCATTCTGGTTTAATGAGCGGACTTGAAGGATCTGTTGGTTTTTTTATTCTGTGTTACTCAGCGTTATTTGCTGTTTTATCAAAGCGCACATTTATGCTTTATTGTGTATTTTCACCGTAAACTGTCTGGACTTGGCACCGCTCTGAATACACTCTCCCTCCTCTATTACACTGATTGCTCTCCCTTAGTCACAGAAAACGAGGTGAAGTGATTGACCAGTGAGAATGAAAAAGTTGGAGTACACGAATTCTGTAAGAGAGAGGTCAGTGAGACTTTTCCAGAAAACGGTTTCTGCTTTCTTTGGTTGGTAGGTTGGGGACGCAGGGGTAGGCTACAGAAACCTGGTTGACGTGTAGAAAGGTTCTTCATTTGAAGTTTGGACACAACATAAACAGGCAACCGACTTCAGTGTTTGACCTCCTAGGACGACTCAAACAACATTCTTTCAAAAGAGATTCCATCACTTTGTGTTTAGAATGTGACGAAGAGGGCTGTCTGACAGGGAAACCTTCCTGTTTACTGGTGTTTGAGACCTGGTGACTGTGCCTCCTTAAACCATTCACTCAGCCATCATGTCCCGCTGATGGTGTTGTCTTTCACTCTCATCAGGAGAGAATGGTAAAGGTCGTCAGAGCATCTTTTCATCGCAGTCACCCTTCCCTTTTCCAGAAAACTTGCCACAACTTAAAAAAAACAAACATCCATCATCTCCCTTACTTTTGGGCTCAATGGTTCATTTTTTTCTTTGCATAATCTACTGAAATACATTTAAGTCATTTTGGAAAATATCAAGGCTGTGCAATTAGTCTAATCAACGGGCAACCGCAATTCTTGTTGCTGCAATTTTAAAACCATGCAAAATTCTATGAATTTGATCCAACTAATACAAAAGTTGCTCTGCATTTTGCTTCATAACAAAGCAAGCTGGCTCATGAAACAATGCACTAAATACTAGAGTTCACTCAGAGAGCACATACCCCCACCAAGGCCCTATCTCAGAATGTTGGTTTGTCTGACTGTTAGCAGGATAACACACACACACACACACACACACACACACACACACACACACAACTTCTCGATGGTTTCTGATGAAATATCCGCCAGTGGTGGCCCTTGGTCTGCGGATGAACCCGTTTGATTTTGGAGTTGATCTGGGTCAGGATGTGGATTCTAGATCAATTTTTCACTTCCTTTAACATTGCCAGATAAGGCCTTGGCAGAGGTATGCACTCATGGTATGTAAAGAAATAGAGGGCACCCAGAGGGTGCATACCTTCACCAAGGACCGATCTTGCAATGTTAAAAAAAGTGAAAAAGTGGTCCAGAATCTGCGTTCTGTCCCGGATCACCTTCAAAATCTAATGGGGTCATCTGTAGCCCAAGGGCCACGTCTGATGATAATTTAATTAGAAACCATCCAGTAGTTTTTGTGTAATCCTGCCAACAGACAGACAAACACATGAAAACATTACCTCCTTGGCAGAGATAAAGAAAACTATTAAAGTATAAATTATCAAAATTGCATATCGCAGCATTTGGGGCTACAACTCCTCATTTTCAAATTTAAAAGTATCCTGAAACCACACAGAGACATGGTGAAAAACTGAATGCAGTCTCATTCAGGCATTCAAATAGTGATTATTTATTAAGAGTAAAAAAATTCTCATATACACATCATAAATTCTGGCCTACAAAAGTGACAAGAATATAGTAATAGAGAAACGCAGTGGTTTAGCACTGTGGCAGCACAGTTTTACCCTTGGCCGGGGGATCGCGGGGATCATGAGGTCGTGGGTTCGATCCCAGCCCCCGACCAACAGTGAGCTGTGTGGAGTTTGCATGTTCTCCCCGTGTTGCGTGGGTTTACTCCGGGATTTCTCCGGTTTCCTCCCGCATACCAAAAACATGTAGGTTTAGGGCGCTCGCGCACGCAGCGACCAGCAGCCGGTGGCTTGTCACCACACTGCAAACCAAGTCTACCTACGGGTACAAATAAGTAACAAAAAAAAAAAACAAAAAAAAAACAAACAAAAAACCCCATTTGAAATAGATCGTGTTTTAGTCAAACATTATTTACTAATCTCGGGGGCGGCTGTAGCGCAGGTGTAGTGTGGCCGACTACTAATTGGAGGGTCAGTGGTTCAATTCCCACACTGTCTGCAGTCTGCATGTCAAAGTGCCCTTGAGCAGGACACTGAACCCCCAGCTGCTCCTGGTGGGTCAGACCAGCACCTTGCATGGCAGCTCCGTCACCGTCAGTGTGTGACTGGGTAGACAGCAGGATCTGTAAAGTGCTTTGGTCATCCAGAGATGAGTAAAAAGCACTATATAAGTGAACATCATTTAATATTCCATCTATCCATGTTCTACCACTTATGCAGGGTCCGGGTCACGGGGGCAGCAGTCTAAGCAGAGTAGCCCAGACTGCCGCCCAGTTCACATAGAACCATGGTCCCCGTGATCCCTCCTGCAGGGGGTGAGCCCACTGGAGGGAAGACCTATGTGGCTCCTTTGGGTACACTGGACCCTTGATGTACCTTTCTTTCATAGGGGTCTACTGGACCACTTTTAGTCTGGCCCTTCACCCAGGACCCTACCAGGGGCAAGTTGCTCCTGAAAACATACAGCTCCGGAAAAAAAATTAAGAGACACTACAAAATCTTTCCTAAATTTGCATCTCTACATGTATAGCAACCATTCAATTTGAACATCTAAGCATAGTAAGACACATGAAAACTGTGAATAAAAATCAGTTATTACACAAATACAGATTTGAGTTTTTCCTAAGTTAAAACTTAAGTATTGTAGCATTTAAGAGCAAACATGAACTTGTTTTATTTACTTTATTTGATCTGATGATGATGATGATAATGATCCTTTATTGTCATTTTCATGTAAACGCACCAAAAAGCACATTTACAAGCAATATCTTTTTTCTTGTTTTGGCCAGTTGTCATGTTCTGCAAATAAATCAGTCCCTCCAGGATTTCGCGATGTTGCGATTCTACCAATTCCTGCAACCTCAGCAGGTCCTGCATAATTTGAATTTTGTCCAATCACCACAACTTCCCCACAATTTTGGCCAAATGTCGTCAACGTCTGCCAATTTTGCCAATCAAATTTGTCACTGAGTAGCTCGTAAACGTGTATGACATCAGTCTGACCAATCAAATGGGGCGCTGCACCGAGCTCACTTCCGTGTTTTCAGTGAGTATCTACAGAACACATCAGCACAAAACAGAGTGTGATTAAAAAAAAAAAAAAAAACTCCACTCACCTGCAAGTTTTCCCACATCGTTCCTTCCCCCGTCTCCCCCAGCCCGCTGCTGAACGTCTCCTCGAGTCTCCATAATGACCGCATACCGCATGTATGAAGTGCCGGGTTTGTGTTGGAAAATGTCTGCCTGCCTGAACACACCCCCCGTCTCAGGAACATGCGTGAGGACTGACGCTGTAAAACCACAAACGAACGAGCAAATCTAATACTACAGCTACTGTTGTAACATTTTATACATCTTTCAAGGTAAAAGTCACTACTACATCTCGTCAATGAGCTTTATACGTAGATAGATGTACTTTATTGATCCCAAACTGGGAAATTACAGTGTAACAGCAGCATGACAGTTGACAACCAAACAACAGAAACACACACATGACAGACAAAGGGATTACCCATGGAAAGTAAAAACTAACACAACTATAAAACCTATATACAGTACATCATAGCTTAATATATGATGACCCGTATAAACACATGAATCATCCCATTGCACAAAGAAGGACTATCAGGAGCAGAGAGAAAATGTGATATACCAGTTAGTCTGTAAAGTGAGTGTGGCAGCATAGCTATGCCAGAATACAACATCATAGTGAGTTATTGTACAGTGAAATTGCATGTGGCAGGAAAGCTTTCCTGTACCTGGCCGTTCGACAACGAAGCTGTAGTAGACTACTGGAGAAAGTGCTTCGCTGTCTATCTAGTGTGTGGTGGAGGGGGTGATCAGGATTGCCCATGATGGATCGCAGTTTATTTAGTGTTCGCCTCTCCATCACTGTCTCAAAAGTCTCCGGTCTGAGACCAATTACAGAGCCAGCCCTCTTGATAATCTTGTCAAGTCTGTTGGTATCTCTGGCCCTGATACTGCTACCCCAACAGACAGCAGCAAAGAAGATGGCGCTGGCGACAACGGTCTGGTAGAAAAGCTCCAGCATCCTGCTGCACACGTTGAAGGATCTCAGCTTTCTCAGGAAGTAGAGTCTGCTCATCCCTTTCTTGTGTGCAGCATCGGTGTTGGATCTCCAGTCCAAGCCGCTGCTGATCCTGACACCCAGATATTTGTAGTCCTCAACCACTCCCACATCCTCCCCCCTAATCTGCAGTGGCTGAGTAGGAGCCTTCTTCTTCCTGAAGTCAATCACCATCTCTCTGGTCTTGCTGACATTCAACCTCAGGTGATTCTGCTCCGTCCACTCCACAAATCTGTCTACCAGTGCCCTGTACTCCCCCTCCTCTCCTCCTCTTATACACCCCACAACAGCTGAGTCATCAGAGAATTTTTGCAGGTGGCATGACTCAGTGTTGTACTGAAAGTCAGTGGTGCACAAGGTAAAAAGAAAAGGAGAGAGAGCACAGTCCCCTGTGGAGCTCCCGTATCACTAACCACCACTCCAGACAAGACACTGCTCAGCCGGACAAACGGTGGTCTGCCTGTCAGGTAGTCAGTAATCCAGGAGATCACAGAGCTGTCAACCCCCATCACCTGCAGCTTCTCACCCAGCAGCAGTGGCTGGATGGTGTTAAAGGCACTGGAGAAATCAAAAAAAGTGATTCTCACAGTATCTCCTCCACCATCCAGGTGCAGATGGGCTCGTTGCAGCAGGTAGATGACAGCATCTTCAACTCCTAAATGGGGCTGATATGCAAACTGCAGAGGGTCCAGCCACGTCTTCACCTGCGGCCTCAGGTGGGCTAAGACCAGTCTCTCCAGGACCTTCATCAAATGAGATGTGAGGGCAACTGGTCGGTAGTCATTCAAATCTGATGGAGATGACTTCTTGGGGACAGGAACCAGGCAGGATGTCTTCCACAGCACCGGTACTCTCTCCAGACTCAGGCTGAGGTTGTACAGGTGTTTCAGTACCGGAGCTAGTTGGTTGGGACAGGTCCTCAGGGTCCTTGCGGAGATGCCATCAGGGCCCGAAGCCTTCCGCTGACGGAGTCTCTCCAGCTGTTTCTCCACCTGATCTGTAGTCACCGGGAAGTGAGGGAGGGTCCTGGTGCCCCCTGAGGAGGAGGAGGGGGGAGATGGAGAGAGGTTCTGCACGGGAGCGTGGGTAGGGAGGGGTGCGTTGGGGTCTGGTTGTGTTGCTCGGGTGACAGACTGTGAGTTGAACCTATTAAAAAACAGATTCAGTTCCTCAGCTCTCTCCTGGCTCCCAGATGGCTGCCCGACTCTCCCCTTGCACCCAGTTATTTGTTTCATTCCCTCCCACACATCTTTAGTGTTGTTTTGCCTGAGTTTATCTTCCAACTTCCTCCTATAATTGTCCTTGCACCTCCTCTGCATCTCTCTCAGCTCATGCTGCACTCCCCTCAGCTTCTCCTTGTCTCCAGCCCTTAAAGCTCTCTTCTTTTTGTTCAGAAGTGCTTTCAGGTCACTGGTGACCCATGGTCTGTTGTTGGAGATGCAGTGTACAGTCTGAGCTGGCATGGTCATGTCTTCACAGAATTTAATGTATTCAGTGATACAGTTGGTCATATTGTGTATGTCCACCCCATGTGGTTCACAGAGTACGCTCCAGTCTGTCGTCTCAAAGCGGTCCTGCAGTGCATCAGCAGCCTCCTGTGTCCACCTCCTCACAGTCCGTGTATAAGCAGGTTGCCTTTGCACAAGGGGGACGTACTTGGGTGTTAACATGACCATGCAGTGATCTGATTTACCAATGAGGGGTAGAGCTGTGGCACTATATGCGTCACTGACATTGGCATACAGTAAATCCAGTGTTTTGTTCTCTCTGGTGGGACAGTCAACAAACTGGTGAAAGTTTGGTAGTGTTTTTCCCACTGAGACATGGTTAAAATCACCTGTGACGGCCATGAATGCATCCGGGTGCTTCTCCAGTAATGTGGCCGCAGTGGAGCTGATGACGTCACAGGCCACCGCTGCGTCAGCTGACGGAGGGATGTAGACGATAACAATTAAAGCGCACTTTATTTCATTAAAGCTGTGAATGTCCGGTCTGGACACAAGCCAATGTGTGATTCAGACAAATCCCCAAGGAGAGCCCCACAACTTACCGCAACAATAAAAAAAAAAAAAAAAAAAATCCTGCAAAATCCTGGGGGGACTGGGGATCTAAATGATGATATTTTGACTTGGAATTTGGGTGAGTTGTTTTCAGTAGGTTAGAGAATACAAACAAAATTGTTCATTTTACTCAAACACATATAAACAGAAAAGCACTCAGAGAGCGCATACCTCTGCCAAGGTTCCTTCTGTCCCTCATGGATCAACTCTAAAATGTAAGGGGAAAGGACCTGTACTTATGTAGTGCTTTTCAAGTTTCAAAGACCACTCAAAGTGCTTCACTAGTACTAACCCTCTATTCTAAGGGCCTATGGGAGACAGATACCTAGGGACAATTTAGAATCACCAATTAACCTAACATGCATGTCTTTGGATTGTGGGAGGAAACCGGAGCTCCCGGAGTAAACCCACACAGCACAGGGAGGACATGCAAATTTCACACAGAAAGTTTCTTACCCCTGCCAGCCTGGGGATTCGAACCTGGAGCCTTCTAGCTGTTAGGCAACAGTGCTAACCACTGTGCCACTGTGTGTAGCCCAAGAGCTACCTCTGGTGAAAATTTCATCAAAATCCATCCAGTAGTTTTTGCATAATCCTGCTGACAGACAAACAAACAAACATGAATGAAAACATGACCTTCTTGGCAGAGTTAAATAGTAAAATCAGATAAAGTGATAATTTTGCAGTGGTCTCTTTGGTCTCTTAATTTTTTCCGGAGCTGTAGATCCTGGTATCCTTAGGGCATGCAGGTTCATCGCACACGCCCTCTATAAAGCCTGTGCGTCTCCCATTTGCGTCACTTCTACCAACTTTGTATGTAATGTTTATACTTTACTTACTCTGTGTCATTACTGCTGACAGTGGATCTGGATATGGGGTGTGATAGCCTGAGTATCTCCTTTCATTAGAGCCCAAGATGACACTTCTATGTTGAAGCATTCAAAAGTTATAGACATTTTTCGTATGTGCCAATCTAACTCAAAAATGCCTGGTTACAACCTGAGAAAAAAGCTATGTAATATATTAATTTTTTGTGGTATTGTTACAAAGTCAGACCTGACCTTAATAACACTCGGTTCTACATTCCTATTGTGTTTTCCAGCCAGTATCTAACAGCTGTATGTTATTTGTAGGCATTTGTATCTAAAAAAAACACCCAGGCAAACTTTATTTTCATCAAAGTTAATATGTTTAGAATACTGTTACTCAGCAGCAGAAAAACAGGGATTCTGACTGTTTTGCCCAAAAATTTAGAATGTATTCTTTTGAATGAGACCAACCCCATGAAGATACTCCAAATGGCTGAAGAACAGCTTTTGATTTACTTTGGGTATGTTATTTTTAGGTGTTTTTAAGGAAATTGGCTGGAATGGTAAGGGCAGGGTCTACGAAACTTTTAATGGCACACAAAAGTTACAGCAACCAAACTTTGAACATGTTGCATCACAGTCTAAGGAGGTAATGCTTCTTTTCCAAAATTTAACATGTCCCATCAGTTGCAAGGGCTGCTGGGAAATGGAAAGCCTGTTTTTTTCTTGTACCAGAATGATGGACTACCGAACACAATCTTGCATAGGCCCCCCCCCCCCATCTCTACACATGTTGCTATGGTGTTTTTAGGCACAGGTTACAGTGCACTGCATTGGTTTGGGTTGGCATTGCTAACAAGTAGCTAATAAGAGAGTCAGGGTATTCTGACTTATTTTGCTGGAACGCAAAGTAATGTCATGCTGACCTCAGACGTCCAGCGTTCCTGGAATGTGGTGTAACATTTTCAATCATCAATATCATTACTGTAACTGTTTAGATGAGAGAGTGATATTTTGGATGACTTCTGTATTATAAATATTTGCACGGTGCTCATTCAGACACATTTTTAGAACTTTAAAACGTAAGTGTATGCTTTCCTGCCTGGGTTTTTCATCGTGCTGTGAATTAAGTTTGAAACTACCAGGTCGCATGTATCCCGTCACAAAATTAAGTGACAATTGAATCATGGAGGTTAACATTCAGATTACCTCATTACTGGGTTTATTACAAATCAGATTTAAAGTCCCATGATGACTGTCCTACATTTGCTGAGGCATCTTCTTTCTTCATGAAGTTTTATCAGTTGAATCTCTGTTCGTCTAACTCATTGTTTGTGATGAAAGAGGAGAGCAGAAAAGGTCGAGAGGCTTCCACTTCTAGGTTGTATTAAGGCTCACTCAGCTTTTTAATTTCAAAGGGCACGCAGGAGGCAGCAGAAAGTTTTAGGCTTAAAACAAAGCAATGATGAATTTAAGTTAATATAGTTGAGTTTTGTGCTGAAAAATCACCAGTGTTATTGCTTGGAAGGAGACGGAAAGAACAGATCATTATCGTGATATTCATCAGCGGAGCTACCACTAACACGCCTTACTCACCACACTGCAGTTTTCTTGTTCATTCTGCCCTGACAGGCACAAAAATCATTTACTCTAAGTGAATTCAATCAATTACCTTGTTTAGAATTAATCTTTTTATGAATGTCTGTTCTCGTTTTACTGCAAGAGGGGCAGAAATTGTAAATGATGTGGGTGGTGTCAGAAAAAAAACACTGTACTTGTCATGTACAGGGCTGGTGTTTCCTGCCCCGTTTCATGACCTGTGGCTTCAGCCTTTGATTATCTTTTTCAGCTGGCAGATTATTGGTTTATCTGTCAGTCTTCAGTCACAGCCGTCCTCTCACCTCTCTCTGCCAGACACCTATCAGCCTATTGCCATCACCTGGGGTTACACACACACACACACACACACACACACACACACACACACACACACACACACACCCCAGACACTCATGCATACTTATTCATCCACTCTGTTTGCCACGCACCTGTTTCCACTTGCCGCTTGTTAGTATCTGGGGGTATTTCTGGCTGGCAGTGGAAACACTCAGTGCGTTGGCATCAATCAGTCTCTTTGGGTTGACCTGGCTCGCTCTTCCATGGACTACTAGTGTCGTTCCAGAGCCGTTCCGCTCCGACATCTATGTAAGTCTTCTCTCCTATTATTTTCTGCCCTTTTTCTCCACTGCCAGTTCCACCCTGGAGCGTGTGGGGCTTGCCGATAGAGCTTGTAGCCGGTCACCTTCACCATACTACTCATCATTGCTACTCATTGGACAGTTGTTATGGACACTTTGTACCTCATTTTTCCTTTGTTAATAAACACGTTAAACTTCACCTGCGTTTGGGCTCACATCAATTCATATGTTCGCTGCGCTATTATGCAGCGGACGTGACAATATGCCAGTGCCACAAAGAGCCCAGTGGTGAAGAAACATGTTAGTCACCTTTTGTGTTTTTTCTTACCTGCTCTGGAGCATGAGGTCCCCGATGAGCTGTTCCCACGCTGGCAGAAGTGGATGGGCAGCGGGACGTCCCAGCGCAGAGGAGGAATGGGCAGCCGAGTCAATCCAGGAGTTCCTGTATGACGCCATGGATGCATACAGCCCCGGAGAATGACTGGACTGCCTGAATGGGGCGTTGAGGATTCTGGGGGCTCACCGTGGTCTCTGGAATTATCCACAATACGGTGAGCTGCTGTCCTCCGTCTGTGCACTCGAGTGGGTGTTTCCTGACCTGGTGAGAAGGGCGTACCACACCAAGCCAAAACAGAGACGCTCTTCTTGGTCGGCGGCCATCTTTCCCTCCACGTCATCTCCAACTCCTACGTGGCCGCCCCCAGGTCAGCGGCGTCGACGTCATCCGGCCCTGGATTCCCGGAGAAATAATCCTGCCCCGCCAACTGCTTCCTTTGTTACACCAAGCCCGGTGACCCCCGCAGCGGATCCTCACTCACGTGTCCCGTCCACGAGATTCTCCTCTAAGTCTGCAGCGAGGTCCTCTTCTTCGGTGTATTGGCAGACGGCTGAGGGGCGTTTATTTTCCTCACTGGCAGCTCCTGTTCCTGTAGTGAGAGGGGCAGCTCCCGAGTGGTCTACAGAGGGGCCAAGCACTGCCTTTCCCAGACGGATGTGTGACAATGCCCAAACGACAGCAACAGCCAACATCTTAATCCAGGAAAACAGGCAATTTTATTTTCATTCTATTCGTATTAATGATGAAATGTCTTGCCAGATTCCGAATAGGGAAGCTCAGGGAAAGCAGTCCCCTGAGTTTTTCCCACCTGCTGCTGTTGAGAATGGTTCACCAGCCCTCTCCATGCTCTCTCCCTTCTCCCCTAAATGTACATCGGAGCTGGACTGTCCTGACCGGGGGGAGCCAGAGGTCTGGGAGGATTCTTCCCCTGCAGCAACGGTGAGCCAGACACCAGCCACCACGCTGGAGGAATCGCCAGCATGGGTCACGACGGCTGAAATAATGATGACTGCAGAGACCATCATGCTTGCTGCGGAGGCTGCTGCAGCAGAGTCAGTGCCCGAGCTGCACCTCCAGGAGGCCGAGACTGTGGAAACATTTCCCAGATCGTCGAAGTCCTGGATGGTGGTGGAGCTCGAGCTAAGGCAAGTGCATTCTTTTGTCTTCCTTCTTTCCATAATAGAGCATTTTTGCCTAGCTCTAGGTGAGGAGAGCCAGCTACAGCCGTACGCTGCACCTGAGCTCACCTCGCCGGGCTCCGCCGCTGCCGGCAACCCTGACCCTTCTTCCTCTCTGTCCGAGTCATCTTTTAGGGTCACTGGAGAGGGGTCCATGTCGCCGGACAAGTCCGAGAATCCAGGCTTGCCGCTGGAGGTTATCGGGGCTGCTGCCGCTCCCACTGAGGTGACCATGGGTCTAGCTCCACTCCTGCCTGAGGCCGTCATCTGGGTTCCACCTCAGTTCGAGCCTCCATGGGTGCTGTGTCCCAGTCGGGGACCATCGTGGGTGCCACGCCCCAGTGTCAGTCCCACGTGGGTGCTACGCTTCAGCCTTGGTCCGCCATGGACACTGTGCCTCAGCCTGAGGCCCACCGAGGGTGCAGCAGTGAACCAGCCGGGTCCCACTGTGGGTGCAGCAGGGGTCCAGCTGGACTCCACCATGGGTGCCACCATGGCTCGGTCAGGGTCCACCGTGAGTGTAACGCTGGCCCAATCGGGGCTCACCGTGGGAGCAATGAGGCCCCAGATTGGGGTCACCACTGGTGCTATGTTGTCCCAGGCCGGGATCAATGCGGGTGCAGCCATGGCCCAGCCTGGGTCCTCCGCGGGTGCAGATGAGCTCCAGTCCCAAGCCAGGACCACCGAAGTTGCGGCCGGCCAGCTTGGAGACACCGAAGTCTCGTCCTCCCTTCCAGAGGTCCTCGGGGTGTCCCTTTCTCCTCTGCCAGGCTCCGCCGTGGTCTGCCTGGTCCTGCCACCAGGAACCGCAGGGGTTTCCCTTCTTCAGTCTGGCCAACCACCTCTCAGCCTTCCAGTGGGAAGGGCGCTGCCTCGTCTATCCCTCCGGGCCTGGCGGCTCAACTATGTGGGCCAGCCGCCCAAAAGACTAGGTTTCTGAGTCAGGTGGCCCTTTCTCCCCGGCAGGCCGCCTGATGCTGTATGGCTGGCTGCTTGCTGGCCCTGGGACTTTGGCCGGCCCCCTGAACACAAGACCATTTGTAGCCTCAGGGACTTTGGCCGGCCCCCTGAACTTATGGCCATTCGTGGGCCCTGGGACTTTGGCTAGCCCCCAGAACTTGGGGACTCTTGGGTTTTGGGGGGGGGTGTGGTTTTGTTTGGGGTTGGAAGTTTTTGTTTCTTGTTATATGATTTTCTGGTTGTTTAATGCTCTCCTGACCTGTTTCCCCCCACCTCCCGCCCTGGGTTGTTGTGATGGTGTTTTTTTTTTGGGGGGGGGCAGGTTTTCTTTGTGTTGTTTTGATGGTATGATGGGTTTCTGGTCTCCACCCCTTGGGGTGGGGGGGGCTCTGTCATGTACAGGGCTGGTGTTTCCTGCCCTGTTTCCTGCCCTGTGGCTTCAGCCTTTGATTATCTTTTTCAGCTGGCAGATTATTGGTTTATCTGTCAGTTTTCAGCCACAGCCCTCCTCTCGCCTCTCTCTGCCAGACACCTATCAGCCTATTGCCATCACCTGGGGTCCCCCCCCCCCCACACACACACACCAGACACTTATGCATACTTATTCATCCACTCTATTTGCCACACACCTGTTTCCACTTGCCACTCATTAGTATCTGGGGATATTTCTGGCCTGCAGTTGAAACACTCAGTGCATTGGCGTCAGTCAGTCTCTTTGGGTTGACCTGGCTCGCTCTTCCATGGACTACTAGTCTCATTGTTCCAGAGCCGTTCCGCTCCAACATCTATGTAAGTCTTCTCTCTTATTATTTTCTGCCCTTTTTCTCCGCTGCCAGTTCCACCCTGGAGCGTGTGGGGCTTGCCTGTAGAGCTTGTAGCTGGTCACCTTCACCATACTACTCATCATTGCTACTCATTGGACAGTTGTTATGGACACTTTGTACCTCATTTTTCCTTTGTTAATAAACACGTTAAACTTCACCTGCGTTTGGGCTCACATCAATTCATATGTTCTCTGCGCTATTACACAGTGGACATGACAGTATTAGGTTCATTTCAAATTATGTGAGGTGGATAGAGAGCTGGTTTTGGTTGCAACAGAGGGCATAGAAAACATTCCAACAGTAAAAATGTACTTTTTGATTTGCTTGTGTTCTCACACAAGCAAGTGTTACTGAAACCCTCTCAGTCAACATTAAACCTATGTGTGGCTCACCTGGGATTAAAGCAGGTAAGCTGATTACCTGCTTACCTGTGCTACAGATAAAGTCCATGTGTTCAAACCTACATGGGACCCATAAAACAGCTCAGGTTTAACCTATAGTGGAGCCCACATGGACATGCTGGCTGGGGTATAATATATATAATCATATTTATCTGGAAGCAGGGTAGTCCAAAATGACCATTCATGATCAACGTAAGAACACTGTACATTTGGAGTGTTTTCCACACCTAACCTGTTTGGTTGAGACATTCAGATTATTCAATTTGAAAGCCTCAAAATTTTAGGTGTGAAACCTTCCCCAAACCACGGTCCAGACAACAGAGCCAAAATTTCGTTGGGCAAAAAGAGGCGGTCTTGTTGCTGGTCAAACTGAACTTTGATCCGGTTTATTCCGAGAGTGAAAGTAGTTTTCAGAAAGGTTTGGACTTTTGCACCAAACACAGGAAGATACAGCAGCTGAAAAGAGTGAAAATGAGCCGTGGTAGCTGTTGGAGAGAGGAACTATGGCCGTTAGGGGCATAAATAGTCAATTTAAAAAAAATCATAAAAATACAGAAGCTTAACAGATATTTTGGGAGAGGATGCAACAGAGTTTATGAATAAACTAGACAAGCAATACCACCTGAAAATCCTCACAACTGATGAGAAGGACAAACTGCCCTTTTTAAAAAAGATCTGGTTAATATTCTAGCCTCACTAAACTGGTTCTCCGACTAATATGACGGAGTCTTCCCCAGTGTCATCTTAAAGTGTAGTTACCTCCACCAAGGAGGTTATGTGATCATCAGCGTTGGTTTGTCTGTCTGTTTGTCTGTTTGTTTGTTTGTTAGCAAGATAACTCAAAAACTTATTGACGGATTTTCATGAAATTTTCACAGATTGTCAGAAATAGGGTATCCTACAGATGATTACATTTTGGTGGTGATCCGGATCACCGTCCAGAAGAAAACCGCCATTACAAAAAATGCCATTTTCGTGAATAACTACTGAACCACTAATCCTATCATTGTCAATCCAATTGCTAGTCATATGTCTTTATGGTCAAGGAATCTGAAAATGTACACACAAACACTGTATGGGGGGGAACTGTGGCCGCCATTACGGAAAATGCCATTTTCGTGAATAACTACTGAACCACTAATCCTATCATTGTCAATCCAATTGCTAGTCATATGTTTTCGTGGTCAAGGAATCTGAAAACGTACACACAAACACTGTATGGGAGGAACTGTGGCCGCCATTACGGAAAATGTAATTTTCGTGAATAACTACTTAACCACTAATCCTATCATTGCCAATCCAATTGCTAGTCATATGTTTTCATGGTCAAGGAATCTGAAAACGTACACACAAACACTGTATGGGGGGAACTGTGGCGCTTGGCGGAAGTCTGCGCTCTCCGAGTGCTTTTCTAGTTACTGATGTGTCCAGAGCTGCAGAAAACACCTTGGAGGGTGAGTAGCATGTTTGCTAACTACTGGTCTGTGTTAGCAACAGGAGTGTCATCATGACAACAAGACATAAGTGCGTCAGATAAAGCTGTATGGTTTGCATGGAAAAGGAGCTGTGCAACAAAAACATGAACCTTGGCCTGGACCTTGGTGTGGACTTTCAGGTGTGAAAATGCCCCTAAACTCTAGATGCTAGTTAGACTTCAGCCCCTTCTTTCAGGATTTCTACCCAAGTACAGCCTGAGGACATTCAAGTGCTTCCTCCTCACCAACCCAAACCAGATAATTTTTTCTTTTTATTTGCATAAAACATTTGCTGTACTGACGATTGTCAGTACATAAAGGAACTCCAAACTCATCTCACAAAAAGACTCATTAGAAACATCATGCTGGTACACTTTAGATTTGTTGTTTGCATTGCAGAACAAACTAGAAGTGTCTCATTGGTTTAGAAGAATTAACTCTTTTATCTCATGGACCAGTGTTTTTCAACCAGGGTGCCCTGGTATTGTCATGATTTAATGTTTTGAGGAGGCTTAAATGCTGGGCAACCACTTCAGAAGAACACTCAGATGCACATGAAAAGTTACACCACTTTAATGAAAAAAAGCCCAAACACACTACTTTAAGGAATAAATGCACACACCACAATTAATGAAACCATCAACCAA
The DNA here is from genome assembly GCA_020510985.1 of Pholidichthys leucotaenia. Classification (NCBI taxonomy): domain Eukaryota; kingdom Metazoa; phylum Chordata; class Actinopteri; order Cichliformes; family Pholidichthyidae; genus Pholidichthys; species Pholidichthys leucotaenia. Next base: position 61,053,611 of record CM035842.1, read on the forward strand.
GGTGCCACACTATATACAGGAAAACATTTGCACGCTGGAGCCACATGCAGCCTAGGATGAAAGGGAGGAGAGGAGTGATTAATGATGGGAATGGCACACAGGAGAATGACAACTGAGGTAATGGGTCTTAGGACACTGGTAGAGAGCCTGACAGTGAACTCCAGCATAGGAAAGGTGAAGGGGTCTGCAGGCTGCAGGGCAAGAGGAGGAAGGGCTGAAGAACGGGGATGGAGAAGCCATTGTCTGGAAGGAGAGATGACTTAGGCGAGTGTACAAACACAGCTCCGGAGACGCACCACTGGAGGCAGCAAACCTGAGTGGAGGAGAATAGGTGAGATAACTCTGAATAATTAATTTTTTACACAACAAGAACAACCGTTGTGAGGCGGCACAAACCAAACGATCCAGCGGAGAGCTCTTCACACTATGGCCATTAAATAAGCTGGTGAATCAGGAGGCAGCAGGTGTGTAATCACGCAGGTGCGCTGATGAGCTCCGGAGCCGGGAAAACAGAAGCAGGAAGGGAGGGGGGAGGCACGTTCGCCTGAACATGACTGTGCCCCTTCCTCAAGGGACGCCTCCTGGTGAACACCCGGGCTTCTGCGGATAGGCAAGGTGGAACGCTTGAACCATGCCCTTGTCGTAGAAGTATGATGATGGAATCAAAGATCTCTTCTCCGGACCATAACCCAGTGTACCAGATACTGCAGCCCCCGACCTCGGCGGCACACGTCCAGAATTCACTGGACAGTGTAAGTGGTATGTCCATCGATGATCCGGAGGGGGGGGGGGGTTCTGGAGGAGGGGACAAGGGGCTGATGGAGAGAGGTTTGATCTGAGAAATGTGGAAAGTAGGTTGGATGCAGAGGGATGGGGACAACTTCAGCGGTGACGGTAACATCATTGATGATGTGGAAGATTGTGAACGGGCCCAAAAAGCGAGGGGACAGCTTCCGAGAGTCTCCCTTCACCGGTACCTTCTGGGTGAACAGCTAGATCTTCTGGCCCATGGAGTATTTTGGCGCTACCACCCGCCTACGGTTGGCATACAGGCAATTCTGCTCAGACAATCGTTGAAGAGCTGCCCAAGTGGACCTCCAGAGGCGGCGACAGCGACGGGCGTGGGCCTCCACAGAAGGTACCGTGATCTTCCTCTCCATCATAGGCAGAAGTGGTGGTGTGTATCCCATGGCGGTTTCAAACGGTGTCAGCCCCGTGGCAGAGGAGACGGCAGAGTTCAGTGTATACTCCACCCAGGTGAGGTGGGAGCTCCAGGAAGATGGGTTGCAGGAAGCTACACACCTCAGGGTGGCCTCCAACGACTGGTTTACACGCTCGGCCTGACCGTTGCTCTGGGAATGATAACCAGATGTGAGGCTGACGGAGGTACTCAGGGATCAGCACAACGCTCTCCAGCCCTGTGACGTAAACTGCAGTCCTCGATCAGAAGCAATGTCTATAGGGATGCTGTGGAGCGGAATGACGGGGATGGAAAGGAAGTTGTCCGTCTCAGCAGCAGAAGGGAGACCAGGGAGAGGAACCAAGTGAACGACCTTCGAAAAGTGATCAGTAATGGTGAAAATGACAGTGTTACGTTGAGAAGGAGGGAGGCCCGAGACAAAGTCAATGGCAATATGAGACCAGGGACGGGAAGGGATGGGGAGTGGATGGAGGAAACTGGCAGGTGGAGTCCGATAAATCCGATTTATTGGTGACACACGTGTGGCAGGCCTTCAAATATTCTTTCACATCCCTCCTAAGGGAAGGTCATCAAAACACATGCTGAATGAGTTCAGTAGTATGGGTGATGCTGAGATAACAGGCAGAAAGCCTTGTGTGCCCCCACTGGATGACGTCACTGCGTAAGGAGAAGGGCACGTACAGCCTGTTGGGCGGGCCTCCCTCGGGGACAGGTTCCACCGACTGGGCCTGCCGGACCCTCTGCTCCATGTCCCAAGTGAGGGCACCCAAAATGCAGGAGGAGGGTAGGATGGTGTCCGGGAGGGAGGCAGCGGCTGCAGGAGAAGGAGTGGAGGAGGAGTCGGAAGAAAACTGGCGTGCGAGAGCATCAGGATTAGCGTTGCGGGACCCTGGATGGTTTGTGATGGAGAAATTAAATCTAAGAAAAAGTAGGGCCCACCGAGCCTGCTGGGCATTCAAACGTCTGGCCGATCTGAGATATTCTAAATTTTTGTGATTGGTCCAGACCATCACGGGCTGATTGGCTCCCTCCACTCCTCCAGCGCCAATTTAATAGCCAGCAGTTTGCGTCGCCTACTTCGTAATTTCTCTCAGCTGGGGTCAGCCGCCGAGAGAAAAACATGCACGGGTGAAGCTTCTGGTCGGAGCCGGAATGCTGTGAGAGCACAGCGTCCATCCTCGAATCAGAAGCATCCACCTTGACCACGAACTGGGCTTGGGGGTCTACCTGCACCAAAATAGGCGCGGTGGTAAAGTCTTTGAGTGTGGGAAAAACCCGCTCAGCGGCCTCGGACCACTTGAATGGGCTCTTGACTGAAGTGAGCTGGGTAAGGGGCAGAGCAATCATGCTATAATCTGGACTGGTCTGGAGGCTGCAGGACAGGAGGAGGAAGGGCTGAAGAACCGGGCTGGAGAAGCCGTTGTCTGGAAGGAGAGATGACTCAGGCGAGCGTACAAACACAGCTCCGGAGGCGCACCACTGGAGGCAGCAGCAAACCTGAGTGGAGGAAGAAGAGAAGGTGAGATAACTCCGAATAATTAATTTTTTACACAGCAAGAACAACCGTTGTGAGGCGGCACAAACCAAATGATCCAGCGGAGAGTTCAATTCAATTCAATTCAATTCAACTTTATTTATATAGCGCCATTTCACAACAACAGTCATCTCATAGCACTATCAACTGTAGGGGGGACCCCCACAGTTGCAGAAAGACCCCAGCAATCAGGCGATCCCCTGTGAGCAAGCACTTGGCGACGGTGGAGAGGAAAAACTCCCTTTTAACAGGAAGAAACCTCCAGCAGAACCAGGCTCAGGGAGGGGCAGTCATCTGCTGCGACTGGCTGGGGGGTGAGGGGATAGAGAAGAAGAAAAGAACAGACATGTAGAGAGCAAACAGCACGATGGGGACTCAATCTATGGGAGAGAACAAACAAATGTTAATGACCAGCAAAAAAAAAATATTTCATAGAGAGTGAGGAAAGGAGTGAGGCCCAGTGCATTACTGGAGGTCCCCCGGCTGACTAAACCTATTAGCAGCATAACTAAGGGAGGGTTCAGAAACACATGATCCCTCCCTAATTGTAGGCTATATCAAAAAGGTAGGTTTTAGCCCTATTCTTAAAAACAGAGATCGAGTCTGACTCCCGAATCCAGATTGGCAGCTGATTCCACAGGAGAGGAGCTTGATAACTGAAGGCTCTGCCTCCCATTGTACTTTTGGAGATTCTAGGTATTACAAGTAATCCTGCATTTTGAGAGCGTAGTGCTCTGTTAGGATAATACGGTAGTATCAGATCTTTTAAATAAAAAGGAGCCTGATTGTTTAGAGCTTTGTAAGGGAGAAGAAGGATTTTAAACTTAATTCTAAACTCTATGGGAAGCCAATGAAGGGAGGCCAGAACCGGAGAGATATGATCTCTCTTTCTAGTACCTGTTAAAACTCTTGCTGCAGCATTTTGGATCAGCTGAAGACTTTTTAAAGATGTTTTAGGACAGCCTGATAATAAAGAATTACAATAATCTAATCTCGAGCTAACAAAAGCGTGGATCAGCTTCTCAGCATCACTCTGAGACAAGATGCTCCTAATCTTGGCAATATTACGCAAATGATAGAAGGCAGTCTTAGAAACAAATTTAATATGTGAATTGAAGGACAAATCCTGATCAAAAATAACTCCAAGGTTCCTCACAGAGCTATTAAGAGAAAGAGTAACTGCGTCCAAACTGAAAGTTTGATTTGGAAAGGAATTTCTAAGGTTTTTTGGACCAACAAGAATGACTTCAGTCTTATCTGAATTTAATAGCAGGAAATTACAAGTCATCCAAGCTTTGATTTCCTTAAGACAGGCTTCTAACTTGGCTAATTGATTAGTATCATCTGGCTTCATTGACAGGTATAATTGTGTGTCATCTGCATAACAATGAAAATGTATACAGTGCTTTCTAATAATGTTGCCTAACGGAAGCATATATAAACTAAAAAGAGTAGGGCCAAGCACAGATCCCTGTGCTAGGCCCTTAAATAAGGCCCTTAATCTGGCCCTTAAATAAGCTGGTGAATCAGGAGGTAGCAGGTGTGTAATCACGCAGGTGCGCTGATGAGCTCCGGAGCTGGGAAAACAGAAGCAGGAAGGGAGGGGGGGGAGGCACGCTTGCCTGATCATGACGGGTACGTTCAGGTTTTTGTGGGAAATGATCTAATTTCACTTCTTAATTAGTAAAAAAATGCAAATAATTTGCCACTGTTGTGCGTGGGTGCATGGGTTCCTACAGAAGTCATGCACAACAACGGCAAACTACTTGCAATTTTTTGGACCAATAAACAGGTGAAATTAGATAATTTCCCACAAAAACCTGGACATACCAGGGCACCCTGGTTGAAAAATGCATCCGTGGGCAACGCGGTGGGCTCTGATGTTGCGGAGAGCAGCATAGTACAAACGCTGCCAAGGAGCGGAGCGACTAATCTTCTGCAGACACGCTGGCCAGGGTTATAATACAGTAATCCAGGGCCCCTGTGAAAATATTTCATCACCAAAGGGTATGCATGATGGGCTTTGTATATTTCTAGGTGCTACAAGGGTACCAGCTATACATGCCCACGAGGAAGGAGTACAGTAGGGTCATCTGAGCAAATGTGGTGTCTGAGCAGTTATTGTGGCTGAAGCTGAGGAGGTTGGAGAGGTTGTCCCCTAATTCTGAGTCTAGGCCAAGAAAGTGAGCATGAAGTTGCACCTAGATGGAATGTGTCCATGGTTAAAGCTGTGTCTGAGTGGGCGAATCAGTGAGATTTTTGTGTGACGTTTGAGCCGAGTATATCATAAAGGCACAGTATGAAAGCGGCCCGTTTCATCTAAATGTTATTCAACAGGGTCAGTATGTTGAGGTTATCATTAGTTAGTCTTGCGTAGCATCAGAATGAATGTGGGTAATTGCAGACAGTTGCAGACTGATTCTTAAACCGGTCCCATCTCATTTTGTTCCATTATCTAAAGGGTCCATCTTTTGTGTGGTGGCCTTTGTGAGAAAATCTCCATCCCTTTGCTACTGTGTTTTAGTTTGAGCGTCATAGCTGTACTGCACTGTTCTGTTAAAACTGAGAGAACTCAACAACCTGGTTATACAACAGTCGACAAAAACATAAATAAAAGACAGAAAATAAGGCATTTTATTTGTTTCAAAGTTTTGATCGTAGTCTGCGTAATATAACTGGTTGATGTGCATGCGTTGTGTGATTCTGAGTTTCCCCCCCCCCCCCCGAGACATCTGAGGCTGAAAACTAAGGTGAAACAGCAGAGTGAAATAAGTGACCTGACAAATTTGCAACTTTTACTCTTTTCAACTAAAATTTCTGCCTTTTTCACTTAAATTTGTGAATTTTTCTCATACAGTTGCAACTTTTTTCCTAGTAAATTTGTTATGTCTTTATGAAGTTGATACCATCTAGCTGCAATACTCCTGCACTGTGTATATAACTGTACATATGTATAATCATTTACTGCTTTGGCTAACCAGTTCTTATCTTTTTATCTTATTAACTGTTGCTTTGAGTGCTGCTATCCCTTTGCTGCTGCAATCCTGGAATTTCCCCGTTGTGGGACTAATAAAGGCTTATCTTATCTTAGAAAGTTTGACTTGTTTCTTTAAGACTGGTGTGGATGTCTTCTTCCTAAAATTGCAGCTTTTCCCCTAAATAATTATGTGATATTCTTGGCACAAGTTTTCTGCTCTTTTTAAACATGTTTGTCATATTTTTTTTCTGTGGAAGTGTTATTTTTTTTCAGGCAAAACTCCATCCTTCACATAAATCAGTGACTTTTTTTAAAAAACTCCAACTCTTGCCAGTGAATTTGTGGATTTTTTTTCTGAAATTTTATGACTTTTTTCTTGCTAATTTGCAGGGGCTTTTTTACTCAAGAAACCGCAGCAGTTTTTCCCTAAATTTGCAAGATTTTCGGCAAAAAAATTCTGCTTTCTTCACAAATTTGTGATAGCTTTTCTTATGTCATGCAACCTTCTCATAAATGCGTGTTTTTTTTCTAGGAAATTAATAAGTTTTTTCTTTTTAAATCAAGGCCTCAGGCAGTCACTGCTCTGGGGGCAAATGAGCAACATGTGGCTCCAGAAGTGTAGGCTGCAGACGCCGTCCTAGACTGCTGAGATAAACTGTATATCTTTTCAAAATATGGAGCACTGGCTTTTAATTTCTCAGTATACGGTAGGCAGTAGGTGACTTGATGGGGGATGAAGAGGCATGCTATTGCCCTTGTTAGCAAAAGTAGCAAAATGATCCAAAAGCATCCCCCTCGTTAACCTGCCAGACACCCCCCCCCCCCCCCCCCCCCGTCCCCATACCATCCATTTGTGTAAATCAGGTGGGGGGACATTGCCCCTCCCAACCTGGAAAAAAGAGAGAACTGATCTCCTAGTATTATAAACTTTTCTATATCATGTTACATAACTGAATAAAATTACTTAGAACAGCTAAATTTAAGCAGAAGTGCAACAGCAACAAAAAAATCATAAATTTTCAACTTTTTCTCATAGATTTGAAAATTTTTTCTCTAAGGTTTGTCACATTCTTCCCCATGAATTTGTAACTTTTTTCTTAAAAATTTAGGACCTTTTTTTCCTCATAAATTGGCTTTTTTTTTCTTGTAGTTCTGCAACTTATTTTTCATAAATTTCCAACTTTTTTCTTAAAAATCTGTGACTTTTTTCTCATACAGTTGCAATTTTTTTCTTGAAAATTAGTATTTTTTCCTGACTATTTTCAACATTTTTATTGTAGATCTTCAATTTTTTTCTCAAAAATGTGTAACTTTTTTCCTTATAAATTTCCAAAAATTTTTTTGTCTATTTGCATTTTCTTCCTCATAAAACGACAACTTAAAAAAAAAGAAGCTAATTTTTACCCCAAAATCTGTGGCTTTTTTCACACAAAAATTGCAACTTTTTTCCTGTAACATTTCAACTTTTACATAAATTTGCAACTTTATTTTTGTAAACTTGCAACTTTTTTCTTATAAAATAACCTTTTTTCTTTAAAATTACATTTTTTTCCTGTAAGTTTTCAACTTTTTTTTCTTGTAAATTTGCAGCACTCATTTGGATGCTGGTTAAATGTTTATTCTGTGTAATTGTAATTTTTAACTTTTTAAATTTTAAAACTGGCATCTCATCACATCTTTGCACCTTTATTCTTGCAAATTCGTACTTAATTTATATTTATACATTTGGATCTTGTGCTAAGTTGGTAAATATCACCATCCCCCGTGTTAAAAATAAAGAAATCGCCTTCTGAGTCTAGGCTTTGATTAGCAGTCGTTGCTGATCCCCAGTTTCTGGAGCACAGAATTGTTTGAATTGTCTGGTTTGACTCAACTTTTTTGAGATATACAGTACCTTGGTTCAGTTTGTGATTAATTTGACCGATCTGCTGTTCATGCAGTATTGTCTGCACAGACGAGTTGAGTACTCTGCAGACTGTAGTGATATACCACTCTGTTCAGTGTAAGTGTTTTCTATTAAAGCCATGAAAAACTGTCTACAGTCAGGACTGCACTTTACCCTGCATTCATCTACATTTTGACTCAGAGCACTTTGAGTTTTTCCAAATGTCATTTGTCACGCATTAACCTTCAAAAACAAAATTACAGTTTTTGGAAGGTCATCTGTCCATCATTTTTCCTCATTTTCTGCACAGTAGAAGCAATTTTGAGCAGCCATCGACACAGGAGGACCTTCTCTACTCGATTTTCTCAGAGCAGCTACTGTCACTGTATTCTCTCTGTAAACAAGCTGTTGCACCTTCATAAAGATAATTAGAGTTATAAAAGGTCGCCATGCACCCTTTGACTTTGCTTTCTTGCTCTGAAATGCCATGTATGTGTTTCCCCAACTATTTATGAGGTTACAAGACTATTGGAGGGCGTATGACTGTTTTATTAAAAATCAGATATCACCCAGTCAGAGATGCCCGCCGCTATAATAGAGGGTTCCTCCTGACTACAGCAAGAAGATTTTATTACAGATGCTACATCTTTCTTTTTTATTTCATCAAATGGCTGACCCTTGAAATCAGTGGAGTGTGCTGTTGGAGGGTTTTACTCATCAAAGAGATGCTGACACAACTTCAACAATTCATCTGCTTGTGTTTCACTGAAGGAATTTTAGGTCCTGTTGGACAGGGTTTTCTTATTGGCTGTTAGGCTGTGGGAGACCCTTTGGTTGTAATGGGTTTTTTTTGTGCATATACGCAGTCTAATTTGATTGGCTGTCACACCATCCTTTTGTCCAAAAATACAGCCTGTTACCAGCCAAATATTTTTAGGCGTGAGGAGACTCTGAATGATCACCTGCCATTTTTTGCAGGTGATTAAGGACTTCAGCAATTTTGTATTTAGCTCATTAAGTACATAATGGGAATACACTGTGTAGTTTGGCTTTCCCTTTCGGTCTCTGTTTCCCACGCAGTAATAGCCTTAGCTTTAAAGGTCCCATTTACTGCACATTTTCCACATGTTGACAGTTTCCACAGGTCTTTATGAAATGTTTGTGACAAATTTTCTTTTGTTATTGCAGCATTGTTGTAAATCATCTTTTGCAGCCTTCCTCAGAACGACTCGTGCATGTCTCTTTAAATATGTAAGTGCCACAGTTAACTCCGCCCTAACTCTTTTGGTACCTTTCTCCTTGTTAGCAAAATGACCCAGTATCACCCCGCCTTGTTAACCTGCCATCCCCCCATCCCCATTTATAGATGTAAATCATTGAAGGGAGCAGAGGGGACACTTCTCCCACAACCTGGAAAAAAAGAGAGAATTGCCCCCCCCCATTGCTATACCATCATAACCCTTTTTTTTAAATCATGCTACATCACTGAATAACATGAATTTTAAGCACCAATTCTAACTAGAAAAGCACTCGGAGAGCGCAGACCTCCGCCAAGCGCCACAGTTCCCCCCCCCATACAGTGTTTGTGTGTACGTTTTCAGATTCTTTGACCATGAAAACATATGACTAGCAATTGGATTCACAATGATAGGATTAGTGGTTCATTAGTAAAAGCATTACCTCCTTGGCGGAGGTAATAAACTGAAGTGTTGGTGTTGTGTCCATGTCCTGCATCTGCAAACTCCCAGGCTGCGGGCGTTGCAGTTGAATGAATGAATGAATTAATCTTTATTTCGAATAGATTAAGAGTACAGGTTAAAAGAAAGTGAATAATATAACAAAGGGGGTAATAAAATCCAACAAGGTCAAATTAGGCAATAACTCCTCTGATTATACAGTTCAACATAAGTTATCCGAAATGTGTGATGGGTGAATCCGCAGCTTATATTGCCCACCCATGTTCCATCCAAGAATTCAAAAGAAAAAACAAAAGAAATCATGACACAACCGCGTCCAACCCACAGGCCAATGGGTTATGCGAGCGTTTTCATAGATCACTGAAAGCAGCACTGAGGGCTTCACTGACGGATGCAAATTGGGTAGACAGGTTGGCGTGGGTTTTATTGGGGTTGCGCTCCGCGGCAAATGAGGATTTGGAACCTTCCCCGGCAGAGAGCTTGTTTTTGCGCAGCTACTATGGTTGGCCGAGGAATTTCTGCCAAATAATCCTGCGGCGGACAGCTACCCGTCTGAGCTTTTGCAGCGTAGCGCAAACACAGGCACGCTGCCGAGCCCTGCCCAGCACTGTGTTCCGCGTGCTTTTGTGCCTAAAACTTTGAAGAAGGCGGAGTTTGTGTTCGTCAGACACGACGAGCAGCGCCCTCCATTGGGCCTGCACACATGTTGAAAATGGCCGTATCTGACAATGTTAAAGAATCCTTTAAAAAATTCCTGTATCCAGATGGTGATCCGGATCATCCCCAAAATTTAATCAGTTCTTCCTTGTACCATTTCCAACAATGCCTGAAAGTTTCATTGAAATCCGTCCAAAACTTTTTGAGTTATCTTGCTAACCAACAGACAAACAGACAGACAAACAAACAGACAGACAGACAAACGCTGGCAAAAACATAACCTCCTCCAGGCCTCCGGCCTGGCGGAGGTAAAAAACAACAAAGAAACCCCCAACACATACATTTTATTAGGGTGTGGACTGGGCCCCATGTCCTCACCCTGAGTTATTGCTTTATTCCTTGTTTCCAGGACATGACTCCAGCCCACGTCCTCACCTTGAGTTTGTATTTTGGGTCTTGCATATTTATTATTATTCATTCTCATGTCTCCTCTTGTGTTGCGTAGGCTTTGTCCCTGCCCGGCCCTTTGTTGTTTATTATTAGTATTATTAGCACGGCTTCTGTTTTGTATCCTTGGTTGTCATTATTATTATTCAGTCTTGTTTATTAGTATATGATCACAGTCATGTTTATGGATGCTTGTGGTTATTCCTGTCATGATCTCCTGTTTTGATTTGACTTTATTTTAACAGCGTCTTCAGTTTTCCTTTCTGCACAGCCTGATTTTGCCCCTGTTCTGTTCATTGTCCACACCTGTGTGCAATTATGTTCATTTCACCTAGTTAATTTAAGGGACGCGGCCCCTGACCAGGGCACAGTGTCCTTGTCAGTTTTCGGCATATGCCCACATTCCTGCCCTGTCTGTGAGTTTATTTCTGTCCAGTCAGTCTGTCTGTTTTTAGTTTATTATTTATCGTTTTGTAAGCTGAGGGTGGTGTTCAGCTCTCCATTAAATACCGCAAACCTGAGTCTGGCATTTGGGTCCGTTCTTCAACACACACAACTTGAAAAATTTGCAACTTTTTTCTCATAAATTTGCAATTTTTGTTGTAAATTTGCAACTTTTTGTCAGTTTGCAACTTTTGTCCTGTAACTGTGCAGTTTTTTTAAAAAAAATTCAACCCTTTTTTCATAAATTTGTGATTTTTTTCTCATAAATTTGCAGTTTATTTTAGTAAACTTTCAGCTTTTTGTCATAGATTTGCAACTGTTTTTACAGTAAATTTGCATCATTTTTCTCATGAATTTACGACTTTTTTCTTGGAAAATTTGCAGCCTTTTCTTGTAAATTTGCAACTTTTTTCTTATCGATTTGAAACTTTTTTCTAGTAGATTTGAAACTTTTCCTGTAAATTTTCAACTTTTTTCCCTGTAAATTTTGACTGACTACTGCTAATGTTACATGTATTTTTACCAAAAACGTTACAGTTTTGCAAAAAATAAAAACCCAAAAATCAGAAATCTGAGAAAAAAAAGTTGTAAATGTATGAGAAAAAAGTTACAGCTTTAAAAAAACAAAAACAAATAATCCCCCCCAAATCTACCAGAAGAAAGTTGCAGTTTTGCCAAAAAGTCACAAATCTACCAGAAAAAAAGTTGCAAATCTGCAAGAAAAAAGTTGTGATTTTGCTAAAAAAGGTCACAGATCTGTGAGAAAAAGTTGCAATTTTGCAAACAAAAAACAAAATCAGTAATCGATGAGAAAAAAGTTGCAAATTTATGAAAAAAAGTTGCAATTTTGCGAAAGAAGTCAGAAATCTATGAGAAAAAAGTTGCAAATTTATGAGAAAAAGTTGCAATTTTGCAAAAAAGTCTGAAATCTATGAGAAAAAAGTTGCAAATTTATGAGAAAAATGTAGCAATTTTGTCAAAAAAAAAGAAAAAGTTGCAGGTTTATAAGATTTTTTTGTATTTTTACATAGAATTGATGCTTCAGTGTCATGTTCTTCAGTTCTGTAACATGATGTTACGGGGCGGGGTGGGGATTCTTTCTTTTTTCCAGGTTAGACGGGAGATGACCGTCCCCGACTTGCACCTATGAATGAGGATGGGGGATGGCAGATTAAGAAGGGGGATGCTTTGTGGTCATTTTGCTAACAGGGAGGTCAGCATTCCTCCCTCCTCTTCCCCTCCAATCACCTACTGCATGCAGGCCTGCAACACTTCTTTCGGCTGCTGCCTTTAGGGGTCGCCACATCATCTCATCCCATCTCTTACATCTTACTCTGTAACTTAGTGGTCCCAACCTTTTTTGCGCCACAGACTGGTTTAATGTCAGACAATATTTTCAGGGACCGGCCTTTAAGGTGTGGTGGATAAATACAACAAAAGAACATGATACGACCGACATAAAAACTGTGGTATTTTCTAAATATAATAATAAACGTGAATCCACTGTGTACTCGTTTGCAACTTTATCAGCAGCGTCCTCTTAACATCGCAACAACAACAACATAACATGAGTAACATCCTCTCTGCCCACGACACTCTCTGGTCGCTATGGTAACATTTAAACATGCCTTCAAAATAAGATACACCACAAACACAAATATAACGTGCATGAAAAATACAACTCACCACAACGCTGAATCAGTGTTTCTCTGCAACGAGACGGTCCCATCTAGGGGTAATGGGAGACATTGACAACCGAAGTGTGTTGCTTATGTCCAGTCTACTTCGTAATTTTGTTTTGGTTGCCTTCACTGCAGAAAACCCCGCTTCACACAAATAGGATGTCGAAAATGGCAACAGGGTTTTCAGTGCTGTTTGTGGCGATCTCAGGGTATTCAGCCATGACTTTAATCCAGAACACCGGCAGAGCTGTTGTCTCGAACATACTTTTCAAGCCGCCGTCATTTGCGATCTCCAACAGTTGATCTTCTTCTTGCACATGTGACAGAGATCATCCTGCGCAGTTCGCCCCACACGGGACACGAACCCGCGACCTCTCAGTCAACTAACACAGTTCGAGCATGGGAGACACAGCACGATCGCGCTGAGCTAAAGGTCCGACCGATAGCTCAGCGCTACCGATACTGTATGAGGCTTTGGGAGGGAGGTTTTACTAACGTTCTACGCCGAACAGCACTAGTTGGCATCCGTTACACTCTCCCCCTTAAACCTCACTCCCATCCGGGTCACGGCACCAGTGTGACAGAGATCATCCTGCGCAGTTCGCCCCACACGGGACACGAACCCGCGACCTCTCAGTCAACTAACACAGTTCGAGCATGGGAGACACAGCACGATCGCGCTGAGCTAAAGGTCCGACCGATAGCTCAGCGCTACCGATACTGTATGAGGCTTTGGGAGGGAGGTTTTACTAACGTTCTACGCCGAACAGCACTAGTTGGCATCCGTTACACACAGACATGTTGGAGTCACCTGGTTTGTTGAGAAATGGGTCGCACATCCATTCTTTGGCAGTTCATGTATTTTTTGTCGTTGAGAAGTAGCGCTCGACCTCTTTTAAAAGCAAAGACAGGTGATCGTGCACCAGCTGGGAGAATGAAGGCTTAGGCTCAGTCTCTTCCAAAATCCCTGCTAATGTTTGAAACATGTCAAATATACCGCCGTTCACGCGCTGTCCCCAGAAATCCAATTTGGCTTTAAATGCACCTACTTTATCTGCCAACTTGAGGACAGTTGTCATTTTCCCCTGAAGTGACAGATTGAGTTCATTGAGCAGGCTGAATATGTCGCACAAGTAAGCAAGTTTTGCGACCCATTCCTTGTCACTGAAATGTGCTGCCAGCGGTGACTTTTTTTCTGAGAGAAATCTCTGCAGTGGCTCTCGTAATTCAAACACTCTGGCCAGCGAGCTCCCCCAGGATAACCAAAATATGCTAATGATACAAGTAAATACCTCCTAATTTAGTTATTTGGTTAAAAATATTTAAAAAAAAAATGCACATATTTATTTATCTTCCATCAGGCACATCAGGGAGCCCTTTGGGTCCTTCGCTCCCTGACAGCTCAGACACTCGGCAGCTCGGGTGTTTCACACACATACACATCCACACTTCATTCATTTCCATTAATACGCTTTGGGGTTTTGTTCAATAAAACGCATGAAACCACTCCTGCACGTGGGTTTTTCATTCAGTAAGTGACTCCCGGCCACTTAGCGCAGACATAAATGTCTGCCGTGTAGCAACGGCCTTTAATTTTAGCGGTAACGTATCATGTGACCGAGACAAGCGTTTTGATGTGTGTCAAGAGTGAGCCATAGACGGATGTAACGGAGAGAATCTGGTAATTTTTTAAAATAAAACATCATTCAGACTCAGATAATAAATAAAACGGACGTAATGTAAGTTATTTATTTTTTCTGTGCAGCCTGGTACCAAATGACCCATGGACTGGTACCGGTCTGCGGCTCGGGAGTTGGGGACCACTGCTGTAACTCCAACCCTCTCAATGTCCTCCTTCACTACATCCATGAATCTTCTCTGTGGTCTTCCTCTTTTTCTCTTGCTTGGCAGCTCCATCTTCAACATCCTTTGCCCAATATATCCACTATCCCTCCTCTGCACATGTCCAAACCATCTCAGCCTTGCCTCTCTTACTTTATCTCCAAACCACTCAACCTGAGCTGTCCCTCTGATATACTCATTTCTAATCTTGTCCCCCCAGTCACTCCCAATGAAAACCTTAGCATCTTCAACTCTGCCACCTCCAGCTCCACCTCCTGTCTTTTTGTCAGCGCCACCGTCTCCAAGCCATACATCATAGCAGGTCTGACTATTGTCTTGTAAATCTTTCCTTTCACTCTTGCTACTACCCTTCTGTCACAAATCACCCCTGACACTCATCTCCACCCACTCCACCCTGCCTGTACTTTCTTCTTCACCTCTCTTGTGCATTTTCCATTGCTTTGGATGGTTGACCCCAGGAATTTGAACTCATCCACCTCCACCACTGCTACTCCTTCCATCTTCACCGTTGCACCTGCCTCCTTCTCATTTACACTCATGTATTCTGTCTTGCTTCTATGACTTTCATTCCTCTTCTCTCCAGAGCATACCTCCACCCCTCCAGGTTCTCTTCGACCTGCTCCCTATTCTCACTACAGATGACAATGTCATCTGCAAACATCATGGTCCACAGATACTCCTGCCTTACCTTGTCTGTCAGCCTGTCCATCACCATGGCAAACAAGAAGGGGCTCAGATCTGATTCCTGATGTAATCCCACCCCCACCTTGAATCCATCCATCACTCCTTCACCACCGTCTCGCTGTCCTCATACATGTCCTGCACCACCCTCACATACTTCTCTGCCACTCCTGACTTCCTCATACAGTACCACACATCCTCTCTTGGCACTCTATCATATGCTTTCTCTAGATCCACAAAGACACAGTGCAACTCCTTCTGACCTTCTCCATATCAACTCTTTCTTGGCATGAAACCATACTGCTGCTCACTGATTGTCATCTCTCCTCTTAACCTGGCTTCAACAACTCTTTCCTGTATCTTCATAGTGTGGCTGATAAGCTTTATGCCTCTGTAGTTACTACAGCTCTGAGCGTCACCTTTGTTCTTGAAAATTGGCCTCACGTCTGTAATTTTATGTGATATAAAATGGCATATGATTAAGTTAAATTAAATCCTCTTTTTTTGGAGGAGAGGTTAGTTTTCAGCCCATTCTCACTCATACACAGTCACGCACTGACTCTTACGTAGTAACCATCACATTTAAATTGCGGCATCCAAGGTTTGTGCCAAGTGGTCTGATGGAGTTAAGAGGGTGCTTCTGAATGTCAGACAAAAGTGGTCTCCTCATGCCGTCCTCGTCTGGAGTTCCGCAGCTGTGGCAATGTCAGAGAAACTTTTTGCAGATGGTAGAAGCTTTCAGGGTGTGGTTAAAGGCAGATTTAGGAGGCTGTGCTAAAGTCTCTATAAGTGCTATGCAGAACTTGGTCTACTTATGTCTATACCGTTTACTGTCCCCAGGGGGTGTTGTAGCAAAAATGTGGGACAACCAATAGAGTGTCTGCTCGTCTATATTTAAGTCTGTGCTGTAGTTATTTGTTCACATTATACAGAGAACATCTTAGCAATATAGTCAGTCTGATGTCGCAGACTTTTCAACCAACCAGCATTCACTCTACACATAGCCTGATCCTTGTTGGGCTATGTACTGTCAGATAATGTATTTTTTCCCTCTGTACAGAGGCAAATTTAACCAGCGTTCAATAGAGTGCGGCCTCTCTTGTTTTTTTTCTCCTCAAAACTATGTAAGCTTGTTTTTGCTCATAAAAACACATGCCTCTTCCTCAGGAACCCAAGATCATCACAGAATTGTTCACATTCTTTCTTAGTCATACACTTATACTATGTGGCTGTAGCAACATGATCATTATTCAAGCAAAAGATATCCTAATCTAAAGGTCCCATTCACAAATATATATTTTGACGTCTTAAACATGCCACAACTGCCTCGGCTAATGTTAAGAATATTCGAGCTAGACTAAACTACCTTCATGCAGGTTCCTGCCCTGCTCAATCTGATATAACATCCAGTCATAATTCTAAGATGAATATGTTATGAGCTACACCTGTTAATGGTAGCTCCCCCATTGACTTGTTATTTTGATTACCATCAACAAATCACAACTTTGAGGAAATGCATATTTTAACCACCACTGGAATCCTTGTTCATCTACCAGCACTTGACCATAAATGCAATTTAGTCACATGACTAAGTTTACTTGCGTTTGGCCTGAACACACTTTTAGATGTTATTTTTTAACTTATTTTACTATTTGTAGTGATCCCGAGTGCGGGTCTGTTCTGCGCTCAAGTCACTTATTATTTTCCCCATTTTCTATCTGTTTATTTAGTCTCATTTATTTTGGGGATTATTTGTGCTGAGTGTATTTATTAATTACATTAACTCCACACTTGTTTGTAGTTTGAGTTCTCTGTGTTCTATTTAAGATCGCTAGCGGGGTTTATTCCTTGCTGCGACCTCGCCCTTCCTGGCTGGTATCCCTAACCCTGATGCCAGCCTTTCTACAGCATAAGGTTTCGCCCTCGCTATATTCATGTAAGTGTTTGCATTTGACTCTTTATATCTTTTCTGTTATTTACCCTTCGGGGTCGCATGTTTAGTTGTTTGCGTTTTGCCCCTCGTGGCACATTCTTTTGTTACTGTTCTTTAATAAATAAACAAACTCACTGCTGGCGTTTGGTCATCATTTATGCCCTGAAAGGGGCATTCATAACAGTAGGTTACAGCCAAAGCGGGTGCCAGCCACTGTGAGGTTTGTTTTTGGCTCTAAATTTTTTCTTTTTTCAGGTGCCAACGTTTTTTGGGGGTTATGGCGTCTTTCACCAGGCGGTACCCTATGAGCCTGGGTTTTGAGCTCGTCCAGGCTCTTATGGAGATAGACGACCTCCTGGCCATTGCACGGCAATATTCCACGGCTAAACATGCTTCATAGTACCTGGACCTTGCGGAGGCGGCTGTGAAATGTCATCCTCATCTTGCTGAGCACACGAGGGCAGGGAGAGGATGTCAGAGTTATCGGCGCTTCAGCGGAGGAACGGTCAATTGGAGAAGAAATCCTGCAGGAAGCCGAAACCGGAGCCGACGGTGAAGCACCCCCGTTCCTCGGCTCGTGATGAGGTTTCTGCTATGGCTTCAGCTCCCGTGGTTCCATCGCCGAAGAGCCGTCTTCCAGTGCAGCAGAGGAGGAGGGCAGCTGGGGTTCCCAGCGGAGATGAACAGTGGGCAGCTGATTTCATGGGGGATCGCATGGCTGAAGCGCTCTCTTCCTTTAACCCGGATAAGGTTCGAAGAGCGTGGTGGCAGCAGTTAGGGTTGTGGAGGCACATCCCGGTTTGAACAATTATCCTGAGTTCGCCGAGCTGTTAGCCACTGTTTCCGCTCAGCAGTTGTGTTTTCCTGACCTGACGTTAAGCTCATCTCCAGCCAGAAGACGCCGCCGTCCAGCACAGAACCCTTCTCCTCCTTGGGACATGGCTGTTCCGAAGCAGAGGGAGGAGAACCACCGGGTGAATACACCGCGAGGTTCCCATTTGGATCCAGCTACGGGCCACCAGAAAAGCTCCCCTGTCTCCCAGCCAGCTGTTTTTTCCTCACCTCAGCAGAGAGGTATGACAGCAGCTTCGGCCTCCGGGTCTTCATTGTCAGCTGTTTCACCAGCTCCCCTACCCCGGACTGCCTCAGCTGCTCCTCCCTCTGCTATGGCGCTTCCTCCAGCTGCTGCGAGCCCAGTGCGTCGTCCTCCGACTGCCTCCATCGTTGATCCGGTAGGAGCGGCTCCTCCTTGTCTTCCCGAGGGGTCCACCTTCAATGCTATAACGGGAGAGGGAAGAATAGAGCCTACTGCAGCAGTGACCACCGTACCCCAGGAGAACAGGCAAGTGTTTTTTCATTCTCTATCTCGAACTGATGAATTACCTTGTCTGATTCCTGGGGGGTGAGGCTAAGGTCATGCAGTCCCCTGAGCTCTCACCACCTGCTGCAGCCATAAATACACTACCTGCTTCCTCTGTGTCTCCTCCTATATCCCCCGAGTGTCCACCGGTGTCAGGATTACACCGCCAGACGGAGGAGGAGCCTGCGGTCCTGGTGAACCTGGTCCCAGCCCTGCAGCCACGATATGGATGGAGGAGGAGGGCTTTCTGCCAGTTGGAGCCTGAGCCGATGACGAAGCAGTCCCGGGTCTCCGTTGAGCAGCGTTCAATTCCAGCTGAGAGGGGATCTCCTGTCGCCATGCAGAGCGAGCCATTTGCGTGGGTTGCAGCACCGGGGGATCCAGAGACTGCCAATACCATCATGCCTGCTGTTGGGGCTGCCGCAGCAGAGTTGAAGTCGAACCTCCAGGAGGCCAGGCCAGTTGGATCGCCATCCGGATCGACGGAGTCCTGAAAGGTGGTGGAACTTGAGCTCAGACAAGTACTCTCCTTTGTTTTCATTATTTCTGTATGGAGAGATCTTGTCTGGCTCTTGGGGGGGGGGGGGGAGCTGGGTGCTGCGTCAGCAGCATCTGAGCTCATCTTGCCGGGTTTCACTGCTGCCAGTGACCCTGACCTTATTCCTGTGCCCCTTGTTTCTGAGCCTTTTCTCAGGGTCACCGAGGAACCTCCTATCATGTTAGAGGTCTCCGTGGGTTCCCGTCCGCTGCCCGAGGTCTTCATGGGTCCAGCTCCACCAGCTGAAGACGTGATGGATACACCTTTCAAGCCTGGGCTTCCTCTGAGGCTATGCTGTAGCCCGGGTGCCACCGAGGGTGCAGCCACGCCTCAGTCCGGGGCCACCGAGGATGCAGCCACACCTCAAGCCGAGTCCACCAAGGGTGCTGCACTGGTGCTCAAGGCTGCTGTGGTTCCTCTGCAGTCTTCTGACTCCATCGTGGTTTGTCCTCTGCCATGGTTTGTTTCTGGGGCCTGCAGTAGTGACTGGTGTCATCTTCCGTCTCCAGGGGGAGGTGGGTGGTGTACCGTGGCCTGCTGGCCTAGAGATGCATGGAGGCCACCCGATGGGCCTTTTCTTCTGTCTTGGTGGTGCTGGAGGTCTGGTAGGCTGCCCGACCTTTTCCTTGTGACGGTTGGGTGGAGCTGGGACTCTGGTAGGCCACCGGAGCAGTTCTCTTATTGGACTGGTGATGCTTAGGTCTTTGCCTCTATTTTTTCTGCATTACCACCGTCTAAATTACTATTAGTTTTGCTGTACTATTTATTAACTTTAAGTATGGATGTTCAAGTCTCCTTAGTCTGGATTTCTGTCATGGGTTGTCATTGTTGGGTGTTACTCCCATTTGACATTAACGTTTTGGTACCTGTTATGATATTTTTGTGTCTAGGTATATTGATAAATTTTCACTCTGACTTTTCTTAAAAAAAAGAGGAATTCTCATTTGTACTTACAGTTGTGGCTTTTGCCATTTTTTGTGTTCTGGTACATTGAGGATTGTTTACTTTGACTTATATTCTAGAGTCTTGCTGTAAAGCATTTTGATTTTATTTTCATTCCAGTGTCGCTCCCTCCATGCCTGGATTCCCCCTCTGCCCTCCCGAGGCTGGTTTTCTTGGTTATCTGGTTGGGGGGGAGGAGGTTCTGTTTTTCCCTTGATGTTACGTTGGGATGCCTGGATTCCATCCCTTAAAGCTGGGGCACTGTAGTGATCCCAAGCGCGGGTCTGTTCCACGCTCGGGTCACTTATTATTTTCCCCATTTTCTATCTGTTTATTTAGTCTCATTTATTATGGGGATTATTTGTGCTTTTATTTTGACAGTGCCGCGGCAGGACTTCCTGCTGCCAAACCTGCTCGTGGCCTGTCACAGCTGAGTGTATTTATTAATTACGTTAACTCCACACCTGTTTGTAGTTTGAGTTCTCTGTGTTCTATTTAAGATCGCTAGCGGGGTTTATTCCTTGCTGCGACCTCACCCTTCCTGGCTGGTATCCCTAACCCTGATGCCAGCCTTTCTACAGCATAAGGTTTCACCCTCGCTATATTCATGTAAGTGTTTGCATTTGACTCTTTATATCTCTTCTGTTATTTACCCTTTGGGGTCGCATGTTTAGTTGTTTGTATTTTGCCCATTGTGGTACATTCTTTTGTTTCTTTTCTTTAATAAATAAGCAAACTCGCTGCTGGTGTTTGGTGCCTCATTTATGCCCTGAAAGGGGCATTCATAACACTATTGTTTACTTTCTCTATCCAAAACCTAAGGTGGCTAGCTTACACAAGCATTTTGTACATTCACTCATTCGCGAATGTTTCTGTGCTTACTGTACTCCGGGAATTGGTCATATTCTATCGTCCGCTGAAAACACAGACTGCTGTCCACCAGTGGTGCTTTATTTCATTCATTGTTTAAGACAAATTTATGTTAGTTGGCTCAGGCTCCACACCCAAGCTAGGAGCTAGCCAGCTATGATTAGCAATAGTGACAAAAGAGGGAGGGTGGAGTTAACTGCAGCTCTTGGGCATTTAAAGAAACATGCAGTAAGGCTGCAAATGATGATTCACATCAATGCTGCAATAATTAAAAACATTAAAGGAAATTTGTCCAAAGTATGTCACAAACTTTCATTTAGACCTCTGGGTGTGGTCAACATGTTGAAAATGTGCACTAAATGGGACCTTTAAGGCAAGGGAATTTGTTGATTCACCTGCCCAAATCAGAAACTTGCCTTATTCATTCCATGAAAAGAAGGATTTAAATTCTGATAAAGATCTAGTGACATGACCAATTGTATATATCCTTTTACATTGTCATCTTGAGCATCTACAGCGGGGAAAATAAGTAATGAACACGCCAATATTTTTCTCATTAAACATATTTCTGATGGAACCACTGACCTGAGATTTTCACCAGATATCAGTATCAACCCAAGTAACCCATACATACAAAGAAATCAAGGCAACTGTATTCACAAAGCAAGCAATATTTAATAAAGTGGAATGACACAGGGAATAAGTATTGGAACACATGAAGAAAAAAGTGCAAAAAGGCATATAAAGCCAGGAAACCAGCTAAAATCCATCAGAATTTAGGAAGTCATCCCATCTCCCATCAGTGCAAATTAATTTCAGCTGGTTAAGTCCTGACTGACAGCCTTTAAAAAGGTCTGGGAATATCAGATTGTCACACCACAAAGAACTCATGATAGGTAGACGCAAAGAGCTCTTTCTAGACCTTTGCAGCCTTACTGTTGCAAAACATAATGATGGCATTGGTTACAGGCACATTTCTAAACTGCTGAATATTCCAGTGAGCACTGTTGGAGCCATCATTCGAAAGTGGAAAGAACATCATTTTACCATAAACCGGCCATGACCAGGAGCTCCTCACAAAATGTCTGACAGAGGAGTCAAAAGAATTTTCAGAAGAGTTAACCAAGAGCCAAAGACCACTTGTGGAAAGCTCCAGAAAGACCTGGAGTTAGCAGGTACTGCTGTTTCAAAGAAAACAATAAGGAACGCACTCAACTGACATGGGCTCTATGCTCGCTCACCTCGCAAGACTCCATTGCTGAAGAAAAAGCATATTGAAGCTAGGCTAAAGTTTGCTGCACAACATTTGGGCAAGTCAGTAAAATGCTGGGAGAACATAGTCTGGTCAGAGGAGACCAAAATTGAACTTTTTGGATGCCACAGCACACAGCATGTTTGGAGGAGAAATGGCACTGCACATCCCATCATGGTGTGGGGGTGTTTTTCAGCACATGGTACAGGCTTACATCATATAATTGAAGGAAAGATGAATGGAGAAATGTACAGAGACATCCTTGATAAGAACCTGTTGCCATATGTCAAGATGCTGACGATGAAATGAGGGTGGACATTTCAGCAAGACAATGATCCCAAACACACAGCCAAGGAAGCTCTCAACTGGCTCCAGAGAAGGAAAATAAAGCTGCTAGAATGGCCCAGTCACCTGATCTGAATCCAACTGAAAATCTATGGAACGAACTGGAGATCAGAGTTCATCGGAGACACCCATGGAACCCTCAAGATTTGACAGTTTGTGTGGAAGAATGGGCTAAAATCACTCCCGAGCTCCTGAGCAATGCTTGCACTTAGTTTCTCCATACAGGAGACATCTGGAAGCTGTTATTACCAACAGATACTTTTCTACTAAATATTAAATGAATTTCACCAAGCGTGTTCAATACGTATTCCGTGTCATTCAACTATTAAATATAACTTGTTTTGTGAACACAGTTGCCTTGATTTATTTGTATGTGTGGATTACTTGGGTTGTTACTGATATCTGGTGAAAATCTCAGGTCAGTGGCTCCATCAGAAATATATTTAGTGAGAAAAATGTTGATGTGTTTGATACTTATATTCCTTGCTGTATGTATTTGTAGCCTGGTTTCATTTATTCTGTTATTATCATCTTTGGGTTGATCTTCCGTTCTTTTTCTGTTCACCCACCAGAAACCAGCTTTCTCCTGGGAAATGCCCAGATTGTGGAGTGGCCTGTAGTTTACAGCAATGACGGATTCTGCAAGCTGTCTGGTTTCCACAGGGCTGAAGTCATGCAGAAGAGCAGCACATGCAGGTAACAGTTTACTGTTGCCAAACATTTAAACATTATACTTCTGGACATTCTCATATACTGTACTCATTATGTTAGCTGCAAGAACAGTTGCAGAATTGTTATCCCTTACTGTGTGGTATTGGGGCAATCACAGTCACAGTTCATATATATGCTTTAAATTTGAGCTTTACATATGCATACACTTTCCTGCTGAATTTATAGTAGGCATGAGTCTTATTAAGCTTTGAGGTTTATGCATTTTTAATGGTTTATATTCTTCACAGAAAGTGGGACTCTTAAACCTAATATTTTTTTAAACTCCAGCATCTGCATAACCACACAGATATCTATGATTTAATACTTTTCAACTCCTACACAACCCCTCTTAAAACTCTCTATAGGCTGCAACAATCAAAGTGTATGTTCTCTTTATAAATTTAGTTTCATCCTACAGAAGCCAAAGAAGATGTGGTTTTGTACCTCTGATTCTTTCCTGCTGCAGTCACAGGGCGCTTCTACATATTTACATGACACTAACCTTATTAACACTTGAGCGCTGCTGTATTATGCACACGTGAGCTAAGCAGATTTTCCAATTTAAAAAGAAAGCCACATTGCTTTGAGTGAGAGTCAATACAGAGGGTGTTACGATAATGGCGCCCTGTGCAGCGAGTGTCTGAAATTAATCCAATTTAGAGCTGCCTGGAGAGCTCTTCCCGCTCCAGCTCGGGGACGGTGCCTTCTCGCCTGTCAGTCGAGACGGTTTAAAACTTGACTCCAAAGGACAATTCCTTTCCTCAGGCAGTTCGCTGATGTGACCGGAGGTGACGGCCTTGACTTGCCTGTAACTAAAAAGACTTCCTGAGCTGAGCCAGGGCGAGAAAAAAAAAAAAAAAAGACACAGAACACTGAAACGGACAATGCACTCAGACGTGACACTGAGAGGATAGAAGAGCCAACTGAGAGCTTAAATTCACAGGCTTCTGTCAGAGTGATGGAAGACAGCAGCCTGCTAAAGGGTCCAGAGTCATTTTTGGGGGGAGGGATCCTTTCACTGCTGTCAAAACACCGTGGCTTTGACAGTGGTGCAGATGTGCTGACATTTCACATAGATTATATGAAACTGTGCCCTACTCTAGGAAAAAACGAGCAAAAACAGAAGGGCAAAAACATAAATCCTAGTGAAATCTGACGGGAGACCAGATAAATCTATGGGGACAGTCAGTAGAAACTTACTCTTTAAACATACTGCTGACAGTTTTGTTTTATTCATTCTGTCATTGTTAAAGAATATTGCTGGACTCACCCTTAGAGATAGGGTGAGGAGCTCAGAGTAAATGGTAAATGGCATTCACTTATATAGCGCTTTTATTCTCATCTCTTGATGACCAAAGCGCTTTACAGATCCTGCTATCCACCCATTCACACACACATTCACACACTGATGGTGGCATGCTGCCTAACATGGCGCTTCCAGACCCACCAGGAGCAATTGGGGTGAAGTGTCTTGCCCAGGGACACAACGGCAGGATATCTGGGGAGAGCGGGATTCGAACCGCCAACCATGTGGTTATTGGACGACCTGCTCTACCTCCTGAGCCACTGCCAGGGTAGAGTAGAGCCGCTGCTCCTCCACATGGAAAAGAGCCATTTTCGGTGGCTTGGGCATCTGATTAGAATGCCTCCTGGTTTCGGGCATGTCCCACTGGTAGGAGACCATGGGGCAGACCTAGACTATGCCTCCCATCTGACCTTGGAATGCCTTGGTATCCTCTTCGAAGAGCTGGAGCAGGTGGCTGGGGAGAGGGAAGTCTGGGCTTTTCTACTTGGACTGCTGCCCCCACAACCTGGACTCCTGGAAAAACAATGGAAGATGGATGATGGATGGAAGGATGGAAGGAAGGATGGATGGATAGATCATTTTTAAGGCTTATTACAATTCAGGTTAATTTAATATTACTAACTGTGTAGCTATGCTGTAATTCAATTACAGCATGTATGGGGTGTCCAGGGAGGGATAGTACCTTTGGATGGAGACTTGTCGTGCCCTTTTGGGGGTAGTTTGTCCACCTTTGGTCCCCACTTGGCACTCAACTGTCATCTGTGGCTCCAAGTAGCTGTAGCATGCGCAGCAACCACAACCCGGTAAACCGCTTCGGCAGGCCGGCTAACCAGGTTGAGGGTAGCCAACGGGTCTGAAACCCTTGGTGAGTTAGGAACCTGCTCATCCTGCATGCGAAGACTGATTCAGCGGACCAGGCGGAAGAAATCTTCGTGATTCAATGGCTGGGAAAGGCGGCGCAGCACAGCAATGTGGGATACGTAGAGCATGACAGAGCACATAAGACATCATGGCCATCCACTGCAGCCGAGGAAGTCTCCAGTTGTGACGACTCGCCGTACCACTGGGCCCTGATTTCCAAGGCTGAGAGAGTGGGACTGCCCCTATGCAACGGCTCTACCACTGTAAAAACCTTCCTGCACAGGTTTACTGCACAGCCTACAAACCAGATGACCTGCAGGTCATGTTGAAAAACTTTTCTGAGGCATCCAAACAGTTCTGTCTGACCATCAGCCTGGGGAAGACTGAGGTGCTCGTTCAGTCAGCACAAAACTCCATCGCTCAAAAGTCCGTCATCACCATTGAGGACACTGAGCTGAAAACAGCTTCAAATATCTGGGAAATGTCATTTCTAGTGACGGCTGTCTTGACAGTGAGACTGTGGCCAGAGTCAGCAAAGCCAGTCAAGCAATGGGACAACTCCAAAATAGGGTCCTCAACCACCACAATGTGACCCTTACTATGAAGCTTAAAGTGTATAATGCTGTTGTCCTGATGTCGCTGCTGTACGGCTGTGAAGCCTGGACCATCTACCAGCGCCACCTCAAGCAGTTAGAGAAGTTCCACCAGTGTGCCCTGCGCTCCATCCTGGGCATAAAGTGGCAGGACAGGGTCACCAACGTGGAAGTCTGAGAGAGAGCAAATACCATTTCTATCGAGGCCACACTGCTGAGGACAAGACTCCGATGGTCAGGCCACGTCATCAGGATGAAGGATGACCACATCCCCAATCAGCTTCTCTTTGGAGAGCTTGCACAAGGGCACAGGAACAGAGGCCGTCCCCGCAAACACTTCAAAGACGCTCTGAAGGACAGTCTGAAGTGGTGTGGGGTCAAACCTGCTGAACTTGTGTGCACAGCTCAGAACAGACAGCAGTGGTATGCCCTCACAAAGAGCGCCTCAACATCCCTGGAGGAAGAGTGCCGAAGCCAGGCACAGTCTGCCAGAGAACACCACCTCAGAGCAGCGTCCAATCCTGTAGTGACAATGGAATTCCAATGCCCCATCTGCTCCCAACTCTGCAAGTCCAGGCTTGGTCTACAGAGCCATTCCCGAACCCATAGATAGCTGCCCAGCGACACATCATCCTCAATACCGAGGGAGCACCTCCGAATGGTGTAACTACACTATTACTATACTCCAGACTATACTCCAACTAGAGGGTGAATAAAAAGTGGTCAGAGAGTGCATACCTTTGCCCACACATATTAGATCCTGAATAATACCTTCCATATAACTGCAATTTTTCTCATCAAGTCCCATGCATAATTGTTCCTCAATTCAAATTAAAAAAAGAAACCCTTGCTTTCTCACAAAATTCCCCCTTTTCACTGCTTTTGCTCCTCTATTTGGGTATCTGGAGTTGCTACCTATGGAACAAGTCTAACAAAACGCAATGCTGTTACTTCGGTAGGGTCTGTCTTGGTCTTGGTACCTCTCATTGACTGAGAAATTTTGATTTGACTCTGGTTGTGACATGAGAACTGGAGATCACGCCAGTGATACCACCCTCCCAACTTCATCTCCACCCATTTTAATGATGGTGGGAGGATCCCTGTGAGCATCTAAATCCACATGCTGACAGTGCTACTATGGAGTTAGCTTTGCGGGCACAGTTTTTATTGCCATTTTCTTTAAATTCTAGTCACCCTGCAACATCCTTGTTTCCACCAGATGCATTAATCCACAGCCAATAATATATCTTACATCATTCTGGCTTTTTACAGAAAATATATTTTGGCAATAATAGGACGGCAGATTGGCTCATTAGCACCTTAGCTAGCCTAATGGGGTTGGCCTGTTTACTGAATTAGAGATTACTTTGGTGGGAAGAGACCAACAGATCAGTTACCTAGCATTGGCAGAGTTAGCCATTCACTCAATTTGGTCAGCTCGGTGGAACAGTGGTTAGCACAGTGGCAGCACAGTAAGAAGGTCACAGGATCGATCCCATCCCCTGACCATCAGTGACCCTTCTGTGTGGAGTTTGCATGTTGTCCCCGTGACTGCATGGGTTTACCCCGGATACTCTGGTTTCCTCCCACAGGCCAAAAAAACCCCAAACATGCAAATTGGGTTAATTGGAGACTCTAAAGTGGCCCTAGGTGTGAATGTGTGTGTGAATGGTGAAGGGATGGTGCCGTACCATGGCTGCTTCATCCATCTAGGTGGATGCCCTGAATTTCCCCTCTGGGGATCAATAAAAATACACACACACACACACACACACACACACACACACACACACACACACACACACACACACACACACACAATCTGGGTTGTTTCTGTACTCACTGATCCCCTGGGGCCGGTTCTATCTTATCCACCACTCATACCACACCCCCCTGTCCCCAATAATGTTTTATTTGGGCTTTTACACTCTCAGAATTCTGTCAGTTTTACATTAGTTAGCTCAGGCTGTTTTTGCCACTGGAGCCAGTAGCTAACCAGCTAATGTTAGCCTCAAAATAGCAACTGTAGACTCAACCAAACACCTTTGCGGTGATGAAAGAGGGAGGGTGAACTGAGGCTCATGAGGATTTAAGAAAACATGCACTGAAATGAACCATTATGAGGAAGCCTGCATAAACTGGGTGGAAAATGGTGCTGTAATAATTAAAGCCTGGTGTATTTTGAAATTTCATGAAGACCTCTGGGAACTGTGCCAGCATGTGGAAAAAATGGATAGAGTCACCTTTAAAGAAAGTTTAAAACCAGCCCCTTGATTTAGTTCCAGTGTAGTAGTGTTGTTAGGGTAGATTCACGCGACAACGTTCAGACCAACTTTTACTGACATTTTGGCAAACGTCTGGCACTGCTGGCAAAAGTTGGTAAAAGTTAATGATAGTTGGTGTTGTTGTGTCTATAGCTGGGTAAAAGCAAACACACAGTTAATATAGTTTACGGAGCTTTATTACAAAGAGCGTCATATACATAAAAAGGCTTACGGCACTCGCCTGCATGCCAGGTGGCTCCACGACGAAAGAGGCAGAGCCTCCTCCGCCCACCTCCTTTATACCTGAGGCGGCGTCACCACCGGAAACCGGTAGTAAGCCACCCCGGTCTAACCCATGACCAACCCGGCCGCCATCTTGATAATACAGCCAGTTTACATACACAACATTTCTCCCCCACCTTCAAAAAATGCCAAGCGCACAGATAGCTCTCCCTGATTTGCTTCCCGACTCACACTCTAAAACAAAACAATTACAGAAACAAATGAACAACCTATCCATGCACACAACTAGGCTGGGGGCCAGATAGACTACCAGCACCCCCACATGGCTGGGCGGATTATTCTGCCGCCAAACATGCAAAACAAAGCCGTGTAACTAAAATAATCCCGGAATAGCTCCACATAAAAGACATACAAAACCACAAAATACATAACGACTACTGGCGGCCTCCCCCCCCCCCCCCCAACACCACTCCCACGGTGGGTATCACAACACTTCAAATGTTGGGTATATAAATTTGCACAAATAAACATCTTAAACGGAGTAACCACACCCCGCCACCCCAAACTTGGGCATAAAATCAACACATTAGTAAAATTCAATTCCAGTACATCCATTAAATTACTGTCAGTGAGCCAATAAAATCCCACATTCACAATTCAGGCGACTTAAAATAAAATTTAACTCCCAGGTGCCACAAAACACCCTACTTCTTACTTTTCACACTTCGTCTTCTGTCTTTTCTTTTTTTTTTTTTGAATTTAGATCGGGGTACCATACCAGCAGTAAGACACACATATCAGGACTAGAGCAAAAGCACACAAACAGAAAATAAAGACATAACACTCTCAGTCCGTAGATGGGTCCTTCTCCAGCCGCCCCCGTCTCTTGACCTCTGGGCTCCCACTGCGCCACTTCTTCTCCCCCACTCGGCCAACTTGTTCTGATGCCTACAGGTCTGGTCAGACAAGCGCAGATACCCGTCACTCTGAGCAGCCTCCACCTGGAACTGTTTCCTCTTGTCTCGCCGCTCGCGTGAACCGTGATCACCTCTCATCCGGGTCTCAACTCTGGGCCGCACCATGTCTCCGACCCGCAGGGAAGCCCGTGTCTTTTTCCTCCGGTGATTTTGGGTCTGACTGGTCTCCACCAACAATCCGGTCGACTTGTAGACCCGGTCCATGTTATCCATGGCAGACCGCCTCTGGTCGTCCTGCTGCTTGCATGGACTGTGATCGCGTTGTACTTGAGCATCAACCTTGGTCTTTGAGGGAGCCTTCTCCCTTTCATCCAGATCACCAATCCTGCGACAGGCCTCCGTCACCGATCGCTCCGGCTCGCGGGCTTGTTTCGGTCTCCTCCTGGCAGGCTGTCGCTGGGAGCGCTTTATGATCACCACGGTCCGCGGTCTAGCCCCTTTTTCTTCCAGTGTTGGCGCCTCGTCCTCACGAGCCTCACTGGGGGTCCCAGCGTGCTGGCTGGCACCCTCGTCCAGGGCAGCCTGCATGACGGCATCTGGTCCAGCCCGAGACGGCTCCGCGTGGCGCAGCGTGTGCTCTCCCTCTGTCACTTTGTCCAACCAGTCTGAATCCCACACCTCAGAACCCTCCACGACTGGAACAGGCCGGCCCCACAGTCCACATCCAGACCATTCTTCACCTGAAATGTCAGCAATGGAGAACCCAAGACTGTAAAATAGGTTACAACCCATAACGTTAACACCAGATGCTGAAACATTGATGCGAACACTGGGTGCCACACTGTCCTTATACTGGGCCTCCATTTCCACATAGCCCAAAATAGCCAACCTGTTCCATCCATAACCATAATACTCTTCATAATGCCTTCTAATCTGTCAGTGGGGAAGCAATCTGTCCATGGTTTCCAGATTCAGGACGGAAATCACCGCTCCAGTATCCACCAAAAGCGGGATCTCAACGCCATCTAGCGTGATGGTGCAGCCGATCCTCCCTGTCGTCTCTGGGGAGATGGCACGCACTACTGTTGGAGTCTTCTGCGCAGCACCTGGTTCACCCCTACGGCTCCTGCATACAAAGTTTTCGCGCACCCTGGCAAAATGGTTCAAAACACCACACTTGCCACAATGCTCTCCTTTCGCCGGGCACATCCTGGACTTATAGCGGTGAACAGTGGACCCACACCCATAACACTTTGGCTCAACTGGGGCAGACCTTAACCTGACCACGGAGGCAAAATCTTCCTCTCTGCATTCGCCATCACAAGGGTCCCAAAACAGTGTCTTAGCGCAAGACTCATCCTCACCCAGAAAAGCCCCTTCAGGAAGGCCTCTCACGATGGTCTCTACTGCCTCGAGACCATTGGGCGAGCTCGATAGCCGTGGCTAATGTCAACTCTCCTGGATACTCCACAACACCAGCGAAGCTATCAGCCCCCCTCCCCCAGGCTCTCCAACACTCGCTGCTTCTCGGTACCCAACTTATGGACTAACACAGCCCTCGTGCGAAGCCTCTCATGCTCGCCGAGGCTCAAAACCACGAGGTAGTTGGTAAAAGCAGTGAACCAACGAGGCCACGGCACGGGCAGTCTGCCCGGGGCCTCCAAAAATGGCCGAAACTTAGCAGCACACTTTTCCATTCCTGCTTTTACCTCGTCGCCAAATGTTGTGTCCATAGTTGGGTAAAAGCAAACACACAGTTAATATAGTTTATTGAGCTTTATTACAAAGAGCGTCATATACATAAAAAGGCTTACGGCACGTGGGCAATGACAGTGAAACCTGGAAGGGGGTGATTGGGAGGAACGGCCTTCCCGATCTGAACCCGAGTGGTGTTCAGTTATTGGACTTCTGTGCTAACCACAGTTTGTCCATAATGAATACCATGTTCAAGCATAAGGGTGTCCATATGTGCACCTGGCACCAGGACACCCTAGGTCGCAGGTCGATGATCGATTTTGTTATCGTGTCATCAGACCTGCGACCGTATGTCTTGGACACTCGAGTAAAGAGAGGTGCAGAGCTGTCAACTGATCACCACCTTGTGGTGAGTTGGATCCGATGGCAGGGGAGGAAGCCATTCAGACCTGGTAGACCCAAACGTATAGTGAGGGTGTGCTGGGAACGTCTGGCTGAGGCCCCTGTCCGGGAGGTCTTCAACTCCCACCTCCAGAAGAACTTCAACCACATTCTGAGGGAGTCTGGAGACATGACGTCTGAATGGGCCATGTTCTCCACCTCTGTTGTTGAAGCGGCGGCCCAGAGCTGCGGCCGCAAGGTGGTCGGTGCATCTCGTGGTGGCAACCCCCGAACCAAGTGGTGGACACCAGTGGTGAGGGGGCCATTAAGCTGAAGAAGGAGTCCTATCAAGCTTGGTTGGCTTGTGGGACTCCCGAAGCAGCTGAGGTGTATCGGCAGGCCAAGCGGAGTGCAGCTCGGGTGGTTGCTGAAGCAAAAACCCGGGTATGGGAGGAGTTCGGTGAGGCCATGGAACAAGACTTTCGGTCGGCTTCGAAGAGATTCTGGCAAACTGTCCGGCGGCTCAGGAGGGGAAAGCAGCTCCCTGTCCGCACTGTGTATGGTGCGGATGGGGCGCTGTTGACTTTGACTGGGGATATCGTCGGGCGGTGGAAGGAATACTTCGAGGATCTCCTCAATCCCACTGATACGCCTTCCACAGAGGAAGCAGGGCTTGTGGACGAGGGGGATGACTCGCCTATCACAGGGGCTGAGGTTGCCAAGGTGGTTAAAAATCTCCTTGGTGGCCGGGCCCCGGGGGTGGACGAGATTCACCCTGAGTACCTTAAGGCCCTGGATGTTGTAGGGCTGTCATGGTTGACACGCCTCTGCAACATTGCGTGGAGGTCGGGGGCAGTGCCTTTGGCATGGCAAACCGGGGTGGTGGTTCCTCTCTTCAAAAAAGGGGACCGGAGGGTGTGCTCCACCTTTAGAGGGATCATATTCCTCAGCCTCCCTGGGAAGGTCTATGCCAAGGTACTGGAGAGGAGAGTCCGGCCATTGGTCGAACCGCGGATTCATGAGGAGCAATGTGGTTTTCGTCCTGCCCGTGGCACATCGGACCAGCTCTTTACCCTCTCAAGAATTCTCGAGGGTTTGTGGGAGTTTGCCCAACCAGTTTACATGTGTTTTGTGGACTTGGAGAAGGCATTTGACTGTGTCCCTTGTGGTTTTTTGTGGGGGGTGCTTCGGGAGTATGGGGTATTGGGCTTGTTGTTACGAGCTATTTGGTCTCTGTACGACCGTTGTGAGAGTTTGGTTCGTATTGCCAACACTCGGTCGGCCTCATTCCCAGTGAGAGTTGGACTCCGCCAGGGCTGCCCTTTGTCACCGATCCTGTTCATAATTTTTATGGACAGGATTTCTAGGTGCAGCCAGGGAATGGAGGGTGTCATGCTTGGTGACCACAGGATCTCATCTCTGTTGTTTGCAAGATGATGTTGTCCTGCTGGCTTCATCCAGCAATGACCTACAGCTCTTGTTGGGACGGTTTGCCACTGAGTGTGAAGCGGCTGGGATGAGAATCAGCACCTCCAAGTCCGAGTCCATGGTCCTCAGCCAGAAAAAGGTGGATTGTCCTCTCTGGGTTGGGAACAGGTTCCTGCCCCAAGTGGAGGAGTTTAAGTATCTTGGGGTCTTATTCACGAGTGAGGGGAAAATGGAGCGAGAGATTGACAGATGGATTGGAGCAGCATCTGCAGTGATGCGGACGTTGTACCAGTCTGTTGTGGTGAAGAGGGAGCTGAGTTCTAAGGCAAAGCTGTCGATTTACCAGTCAATCTACGTTCCTACTCTCACCTATGGTCACGAGCTTTGGGTAATGACCGAAAGAATGAGATCGTGGATACAAGCGGCTGAAATGAGCTTTCTCCGTAGGATTGCTCCTCCACATTGAAAGGAGTCAGTTGAGGTGGTATGGGCATCTGATTAGGATGCCTCCTGGACGCCTCCCACTTGAGGTGTTTCGGGCATGTCCCACTGGGAGGAGACCCCGGGGCAGACCCAGGACTCGGTGGAGAGACTATGTCTCCCAGCTGGTCTGGGAACGCCTTGGTATCCTCTCTGAAGAGCTGGAGCAGGTGGCTGGGGAGAGGGAAGTCTGGGCTTCTCTGCTTGAACTGCTGCCTCTGCGACCCGCACCTCCGGAAAAGCAGTAGAAGATGGATGGATGGATGGCTTACGGCATTTGCCTGCATACCAGGTGGCTCCACGACGAAAGAGGCAGAACCTCCTCCACCCACCTCCCTTATACCTCAGGCGGCGTCACCACCGGAAACCGGTAATAAGCCACCCCAGTATAACCCATGACCAACCCGGCCGCCATCTTGTTAATACAGCCAGTTTACATACACAACAGGTGTTTGTTGGCAAATGCTGGTGAACGTTGTGCTCTTTGAACATTTTCAGCATGCTGAAAATTTGCTGTTTGTAAATACACGCTGGTGAAAGTTGTGCTCAGTTTGTAAAAGTTCCTGAGCGCTGGGCTAAGTTATGCAGAGCTCACCTACAGTGGGGCAAAAAAGTATTTAGTCAGCCACCAATTGTGCAAGTTCTCCCACTTTAAAGATGAGAGAGGTCTCCAATTTTCATCATAGGTATACCTCAACTATGAGAGACAAAATGAGAAAAAAAAAATCCAGAAAATCACATTGTCTGATTTTTAAAGAATTTATTTGCAAATTATGGTGGAAAATAAGTATTTGGTCACCTACAAACAAGCAAGATTTCTGGCTCTCACAGACCTGTAACTTCTTCTTTAAGAGGCTCCTCTGTCCTCCACTCGTTACCCGTATTAATGACACCTGTTTGAACTCGTTATCAGTATAAAAGACACCTGTTCACAACCTCAAACAGTCAGACTCCAAACTCCACTATGGCCAAGACCAAAGAGCTGTCAAAGGACACCAGAAACAAAATTGTAGACCTGCACCAGGCTGGGAAGACTGAATCTGCAATAGATAAGCAGCTTGGTGTGAAGAAATCAACTGTGGGAGCAATTATTAGAAAATGGAAGACATACAAGACCACTGATAATCTCCCTCCATCTGGAGCTCCACGCAAGATCTCACCCCGTGGGGTCAAAATGATTAGAAGAACGGTGAGCAAAAATCCCAGAACCACACAGGGGGACCTAGTGAATGACCTGCAGAGAGCTGGGACCAAAGTAACAAAGGCTACCATCAGTAACACACTACGCCGCCAGGGACTCAAATCCTGCAGTGCCAGATGTGTCCCCCTGCTTAAGCCAGTACATGTCCAGGCCCGTCTGAAGTTTGCTAGAGAGCATTTGGATGATCCAGAAGAGGATTGGGGGAATGTCATATGGTCAGATGAAACCAAAATAGAACTTTCTGGTAAAAACTCAACTTGTCGTGTTTGGAGGAGAAAGAACACCATACCTACTGTGAAGCATGGGGGTGGAAACATCGTGCTTTGGGGCTGTTTTTCTGCAAAGGGACTACGACGACTGATCTGTGTAAAGGAAAGAATGAATGGGGCCATGTATCGTGAGATTTTGAGTGAAAATCTCCTTCCATCAGCAAGGGCATTGAAGATGAAACCTGGCTGGGTCTTTCAGCATGACAATGATCCCAAACATACCGCCCGGGCAACGAAGGAGTGGCTTTGTAAGAAGCAGTTCAAGGTCCTGGAGTGGCCTAGCCAGTCTCCAGATCTCAACCCCATAGAAAATCTTTGGAAGGAGTTGAAAGTCTGTGTTGCCCAGCAACAGCCCCAAAACATCACTGCTCTAGAGGAGATCTGCATGGAGGAATGGGCCAAAATACCAGCAACAGTGTGTGAAAACCTTGTGAAGACTTACAGAAAACGTTTGACCTCTGTCATTGCCAACAAAGGGTATATAACAAAGTTTTGAGATGAACTTTTGTTATTGACCAAATACTTATTTTACACCATAATTTGCAAATAAATTCTTTAAAAATCCTTCAACGTGATTTTCTGGATTTTTTTTTCTCATTTTGTCTCTCATCGTTGAGGTATACCTATGATGAAAATTGGAGACCTCTCTCATCTTTTAAGTGGGAGAACGTGCACAATTGGTGGCTGACTAAATACTTTTTTACCCCACTGTAAGTCGGCCTAAGTTAAGCTCCATTGGCAAAGGTTAACAGAAATCCTGGTGGAAGCAGATGTTTTTAGACTGAAACTCACTTCACACATGCATGGAAGCAAGAGAAGTGCAAAGAGGTGTTGCTGTCCATGGTGCTGGAATGCCAAAAGCCAAGGGAAGGGGTAATTAAATAAAAGAAAAAAGTTTATATAATAGCACAAAAATGTGACGGCCCAAAAGGAAAAAAAAAAATCTCCTCATTGCAAAATTTACTGTTCTTAATTTTTTGCTCCATGCGTAATCATTCTCCAGGATTTATTGGTTTGGCTTCCATTGTGGGGAATCAAACAGCACTGATGTGATGTCAAAAAGTAAATGACATTTAACAGGATTTTATGTAATTTTAATGGAGAGAGTTGTAACAGTCAAAATATAATCACCCATCACTTTATGTATATGATGATACACTAAATAGTTTTTGTTTTATTCCACCCACATTCACATTTTGATTGTGGACTTTCTGTTGGAGTCTATAGATAGGCATTATTGTATTATTTTTTTCGAGTAATGAATGAATGAATGAATGAACAGGGGAAAAGGGCATGTAGAAGTAACTACATAGGAATATGAAAAGAAAATAATTACTGAAACGTATGCCCAAGGGAGATGTGTTCACTCCAAAAGCAGGTCCAGAAAGGCAGGAAGCCTCCACAAATGCTGATCTTTATATGAATGTTGGTTGACGCTGATGTCAGCTGACTTGTGCTGAGTCTTTGTTTGCTTAAGTTAACCTAAGCTGCTAACAGCAACACATACAGTGGTGTGAAAAAGTGTTTGCCCCCTTCTTGATTTCTCATTTTTTTGTATGTTTGTCACACTTAAATGTTTCAGATCATCAAACAAATTTAAATATTAGACAAAGATAACACAAGTAAATACAAAATGCAGTTTTTAAATGATGGTGTTTATTGGGTAAAAAAAAATCCAAACCTACATTGCCCTGTGTGAAAAAGTGATTGCCCCCTCTGTTAAAACATATATGTGGTTTATCACATCTTTGGAAAGTTTTGTTCAATTTCTGTTGCCTCACCCAGGCTTGATTACTGCCACACCTGTTCTCAGTCAAGAAATCACTTAAATAGGACCTGCCTGACAAAATGAAGTAGACCAAAAGATCCTCAAAAGCTCGACATCGTGCTTTGATCCAAAGAAATTCAGGAACAAATGAGAAACAAAGTAATTGAGATCTATCAGTCTGGGAAAGGTTATAAAGCCATTTCTAAAGCTTTGGGACTCCAGTCAACCACAGTAAGAGCCATTATCCACAAATGGTGAAAACATGAAACAGTGATGAACCTTCCCAGGAGTGGCCGGCCGACCAAAATTACCCCAAGAGCACAGTGACGACTCATCCAAGAGGTCACAAAAGACCCCACAACAACATCCAAAGAATTGTAGGCCTCACTTGCCTCAGTTAAGGTCAGTGTTCATGACTCCACCATAAGAAAGAGACTGGGCAAAAATGGCCTGCATGGCAGAGTTCCAAGACGAAAACCACTACTGAGCAAAAAGAACATAAAGGCTCGTCTCAGTTTTGCCAGAAAACATCTTGATGATCCCCAAAACTTTTAGGAAAATACTCTGTGGACTGACGAGATGAAAGTTGAACTATTTAGAAGATGTGTGTCCCATTACATCCGGTGTAGAAGTAACACAGCATTTCAGTAAAGGAACATCATACCAACAGTAAAATATGGTGGTGGTAGTGTGATGGTCTGGGGCTGTTTTACTGCTTCAGGGCCTGGAAGACTTGCTGTGGTAAATGGAACCATGAATTCTGCCGTCTACCAAAAAATCCTGAAGGAGAATGTCCGGCCAGCTGTTCGTGACCTCAAGCTGAAGCGCACTTGGGATCTGCAGCAGGACAGTGATCCAAAACACACCAGCAAGTCCACCTCTGAATGGCTGAAGAAAAACAAAATGAAGACTTTGGAGTGGCCTAGTCAAAGTCCTGACCTGAATCCAATTGAGATGCTGTGGTATGACCTTAAAAAGGCAGTTCATGCTCGAAAACCCTCCAAAGTGGCTGAATCACAACACTTTTTCAAAGATGAGTGGGCCAAAATTCCTCCACAGCGCTGTAAAAGACTCATTGCCAGTTATCACAAATGCTTGATAGCAGTTGTTGCTGCTAAGGGTGGCCCAACCAGTTATTAGGTTTAGGGGGCAATCTCTTTTTCACACAGGGCCATGCAGGTTTGGATTTTTTTCCCCTTAATAATAAACACCTTCATTTAAAAACTGCATTTTGTGCTTACTTTTGTTATCTTTGTCTAATATTTAAATTTGTTTGATGATCTGAAACATTTAAGTGTGACAAACATACAAAAAAAAGAGAAATCAGGAAGGGGCAAACACTTTTTCACACCACTGTACGCTAGCCTAAATTGGCAAAAGTTTCCCAACGCTGAATGCAATGCTGCCAAATGCTAGCCAAAGTTTGTAAAAGTTTGTAAAAGTTGGTGTCTGCTGGATTAAAAACAGCCTGCTCATGAACGTAATTTCATGTTCATGTTTGGACTAATTTCTCTGATTTTTCAAAACGTCTGTCAAAGTCAGTCAAAACACTATAGTGTGAACCAAGTTTAGCTTTTATCATACAGAATACTTTCAAATCTATCATAACATAATCATGGCATGATTAAAGTAATTTTTGGGCAGTATTGTACAGTGCTGCTGTAATGCAACAAAAACCATTCCAAGTCAACAATGAATGAAGATTGGAAGCTTTAGTACAAAAGGTTTAGTTTAGTTTAGTTTTTAGTTTAGAACGTTTATTTCAAACATGCAATACAAGAACAAAGCAGTGGAAAAAAAACATAAATTTTAGCCCATACCAAAAATAGTGTACAGTCAGTCTGAAAAGTAGTAGGAAGAAGTAAAACTTACTTAGATCCTACCCTTTTACCATCACATCAGATTAATTATTCATCCTGAAGTGCAACCCGAAATACCCACTTACATGTAACTACATATATAAATATACATACACACATACTGACATACAAATCTACCTACATACAGTATATGCATTATATCCACACATACAGTATATACACACGCTCTACAGACAGTACATACATACATACACACAAACATACAACATTGTACTTATACCAACATTCATACATACTGTATATGTACACATTTATATGCCCTACACATATATACATACCCACTTAAATACAAATATATAGATGCCACATATCTTATATAGATGCCACATATACATACGTACACACCACATACCAAACTATTCTTCCCTATACACGCACATGCAGTACATGTACATTTTATACATACACAACCACAAACATATAACACCACATTACCCTTCTCCCCCCTCTCCATATCCTGTGTGCAGCATATTTTCGGTGAAAATGGAGGCATACAGTAATCACTGAGTGTGTCTGTTTGTGGCTGTATGTGTGTATCTGTCTGTCTGTCTCACTGTTTCAGATTGTCCAGTCAAAATTAAGTGGAACTAAAGGCTTGTATCATTGTATCACTTTTAATTTGTCAGAATTTTGAAATAAACAGAAAATAGCTCACCTTTACCGTCAATGGAACGGTACTACGCATGCGCCTGGAAGCTCCTGCCAGAGGAAAGTACTGAGCAATCCGCCAGTACTGGGTGAACAAATGTCCGTCTTTTTGCCCGTGTGTTTTCTTCCTCCGCCACTAAACAGCAAAAGCTCTTGTTCGTCTTGATTGTCATTGTATTCACATACTTCCATCGCTTCCACCATTTAAAACATCTGCCACCGTGCTCTTCTTCTGTGTTTGGATTGCAGCTGTTCAAATCAGTTTGGTGGCTCTTGGCTGCCGCTGACAGTATGGGCATGTGAACTGCAAATTTTCACTGCGCATGCATGTACTCCAAAACTACTGGATGGATTTGGATGAAATTTTTTTTTGCCAGAGGTGGTCCTTGGGCTAGAGAGAAACCCATAACATTTTGGTGATGAGCCGAGAACTCATACCTCCACCAAGGCTCTGGCACCGAGGCATCAGCACCTCGGTGCTTTCATTATACAGTCTTTTAAACTGGTTTATGTTTGGACATTACTTTAATTCCACACTCATACCGTTCCACAGTTTCACACCACATATTGACACACAAAAACCTTTCCTAGTTGTACGTATGTTTCATATTTTACAATTGTATTGACCCCTCAAATGATAATTCCCTTCCTGATTCTAAAACAGATTTTGAATGTTTTCAGGTTGTTTGTTGCTCTTAGCCTTGCACATTAGTAGTGCTGTTTCTGTGAACTTTATCTACGTTAGTGTTTTTCAATCAGGGTTCCCTGGAACATTCATGTTTCTGTGGGAAAATTGTCTAATTTCACTTCTTAATTGGTCCAAAAAATTGCAAATAATTTGCTGCTGTTGGGCATGAAGTGAAATTAAACAATTTCCCACAGAAACCTGAATGTTCAAGGGAACTTTGGTTGAAAAACACTGAACTAAGAAACATCTGGGACTTGAAAAGTTCCGCAAATAAAGGGAACAGTGTTTTCAGTTGATGTTACACTGGTGTAAAAATGTAAATTTCTCGCAGGAATTAAGCTGCATCCTTTCCAGTATTATAGTAAGCAAATATAAAAACATAAACCAGGCTGTAGAGCTGTAAAGGTACTACAGCATTTAAAAAAATAAACTAATAAGTCAAAGCAGGAATGATTACCACCATGCCAGGAAATGCAGACTACCCACTCTACCCTCCTCCATTGAATTTATGCTTTTGCATCAATTCACTCTATAAAAACTAAACATAAAAGCTAATGGGGATATTATGACAAGCTAAGAAATAGACAGTACTGTTACAAGCATGTGATATACTAGGACAGTGGGGCAAAAGGGTCAGGTCGGTATTGATCGTTTCTCATCATGCTGATTTTGTTTTCCAGTTTTATGTACGGAGAGCTGACAGACAAGAAGACCATCGACAAAGTCAGGCAGACATTCGACAACTATGAATCCAACTGCTTTGAAGTCCTGCTATACAGAAAGAACAGTGAGTGCCAATTTAAAATCTCTCTTCCACACTGACCTGTGTAAGTCATTTCTCATTTTTTACTAAACAGGAACAGCTCTCACTTTGGAAAACCAATTGTGTCCCACATTCAGATAGTGCTGTCAATATACATGTGTGTTTGAGGTGACTTTAAATATAGACAATGATAAAATAATACAACATATTATATAATATGCAGTGGTGAAAATAGTTCTAAATTCTTGCAGGTCTTATACCACAACATTCATTGCTTCATATTGTTCCCATCTTTCCTCAGTTTCCTGAACAAACTGTTTCAATATTTTATCATTTATATTGTGTAGAAATAAGCAGAACAGCAGTGCAGTAGCTCCACTCCAGAAGCAATGTTTACTTTAATAGTGTTGAGGGAGAAATACAGAGAAGGTCAGAAGGAGTTGCACAGTGTCTTTGTAGATCTAGAAAAATCATATGATCAGGTGCCAAGAGAGGAAGTGTGGTACTGTGTGACAATGCCAGGTGTGACAGAAGTATGTGAGGGTGGTGCAGGACATGTATGAGGATGGTGAGGTGTGCTGTTGAAGTCACGAGTGAATTCAAGGTGGGGGGTCTGATTACATTAGTGATCGGCCCTGAGCCCCCTTCTGTTTGCCATGGGGATGGACAGGCTGGCAGATGAGGTCAGGCAGGAGTCTCCATGGACCATGATGCTTGCAGACGACAATTAAGATCCCTATGAGTCACAGCTGTGAAAGAATAATAAACTAAAAAGAGTTTTAAAAATGCCAAAAATATGCTGACAAATCAAGTAGGAATAACTTTGTTCAGTTTTTCCTCCCAAGTGTGTACAGCTGTGATCAAATCATAAAAAAAATATTGTTAATTGTAAGGATATGTTAAATTTAATTTGTAGAAACAAGAAGAATGTATTGATGGGAACAAATCTTGTTACAAATGAAGAAATTAAGTTCTTACATACAGCAGGTAAAATAAATATTGAAAACACCACCATTTTTCTTAGTAAATATATTTCTAAAGGTGCTATTGACTTGAAATTTTCACCAGATGCTGGTAGCAGCCCAACTAATCCATACATACAAAGAAATAAGAAAATAGATATCCATAAATTAAGTTATGTGTAATAATATGAAATGACACAGGGAAAAAGTATTGAACATGCTTACTGAAAGTTATTTAATACTTCATACAAAAGCCTTTGTTGGTAATCACAGCTTCAAGATGCCTCCTGTATGGAGAAACTACTCACATGCATTGTTCAGGTGTGATTTTGGCCCATTCTTCCATAAAAACAGTCTTCCAAATGAGACTTCTATGAACTCTGATCTTTACTTCTTAACCAGATTTTCAGTTGGATTCAAGTCAGGTGATTGGTTGGGCCATTCTAGCAGCTTTATTTTCTTTCTCCAAAACTAATTGAGAGTTTCCTTCCCTCTGTGTGTGGGTTCACTATCTTGCTGAATTGTCCACTTTCATTTCATCTTCATCATCCTGGAAGATGACAGCACATTTTTATCAAGAATGTCTCGGTACATTTTCCATTCATCCTTCCTTCAATGATATGAAGTTTGCCAGTACCATATGTGAAAAAAACAGCCCCACACCATGATGTTCCTGTCATAATTGAATAGCCAGAGACTCAAACGCAGGACGAACAGCACCGGAAGAACACTCAGATCAGATGAAAAGTTAACACAATTTATTACCACAAAAACGAACAACTGACAACTCGAATATATTAAAGAACAAAAAACCAAAGAGGACGCTGGAAGGGCACACAGCCTGTAATTGAGAGAGCAAGAAGAGAAATAGTTAATAAGAGATAATGAGGAGAAGTAATGACTAACAAAGAACAGAGGAGTCTTACAAAAACTGAGCAGAGGGCCCAGTTGTAACCCAGTATGCGGAGGAGTAGCAGCTGGCTAGGATAGGACCAGAGAGCCAGCAGAGATGAGGAATGTTGAGGGAAGGAACGAAACTGTAGGCTGACCGGGTGGAGCAGTTGTAGACCAGACTGGATGGTGGAAGGGCAGGTGAGCATGCGCAGCCCCGGAGAGACACACCGCTGCGATGGCAGCAACCTGGGAAAGAGAGGAGAAACACGGTCAGCAAACAGGTACTCTCAAGCACAGAATAATTAATCTTTAGTTGAGGCAGCAATACCCAACGGTCCAGCAAGGAAGCATTCACAGACTGGCTCTTTTAACGCTGGCAGACGAGGTAGCAGAAGGTGTGCACAATCATGCAGGTGAGTGTAATCAGCTCCGGAGCCGGGAGACAGACAGAGGAAAAAACACAGGAGGGGAGGGGGAGCACGCTCACCTGATTATCACAGTTGCTACCTCCCCTGCTATGGTGTTTTTGAGGTAATGTGCAGTGCCATTTCTCCTCCAGACATGGTGTGTATTATGGCATTCAGAGAGTTCAATTTTGGTCTCATCTGACCAAACTATATTCCCCAAGTATT
The DNA here is from genome assembly GCA_020510985.1 of Pholidichthys leucotaenia. Taxonomy (NCBI): domain Eukaryota; kingdom Metazoa; phylum Chordata; class Actinopteri; order Cichliformes; family Pholidichthyidae; genus Pholidichthys; species Pholidichthys leucotaenia. The sequence continues at coordinate 61,096,503 of CM035842.1, forward strand.
TAACAGGCTTGTCCAAATGTTTTGCAGCAAACGTTAAATGAGTGTCAGCATGTTATTTTCTTCAGTAATGGAGTCTTGTGTGGTGAGTGTGCTTATAGGCCATGATGGTTGAGTGCATTACTTAATTGTTACCTCTGCCAAGGAGGTAATGTTTTTGCCAGCGTTGGTTTGTTGGTTTGTCTGTCTGTCTGTCTGACAGCAACATTACTCAAAAAGTTATGAACAGATTTTGATAAAATTTTCAGGAAAGGTGTGTAATGGCACGGGGAACAGATTACTAGATTTTGGTGATGATCTGACAGTGCATACCTCTACCAAGGATGCTGTTTGTATTTGTGCAGCAGGATTACACAAAAAATACTGGATGGATTTGGATTAAATTTTCACCAGAGGTGGTTCTTGGGCTAGAGACGAACCCATTACATTTTGGTGATGATCTGAGAATGCATACCTCCACCAAGGCTCTTATCTTCTCACAGTGTGTTAGCAACAATACTCCAAAACTAATGGACAAATTTTGATGCAATTTTCACCAGAAGTGGCTCAAGGCCTATACACAAACCCATTACATTTTGGAGGTGATCCATGAGAGACAGAAGGAGCCTTGGCAGAGGTATGCACTCTCTGAGTTCTTTTCTAGTTTTCTTTGAAACAATTGTACTAGGTCTTTCTGAAGCGCTCTGCAAGTGGTCCTTGGCACTTGGACAGCTCTATGGATAATTCTTTTCATTCCTCTGTCAGAAGTCGTGAGAGAAGCACCTGGCGGTGGCTAGTTTATGGTGAAATAATCTTTCCACCTCCAGATTACGGCCCCTTCAGTGCACACTGGAACATTCAGAAGTAATCAGTGCCATCAGTATGTTTTGCAACAATAAGGTTGTGAAAGTTTTGAGAGAGCTCTTTGCTTTTAACCATTATGAGATGCTTCTTGTGTGACATCTTGGTAACGAGACAGCTTTTGTAGGCCATCAGCTGATATTAATTTGCGCTGACAAGGGGAAAGATTGCATTCTATTTACTGATAGATTTCAGCTGGTGTCTTAGCTTTCTGTGCCTCTTTGCACCTTTCTTCATGTGTTCAATACTTTTTCCCTGTCATTTCATATTCAGTCATTCATTCATCTTCTTCCGCTTAATCCGTTTCGGGTCGCGGTGGGGGTGCTGGAGCCTATCCCAGCATCTTTGGGCGAGAGGCAGATCACCAGTCTATCGTAGGGCCAACACAGAGAGACAGACAACCATTCACTCTCACAGTCATACCTAAGGACAATTTTGAATCCCCAGTTTTGATGCCAATTAACCTAATTTGCATGTTTTTGGCATGTGGGAGGAAACCAGAGAAATCCCGGAGTAAACCCACGCAGACACGGGGAGAACATGCAAACTCCACACAGATCACTGTTGGTCGGGGGCTGGGATCAAACCCAGGATCCCCCGGCCAAGGGTGAGTTGCTGTGCTGCCGCAGTACTAACCACTCTGCCACCGTGCCGCCCACGTCATTTCATATTGTTACACATAATTTATGAACACCTATTTTTATTTTTTTGTATGTATGGATTATTTGGGTTGTTACATCCATCCATCCATCCATCCATCCATCTTCTACCGCTTTTCTGGAGGTCCGGGTCGGGGAGGCAGCAGTTCAAGCAGAGAAGCCCAGACTTCCCTCCTCCCAGCTACCTGCTCTAGCTCTTCAGAGAGGATACCAAGGCGTTCCAACACCAGCTGGGAGACATAGTCTCTCCAGCGAGTCCTGGGTCTGCTCCGGGGTCTCCTCCCAGAGGGACGTGCCCAAAACACCTCAAGTGGGAGGCGTCCAGGAGGCATCCTGATCAGATGCCCATACCACCTCAACTGGCTCCTTTCAATGTGGAGGAGCAGCGGTTCTACTCTGAGCCTCTCTCGGATGACTGAGTTCCTCACCCTATCTCTGAGGGTGAGTCCAGCAATCCTACAAAGAAAGCTCATTTCAGCCACTTGTATCCGCGATCTCGTTCTTTCGATCATTACCCAAAGCTCATGAAAATAGGTGAGGGTAGGAACGTAGATCGACTGGACAGCTTTGCCTTAGAGCTTAGCTCCCTCTTCACCACAACAGACCGGTACAGCGTCCGCATCACTGCAGATGCTGCTCCGATCCGTCTGTCAATGTTTTGCTCCATTCTCCCCTCATTCGTGAATAAGACCCCAAGATACTTAAACTCCTCCACTTGGAGCAGGAGCTTGTCCCAACCTGGAGAGTACAATCCACCTTTTCCCAGCTGAGGACCATGGACTCGGACTTAGAGGTGCTGATTCTCATCCCAGCCACTCGGCAAACCGTCCCAGTAAGACCTGTAGGTCATTGCTGGATGAAGCCAACACGACAACATCATCTACAAACAACAGAGATGAGATCCTGTGGTCACCAAGCATGATGCCCTCCACTCCCTGGCTGCGCCTAGAAATCCTGTCCATAAAAATTATGAACAGGATCGGTGACAAAGGGCATCCCTGGCGGAGTCCAACTCTCACTGGGAATGAGTCTGGCCGAGTGTTGGCAATACGAACCAAACTCTCACAACGGTCGTACAGAGAACGAATAGCTCGTAACAACAAGTCCGATACCTCATACTCCTGAAGCACCCCCCACAAAAAACCACGAGGGACGTGGTCGAATTCCTTCTCAAGTCCACAAAACACATATAAACTGGTTGGGCAAACTCCCATGAACCCTCGAGGATTCCCGAGAGGGTAAAGAGCTGGTCTGATGTGCCACAGTCACGACAAAAACCACATTGCTCCTCCTGAATCCAAGGTTCGACCAACGGCCGGACTCTCCTCTCCAGTACCTTGGCATAGACCTTCCCAGGGAGGCTGAGGAGTGTGATCCCTCTAAAGGTGGAGCACACCCTCCGGTCCCCTTTTTTGAAGAGAGGAACCATCACCCCTGTTTCCCATGCCAAAGGCACTTCCCCCAACCTTCACGCAATGTTGCAGAGGCGTGTCAACCATGACAGCCCTACAACATCCAGGGCCTTGAGGTACTCAGGGCGAATCTTGTCCACCCCCGGGACCCAGCCACTAAAGAGATTTTTAACCACTTGGCAACCTCAGCCCCTGTGATAAGTGAGTCGTCCCCCTCATCCACAAGCCCTGCTTCCTCAGTGGAAGACGTGTCAGTGGGATTGAGGAGATCCTCGAAGTACTCCTTCCACCGCCCGACGATATCCCCAATCTTCGAGGCCGACCGAAAGTCTTGTTCCATGGCCTCACCAAACTCCTCCCATATCTGAGTTTATGCTTTAGCAACCACCCGAGCCGCACGCCGCTTGGCTTGCCAGTACACCTCAGCTGCTTCGGGAGTCCCTCAAGCCAACCAAGCTTGATAGAACTCCTTCTTCAGCTTAATGGCCCCCCTCACCACTGGTGTCCACCACTTGGTTTGGGGGTTGCCACTACGAGATTCCCCAATGACCTTGCGGCCGCAGCTCTGGGCAGCCGCTTCAACAATGGAGGTGGAGAACATGGCCCATTCAGACTCCATGTCTCCAGATTCCCTCGGAATGTGGTTGAAGTTCTTCGGGAGGTGGGAGTTGAACACCTCCCGAACGGAGGCCTCAGCCAGACGTTCCCAGCAAACCCTCACTATACATTTGGGTCTGCCAGGTCTGAATGGCATCCTCCCCTGCCATCGGATCCAACTCACCACCAGGTGGTGATCAGTTGACAGCTCTGCGGCTCTCTTTATCCGAGTGTCCAAGACATACGGTGGCAGGTCTGATGACATTACCTACATCTGGTGAAAATTTCATGTCAATAGCACCTTTAGAAATATATTTACTGATAAAATAATGTGTTCAATACTTATTTTACCCACTGTAATTAGAAAGGTGAAGTTGTTATTTATGCAGATTATTATTTCGATCACATTGCAGCACAAGTCTCCTCCATATTCGGTTATTTCCCCTACCAAGATGAGTTTTTAAACTTGTTTGTGTTCTTGAAAACTAGAGGAAACCAAAAACCTCTTTTGACAGTGTTTTTGCTGATTTGGAACACGTGTCATAGAGTCACAGGCTTGGGGATTTCTGCGTCTGTGATGTTGGCTTTCCATCTTTTGCTCTGGTGTCAGTTTTCGTTGTTTTAGAATCTCACAGTGCTTGTATGATTTTTAAGCTCAAAAAGCCTCACTCGCCCAGAATAACAATTTGGCCACTGACGCCTTCACTCATTTCGGATGCCATGTTTTCCACCATCACAAAGGATTAGCTCCATGCTGCTTGACTGGAAACGGGAAAATTGAGCAAATCAGACTTACACTACCAAAAAAGTTATTCTGGTCAGTGAATGCGTTTGTCTAATTCCGCCTTAAATCGTCAAACTTTCCGTGCTTATTAATTTTAGACCTCTATATATGTGCTTAATAAACCCACTTGAGTCCTGTGTGACCTTAATCGATGTAACTGTCTCACACAGGAAAAAATGTTCAGTTGGATCAATATTTGGCGGGAGCATAGTGCACGCTTAAAGCAGCACCGATTTCCCTGTGTCTCTGGACAGTTTGCTAGGTTGACTCTTTCCCAGCATGCATCTCTTGTTGGTTATTGTGTGGAATTAGCCTTTCACTCTTCTGCTTTGTCAGTATTTTCCAGTGTGATTGCATGCATCCAGCTGTAATCGTTTTACATTTGTCACAGTTACATGCATGATGTTGATGCAGGGTGGTTTTGTACCTGAAGACAGTTCTTTATGATTGTCGGTCAGCTGCATAAAAAAAAAAAAAAATCATCTCTAAAGTTAGGTAATGACAGCTGAAAGTTTACAGACATTAGTGAGGTAATGCAGTGAATGACTGTTATCGTGTTAAGACAGAATTCATAGATTATTTATGACACATTTACTGTATGACTATCTGCCTCTTTAGCTTCATTTCCATCTCTTACTGTCTGACAGTGTTCATCTTCTGCTCCAGTTATCAGAGGATTCAGAGGTGGACTGAAAAAGCTGAAGTATAGCCAAGCATGAGGGCTGCTCATTAAAGATTTCCCTTGACTCATTTCCCATGGACTGAGAGGAACCAAACTTAGCACAGTTATTATTCTTTCTCTAAATACAGTAGGGACCACCAAGGACCACACACTTCTTCATGCTGTGAAAGTCTTCAGTTTGCATCAGAAGCCAGAACTTGATCTCGGAAATCAGTGTTTTATTGTCTTGGAAGGTAGGTGTAACGGTGAAGATGCAAAGAGTAGAGATATTGAAGGTAGATGAGTTTAAATACCTGGGGTCAACTGTCCAAAGCAATGGAACGTGCACAAAAGAGGTGAAGAAGCGAGTGCAGGCAGGGTGGAGTGGGTGGAGGTGAGTCTCAGGGGTGATTTGTGACAGGAGGATAGCAACTATAATGAAAGGAAAGGTTTATAGGACCGTAGTGAGACCTACTATGATGTATGGTTTGGAGATGGTGGCGCTGACAGAAAGACAGGAGGTGGAGCTGGAGGTGGCAGAGCTGAAGATGCTAAGATTCTCATTGGGAGTGACTAGAAGGGGCAGGATTATAAATGAGCATATCAGAGCATATCAGAGGGACAGCTCAGGTCGAGCAGTTTGGAGACAAAGTAAGAGAGGCAAGACCGAGATGGTTTGGACATGTGCAGAGGAGGGATAGTGGATATATTGGACAAAGGATTTTGAAGCTGGAGCTGCCAGGCAGGAGGAAAAGAAGAAGACCACAGAGAAAATTCATGGATGTAGTGAAGGAGGACGTGGAGAGGGTCCAAGTAACAGAAGAGGATGCAAGGGACAGGGCGAGATGGAGGCAGATGATCTGCTGTGGAGACCCCTGAAGGGAGTAGCTGTAGGAAGACCTTACCTTAGTGCCAGTAGATTTATATTTTCTTAAATATTATAATAGCAATAGATTTAATAACTTTTGTATCAGACACTTGTACTGACACAAGCCCACACCATGATGTTAACAACTACCTGCTCACTGTCTAGGGAAATGGGTGCAGGGTGCTGTCCATATTTTGAAAGAGCTACTCAGTTGACTGCTGTGAGTGTGTTATAGTGCAGAGGTGCAGACTTACCTCGAGTTACTATATACTGACTGAAGAGCTTTTTTTTTTTTTTTTTTTTTTTTTTTTGCAAAACCTAATCCACCTGTAATCTTGTAGGTTTACCACAGTCACAACATGATTTTGATGCTGTGTTGTTTTGTTCCATTGACAGGGTGCTTTTGTACCTGAAGACAGCTCTTTATGACTGTCTGTCAGCTACATAATAAAACATCTCTAAAGCTAGGTAATGATCACTGAATATTGAGTGATTTAGATCTGCCTCAAGCTGCTATATTGACTGTAATCCTGGAACAACACTATTATCTCATATATATCAAATAATGCATACTGATTTGTACAGGGCCCCAGAGATTTTCCTTGTTGGAGCAATCTTGATGCAGGCACTAGGTCCTGCTAGATACTGTGGATATTTTATTTATTCTCAGAGTGAAATTGTCTTTTAGGCCCTTGTGACCTTCTTGAGAATACATGAGTGTAACTAATAAATGACTGATATTATCCTGGTACCATAGCCTGGTCGCTGATAAATTAAACTCCAGACAAGTTAATCCTCACTTCTATTTAAGTGTCTAAAGTTAATTAACACTGGTTTTTGCTTAGCGGAATAAAGAGAGTCTTAATGCTCTGCTATCACTTACAATTGGACAAAGGTTTATTGGACACCTAAACACTGATGTCATATGTCATCCATGTATGTTTTGGTATATCAGGGCATCTTGAGTATCCATTATAAAGATGTTAAACAAGATATTTAGGCTGTTTAATATTGGGTTTCTGAGATGGCTGAATTTTTTTCTTTTTTTGCAGGAAGTCCTGTGTGGTTCTACATGCAAGTGGCTCCCATCAGGAATGAAAACGACAAGGTGGTTCTGTTCCTCTGCACTTTCAAGGACATCACTCTGTTTAAGCAGCCCATCGAAGATGAAACCACTAAAGGTAAGTGTTTTCCACTGCACCGAGCGAGTACTTTTATTAACAGGAAAGCTTGCATTAAAGCACAGACGTCTGTTTTTGGTGTAACTGACAGATGGAATTTAGACATGTGCGGAGAAAAGACCAAAGGATGGTTGTGAAAACCTGGTATTTCCAGTACATGATGATCAGTTTCCCATACTGAGCCACCAGAAAGGATAATTCTCATTATGAGTCTGTTGTATTAGACAGCCACACACAATGAAGACTTGCAGCATTGAAATGCAGGAGATGACATGTGACAAATGAGAGAGAGGGAACTAAATTAATACATGGCTGGATACCCCAGTATGTAATCTAATGCCAGTTGGCTTGTGATTGGACATATAATTATGCATCTTCATCCTCCTTCAGCAACTTCTTTTCTTCCTCTCTTGTCATCTTGCTTTATTCTATTTTAATATTTCTGCCATTTTTTCTTCTCCTCCGAAAGTTTCTTCCAATTACTTTCCCATATCTTTTTAAATTAATCCCACATCTTCTCTCCCTTTTCTTTCTTTGCATTATATTGGACAGACTCTTCTGTGATATCACGATAGACTGAGTATTGCAATACCATATTTTTCCTAAACCTATTCAAGGTCAAATTGTGTCCCCAAAGTACAACTATCAATATCTGTTTCATACAAGTTTTCAGTCTTTTCAGTTCACTGCAGTTGCTTTTGTTTCGGTGGTTGCAGGTTCTCAGTCTTCCACCGGATGGGACGGGAGGGGCTTCACTTTTTGGTGTTGTTTTGGGACACCTGTGGCAGCGGGATGGGGTAACATGACTGGGCTCCAGTGTTTTCATCATTTGGCGGGGGACTTTGTTTTCTGCAGGGACACAGGTCTTTGCACATGGAGTACATGGTGGCCTGTGTTGTTGTCTTGGCTCATTCTGAATTTGGAAGTGGCTTTCTTTGGGTGGTTGTTTACGGAGTAGTTTTGGCTTGACTGTCGCCCACTAACGCTGCTGCTGCTGGATGGTGCAGAGAGGGGTGGGTGGCACTGCTTGTGCATGTAGTGTTCCCCAAGTGTTTCAGCTAAGCTGTCGCCTGCTAATGCTGGTGCCGCTAGATGGTGCAGGGAGGAGTGTGCCGGGTCCATCTGTTTGTGATGTTTCGTAGGTGTGTCATGTCAAGGTCTTGCATTTCGTCTTTGGTATAAAATCCACATTAAGTTTCAACATTTGAATTGACTTTTTGGTGCATTTCTCAGTTCTTTGTCCACTGTTGTTTCTCCGACCGCTTCTGAATTTGTACACCTGGCTCAAATCTTGTGAGACAAGCTATGAGTTCACCTGCCAATGCACGCTTTCTTTGCACTATGTAGTGGACTGAAAACTCTGTGGGTGAGACTTTGCAACATTTACATACTGTATATGTAATTAATAAAAGATCAGTATGTTTGTTTATGGATCGATGCATCATTGTGAGTGCCAAATATCACCACAGTATGCCGAATTCAATGGGCGGTGCGGTGGCTCAGTGGTTAGCACTGCACCAGCACAGCAACTCACCCTTGGCCATGGGATCCCTGGTTCAATCCCAGCCCCTGACCAACAGTGATCTGTGTGGAGTTTGCATGTTCTCCCTGTATCTGCGTGGGTTTACTCCGGGATTTCTCCGGTTTCCTCCCACAGGCCAAAAACATCCAGGTTAGGTTAACTGGAGACTCTAAAGTGGCCCTAGGTGTGAATGTGTGTGTGAATGGTTAAGGGATGCCATCCACCTGGATGGCTGCTTCATCCATCCAGGTGGATGGCCTCAATTTTCCCTCTGGGGATCAATAAAGTATACAAAATCAAAAAAAATAATCAAAAATGAATTGATCTTTTCCATCCACCCTTGGCCCTTTACATGATTTGTGTTTGTGTGCTTCAGTCTTCTTCATCCCTTAAATTTTATTACCATGGTTCTGTCCTCTGTTTTTTCTGTTTTTGTCATTTTTGTTTTAAAGGTTTTCCTATTTCTTTATCAATTTCTTGCTCTTGTTTTAAATGTTCTTCTGTCACATATGCTGTCTCTACCGAATGGCAACTTTTAAAGGGCTCATTGACTGCACTTTTTCAACATTTCAACAGCTCACATGTCTTAATGAAATGTCATATTTCAGACATACAGTATTTTGTTCACATTTTCTTTAATTTTTTTTAATTATTGAAGCAAATTTGTTTTTGTTTTTTTTTTTCCTGGCTTTCTTGAAACATTCTGATTTAGTCTGTCACTTTAAGGACCATGCTTCACTTTTTCAACTCCACCCTCCCTCTTACGTCAGTTAACCATTATACCTGACTAGCTTCTAGCCTCCCAGCTCAGATAAGCAGTAATGTGGTTCACTGATCCACAGTCGATGGTGTATCTCGTGGCTTCCCTGATCGCCGCAACTGAGACCTGGCCCGTAACCCGAGGCAAGCTACCAAGCCAAGGGATCTCAAAGGACAGCGTGGAGCGTGGACTCCATGCTGTTCTCATGGCCAGTTGAAAGCTGGCGTGACTACACTGCCCGTGAGAACAGTGTGGAGTCGCGCAGATCCATGGAGGACGGTGGGGGGCTGGGCATGAGAGCCAGAGGCCTCCAGCCAGCAGCATCTGATCCGGGGACATTTTGATTGCACTGAGCCGGAGGCTTTGTCGTGATTCCATAGCAGAATGCCATCTGTACCAGCTCATGGCTGGCACGGAAAGCTAATTTTTAAATTTTTTTTAAAAATTTATTCATTCTGATAAAATAACACTAAATATGGTATACAAACATACTGTAGAAAGTGTAAATATACACATGAAATGTCATATAAAATCCAGGATGACACATGAAAGTGAAAACATTTATTTCCAGTGTGGTCCTTAGCTAAAGGCTGAGGTAGCCTATTAGCCCCTGAGCTATTAGCCCATGAGCTAACACTGGTACCAGGACGCTCGCTGTAAGTGCGGCTTATATTGTTGTTTTCTTCCGATCTTAGTCACCGTAATAGCCATCCCTGTTATCACTTGGTTTGGTGGTGTGCCTCATGTCACTGCACCCCATCTCTCAGTGGTTTTGACATGATTCCGTGGTGGATCGCCGATAACTCCCCCACCTGCTGAGAATTGCATCCAAGGGAGTTCTCGGAAAAAACACCATTAGCCCTGGTCCCGGGCTATTGCAGCGACCGGTGTGCCGGTCCGAGCGAATCACGACGAAATCACTCGCAGATGGGCCGGAGTGAACCAGGTGATAACGGGGATGGCTGTTAGGGTGACTAACATCTGAAGAAAATAACAATATAAGCTACACTTACAGCCAGCATCCTGGTACCAGTGTTAGCTCATGGGCTAATAGCTCAGGGGCTAATAGGCTACCTTTAGCCCACACTTCATCTACATGATGGACATCTAGGCAGGCCAATAATAGAGCAGTGGGTGGGTCTTTAGGATGGCAGTGGGTGGGCTTTTTCAAGACCTGACGTAGGAAACTTACCTGGAAGAGACAAAAAAAAAAACATTTTGGGGAGTTTCTCTGAGAGAAAAACAAGATAAAGGCAGTGTGCTTTTTTCAGATCGTTGACTGAATTTTTTTTTTCGCTAATTACATGACAGTTGACACATTTCAGACAATTAAAACCTACAAACATACCATTTTTCAGTCAATGACCCCTTCCAGTCTGAAAAATGAAGCAGCCACAAAGTCTAAGTTATCAGCAGCTATTTTGACACACAAAAATTCATCACTTAGATCAGTATTTTTCAACCATTTTTTGAGTCATGGCACCCTTCTTACATTGAAAAAATCCCACGGCAGCCCACCAACTGAAAATGTTATAAAATGACACATTGTAGTGTAAAAAATTAATTTTCCCGACATTTAGCAGAATCTTTTCTTTTAACCAACCAATGATCACAGAAGAAACTACTATTTCTCAGCTTAACTTTTATTGAACCATGCAAGGAGTCAACATGGCCACGGATCCTCCCAGCTCTGTTTCCTGAGGAGGACCCCGCACAAAGAAAGTCACAACTATATAAAGGCTTGCCGTTAGTGGGCGTTACTTTCAAACAATACATGTCCATTGTTTCAAACGGTCCTCTTCAGTGTCCAAAATGGCTTCAGAGCTCTTTTATGACTTCCATCCTGTCCAGATGTCTGCTTTCCTCTCAGCATCCATGTTTTCTCTTCAGCCTTACACATGCCCATATATGGAAACAAGAACAAAGACCTTCCTGTGAAACTTACATGTGTGTGTAGTATGTGTGTGTACTTTGTGTGTAAACAACTGATGTGTATGTGTGGGTTAAAGAGATATGTGTATGCAAGCACTTTGTGTAATATCTAATTAACTAATCTTCACTATTTATTTATTATAACAATTATTTCCTCTGTTGACTCCATTTTATGGAGTCAATAACTATAATAAACAGGTATCAGACACCTGATGTTATTCTCATGTGTGATGAGTGAAAAACATATAAGCAGTATATACTTTCACGAGTAATCACTGTAATGCAATTTTTTTCTGTCTTCATTCTTTGAGCATTCATACAGGAAAAATTCTCACCTCGTTTCTACTACCTTTGACAATCATAGAGAAGAGTCATCATTTACAAACATTCAGTATTACAATTTCAATATCAAACATAAAAACTTGAAAACTTCCAACAAATGTATTTACACAATTTTCAGCTGGTACATGATGCTTTAGTCATTATAGGCATATTGTCAATACCAACATTTTTCTTGCAGAGACACTGGTAGACATGATATTAAACCTGACTATCCTCGTTGCTTGAATCCTTGTCGCTCTCCTCCTGCTAAGCTAATATGAGATACTGGTGTGCACCTGCAGCACGTACTGTTTTTTCAATAAGGGCTCTACAACAGGGAATGCAGCAATATCTTACACACATAAAAATGGCAATTCTAATCATAAGGGATAATATTATGTTTTTTATCACTCCTGCCCACTGTCTAAAGAAGGATTGCAGCCAGGCAGTGAAGACATCAGGTTCATTCTCTGTATCTTGGTCGAAACTCAGTTCTAAGATTAATCTTTCCAACCCCTGTTCAAGGAAATAGTGTGAGTGTGACCTTTTGGCCGATGCTCCAATGTTTAAATTCAACTGATATAGTCGCTGCTCAGACGACATCATGTGGTTTGTATTCCAGGTCCCTCTTTCAACGCCCTGACTGTCTGACTCAATCCAGATACATCATGATAGCATGGCCAGTCAGTCATGCAGGGGCGCAGACACCTCCCAGTTAGAGGGCAAGTGTGAGTAGACCCTATGCCCACAGAGCCACCATCCTCCATTTAGTTCAAAGGTATTGTTCTGCCCTGGCACCATTGACGCTGGGATTACGACTGCAGAGGATAGTTTGGAGGAACTGTTTGAAATGTTCCTAAGTCCTGAGCAGGAGAAGTTTGTTTCGTTTGTCCTACTTAGCAAGAAAGGGGTCTTTTCCACGTACATTTACTCCAACATAATATTGTCCAGTGTCAGACAACTTTGGAGATGTTATAGTTATTCTAGTAGGGTAACAAATTGTGCATTCCTTACGGCCATATGTGAAGCTCATGTTTGCAGCGCATGCTCCATGGTAGGGTGACTGTATCATGTATATGTGTTTTCTTAATTTATTATGGGTATTAGAGTATTAAGAGTCATTGGGTCCTGTGTGACTGAACACATTAGCTCAATCACATGGAGGAGTGCACCTGTACTTATAACTCTTTTCATACATCACAGACTCAGACTCACAGTGCATGGAGTGGTCACAATTATATACTGTATATCACAATAGTCAAAATGGACTCCACAAGCTTTATCTTCAGTGCACGTTATGGTGGGTGGTGTCCCTTTATCCTTACTGTCAATGTTTATTGATCTGTCAGTTACCTTTTTAAAATAGCTACTGAGCTGCAAAACAACCGTATCAGAGGACTACGACAAGGACAAGCACGAGGAACACACATGTGAGCCATTCAAAAAACTGAAATCTACATCAGTAATCTCTGAGAGGTCTTTCATTGTTAGCCATTTTGAGTGTATTCTACCTGCTTTGGACTCTTAATTTCTTCACCAAGGTTTGAGACAATCAGGTCAGCTAAAATACCTGAATGAATGAATGAATGAATGAATCTTTATTTCGGATAGTACAGGTTAAAAGGAACTGAATAATATAGCAAAGGGGGAAAGAAAATCCAACAAGGTCAAATTAGACAATAACTCCTCTGATTATACAATTCAACATAAGTTATCCGAAATGGGTGATGGCTGAAGCCGCAGCTTATATTTCCCACCCATATTCTATCCAAGAATTCAAAAGAAAAAAAAGACAAGACAAGAGCGATTACAATTCAAAAAAAACGAAGCTAAGACAAAGTGTGACAGAAAAAAAAACTAAGCTACAACACAACACAGGCTGGATATGACAATCCTTATGTGATTTTACATGTCATCTTGTATATATGTTTGGAGTATTTCTTCCTTTAGTTTTAGTTTAAATTGTCCAAGCGTTGTACATGATTTTAATTCAGGTCCAAAATCGTTCCATAATCTGACTCCTTGCACTGAAACACAGTGTTGCTTGGTGGTAGTTCTCACTGTAGGTTTTTGAAATATACTGTACATGTTCCTCTAAAATGATATTGTTTCTCCCTTATTTGGAACAACTTTTGGATATTTGCGGGCAGTGATAGATTCTTCACTTTAAACATTATTATTGCAGTTTTAAAGTCAACCAGATCTTTCAACTTGAGAGCTTTTAGTTTAAAAAAAAGTGGGTTTGTTGGTTCCCTGTAAGCTGCTTTGTTTATTATTCTAATAGCTCTCTTCTGAAGCATAAAGAGTGGATATATGTTTGTTTTATATGTATTTCCCCATACTTCATTACAATATGTCATGTATGGGAGTATTAATGAATGATACAAGGTATATAGTGTGGGTTGATTCAGCAAATATTTCACTCTGTGTAATATTGCAATTGATTTGGATATTTTACCTTTAATATAATTAATATGTGACTTCCAACACAGTTTATTATCAATTATTACTCCAAGAAATTTAGTTTCAGATACCCTTTCAATCTCTACACCATTTACACTGAGTTTAGATACTGAGTTGTGATGGCTGTTAAAGACTATAAATTTTGTCTTACTTAAATTGAGCGTTAATTTGTTTGAATCAAACCACAGTTTAAGCTTTCCTAATTCCTTTCCGAGTGTATCCAGAAGTTGTTCCAAATTGTTTCCACTGCATAATAGATTAGTGTCATCGGCAAACAATATTAAGTCCATTTTTTCTGAAACTTTACATATATCATTTATATACATATTGAATAATAATGGCCCCAAAACTGAACCTTGTGGGACTCCACAAGGTCCGTGACTACTCAGAGTTGGGACCAGGAAGCAGAGTCGTAGTCTTACACGCCTCTCTGCAGCTCCTCTTCATCCGCCACCCCTCAGCTTAGCCCCTGTCTTCCCCATCAGAGAATCGTTGTCTGCTCCCTCCAAAGTAAATAAAAATATAATGTATAAGCGTCCCAAAGTGATAAAGCAAAATATTGGTAAAACTCAAATTAAACATAAAGCCTCTAAATTGAATGATTTGGCCTCTGTTCCTCCTCATAATTTAAAAATTAAATGTGGTTTATTAAATATTAGGTCTCTAACTCCCAAGTCTCTGTTAGTCCATGATCTGTTAATTGATCATCAGATTGATTTAATTTCCCTTACAGAGACTTGGTTAGGGCAAGAGGATTATGTTGGTTTAAATGAATCAACTCCCTCTGGTTATTTAAACTGTCAAAATCCCAGAAGTTCTGGTCGTGGAGGAGGAGTAGCAACAATTTACCATTCCAAATTACTAGTTAATGTAAAGCAAAAAACATGTTATAATTCCTTTGAGGGCCTGGTCCTCAGTGTTGGGCACTTTAGCAATTTCAGGTTAAACCCAATTTTATTTGCCATAGTTTATCGTCCCCCATCAACCTATTCAGAATTTTTATCCAAATTTGCTGATTTCTTAGCTGATTTAGTGCTGAAATCTGATAGAATAATTATAGTAGGGGACTTTAATATACATGTGGATGTAGATAGTGACTGCCTTAATGTGGCTTTTAATTCAATATTAGACTCGATTGGGTTTTCTCAGAAAGTAGGAAATTCTACTCATTACCTCCACCATACATTGGACCTTGTTCTGACATATGGCATAGAAATAGAAAATCTTGTAGTGTCTCCTCATAACCCTGTACTGTCAGACCATTGTCTGTTAACCTTTGATTTTACTATTTCTGACTATTTGGCTCCTAAAGAAAAATATTATCACAGTAGATGCCTCTCAGATGATGCTGTTTCCAAATTTATGCAGATTGTTTCCTCTATGCCATGTGTCAACACAACGGAAATAAGCTATAGACAGCTTGCTCCTTCTGTAATTGATAACATGGTGGATAGTGTTTCAGCTTCTTTGCATCAGGCTCTAGACTTGGTGGCCCCCTTAAAAAAGAAAAAGTCTAATCAGAGATTTTTAACTCCTTGGCTCAACACAGAAACTCGTAGCTTAAAACAGAAGACTTGTCAATTAGAAAGAAAATGGCGCTCTACTAATTTAGATGAAATCTATTTAGCTTGGAGAAATCATCTTTTAATTTATAAAAAATCTCTTAGAAAAGCTAGAACGAGTTATTACTCTGCATTAATAGAAGAGAACAAGAATAATCCCAGGTTTCTTTTCAGTACTGTAGCCAGGTTGACAAAGAGTCAGGACTCTGTCAATCCTAGCATCCCCTTAGAGCTTACTAGTCAGGACTTTATGAACTTTTTCAATAATAAAATTTCATCCATCAGAGATAAAATCAATCAGATTCTTCCCACAGTTAACTTAAATACTGTAACTACTACAACTCCTTCTATTGATGTCTGTCTTGATGAGTTTACTCCAATCGACCTTTGTGAGTTAGACAAAATAGTTTCCTCATCCAAACCTTCAACTTGTCTTTTAGACCCTATTCCTACCAGGTTATTTAAAGAAGTCTTCCCACTTATTGGTAGCTTTATTCTTCATATAATCAATTCTTCATTAACTTTAGGCCATGTACCGCAGGCTTTTAAAACGGCTGTAATTAAACCCTTACTCAAAAAGCCAACGCTAGATCCAGGAGCTTTAGCTAACTATAGATCAATCTCTAATCTCCCTTTCATTTCAAAAATCTTAGAAAGAGTTGTTGCTACGCAATTATTTGATCACCTGCAGGGAAATGGTTTACTTGAAGAGTTTCAATCTGGGTTTAGAATCCATCATAGTACTGAAACAGCCTTAGCGAAGGTCACCAACGACCTCCTCATTGCATCTGATAATGGACTAGTTTCTGTACTTGTCCTTTTAGATCTTAGTGCAGCTTTTGATACTATTGATCATAATATTCTACTTGATAGATTAGAACACTATGTTGGACTTAATGGAACTTTGTTGCAGTGGTTTAGATCTTATTTATCTGATAGGTTCCAGTTTGTTCATGTAAATGATGAGTTTTCTTTCAGCTCAAAGCTTAGTCATGGAGTTCCACAGGGATCTGTGCTAGGCCCTACTCTTTTTAGTTTATATATGCTTCCGTTAGGCAACATTATTAGAAAGCACTGTATACATTTTCATTGTTATGCAGATGACATACAATTATACCTGTCAATGAAGCCAGATGATACTAATCAATTAGCCAAGTTAGAAGCCTGTCTTAAGGAAATCAAAGCTTGGATGACTTGTAATTTCCTGCTATTAAATTCAGATAAGACTGAAGTCATTCTTGTTGGTCCAAAAAACCTTAGAAATTCCTTTCCAAATCAAACTTTCAGTTTGGATGCAGTTACTCTTTCTCTTAATAGCTCTGTGAGGAACCTTGGAGTTATTTTTGATCAGGATTTGTCCTTCAGTTCACATATTAAATTTGTTTCTAAGACTGCCTTCTATCATTTGCGTAATATTGCCAAGATTAGGAGCATCTTGTCTCAGAGTGATGCTGAGAAGCTGTTCCACGCTTTTGTTAGCTCGAGATTAGATTATTGTAATTCTTTATTATCAGGCTGTCCTAAAACATCTTTAAAAAGTCTTCAGCTGATCCAAAATGCTGCAGCAAGAGTTTTAACAGGTACTAGAAAGAGAGATCATATCTCTCCGGTTCTGGCCTCCCTTCATTGGCTTCCCATAGAGTTTAGAATTAAGTTTAAAATCCTTCTTCTTACTTACAAAGCTCTAAACAATCAGGCTCCTTTTTATTTAAAAGATCTGATACTACCGTATCATCCTAACAGAGCACTACGCTCCCAAAATGCAGGATTACTTGTAATACCTAGAATCTCCAAAAGTACAATGGGAGGCAGAGCCTTCAGTTATCAAGCTCCTCTCCTGTGGAATCAGCTGCCAATCTGGATTCGGGAGTCAGACTTGATCTCTGTTTTTAAGAATAGGGCTAAAACCTACCTTTTTGATATAGCCTACAATTAGGGAGGGATCATGTGTTTCTGAACCCTCCCTTAGTTATGCTGCTAATAGGTTTAGTCAGCCGGGGGACCTCCAGTATGCACTGGGCCTCATCCTTTCCTCACTCTCTAGGAAATATATTTTTTTTTTTTGCTGGGTCTATAACATTTGTTTGTTCTCTCCCATAGATTGAGTCCCATCGTGCTGTTTGCTCTCTACATGTCTGTTCTTTTCTTCTTCTCTATCCCCTCACCCCCCAGCCAGTCGAGCAGATGACTGCCCCTCCCTGAGCCTGGTTCTGCTGGAGGTTGTCTTCCTGTCTTTTAAAAGGGAGTTTTTCCTCTCCACCGTCGGTCATAGTGCTTGCTCACAGGGGATCGCCTGATTGCTGGGGGTCTTTCTGCAACTGTGGGGGTCCCCCCCTACAGTTGATAGTGCTATGAGATGACTGTTGTTGTGAAAGGGCGCTATATAAATAAAGTTGAATTGAATTTGAATTGAACAAGGTAACCTTCAGTAACTGTGAAGTTTTTTGTTTCCAACAAGTACATACTGGATATCTATTCTTTAAGTAACTACCTCTCTAATATTCTCTGTGCTACCCCTCTAATACCACAATTTTGTAGTTTCTTTAATAATAAATTATGATCCACTGTATCAAGATGCTTTTTTAAGATCCGGGAATACTCCAACTGAATACTCTTTATTTCAATGGCAGTTGATATTTTTTCTATAAATTCCATTAGAGCTAATGCAGTTGTCCTCTTGTGTCTGAACCCATATTGCTGCTCACACAAATAAATTATTCTTCAGTATGAGTTGTCAGTTCTCTCATAGAATATTTTTTCAAGATCTTGGATAAATTGCGGCAATAGTGAAATTGGTCTATAGTTTGAGAATTTCCCCTCTGTCACACGTCTTGTATATCGGTATTACTTTAGCTATTTTCATTGCATTGGGAAATATACCTTTTTGGAGAGGACAGGTTACAGATATACGTCAGTGGGTTCACTAAATCATTCAATAATAGTTTTGACTAAGAGCATGTCAATACCATCACAGTCCGTAGATGTTTGTACTTTTTAAACGATTTAACAATTTCAGTGACCTCTCTCTCGTCTTGTGTTCTTTATGAAAATGGAGTCTTTTATAGCAGTGTTGTTATTGCATATTGTATCACCTGTAGGCGCAGTAGTGGGTATTTCTCGAGCCAAATTAGGACCAATGTTAACAAAAAAGTTAATTAAATTCATCTGCAGGTGAGGGCTGCCATTCACACTCTGAGTCGTTTTATTATTTTTTGAAAAATCGGTTGGGTAGCTTGTATTTCTGCTTTTATTTCCAAGAATACTGTTAAGTATTGTCCATGTATTTTTAATATTGTCTTTGTTTTTCTCCAGTTCTTTACTGTAATAGTCTCTCTTACTACATCTTATTATATATGTTAACTTATTTTTGTATGTTTTATACCGCTGCTCTGCTTCTTTTGTCCTTTTCTTTAGGAAAGCTTTATATAATAAATTTTTCTTTTTACACGCCCTTTTGTATATCCTTTGTTAACCATGGCTTATCGGCAAATTTATGTTTAAGCTTTTTTTTTTACTAATGGACAGTTTTTTTCATAAAAAGTGGTTACAATGTTTATAAATGTGTCATAGGCTTCATTTACATCTGATACATAGACTTCTGTCCAGTCTTGCTTCAGCAAGTCCTCTTTAAAAGAACTGATTGCATTTGGTGATTTGTATCTGAACGATTTTAAAATTTGTTCTGTATTGGCCCCCGTGTGGCCATGGATAAGTGCAAAGGTTGGCAAGTGGTCACTTATATCATTTATCAATAATCCACTTTCTATTTTCTTATCAATAATATTGACAAACAGGTTGTCAATAAGTGTAGCAGTGTGAACTGTGATTCTACTGGGATGTGTTATTGTGGGATATAGACTCATGCTGTACATAGAGTTCATGAACTCTGTAATTACATTTTGTTGATGTGGATTTAGTAAATCAATATTGAAATCTCCACAAATTGCTACCATTTTCTTACTAGTAATATTATTGTACAGCTCGACTAATTTATCTCTGAATGTCTCAATGCAAGTTCCCGGCGTTCTATATATACAACTTATAATTAGATTTTTTGTTTTATCTTGGTCAATCTCGACAGTAACACATTCCAAGATCCCTGGTAGTGCAAAGGACATTCCATTTACAAGCTTACACCTATACAGGTCATCAATATACAATGCAACACCTGTATATTACTGTATATTACTGTACTGTAACACAGTGCAACAAAATACCTGACTCCCTTTGTTCCCCAGACTTCTTCCACAACAGCAACACTGTCTATGGCTTTTTCCCTATAGCTTCTATGGTTTGTTTTGATAATAATTTACAGTGTGTAAAGTGTACCCAAGTGTCTCTGCCTTGTGCTTTTACAGCTGTTGAGATTGACAATATTACCTTATATGGCCCCTGCTAGGGGACTTCTGACCAGGTCTTCTTTTTACAGTCTTTGTATGTACTTGGTTTCTGAGTTTTATGGTGATGATTCCTCCTATGTGTTCCTTCCTAGGGAAGAAGCATGAACAGAATACTTTTTGAGTCAACAATTTTAGCATGTAATCTGCTAAACCAAATCCCTTCATCTTCTGGGTTGAAATGGTCTAAAAGGGAATACTAATTAAGACCTTTCATGTAAACTTTAAATGGAGATAACCTTCTATTTGTAGGTCTTATTCTAAAAAAAAATAGTATAAAGGTAATCAATAAATCCAATTTTGTCCTGTTTGTGCCATTGTTGTCTTAATCTTTCATAATGTCCAGTTATGTCGTTCCACATATCCTGCAGACTGTAGGGGACTGTAGGTGATATGTTTGCATGGTGTTTCAAATCACTATTCAACACTTTCCCGAAATGTGTAAATTAATCTGGAACCATATCCACTATAACTAAACAATATCTCTTCCCTTCACATTTGGTAACTCAATGAAGTCCATGGCAAATGTTCTGAAATGGGTATGTTGTTGATGGAAAACTACCCTTCTCTGGTTTTGACATTGCCCTAGACATTATTTTGTGCACAAATTTTGTAGCAAAATTTTTAAACCCATAGACTGTGATAACCAGTAACACTATCCCTCCCTTGGACGCATGACAAAGTCCATGTGTTCAAAAAACAGCATAGTGAAATAATTTTTGTGGGAGGATGGGTATAAATTTGGTAACCTTAATTAAACATAGCACTTTTATTTAATCACCTATAGGCTCCAGCCTGCTGAGAGATGTTTTGTTTGCATATTTCTTCTTCAGGAAATGCCAGCA
Organism: Pholidichthys leucotaenia; assembly: GCA_020510985.1. Taxonomy (NCBI): domain Eukaryota; kingdom Metazoa; phylum Chordata; class Actinopteri; order Cichliformes; family Pholidichthyidae; genus Pholidichthys; species Pholidichthys leucotaenia. Next base: position 61,117,304 of record CM035842.1, read on the forward strand.
ATATATCATAAAGGGGCAATTGGTTTCTATTAGGAGTTATAAAATGTGCAAGATTTGCTGACATTGCCTGAGGAAAAATTGTAGGAGACTCCCAGTACCCCTGTGGTAGTCTGGTGAGTGTGTGCGATCCTGGTACACAATGAGCACAAAGAAATATAGCTTTGTTAATTCCTGCAGGTCCTGTATCATCAGGATGTTTCCCTCAGGAATGGGGAGGCTGAGCATGACACTATGACATCTGCTGTTTTTTTAATTCTTTATAGTATCTATGTTATAGGTGACATTCCTGTGCCCCCTATTATTTGACCAACATAAGTTTTATCTTGTTTTTTTACCATAATAAAATTTAGAATTTGCTTCAAATTTGTTACTCATCCTCGCTTCTGTAAATGTTAATAATTTGGTCATGTAGGGAGATTTCTGGGTCGTCAATTGTACACAGCCTTTTGTGCTGTGGTTACCACAGTTTAAGTGTCTCACTGCATTTGGTTTTAATTTAAACTAAGATAAGATAAGATAAGAAGTACCTTTATTTAGTCCCACAATGGGGAAATTCCCAGGATTGCAACAGCACAGCGATAGCAACACTCAGGCAACAATCAGAAGACAAGGAAAAACAAGAGCAGCGAATATACGTATGTTCATATAAAATATATATTATATATAACACACAGTGCAGCGCAATGTAGCTAGATGGAATAAATATATAAATATATAAGCACACAGTGCGGAGCATTGTAGCTAGATGGAATAAATATATAAATATATAAACACAGTGCGGAGCATTGTAGCTAGATGGATAAAATATATAATATATAAACACACACAGTGCGGAGCATTGTAGCTAGATGGAATGAACAGCATAACCGTTTACCTAGTTATCCAGCATGGTATGATTATGTACCCATACATATTGTCACCCTCCGTAACGACCGGTATTTTCCTAGTTGTATACCGGAGGGGACCATTGTGTAAGTCTATTGCGTCTTTTGCATTTAATACTATTAGGTTGTCACGTTTTTTTGCTATCTCTGTGAGCAGCCCTGTTTAGGTTATACAGTCTGACAGCCGTAGGTAGGAAGGACCTGCGAAACCTCTCGGTTGCGCGCCTAGGATGATGTAGTCTGCTGCTAAATGAGCTCCTCAGTGCGTTCAGTATGTCCTGCATAGGGTGGAACTCGGACTCCAGCAGAGATGACAGTTTAGCCACCATCCTTCTCTCCCCTATCTCCTCCACTGGGTCAAGGCGTTTGCCCCAGGACAGCAGTAGCTTTCTTGATCAGTTTGTTCAGTCTCTCCCTATCGGCTGCTGTAACGCCACTGCCCCAGCAGACCACTCCAAAAGTGATGGCTGGCATGCCACCACCGTGTCGCTAGCATGTCTTCAGCAGCGCCCCCCCTTTTCTACCAAAAGACCCTGAGTCTCCTCAGTAGGAAACAGCCATGCACTGTCCCTTCTTGTAGAGTGCGTCAGTATTGTGTGACCAGTCATAGTTCTATTGTTCAGATGAACACCCAGGTACTGTAGGATGTCACCATCTCGATGTCTGTTCCCTGTATGTTTACTGGTGCTGTGAGGGGTTGTCCTTGCCTACGGCAGTCCACCACACAGCTCCTTAGTTTTCCTCGCCATTGGATCTGGAGGCAGTTCCGATGGCACCAGTCCACGAAGTCCTGGATAAGTCCTCTATACTCAGCTTCATCTCTGTTGGAGATGAGGCCAACGATCGCAGAGTCGTCAGAGAACTTCTGTAGATGGCAGTGTGTTGTGTTGTGTGAGAAGTCCGCAGTATAAAGGGTGAACAGGAAGGGAGCCAAAACCGTTCCCTGGGGGGCCCCCGTGCTACCGATGATCGTGTCGGACACACAGTCCCGGGTTCTCACAAACTGTGGCCGGTTAGTGAGGTAGTCCAGGATCCATGATGACAGGTGCTGGTCCACCCCTGCGCACAGCAGCTTGTCCTTCAGGATCATCGGTTGGATGGTGTTGAAAGCACTGGAGAAGTCAAAGAACATGATCCTCACCGAATTCCCGGGCTTCTCCAGGTGGGACAGAGAACGGTGAAGGAGGAAGATCACCGCATCCTCCACCCCAATGCCATGCTGGTAGGCGAACTGGAGTGGATCCATCACTGGTCCCACCAGGGGGCGGAGGTGAGCAAAGAGCAGTCTCTCCAGGGTCTTCATCATGTGGGACGTCAGGGCTACTGGTCTGTAGCTGTTCAGATCTTTGGGGTGGGAAGTCTTTGGTACAGGTACCACACAAGATGTTTTCCACAACTGTGGTACCCTCCCCAGCTTCAGGCTCAGGTTGAAGATGTGCTCCACAATCCCACACAGCTGGTCTGCACAGGACTTGAGGAGCTTTGCGCTGATGCCGTCCGGTCCCGAGGCCTTCCTCGCCTTGATCTTCCTCAAGCTCCGTCCTCACCTGGGTCTTAGTGAGGGTCATGTTGGGGGGCTGTGTGTTGGGAGATGGGGGGGTGATGGTGGAGTGGGTGTGCCTGGCAGCAGGACTCGATGTCTTCAGAGGCAGCAGTGGTTGTTGTGCCAGTCGGGGGGGGGGGGAGGGCGGTTGGTCAAACCTATTAAAAACAGGTTCAGATTGTTCGCCCACTCCCTGCCCCCCGTGGCCTGGGGGGAGGTATTCTGGAGCCCAGAGATGCGTCTTTAAGGTTTCTTCCAGACCCCACCGATGCCGCTCTGTTGCAGCTTGTCCTCCATCTCTCTTCCTGAAGCTGTTCTTGCCTTCTCTGATCTTCCCTCCTCAGCTCCCTCTGTACGGACTTCAGCATCTCCCTATTCCCCACCTTGAAGATCCTATTACTTCTCCTCTCAGGAAAGTGTTTTTATCTCAGGGTTGATCCAGGGTTTGTTGTTCGAGCAACACCGTATGGTCTTGGTGGGTACGGTGTTGTCCACACAGAAGCTGATGTAGTCCGTGATGGTGTGAGTGAGGCCATCGATGTCCTCACCATGTGGATCGCAGAGCTGCTCCCAGGCAGTGGTTTCAAAACAGTCCTTTAGAGCGTCCGTTGCCTCCTCAGACCATAACTTCACTGTGCGCATGACCGGAGGTTGTCTGTGCACTAGGGGTTTGTACACCGGCAGGAGATGAACCAAGTTGTGATCCGATCTCCCGAGTGGGGGGAGTGCAGATGAGGTGTACGCCTCCTTAGTGCTTGCGTAGAATAAGTCCAGTGTTTTATTGTCTCTAGTGTGGCATGTGACATATTGGGTGAACGTGGGTAGAATGGGAGACAGTGAAACATCTGGGTCTTCTCTCTGCAGCCTGCCAGTTACTGAGTGGATGCCGTCACGCGCTGTCCCAGCGTTCGCCGTCGGATTTGCATAAATAACAATGCAAGAACAATGCAATTTAGAAGAATATTCTATCTTAAGGTCAGATGTTGGTTTCCCATGGATGGTAATATTCCTCAGCAGAGGTGACAAAATGTCCACCATTTTTTCCAATTCGTGTGTTTGAGTCTAACCAGTGAGATGTGTGGAACCCCCCATGGTTTGAAATGTCTCTTATCCTCATCAGATAAGACAACAAATGCTCCCACAGAGCCCCCTGGTGACCAGCACAATTTTTTATGACCAATCTGGAGGATTGATTTGTAAAAAATGTTTGTTCATAATTTGGATCAGATCCGTTCAATTGCCTATAGTATATGGTACAATGATATTGATTTGTAGATCGCCAGTCAGTAGGGACTATGGATGTAAAATGCTGTGTAGCTCTTCTACACAGGTCTGATATCACTGAACATGGCCCGTCATGACCGGGTCAAGTGATTATCAGTATTTCATTTTGGAAGTCTCATAAACTATGTTTACTTCCTCAACATGTGGGTAGCCTCTGACAAAATGAACCACTCTTCAACAATGATGCCAGTAGTAGACTCCTTTACTTTCACAGATTTTGATAGGTATTCTACTGTTACTTTACCCTTTGCAGATTTTAACTGTTACTGTTCCTTCTGACTTTGAAAAGCCCTGTATGTCATTACCTGAAATTACTAATCTACATACACCTGCGTCACACATATTTAATCGGAGTACCTTGAACTTCCAACATTACTTCTGGTAAACACTATATTATTAACATTAGATCAAAGTCAGGTAAATGGAAGATGTCTGCTATTTTCTAATAATTTTCTAATAAACTAATTTTCTGCTAATTGTCTGTATGTGTGTAGAAGTAAGCCCACTTTATCTGTTTTAGTCTTAATCATGCAGTCCAGTTTTGTTGTAGTGCATGTGGCTCATGGGCTCCTCCCCCTCCCAGCAGCCAGTCTTGCCATCACTCAGTTTCCACTGTGGGGGTGCGTTCCCTCCTCGGTCACGGCCCCTCCTCCTCCACTGCTGCCCTCCCCCTCCTCCATCTGACTTCCTTAATAAAAGCATCAGGCTCCCATCGGTCAGCAATCACATTGCAGGTTTTTCTTTAAATTTTTATTTTCCTTTCATACCTAGATTCAAAATTTTCAGACACAGTACACCAATCTGTTAATATCTTGAAATTTAGTACAATGTCAAACAATGTTTACAAGTGATCCAGACCAGCTGAGAGTTTTGTGTAAATAGTTTGTTGTTATTCTAAGCTTAGTTTTCACTAAATAACTATATTAGTCTGAATCAAGTCTAAGTTTAATCCCTATAAACTACATTTCATACTTTGATTTAGGTTATAATTAAAAATAATTAAGGATGATTTAAACATTATCATTTCATCTACGTCCAAATCATCCATCCATCCATCCGTCCATCCATCTTCTACCACTTTTCCGGATTTCCGGGTCGCGGAGGCAGCAGTTCAAGCAGAGAAGCTCAGACTTCCCTCTCTCCAGCCACCTGCGCCAGCTCTTCAGAGAGGATACCAAGGCGTTCCCAGACCAGCTGGGAGACATAGTCTCTCCACCGAGTCCTGGGCCTGCCCCGGGGTCTCCTCCCAGTGGGACGTGCCCAAAACACCTCAAGTGGGAGGCGTCCAGGAGGCATCCTAATCAGATGCCCATACCACCTCAACTGACTCCTTTCTATGTGGAGGAGCAGCGGTTCGACTCTGAGCCTCTCCCGGATGACTGAGCTCCTCACCCTATCTCTGAGGGTGAGTCCAGCAATCCTACGGAAAAAGCTCATTTCAGCCACTTGTATCTGCGATCTTGTTCTTTCGGTCATTACCCAAAGCTCGTGGCCATAGGTGAGAGTAGGAACGTATCAGATGCAAATCATATTAGATGCAAAAAGATTCTAAACATTGTTTTCCCAGTAAAATAATTCTTGTCTAGCATGACAGTAATGGTTGGATGATTGCTAATTGATCAACTTACATAGGATCCGATGGATATAATTCTGATTTTTGTTGCTTTGACATGAAGTGTACACCTTGCTTCTGGGTTAGGGTGCAGAGTTGGAAAAATAAGGGGAAAAGTAATCTTTATTTCCACACTGTACTTTGAATTTTAGCTAGAGTGATTTTTATTGTTTTTTACATATACATTTTAAACTCAAATTGTTGAAATGTGTCATAATGCTCTGCAAAGTGGGGGAGTCTCAGCTCAGTGCAATATGGATATGTACAGTTTTGAAAGCAGATCACGGCACCCATCTGAAATCCAATTTCAGGTGTATTTTATGCCATAGTTGTTTAAAATAATGGCGTTCCAAGACAGTAAAAATGGTTTTTACTACATAGCATTACATTCAGGCTTATGCTGTGTAGAACCCCAGGTTCACTGGATTTTTTTCCTCTTCTCTTTCTCTCTCTTAGACTTTTAGTGAATGCAATCTTCAATTTTTGGGAACTCGTGCTGACTACAAATGATTCACGAATGCTGTTTACTCACACTTGGAGAACTTATGAGCAGTTTGTTGAATCTGGAGTGGCTTGTTAGTACTAACACAGCTTCCTGGCAAAATGCGCATTTCTTGAATGAAATTGAATATTTGAGACGCTATCAGAAAAGTAAATGGAAAACAACAATATAATGTATTTTACTTATGTGTGGTTGGTTTAATCATCTTTGTCCTGTCATTCGATGCCCCTTTGTTTTAAATTCTTTTACTGTAGTCACGGAGGGAGGAGGGGGTCGTTAGGTGATGACGTGGAGGCGGGGGTGGATGCAGCCAATTCAAGTGGGTCTGAAGAGGAACTCACATGGCCGCTGGGCTAGGGAGGTGGATCCAGCCCAGAACCACAGCCACCACCATCGTCTTGGATTAATAGAGAAACAAACAGACAAACCATTAAACAGCGTCTTTTTCTCTTTTTTTCTTTTTTCTTTTTGTCATGCTTATCATTTTTTCATCTCACCGTTACAGTGTCAATCTCTCATTCTTACGTTTTTTCTTCCCTTCTTCCAAAACACTCCTGCGTTTTAGTCGTTTCCCTTAAATCCTGCACAAAACTTTCACATTCATCAGCCTTCAATTTCCCTCTAAAACCAAACTCCCTTCTCCATTTCTGTCCACTCTCAGCATACAAAATTCACTTCACCAATACATGCACATCTCCACAACATTTATTTTTCCTTCTTTTTTTCAGTAGTGTTTTAAATTACCTTATTTTTATATATTCTCCACCTAAGATTTTCATAACATGTTCCCTTTTATAATTAGGAATTAATCTACATATTTTCTCCTCTGCCTATATTAAAGTTGAACCTCTTCACTCTCCAGTTGATTGGGCAGCCTCTCTCACCTCACTTCTCCAAAACTCGCTATTAAATAAGTAGGGGAGGACTTCTGTTCAGCCGTGCGCATGGTCTTTCAGAGCGATGGCAGCTCCTTTCAGCCGGAGAGATACTAAAGTCCCCAAAATTGTTGGAAAAATTTCCTTTAAAGTGAACTTGAAGCTCGATTTGGAGGTAAATTTATGAAAGAATGCAATTCTTGTAGTTGACCACAAGATGGAGCCAGTTCCTTCTGCACTCAAGGAGGAGGAGACACAGTGACGTTGCTTGAAGGTGTTTCAAGATAGTGTTTACATACACATGTACACTGAATGCCACGTGGCTGCTTCAGTCACGTGCAAATGTGAACATGCATCATGGGCGCAAAGCCTATTGACCACAAACCATGCCTTGTTTTTTCAAGGAAACTGGAGCACCGTCTCCTTAAATTTAGCTCTAAACATGCAAGAATAATGTTACAACTTTAACTTAGTCTTCAATTCAACGCTGTTACCTCAAATAATCTCCTCTCAGTAACTTTTACCATGTTTTAAACACAATTTCTCAGCTCACTCAGGAGAGTGGGTGAATTTCCCTCCTCACCTTTTTTGTGAATAAAGACACACACAGACTTGCCTTTGTTCCCCGCACGGCAAGAAGTGCGCTGTTTTAGTTAAATTGCCTATACAGTGATCCCTCGCTACTTCGTGCTTCACCTTTCGCGCCCTCAGTGCATCGCGGATTTTTCAAAAATATTCATCAAAAATTCAAAATTGAGAAATAATGGGCGGGCGCTAGCAGAAGGCAGGGAGACTACATTAGAACATCAGGTATCAACACGGAGAGCCCGCACAACTCAAAATCCACCTCTCTGTTCGCTGTTCTCGTGTTGGCTCGGCTCGGGAATCTCGCAAGCTGATTGGCCGAGACGTTTCACCCCACAAGCTGAATGGCCGAGACGTTTCACCCAGCTTCTCTCCCTGCCGAGCGCCCATGCAGCGAAGGAAGACCGCATTCATTGTTCTTTATCGCTCGTGTTGCTTAGTCTCGCACGTGGAACTTTTCGCTGTTCTCTTGTGCCTTTTTGTGCGAAATAGTCTTCCCGTCGAGCCACTACGCCGCCCTCCCTGCAGCTTCTCCCAGCTCTATCGGAGCTGCCCCTCGACGATCCTGCGCCTCTAGCACCTGACGTATGAGGCGTCACCTGAGGAGCAGTAAAGCTCTCATTAACCTGTGCAGTAATCATCTTCATACTTGAGTTACGTCTCTTGCTTATAAGAATAAAAGAGTTCTAAAAACATATTTATGTACACTTTATTTACATCTACGTATGTATGTACACTTACATACACACACACGTGTCATATGAGAGAGAGAGTGAGAGAATGAACGTACGTATTATTTATGAGTGACGTCATTAGGGGTGACGCTACTTTGCGGTTTTTCACTTTTCGCGGTCGGTTCTGGAACCCATTAACTGCGATAAGTGAGGGATCACTGTATATATACTATGGGAAAAAGAGTTAGTAGAAATTTACAGCCTCTGGGCTTTCACCGTTATTTCTCAACCCACACATTTATCCCCTCAAGATTCACATAATTAGCACAAATACCAGCATGCAGAATATAGACAATATATACAGAGGTTATTGTGTATTTAAGTATGTGAGTGTGTCTTTCCCTGCCGCTCAATACCATGGGCTTTTAACCAGTTTAACTCTATAATAGAGACTATTTACCTTGGCCCGCATCCAGTACCAAAACTAGTGATAGCGTGTTAGAAAGATTAGTCCAACTAATTTTAACAAACTGGCCGACACAATTACTCACTATTTGTTGATACTTAAGTTTCTTGTATTTGTGTTGTATATGCCTTATGGTGACACAATTCACTCACTATTTGTTTTTACTTAAGATTCTTGTGTTGTGTCCCCCATTTTCATTCATATATTACTCAATCATTGATTAAAATTGATATTCTTGTAATATATAGTTTCTCTATAAAAAGCAGCTCTTTGATCTGTCCCTAACATGTGGATGCATGCATGCTTTTGACTACCTGCGTGTTCTTACAATCATAGGAAATAGCCACAAAATATAACATTATCTTTATGTTAAGTTTTCCAATAGAATTAAAAACAGGACCAAAGACTTACTTTGACTGAATGTCGCAGACAATCCTACAGAGATTTTAAAAAAGGTTCTCTCACCTTCTGATCAGTGGGCCCGGATTGTCTGCAACACCCAGACAAAGGCTTTGTCTTCTGATGATATCCTTCGTCAAAATAGTTGACTAAATGCCCGCATCCTCCACCACGCTTGTAAAAAATTAATTTTCTCGACATTTAGCAGAATATTTTCATCTAACCCACCAATGATCACAGAAGAAAATACTATTTCTCAGCTTAACTTTTATTGAACCATGCAAGGAGTCAACATGGCCACGGATCCTCCCAGCTCTGTTTCCTGGGGAGGACCCCGCACAAAGGAAGTCACAGCTATATAAAGGCTCGCCGTTAGTGGGCGTTATTTTCAAACAATACATGTCCATTGTTTCAAACGGTCCTCTTCAGTGTCCAAAATGGCTTCAGAGCACTTTTATGACTTCCATCCTGTCCAGATGTCTGCTTTCCTCTCAGCATCCATGTTTTCTCTTCAGCCTTACACATGCCCATATATGGAAACAAGAACAAAGACTTTCCTGTGAAACGTACATGTGTGTGTAGTATGTGTGTGCACTTTGTGTGTAAACAACTGATGTTTATATGTGAATGGTGCATGTGTGGGTTTAAGAGATATATGTATGCAAGCACTTTGTGTAATATATAAACTAATCTTCACTATTTATTGATTATAACAGTAGCCTTTTATGCCATAATAGGCTAAAAATTGAGTGGGATGGTTTTAATGCCTATTTCATTTTTCATTACAGTTGTTTTCAAATATAGGCCACATATTGGCTCATTGACATTGCTGGGCTCTCCTTGCTCATTTGGCTTCAGTTAAAAATGATCACACCGGAGCTTTGGAATTCAGTTTTCTATCCATTCTTCCAAACTTTCTGGAATTGTGCAGCTGTCAGGAAAGTCAGCCATGAGTGATCCTTCTGCACTCATGTCGAAATCAGCATTGATATTCCACCACTACCAGGAGAATTTATAAGTTTGAAAATGTGACTTACCAGGGGCAGATGGACAGATGGGCTGGTGGAGGTCCGTGACTCTTGCCTGGTTATGCTTCATGCTTGCAACAGACCCCTGCTGTGGGGGAGGTGCAGAGATCTTCTGTCAACAGAGTGAAGAGACGCCTAAGTGGACACATAACATGGCCGTCTACGACTGCTGTGGAGCCGGCACCAGCCTGTCTTGGTTCGGCGCTGGACAATCTTCCTGTTCAACTGCTCTGTGCTCGTTGTGCATCCTGGCCCCGCATTACTCCTGTGATGCTATGCTCCACTTTTCTGTGACGGTCCCCCACACCCACACCCACACACACCCACACATGCACATAGCGTCTCTTCTTATAAATATGAAAGCTATTCATTGCCGATATGAAAAAATAACGGTAATTAAGTAAAATGTTGGTGCATTTTGCAACCTTGTCCGTTGAAATGAAGGACAGAAAGCAGCACCCACTGAACTTCACAGATCAGTGTGTTCCAATCAACCGCTGATCTGTGCTGAGTTTGACATGGGGCAAAAAAAAAAAGACTTGTAAAAAATGCCGGTGACTCTCTAATCGGTAGCAGCCTGCGTCACCAGCGTCCAGGCTCATGTCGCATTCGTGTGTCATCAGTGATGTGAGACTATGTAACTTGATACACTGGAGAAATGCACTGTTATCTGTGGGAGATCAGACCCACATCCCCTTAAAGTTTGAAAAAGCCATGGAGGATTGTTGTGGTCTTAATTTATGGTAATGGAACCCACAACTGCATATCACCAACTGTAGTTTAAAAGTGGTATTAGACAATTTCCCACGGCACCCCAAATGATTTCTCACAGCACCTACAGTGCCACGGCACCCCTGTTGAAAAACACTGACTTAGATTGCTGTTTAGTGTGTTCCCATCTGTGTGCATTCCTATTAGTCTCAGTTAAAATTATGTGTTTTACTAATTTAGAAAATCATTAGCGTCATTGTTCTCGTCATCTTCCATTCTGACCATTTCCTCTTTCTCCATATTTCTGGTCTCATTTAGACAGAGAAGTCTTGAAACTGTTTTTATATTTCATCCAAAGTTAAGGCTAAGAAATTAAAAAAAAGGAAATTGTGTTTCTCTGCAGTTATTGTGATGTGAGATCGTGTTGCTGTCAGGAGTCACTGGAAAAGTGGGTGTTGGTGTTGTCCGTTTTGCCCTGACTGATGCAGGCTGGCAGCTTTCTGCCCTGGGAATCAATCCAGGCGCCACAAAGCGGGTGTGTTTGCCCAAAGTCCCCCCTTCCCTCTTTTCTTTAATGTACATCCATGCTAACACGTGTAAGCACATGCATCAGTACATACTCCAACTGTGGTATAAACACATTATATCCAAGCAGCAGGGATTTGCCCACAGATGACATGCTTCTGTTTTTTTTCCAGTTCAGTTGTTTTGTGTTCACACTGACATGAATATCATGGGTTGAACATGCAATTAGAACCTGATAGTGAAACTAGTGTTTTCACATCTGTGTTAGGGCTAATATCATCATCAAAGTTAAACACTTTATTTTAGTTTTTATTCATTTTTTTATTGTGAATGATCTGCTTTTATTTTGGAAGTTTCTGTTTACAAAATGCGATGGGAGCAAACTTTGGTTTTGTTTTTGTCCTCTGCTGTATAGTTTATGATATTTATATGAATCTGAAGCAACCATCGCTAAGACTACACTGCAGAGACTGATTTTCTGCTAGCCTAGCATTAGTAGAAGGGCTACATTATTTGCTACATTGTGCTTCAGTGGCCAACAAACAAGAGGGCAGAGCGGAGCAGAGAGTGAGAGAACTGTCAAGGGTATGGGTACAGTAAACCACATTTGGTGTAACAAATCTGACTACTGCATCATGGATCAGCCTATGAACTTTTCAGTCCCCCTCCCAGTTCACTGACAAGGCTCATAATTAAGCAATATCACACCAGAGGGACTACGGTATTAATGAATATGTAATTGTGGTGATTCTGTAGTAAATGAACATAAAATAGTAAAGCATAGGCTTATTGTCATTTCACACACATGCAACTAAATTACATATTGCCCAGTACAGAAGTCAGAGTTTATATACATACCTCTTGAGGTTTTGTGGGTCACGTAACTTGCACCGGTGGCCGGTTAGCTTGTTAACTGCATTGAGAGAGTTCTTTATGCAGCTATGATTATGTTATCACCGCATAGGGCTTATGAATCTCTGATTGGGATGGTAAATCCAACTTCAGCTTTCCCATTTTGTCATCCATCCCCACGGTAAAATGGTCGAGTTGATGCTGATAGAGGTTAGAGGCTAAGAGCGATTTAACATGGGCACATTTCGGTGTTAGTTTCCACGCACTTCACTCGCTCTTTCTTGGTATCTTCAGAGGAAATAAAGAATCAATCACCACACAGTATATGGACGGACACCCTATTTCTTTTGGGTACAAGCTGCTTTAATTTTTTTTCACTGTGTTCTGCTTTCAAACAGCATTGTGTAATATGACTGTGCTGCTTTTAGGTTGCGGAGTCATGTGACCATGCACACAGGAGAGGTTTTTTCAGTTTATCGCCCAGGTTATAGCCAAGGGAAAAGAGACAGATTTGCTATTGCTCTGGTGAAGGGACCAGAGAGGAGAGACTCATTTAAATACCAGCTGATTGTTGCTCCATTATTAGCTGTCACAAAGTTATGATATTTTAAACTGAATTTATGAACGTGCTGCACATATTAAAGGAACTGTACATGAACACACCTAGTGAGGGGAAAAAAAACCCTCTAAATAATCAACATGGGCAGGATCACATTGTTTCAAGGATCTGAATGTTGTTTTTGGTTCATTTTTGGTCGTTGCCCAGCCCTTATCAGTATGTTGACATCTTCGGGAGTTACAGTAGCTGTGGTTTCTCCACTGCAGTTTGTTTACTGTAGAGTTTAAAATGAGTGATGTTCAATAACAGAAAACAAACAGAAGTGTTTGTGGTGTTTAACTTCTGGATCAACTGGCTTTATTTATTGGATGGATTGTCAATTATTTTTTTTTTTACTTTTCATTTAGATGAAAAGAAATTGCTTTCTGATCAACTGTATATTTCTTACATTACACGTTTCCCAAATAATTTACACAAAAATGTTAAATAAAGAGAATTGTAAACTTTCATACATTGTGAATTTTTAAAGCAAAATCACCCTGGCAACATGCTACATTTCAGTCGGAGATCTGACTTGCATGCTGTACGGAGACTTACACTACAGTGTGGATATAGCATTAGCCCACTGTGGTTCCATGCGCTGTATTGCAGATGACAGTTTAACCTGCCTGGTGGTATGAAGGGTGGGAGAGGCAGTTTGTGAGGAAGGGCAATCTGCTGCTGCTGGCATAGCCAGGGTTCACTCATGCTGCAAACTAGGAGAAAAAAAGCTCTCATCTCTGTCTCTGGGTGCTGCTACGGCTCGACGCGCCACAATACGTCAACATCAGTTGAGTGGGAGAGATCCCAGTATGCTAAAAATATCCATCCTCAACGAAAAGCCTAACAATAGATTCAACTCGTACTATCTGATCCCCAGAGGCCTCTGTGTTAAAGTGTCTGTTTACATACAATTATCTTTTCTGCGTGTTCACAACCAATAATGTAAACTTCCAATTTGACTTTTCTCTGCAGTATATGCACTACATTGCGCATTGATATTGTCATCTACTGTATGTATTTGGACCAGTTCACTATACTAGTCACTAAACTATGCTTCAGTATTAATAAAGATCCATTTTTTTCAGTTTTCAAGGATTAATTTTCAGTTTTGACATAATCAAAGACACATACATGTAGTTTAAAGGCCAAAAATCATGCCTGTGTTATTTTACAGCTCATTCAAAATGGATCTCGTGTCCCTCCTTTTTCTGCCTGCTCATTAACATTTACAAGCTGTTTATCTGTTTGACTGAAGTGTTTTCCTGGCAAAGCCCAGTAAAAGCTGACCAGAGGTAATGGCACACCGCTAAGCTACTGCTAAGTGTGGAATTGACCCATTACGGACCATTTCACCACAGCTGGCATTTATACAAAAAGCAGGATCCAGCAATTTAAAAAAAATACTGCCACCGACTCAATCATAATTAGCAAAGCATACATGTTTGCCCTTATTTTAGAGACATTATAAGTGATGGAATAGCATCAGCCAAAATCTGCAGTTATTTGGCCTCTCCTCATGGCTCTGAAGCATGGATAATAGGGGGGACACAGTTGCATCCCTAGGAAGTAGCACACCGGGGAATTCCTATTATTGTATATGTCATGATGCCGAGCGTGGGTCTGTGCTGTGTTCGGGTCTTTGTGTTTTTTCTCTTTTTCTGTATTTGTATTTAGTCTTGATTTTTCATCCATTATGTTTCGTGCTTTTATTTTGACAGCGCAGTTTGTGATTTCCGGCTGTCAAGTCTTTTCACAGTTGTCACAGCTGTTTGTGTTTAATCACTTTCCCTCCACACCTGATTGATGTTTGAGTTCCTGTATTACTATTTAAGCTCGTTTGCAGGGATTATTCCTCGCAGCGACCTTGTCTTGGTATTTTGTGTTTATTCCTTATTAAATGAGCAAACTCACTGGTGGCAATTGGTGCCTCATTTCTGCCCTGAAAGGGCAAATTATGACAGTATATTTTTATGCCTCCGTGAAATGGAGAGGCATACGGTAATCACTTAATGCGTCTGTGTGTGAATGTGTGTGCATCTGTCCATCTCTCCACCTCTCTGTTTCAGCTTGCCCGGTCAAAATTAAGAACTAAAGGCGTGTATCATTGTATGGCCATGTTTTCTCAACTCTTAATTTGCCAGAATTCCGAGATAAGGCTTTGTTTTTGAAATGAACACAAATTTAACTCACCTTTAACGTCAATGAAGCTGGGGGAAAAAGTATTGTAATAACTATGCTGGGCCACTAGAAGCGGCAGTGTGACTTTTTTACAGCACAACACAGCACGTTTTTTTTACAGCACATATGGTTGAACTGTTATAAAATAGCGGTTACTGAAAAAAACGAAAGCACCAAGGTGCTGATGCCTCAATGCCAGAGCCTTGGCGGAGGTATGCATTCTCAGATCATCACCAAAATATTATGGGTTCCTGTCCAGCCCAAGGACCACCTCTGGTAAAAATTTCATCCAAATCCATCCAGTAGCTTTGGAATATTCTTACTAACACACTGTGAGAAGATAAGAGCCTTGGTGGAGATATGTGTTCTTGGATCATGATCAAAATGTTATGGGTTTCTCTCTAGCTCAAGGACCACTTCTGGTGAAAATTTCATCCAAATCCATCCTGTAATTTTGGAGTACACGCATGCGTGGTGAAAATAATCTGCAGTTCACATGCCCATACTCTTGGTGGCAGCCAAGAGCCACCAAGCTGATTTGAAGAGCTGCAATCCAAGCACAAAGAAGAGCACGGTGGCAGATGTTTAAATGGCGGAAGTGAAGGAGGTATGTGAATACAATGACAATCAAGCTGAACAGGAGCTTTTGCTGTTTAGTGGCAGGGGAAGAAAATAGACGGGCAAAACGATGGATATTTTTTCACCCAGTTTTGGCAGATTGCTCAGTACTTCCATGTGGCGGGAGTTTCTGGGCGCATGCGCAGTTCACTACAACCGTTTGCAGATGAGAAATGTTGGGACTTGGAGTTTTTAGCAAATTTTTAACGAGTTTTACCTCGTTCTTCCTCTGCAAAACTAAACAGCAAAACCAGTGTTAAAACAATCGATGTGATGAATAAGGAGCAGATTTACTAAGGCAGTGCAAATTAGCGAGTGCGCAAATTAGACAGAGTGCCTCAGGAGTGGCCAATTTTTGTCAGTGATCTACTAACAACATGCAAAATTATGAACACAGACGCAGACACTTCATTTCAATAATGCCCACCCATCTACCAAAAGCACCACAAAATTGCGCAGGGGCACACCTGATGAGGAGGAAGGGGTCATCAACACAGTCACAGCCAGTTCGGTTGAACATATTATAGTTTTTTAAGCTTTTTTAAAGCTTTTGTTTAAGAGCAAACCCCAGTAAAATAGTTTATATTTTTTCGTCATATATGAAAGTTTTGGTATGTGGGAGGAAACTGGAGAAATCCCGGAGTAAACTAGGTTAATTGACATAAAAAAACTGGGGATTCTAAATTGTCCTTAGGTATGACTGTGAGAGTGAATGGCCCCGGCCTCCCCCGGCCAAGGGCGAGTTGCTCTGCTGCCACAGTACTAACCACTCTGCCACCGTGCTGCCCTAAATGATTTTATTGATTGTAATAAAAGCAAGAGCAGCTGGTGCTGGCAACCCTGGAAAGACACGGAGAAAAAATGGTGAGTATGTTGGGAGAGGAACCAGGATGAACTTGATTATTTTCTTGCTTTTACAGGTGCAGTGGTCAACAGCGATTGTTTTGTAGGCTCCAACCGACTTCTTGCTGTGGAGATTGAACCCACGATGGTCAAGGGTGGAATCGATCCCATGACCTTCTTGCTGTGCTAACTACTGCGCCACCGTGCTGCCAAGAACAAAGTAATTGAGATCTATCAGTCTGGAAAAGGTTATAAAGCCATTTCTAACGTTTTGGGACTCCAGTGAACCACATTGAGAGCTATTAACCACAAATCGCGAAAACATGGAACAGTGGTGAACCCTCCCAGGAGTGGTCGGCCGACCAAAATTATCCCAAAAGCGCAATGATGACTGATCCAAGAGTTTACCACAGACCCCACAACAACATCCAAAGAATTGCAGGCCTCTCTCCAGACTCCACCATAAGAAAGAGACTGGGCAAAAAAGTCTTGCATGGCAGAGTTCCAAGACAAAAACCACTGCTGAGCAAAAACAACATAAAGGCTTGTCTCAGTTTTGCCAGAAAACATGTTGATGATCCCTAAGACTTTTGGGAAAATACTCTGTGGACTGAGGAGATAAAAGTTTAACTTTTTGGAAGGTGTTACATCCGGTGTAAAAGTAACACAGCATTTCAAAAAAGGAACATCGTACCAACAGTAAAATATGGTGGTGGTAGTGTGATGGTCTCGGGCTGTTTTGCGGCTTCAAGAACTGGAAGATTTGCTGTGGTAAATGAAGCCATGAATTCTGCTGTCTACCAAAAATTCCTGAAGGAGAATGTCCGGCCTTCTGTTTGTGACCTCAAGCTGAAGCGCACTTGGGTTCTGCAGCAGGACAAAGATCGAAAACACTCCAGCAAGTCCACCTCTGAATGGTTTAAAAAAAATAAAATGAAAACTTTGGAGTGGCCTAGTCAAAGTCCTGACCTGAATTTGATTGAGATGCTGTGGCATGACCTTAAAAACGCGGTTCATGCTCGAAAACTGCTTGATTGCAGTTGTTGCTGCTAAGGGTGGCCCAACCAGTTATTAGGTTTAGGGGGGCAATCACTTTTTCACACAGGGCCATGTAGGTTTGAATTTTTTTCCCCTTAATAATAGACACCTTCTTTTAAAAACTGCATTTTGTGTTTACTTGTGTTATCTTTGTCTAATATTTAAATTTGTTTGATGATCTGAAACATTTAAGTGTGACAATTACACAAAATATGAGAAATCAGGAAAGGGGCAAACACTTTTTTACACCACTGTATAAATTAAGGACGACTGATGAATAAATTGATTATTGACCAGTGTGTTTATTTTTATTTTTTTAACACAAGAACCGTCAAGATGGTCTGATGGAGACTCTGGGGTTTTATTATGTGAATAACTTTAACAAAATCTACAGGTCTTCCAGTCCATGACTTTTCATTAATACTGTATGTGCGTTTTATCTTTTCTGAAGTCAGGAACATAATAAAATTAAGCACGATTTCACTTATTCCTCGGACAGCCACAGCAGAGACTGCTGTCACTGAGTTACTACAATGTTACAATGTCGGGGGATGTATATGGATCTGTGCTCCTTTTGTCCACTCCAGGTAGGAAGGGTTGTACTATTTTATGGATACAAAGTCATTGTTTAGGAAAGCTTTTTCTTTTTATTTATTTGACCTTTATTTTACCAGGTAAAATATTTGAGAGCAATTCTCTCCAGGTATGTCCTGGTGTGTCATTGTATGTACTTAATGTTTGCTTTTACTTTTGTTCTTCATCTTATTTGTTGAGAGATTTTGCCCCGAGATATAAAATGCATTATAAATGAAATAAATTATTATTATTATTATTATTATTATTATTATTATAAGGCTATATATAAACAAATGGGTGTTTAAATGGGTTAGGATGTGCTGGGGTGGAATGCAGAAACGAGCACCTACATTTCCACTGAAATACCCCACTCATAGCACAGGGTCTCTCCAATAGCCTCTCCTAACCAAATCCTACTGTCTGGCTTCTCATGCCGACCCTGTTTTCACTATATGACAGAGGGTGTCAGCGAGTCTCTGGCGCTATAACCAGGTTGCTCTGGGTAGGTGGGGCTCGTCAGACTTGGGTGTCAGTCCATCTAGGAGAAGGACCACTCTGATTTCAAATTTGGGCAGGTGGTGGCCGTTAGCCTTGGCCGGTAAACTACCTAGGAGAAGGTAAACTCTGATTCCAAACCTTCGCTTCCTTGCAGCTATACCTGATTACAGGAAAGGCTTCGGGAGTAAACCTCGAGGATAAATCCGGAGTGGAGCCCTAAGGCGGTTGGCAGATGCTCAGCACTACTTCTGGCAACTCCTGCAGTGGAACTGGTCCCAAACTGTATTGGATCATCCTTTCCTTTGGACTCAGCCAGTGACATCGAGAGGGGGACACTGATGTATGGGCAGCCCAGCGTCTCCATACTACCCCGCCCAGCCTTTTTAGCGCAAACTGGAGAGGCCACTCCAGCGGTGTCGCAAGATTCTGGCACAACACGGGACGAGGCAGTTACCGGTTATAAGCTCCAACTGATTGGCGTAGGGAGGAGCGCCAGAGGTCTCGTCCGATGGTGGGAGAAGCCTTTGCAGCTTCATTGGGCAGCTACCACCCGCCTCAAGCTGGGCAGCCCCCAGCCAGTAAGGTGCCACCCTGCCATGGCTTGCCTGCTCTACTGGGTGCGCAGAGCTTAGGGGTCTCTCCCGACAAGTAAGCGTCAATCTGCACCAGGCAGTCAAAAGGACAAACATACGAAGACTCCAGCTCTTCGATTTGCAAGCTGGAATGTTCGCACCATGTGTCCCGGACTTTCCGCTGATCTCCATCAAATGGATGACTCTCGCAAGACCGCCATTATCAATAAGGAACTGGCATGACTTAACATCGATGTTGCCTGCCTTCAGGAAACCCGCCTGGCCGACAGCGGCTCTCTTAGAGAATCAGACTACACCTTTTATTGGCAGGGCCTGTCCCAGAAAGAGTCCAGGCAGCATGGTGTAGGTTTTGCAGTGAGGAACTCGCTGATCACCACCACAGAAACCCCTACAGGATGGTCCGAAAGAATCCTCGCCCTTCGCATGAAGACATCGTCGGGCTTTGTGAACATCCTTTCTGTGTATACCCCGACCCTCACGTCCACTCCAGAAGCCAAAGATCAGTTCTACGAGGCTCTAGAGGAAGTGCTATCTAGAATCCCCCACTCTGAAGGCTTATTTTTGCTAGGCGACTTCAACGCTCGCGTGTGTGGCCATCCTGTCTTGGCCACTTTGGCATAGGCAGGATGAACGAGAGTGGACAGAGGCTGTTGGAATTCTGTTGTCATCATGGCCTCTGCATTACAAACTCCTACTTCAAGTGTAAAGAGCTGTGGAAAGTGTCTTTGAGACACCCCTGGTCCCGTCACTGGCACCAGCTAGATCTTGTCATCACCAGAAGAGCGAACCTCAGCAGTGTTCTTCACACGAGAAGCTATCACAGCGCTGATTGCGATACAGATCATTCCCTTGTTGCCAGTAAGGTCAGACTGAAGCCAAGGAAGATCCACCATGCCAGAACTAAGGGTCGCCCCCGCATCAACACCTGTGGAATTTCTGACCCGATCAAGGCTGAAACCTTCGCTGACAGCTTTCAGAGGAAACTTGAAGCTCACCTCCAGTCCGATATCCCAGACAACGTGGATGCCAAATGGAACCACCTTTGCGACGCCATCTATGACTCAGCCATGACCGCATTCAAAAAGAGAGAACGCAAGAATGCTGACTGGTTTGAGGCTCACTGGGGTGAAATGCAGCCAGTCACAGAGGCCAAAAGAGAAGCACTGCTGGCTCACAAGCAGAACCCTTGTCCTGGCACACGTGACGCCCTTCAAAGCAGCAAGGAGCAAGGCACAGCAGATTGCCCGCCGTTGCGCCAGTGAGTACTGGCAGAACCTGTGCACCAACATCCAGGTAGCTGCCGATTGCGGATATGCCAAAGGAATGTATGAGGGCATCAAAACAGCTATCGGCCCCACAAGCATCAAAACAGCGCCACTCAAAGCCAAGACAGGCGAAGCCATCACCGACATGAGCAAGCAACTTCAGCGTTGGGTCGAGCATTATCTTGAATTGTACTCGACCCAGAACATCGTGACAGACGTTGCCCTCGATGCCTTGCCTGGCCTACCAGTCATGGAAGAGCTTGACACAATGCCCACGCTGGAACAGCTCAGCAAAGCCATAGACTACCTTGCCTGTGGCAAGGCTCCAAGGAAAGACGGTATCCCCCCAGAAGTTCTGAAACATGGGAAAACAGCCATCTTACAACCACTATATGATCTCCTCTGCCTTTGCTGGGAACAAGGTCACATTCCCCAAGATGTGAGAGATGCCAACATAGTCACGCTGTATAAGAACAAAGGCGGCCACAGTGACTGCAGTAATTACCGCGGCATCTCTCTTCTGAGCATAGTTGGCAAAGTCTTTGCCGGGGTCACCCTGTTCCGCCTGCAGAGCCTCGCTTTGCGAGTCTATCCTGAGTCCCAGTGTGGCTTCAGAGCCGGAAGGTCCACAGTGGATATGATCTTCTCCCTCCATCAGCTGCAGGAGAAGTGTCGAGAGCAGCAGCAGCCATTGTTCCTTGCATCCGTGGACCTGACCAAAGCCTTTGACTTAGTTAGTCGAAGCGGGCTCTTCCAGATCCTGCGAAACATTGGTTGTCCCCCAAAGCTCCTTGCAATCATCTCCTCCTTCCACATGGACATGCATAGTACTGTTTGCTTTGATGGAGCCACCTCAGATGCCTTCCCAGTCAGCAGTAGAGTGAAGCAGGGTTGCGTTCTAGCACCGACTCTCTTTGGGATTTTTTTCTCAATGCTCTTCCACTACGCCTTCGCCGACTGTCCTGAAGGTGTCTACGTCCGCACAAGATCAGATGGAAAACTCCTCAACATCGCAAGACTTCGTGCTAAAACCAAAGTCTACAAGGTCCTCATATGTGAGCTGCTGTTTGCAGACAACGCTGCTCTAGCATCGCACAGCGAGGAGGGCCTGCAGCACCTGGTCGACAAACTGTCCCACACCTGCAAGGAGTTTGGGCTCATGATCAGCCTTAAGAAAACCAACATCATGGCGCAAGATGCTGTTTCCTCTCCTGTCATTACCATTGACAACACACAGCTGGAGGGTGTGGACACCTTCACCTACCTAGGGTCCACTGTTTCAAACACGCTCTCGCTGGACACCGAGATCAGCTCCAGAATTGCCAAAGCAGCTGCTGTCATGGCCAAACTAAACAAGCATGTGTGGAACAACAATCTGCTGAGTTTGAAGACCAAGTTACTCGCATACCAAGCTTGCGTCCTGTCCACTCTTCTGTACGGCAGCGAGTCCTGGACAGCCTATGCCAGGCAGGAGAAGCGGTTAAACAGGTTCCACCTCCGCTGTCTTCGGCGCCTTATGCACATCAAGTGGCAGGACAGAGTCCCCAACACCGAGGTCCTTGAGCGCGCTGACTTGCCAAGCATCCCTGCATTTCTCAGCCAGAGACAACTCCGGTGGCTCGGCCATGTGCACCGCATGGAGCCTGACTGTCTGCCGAGAGAAATCCTTTACGGAGAGTTGCGGGTGGGCGTCTGCTGTGTGGGCCGACCGCTGTTGCGTTTTAAAGATGTCTGTAAATGCAACATGCGGTGTGCGCAGATCAACATCAATAACTGGGAGGTTATTGCCAAAGATCGAACCACCTGGCGCCACAGTGTCAAAGAGGGTGTTCTCAAGATGGAAGAGAACACGAGAGTCCAGATGGTGACGAAGCGTGCGGCGAGGAAAGAACGTGCAGCATCAGCACGTGCAGCATCAATCTTCGTCTGCGCCAACTGCTCCAAAGACTGCCACTCAAGGATTGGGCTGTATAGTCATTCCATGCACTGCTCCAACCCTTGACGCGCTAACCATCGCCTCTTTGAGACGAGGATGCCAGAGAGAAAGAGGGAGAGAGATAAACAAATGAAATTTTAAAAAATCTTCTGCTGGCTGATGTCCAGTTCAGCACAACACCGATCCCTGTGGGATCATTTCTGTTCATACTAATCTGTTGTCATGCCAAATCAAATCACGCCCAGAGAGAAGCTTCTCTCTCTCTGGCCACACACCTTTGGTTCTCACTGGCGATCGCTGTCATCAGGCGCAGATGAATTAAGACAACCTTGTTTTGGACGTTAAATCCTGGCGCATTTATCAGGAGACTGACAACCGCACTCCTTAGTTAATCACCTTGCGCCAGTCATTAAAATACTCCCCTGCCTCAAATTTGCGAGTTGACATGACAACTCCCACACATACATATGCAATGAGGCCAGAAGCAAAATTCACATAGCCCACGCCTTTCCACCACTAATTTTGCCCTGCACCCTTTAGTAAATCTCAACAGTTGTTTTTTAATGCCAAAACAGGGTTTTTGCAATGGCGCAGCACATTAGTAAATCTTCCCCTATGTGTTGTAATTGCTGAATATGTGTTTTTTTTTAGTAACCGCTATTTTATAACAGTTCAGCTAGAGATCGACTGTGACAGGAAGTCATTCATGTGCTGTAAAAAAGTCACACTGCCGCCTCTAGTGGCCTGACATAATTATTACAATACCTTTTCCTCTGGCTTCATTGATGTTAAAAGTGAGTTAAAGTAGAACTGAACTGAACGGCATTGAACGGCACTGGGTGATAGTACATACAATTATAAAGATAATTTATCATTGGCACCCCCTCCACAAATCCCGGAATCTTGGAGTAAATCGCGATTTTGAATTTCCTGCCCTGAAAAATCAGACAAATCCGCCGAAGTGCAGCCGGAGTTCCGCGTGACGTCACGAGTGTGACACAGTCCTCCATGTTTACCATTGCGAGCACGTCGACACTGGTTGTTTTTGGTGCATTTTGTCATGATAGTCGACTACAAAACACTTCCAACACCTGGGAAGATCTGTTCAGTGGCCAAGGAAAGCTGTCATGGCGACGAAAGAAAAGAAAGGGGGAGGAAAAGCGACCGGGAAGCGATGCGTTTCTAGATATACAGTGATCCCTCACTTATCGCGTTTAATGGGGACCAGAACTGACCGCGAACAGTGAAAAACCGCGAAGTAGCGTCACCCCCCCCCCCCCCAAGGGCGTCACAAGCACTATTTTGCACAAAAAGGCACAAGAGAACAGTGAAAAGTGCCACTAAGCAACACGAGCGATAAAGAACAATGAATGCGGTCTTCCTTCGCTGCGTAAAACGTCTCGGCCAATCAGCTTGCGAGATTCCCGAGCGGTGAAGAGGTGGGCGGAGAGGAGTGGAGCGGTGGTTAGAGAGGTGGATTTTGAGTTGTGCGGGCTCTCCGTGTTGATACCTGATGTTCTAATGTAGTCTCCCTGCCTTCTCCCTGCCTTCTACATTAGAACATCAGGTATCAACACGGAGAGCCCGCACAACTCAAAATCTACCTCTCTGACCACCGCTCCACTCCTCTCCGCCAACCTCTTCACCGCTCAGGAATCTCGCAAGTTGATTGGCCGAGACGTTTTAACCTCGCAAGCTGACTGGCCGAGACGTTTTAATACCCAGCTTCGCTCCCTGGCCGAGCGCCTATACCCGCGAAGGAAGACCGCATTCATTGTTCTTTATCGCTCGTGTTGCTTAGTGGCACTTTTCGCTGTTCTCTTGTGCCTTTTTGTGCAAAATAGTGCTTGTGACGCCCTTGGGGGAGGGGGGTGATGCTACTTCGCGGTTTTCACTTTTCGCGGTCGGTTTCTGGTCCCCATTAAACGCGATAAGTGAGGGATCACTGTAATAAGTTGGAAAAATCTGATGGTTTTTTTTCCCTTTCTTTTTTATTGTTAATTTTCTTTATCCTGACACCCCTACACATGCCAAAGTAAAGACTCGCCATTCTGTATTCAATAAGCGACTCTCCTCCTCCCAATCACTGCTGCAGTCTGAGTCGGTGCCGAATCCCCCGAAAATTCTGGCTCTAATCTGTACGGTTCGATGCCTCCCTCGCTCTCTTCCTGTTCCACTTGACACTCCTGCATCCTCCTCTGTCTCGTCACCGATCCTGAATGCCTCTGTCACTCTGAAAACTCTGGTGTTCTTGACTGCTGGAACTGCTATCATCTGCCATTGTTGTTTTGATAAGGGTCACACTCGTGACGTCACGCAGCGTCGTCTGCACTACTTCCGGTTTGTTTGGCACTGCCACCAGAGGCAAAAGTTTAATCGGGCTTATAGCTTGGCCATCGCACGGCCTAAAAATTTCTTTATGTGTTGAAAAATACAATAGGTAATAAGGAATTAATCTGCTATTCTACTTTTTTGGCAAAAAGGTGAGTTCAGTTCTACTTTAAATTTGTGTTTATTTTGAAAACAAAGCCTTATCTCGGAATTCTGGCAAATTAAAAGTCGAAAAAATATGGCGATACAATGATAGAAGCCTTTAGTTCCACTTAATTTTGACCGGGCAAGCTGAAACAGAGAGGCGGACAGATACACACATCCACAAACAGATGCACTAACTGATTACCGTATACCTTTCAATTTCACTGAGGCATAAAACTTGTTAAAAACTCCAACTCCCAACATTCCTTGCCCGCAAATGATTGCAGTGAACTGCGGATGCGCCTGGAAATTCTTGCCACAGGGAAGTACTGAGCAATCTGCCAATACTGGGTGAACAAATGGCCATCTTTTTGCCCATCTGTTTTCTTCCTCTGCCGCTAAACAGCAAAAGCTCCTGTTCGTCTTGATTGTCTTATATTCATGTACCTCCATTGCTTCTGTCATTTTGCAGCTGTTCAAATCAATTTGGTGGCTCTTGGCTGCCGCCGACAGTACGGGTGTGTGAACTGCAGATTATTCTTACTGCACATGTGTGTACTCCATAACTACTGGATAGATTTGGATGAAATTTTTACCAGAGGTGGTCCTTGGGCTAGAGAGGAACTCATAACATTTTGATGATGATTCAAGAATGCATACCTCCACCAAGGCTCTGACACCGAGGCATCAGCACCTTGGTGCTTTTATTTGGTTTTGTAGTTTGATTTTTTTTTACATCCAGATGCTGTACAACCAGAATTTTTATCTGGATGTACAGCACTTTGGTCAACTTGATTGTTTTAAAATTGCTTTATACTGTAAATAATTTTGACTTTGACCCAAACTTTATTTTGGTGAATCCACTGGCACTGACAATAGTTGTGATGCTAACAGTCCTTGCTTATCCCTACTTTTAAATATGGGTAATGTTGGTGGAATGGGAGCTTTTTTAGTGTTTATCTACTGACATCTGCTCACAGTCCCCCTGCTCTGTGGGCCACTGGGTCTTGCTGGACATACGAGCCAATGCAGTCATGTCGACAGAGGGCATATTACTGAAGGAGTATAAATCCAGTAAAGCCTGGCGATTAGCTTAGCTGTTAGCGTTCCGCACTTCTGCTTCTCCTCTCTTCTCTGTTCACCTGTTCTCTTCTCTCAGTACGCTGTGCATTGTAATGGTCCATTTGTCCACATAGTATGACAGCAATACTCCAGCAAACTGATCTGAACCCCCAGAATTAAATAAAATGCAGAGTTTGAGTGCTTCATGTGCCTTTGTTTTGAGTTGCACCATAGACTGACTGGAACCTTACCTGTGTTTAAGAGTTCTGTTTTTTGGGACAGCCAGGATTAACCGCGACAAATCGCAGTCAATCACAGTTTTAAAAATTACTCACGATCAACGGGTGTGCATTTATTCACAATTAATGCGATGAATGGGCCCACCACTAGTGGAATAAATAACGCAGAAGAGCTGTACTGACTTCTCCCAAAGTGTGTTACTATAAATATTTCTAAGCAAAGTGAGGTTTTATTATTTTTACTGTAATCATATGACCCAGTAGGCATTTTGGAAGGTAAAAATGGCTTCCTGTTAATGGACGTTCAATCATATCTGACTATATTTCAGTAGGTGACAATAACTTACATCATTTACATTCCACTACCTGTAAAAATGAAAATCAGTGACTAAAATAGTGAAAATTAGCACCAGACAATCAACTCAGCAGTATCAATAGAGGAAAGCACCAAGAAAAGCAAAGGAAAATTTGGCAAAACAGAACTATTAAAAAATAATGGGCAAGATGTTGTTCCACTGTAGAGTATCTGCATTTACTGCTAGCTTTGTCAGCATCTGAAAAAAATTCACAGATGGCTTTCTCCACCACCTCAGGCAAGACAAGATTTTAAGCAGACAGCTGATCAGAGTGAGTGACAGAGTCTGAGTCCAGGAGGCACAAGGCGCCTCGGGCAATAGGCTGAATGCAATTTTTGAAATCAATTATTTTATTTAGCTGTGTTGTGGTATGATCCTTTAGTTATTAAAAGTCCTATTACACAAGGAAAACTTAAGGAAATTTGAGAATTGGAACCTTTTAAAAATAAATGGGGACATTTTCATCAAAATGAATGCTACATGATTTTCCTCAGCTCCTTATTTTTATTATAACCCTTTCTAAACACTTAGTGGAAGGTGGGAAGGTCTACTGTGTATGGCTATAGCTGTGAAAACCATATTCACCATATACATCTTCTCTATTTGACATCATACAGAATTAGAAGCTGAGCTTTTGGCTTGCACAGATTACTTATATATATATATACAGTGCATCCAGAAAGTATTCACAGCGTTTCACTTTTTCAGAATTGTGTTATGTTGCAGCCTTATTCCAAAATGGATTAAATTCATTTTTTTTCCTCAAAATTCTACTCAGAATACCCCATAATGACAATGTGAAAAAAGTTTTTTGAGACTTTTGCCAATTTATTAAAAATAAAAAAAATAAGAAATCCCATGTACATAAGTATTCACAAGCTTTGCTCAATACTTTGTTGATGCACCTTTGGCAGCAATTACAGTCTCAAGTCTTTTTGAAAATGATGCCACAAGCTTGGCACACCTATCTTTGGGCAGTTTCGCCCATTCCTCTTTGCAGCACCTCTCAAGCTCCATCAGGTTGGATGGAAAGCGTCGGTGCACAGCCATTTTTAGATCTCTCCAGAGATGTTCAATTGGATTCAAGTCTGGGCTCTGGCTGGGCCACTGAAGGACATTCACAGAGTTGTCCTGAAGCCGCTCCTTTGACATCTTGGCTGTGTGCTTAGGGTCGTCCTGCTGAAAGATGAACCGTCACCGTAGTCTGTGGTCAAGAGTGCTCTGGAACAGGTTTTCATCCAGGATGTCCCTGTACAATGCTGCATTCATCTTTCCCTCTTTCTTAACTAGTCTCCCAGTTTCTGCATCTGAAAAACATCCCCACAGCATGATGCTGCCACCACCATGTTTCACTGTAGGGATGGTATTGGTCAGGTGATGAGCGATGCCTGGTTTCCTCCAAACGTGATGCCTGGCATTCACGCCAAAGAGTTCAATCTTTGTCTCATCAGACCAGAGAATTTTGTTTCTCATGGTCTGAGGGTACTTCAGGTGCCTTTTGGCAAACTCCAGGTGGGAGTGCCACCTGGTGCCATTTATTAAGGAGTGGCTTCTATCTGGGCGGTGCGGTGGAGCAGTGGTTAGCACTGTGGTAGCACAGCAACTCATCCTTGGCCATGGTATCCCGGGTTCGATCCCAGCCCCTGACCAACAGTGATCCGTGTGGAGTTTGTATGTTCTCCCCGTGTCTGCATGGGTTTACTCCGGGATTTCTCCAGTTTCCTCACATAGGCCAAAAAAAACCAAAACATGCAAGTTAGGTTAATTGGAGACTCTACAGTGGCCCTAGGTGTGAGTGTGTGTGTGAATGGTTAAGGGATAGCGCCGTACCGTGGCTGCTTCATCCATTCAGGTGGATGCCCTGAATTTCCCCTCTGGGGATCAATAAAGTACACAAAATCAAAAATCATCTGGCCACTCTACCATATAGGCCTGATTGGTGGATTGCCGCGGAGATGGTTGTCCTTCTGGAAGGTTCTCCTCTCTCCACAGAGGAATGCTGGAGGTCTGACAGAGTGACCATTGGGTTCTTGGTCACTTCCCTGACTAAGACACTTGTCCCCCGATCGCTCAGTTTAGACAGCCAGCCAGCTCTAGGAAGAGTCCTGGTGTTTCTGAACTTCTTCCATTTACGGATGATGGAGGCCACTGTGCTCATTGGAACCTTCAAAGCAGCAGAAATTTTTCTGTACCCTTCCCCAGATTTGTGCCTCGAGACAATCCTGTCTTGGAGGTCTACAGACAGTTCCTTTGACTTCATGCTTGGTTTGTGCTCTGACATGCACTGTCAACTGTGGGACCTTATATAGACAGGTGTGTGTCTTTCCAAATCATGTCCAATCAACTGAATTTACCACAGGTGGACTCCAATTAAGCTGGAGAAACATCTCAAGGATGATCAGTGGAAACAGGATGCACCTGAGCTCAATTTTGAGCTTCATGGCAAAGGCTGTGGATACTTATGTACATGTGATCTCTTAGTTTTTTATTTTTAATAAATTTGCAAAACTCTAAAAAAAAACTTTTTTCACATTGTCATTATGGGCTATTGTGTGTAGAATTTTGAGGAAAAAATGAATTTAATCCATTTTGGAACAAGACTGTAACATAAAATGTGGAAAAAGTGAAGCGCTGTGAAGACTTTCCAGATGTTCTGTATACCAACATCATTGCATGAAATTTTGGTCATGTTTAAAAAGCAGTTACCAGGTAAACCACACCAGTTAATAAGTTGAGAAATTATCCAATAAACAGATATTACAAAAAAAATATGGTTGTCTATACCTTAGACATCCTTAAAGCTGTTTTTACAGCAGGGTGTCAGCCCCTCCTCAAAAACAGCAACCTGGCTGTGATATCAGAGGCAACTAGAAGTCTACTCCTGACGTGTTTCAACTAAGATGGACCCAATATGCAAACACAGAGAGGAGAAGGACAGTGAAAAGGTAAATGATTTTCCATCCATCCATCCACTTCTTCCCCTTAATCCTTTTCGGGTTGCCGGGGGGCTGGAGCCTATCCCAGCATCTTTGGGCGAGAGGCAGGGTACACCCTGGACAGATCGCCAGTCCATCGTAGGGCCAACACAGAGAGACAGACAACCATTTACTCTCACAGTCATACCTAAGGACAATTTAGAATCCCCAGTTTGATGCCAATTAACCTAACTTGCATGTTTTTGGCATGTGAGAGGAAACCGGAGAAATCCCAGAGTAAACCCACGCAGACACGAGGAGAACATGCAAACTCCACACAGATCACTGTTGGTCGGGGGCTGGGATCAAACCTAGGATACCCCGGCCAAGGGTGAGTTGCTCTGCTGCCACAGTGCTAACCACTCTGCCACCGTGCTGCCCTAAATGAGTTTATTGATTGCAATAAAAGCAAGAACAGCTGGTGCTGGCAACCCTGGAGAGACAGGGACAAAAAATGGTGAGTATGTTGGGAGAGGAACCAGGATGAACTTGATTATTTTCTTGCTTTTACAGGTGCAGTGGTGAACAGCGATTGTTTTGTAGGCTCCAGCCAACTTCTTGCTGTGGAGGTCTTTGTGTGAGTATCGGAGGAATACTGCAGGTTAGAATTATCCCATTTTTGTCCTTGACAAGAGAATCCCAGTGGTTTTGAAGAAAGAAAGAAAGAATTACTTTATTATCTTTTTTACATAAATATTTTGTCATAATTTTAAAGTCTTAAAATTTTCCAAAGGTGCAAAACTTTGAGAAAAGCCACAAAATTACATGGAAAAAAACCATCACGACATATATACAATAAAAGCTTCAAATTTATTAGAATAACATAACAAATTTATAGAGACAAATGCCCATTTAGTTAAAATATGTAATAAATTCATGAGAAAAAAATGCAAAATTACAGGAGAAACGAACTTGAATTTAAAAGAAAAAAGTTACAAATTTTGACAAAAGTTGCAAATTTATGAGGGCAAAAATTCCCATATGTACAATTACAGTCACTGAGAATGTAAACACAGGAAGTTATGTAAAAGATTTACTAAATATTCATTAAGAAAAAGTAAATGAATAAATTGTTGAGACAAGGTGAGAAAATCACAAGAGAAATGTAGCTCATTTGCAATAATTAAAGAAGAATTAAATAAAAAATCAATGAAAAGAGGAGGGAAAATTATTGAGGCAAAAGTACAATGACGGAAGAAAAAAATTATGCCAGTTTATGACACAAAAGTCACAAATTCAAGAAAAAAAATGTCAATCCATGTACAAAAATTTTTCATGATGTTTCAATTTTCGTGAAGTTTCAAAATCTATAATAAAAAGAATAAAAATAATCGAGGAAAAAAGTAGATAATTTATGAGAACTCTCCAAATTCACATTAAAAAATCCCACATTCTCAATAAAAAATCTCTCTAATTTAGGTGGTAGAGTAGCCTGAAACTGTACACAAGTAAAAGTAGGTTATATTATCTCTCAAATATTCATAAGAGTAATCACCCAAAAGTAGTTTAAGAAATTGTTACTGAGATGTGACTTTAGTTTGGACAGTTTGAGGTTTTTCTTCTACATTTATTACAGTTTATTATAAATTTACTACTTTTTCCTTGTAAATTTGAAATTTTTTCCCTATTTAAATCAACCTTTTCTCATAACTTGTGCTTAGTGCTAATTTAGAGCATTTTTCTTGTACATTTGAGACATTACTCTCATAACGTTGTGAAGTTTTTCCTCATAAATTAAAAATCAACAATAAAATGAGCAAAGATGCAGCTTTTTCTTTTGTATTATAGGCACTATTTCTAGCCTATTAATATCCCCTTTTCAAACCCCCACCCCAGGTGAAAACCTCATGTACTTTGAAACCTAAATATTTGCAGGTATGCATCATACTCTTACAGAATAAATTCTGACAGACCCAAAAACTATGCATAACTTTGCAGAATATTCAAGATGAGGCTGACGTCATACATCATTGTGAGATGTGACTAAAACACTTAGGCGTGGCTCAAATTGTGGAAAAATTTGCTGGCACGTTTTGTGTCAGCAAAGTTTGCACTTTTTTGTGTTATCCATTTGTTTTAATGATTTGGTGTATTTATACAAAGTCATTTTAATGAAGAAAAAATAAAATAAACTACCTGTAGAAGAGGTGAAGGAACCTTTCCCACTGTTGGGATAGGGAGGGCCCTGATGTTGCATTCAAATACACTCAGAAGTTTGACTTTATGTCAGAATTAGTAGGGTAAAATATAAAGTTTGACACATAAGGCTTTTTCTGGAGCTTTTTAATCTGAGTAATGGCCGAGTTGGTAGAGCATCTGCCCCACAACCGGGAGGTCGTGGGTTCAAATCCTGGCCGGGTCATACCAAAGGCCATATAAAAAATGGTACTTTCTGCCTTGTAGCTTGGTGCTCAGCATGAGCACCAAGATGGGGAAAGGAAAGTTAATGCACAGAGCTACCAGAGGACTGACCTCCCTCTGTAGCTTTCACTACCTATAGCAGCTGTGTGGCCTCGGGTCAGTGAAACAGAGATAGGCGCTGCCCCATACACCACACGGTGTCCCACATGCTGTGGAAGGGATTAACTAGCAAACTTTAACCGACTAATATGTCCTTTATTTTAACACATTTAGTGAATCAGAATCAGATTTATTGCCATTGTTCATGTAGTACACAAACTAGGAATTTGTCTCGGTGCAATGCTGCAACATTAAACATGATAAAATAAAAGAAATAAACTATACATGCAATAAAGTGTAGAATAAGAGAGTGATACTGGTCAGCAGTTAAAATATATTAGCGAGCAGCAGATAATGTGGAGAACCATATAGTGCAGTCGGTAATGCAGGAAGAAAACAGTGATGATTGACATGAGTCTGGTTGAGCTGCTGTACATAGTGCACTAGAGTCAATAAGTCACTTAGTGTTCAGCAGTCTGATGGCAGAGGGGAAGAAACTGTTCATGTGACGGGAGGTTTTAGTCTGGATGGACCGAAGTCTTCTACCTGAGGGGAGGAGGGTAAACAGTACGTGACCAGGGTGTGAGGGATCGGCTATGATCCGGCCAGCACGCCTCCGGGTCCTGGAGATGTACAGATCCTGGAGAGATGGGAGCTTGCAGCCGATCACCTTCTCAGCAGTGCGCACGACGCGCTGCAGCCTTAGTCTGTCCTTGGCAGTGGCTCCTGCGTACCACACGGTTATGGAGGTGGTGAGGATGGACTCGATGATGGCTGTGTAGAACTGCACTAACATCTTGGTGGGTAGCTTGAGCTTCCTCAGCTGCCGCAGGAAGAACATCCTCTGCTGGGCCTTTTTGATGAGGGAGCTGATGGTCGGCTCCCACTTGAGGTCCCTGGTGATGGTGGTGCCTAGGAAGCGGAAGGAATCAGCAGTGGTGATGGGAGAGCCTGTGAGGGTGAGGGGGGGCAGAGGGGTTGTGACTTTCCTGAAGTCCACAATCATCTCCACTGTCTTCAGAGCGTTCAGCTGCAGGTTGTTGTTGTTGCACCAGGACGCCAGCTGGGCCACCTCTCTCCTGTAGGCGGACTCGTCGCCGTTGGAGATGAGCCCGATGAGGGTGGTGTCGTCCGCAAACTTGATCAACTTGACAGACTGGTGGCTGGAGGTGCAGGAGTTGGTATAAAGGGAGAAGAGTAGGGGGGAAAGTACACAGCCCTGGGGTGATCCGGTGCTGATGCTAGCAGAGTCCGAGACAGTCTTTCCCAGCCGCACATGCTGCCTCCGGTCCGTCAGGAAGTCGGTGATCCACCTGCAGAGGGAGTCAGGCACGTTGAGCAGGGACAGCTTGTCCCGGAGCAGAGCGGGGCGGATGGTGTTGAATGCGGAGCTGAAGTCCACAAACAGGATCCTGGCGTAGGTTCCCGGGGAGTCCAGGTGCTGCAGGATGGAGTGGAGGGCCAGGTTGACTGCGTCGTCTACAGACCTGTTGGCTCTGTAGGCAAACTGCAGCGGGTCCAGGAGGGGGGTGGTGATGGACTTGAGGTGGGGCAGGACCAGGCGCTCAAAGGACTTCATGACTACAGAGGTGAGCGCTACAGGTCTGTAGTCGTTAAGTCCAGTGATCCGTGGCTTCTTGGGGACAGGGATGATGGTGGAGGATTTGAGGCAGGACGGCACGTGGCATAGCTTAAGGGAGGTGTTAAAAATGTCTGTGAAGACAGGAGCCAGCTCTTTCGCACAGTGTCTCAGGGTGGAGGGAGACACGCCGTCCGGACCGGGGGCCTTGCGCGGGTTCAGTCTGGAGAACTGTTTGAGCACGTCCTGCTCACTGATGACAAGGGCAGGGGGGGAGGAGGGGGGGCGCCTTTGATGAAGTAGGGATCGTGGAGGCTGTGGAGCTGGAGGGAGGGGGGGAGTTGGACACAGATGATGGGGTGTCAAAACGGGCATAGTGTTGGGACAGTCTGACAAAGGGCTTTGTCATCCTGACCTTTAGGAGCCTGAGGCCGATAGTTGGTGATTTGCCTCAGTCCTCTCCACACAGAAGCCGAGTCATTAGCAGTGAACTGCTGCTGGAGTCTCTCAGAATACACAGATTTAGCTCTCCTCAGCTCTCTGTTAAACCGATATTTAACCTCCCTGTAGCAGCCCCTGTCTCCACTTTTCAACGCTGCTTCCTTCTCCTTCCTGATCTGTCTGAGCTTAGCTGTGAACCAGGGCTTATCATTAGAGTACCTCACCCTTGTGCGCGATGGAAGAATGCTCTCCTCACAAAAGTGGATATAAGAGTTCACAGTGTCCGTGTATTCATCCAGATCATGCGTGGCTCCTTTAAACATGCCCCAATCAGTTATTTCCATGCACGTTTCCAGCTTCTCCTCAGCTTCACTGGTCCGTTTCTTCGTAGTGGTCACAACAGGTTTAGTGAGCTTCAATCTCTGTCTGTATGTGGGAATGAGGTGGACCATCACGTGATCAGATAATCCCAGCGCAGCGCGGGGAACAGCGCGATATGCGTCTTTCACTGTGGTGTAACAGTGATCCAGTGTGTTTATTCCTCTGGTGGGGCATTTAATAAACTGTTTGTAGCGGGGGAGATCGTGGCTCAGATTGCTCTGGTTAAAGTCGCCAACCACAATAACCAGAGAGTCTGGAAAAATCCGCTCCGTGTGTTGGATGTGATCCGCGAGCACGTGCTGAGCTTCGCGCGTGTCCGCGTCGGGAGGGACGTACACAGCGGCGAGGATGAATGAGGCGAACTCCCGCGGGGAATAAAATGGCTTGCAGTTAATAAAAAGAAATTCCAGGGCGGGAGAACAGTGTTTGGAAATCACCGTTACATCAGAGCACCAGCTGCTGTTGATGTAAAAGCAGACTCCGCCTCCTGTGGTCTTGCCGGAGAGCTCTGTGTCA
Organism: Pholidichthys leucotaenia; assembly: GCA_020510985.1. NCBI lineage: Eukaryota > Metazoa > Chordata > Actinopteri > Cichliformes > Pholidichthyidae > Pholidichthys > Pholidichthys leucotaenia. The sequence continues at coordinate 61,151,874 of CM035842.1, forward strand.
CGATCAGCACGAAACAGCTGAAATCCCTCGAGGCGCAGCGCGCTGTCCGGTGTGTTTTCCCTGAGATGGTAGTGGTACCCATGGTAGTGGTACCCATGATAGTGGTACCCATTACCATTTTTAAATTTTTCCCCTAATCTTTTTAACTCCACTTTTACGCTTTTATTTGTCCATTTTCATCCGACACTTCTGCTGCCACACAATTTTTTCCACAGTAAGCTCAGCTCTGAAAGGGGCCTGTGCACACTGGGAGGGAAGGGGTTGGGGGGTTGGGGGGTGTTAGGGGTGCTTAAGCAATTTGATTGGGCAGTGCAGTTTCAGTAATGAAAATAAATGAATGGGCTGCTGTCAGTATTTCAAAGGCCATTGTGCAGCGGTCCTTGAAGGCATGGTTACATAATTATTATATTGATGACAACACACCGGCCCACATGTGCGTCGGCCCACCGGGCAAATGCCTGGTGTGCCTGATGGCCAGTCCAGCCATGCTTACAGGTGATGATGAAGAGGTTCCTGGTGAGTATGGAAGTCTGCCAGGGTAAGTTCAAGGTCCGCCCACAGGAGTTCTTTGTCTGCCTGGGGAATCCAGAATCAATCCAGAATCCAGGTTGGAAGTCCTGGAAGAATTGAGGAGGGTGAGGAGATTGTGTGGCAGAGAATAAAGAGGCTTACTTCAGTGACCATCAGTGTGTGAATGTGTGCGTGAATGGGTGGATAGCAGGATCTGTAAAGCGCTTTGGTCATCAAGAGATGAGAATAAAAGCGCTATATAAGTGAATGCCATTTACCATTTACCATTTTACTTGTTTCCCACAGAGAGAGAAGGCAGGAGGAAAAGACACGTAGCAGCAGGAGAGCACACTCAGGTTTCACAGGTGGCAGTGCGAAGTGAAGTCCACCACTCCTCCAATAAGAATGAGTACTGATGTCCAGTTTAAAGGTAGAGGCTGATGAAGTACAGGTGGTGGAATTATTGCAACTGAGCAGGATCAGGTGATCAGTTATGAAGAGTGAGTGTGAGAGTGTGCTCAAACCAGGAATACTACATCTCCTCACTGTCACTGATGAAAATCTGGAGTAGCAGAATAATATGCTGTATGTCTGTAGTCATATTAGGGACCACAGCCCTTTGATTATAAAGATAAGATAAGATAAGCCTTTATTAGTCCCACAATGGGGAAATTCCAGGATTGCAACAGCACAGGGATAGCAACACTCAGAGCAACAATCAGAAGGCAAGAAAAAACAACATCTAGTAAACGTATGTCCATATTACTATAAATGTATATATATAGACACACAGTGCAGAGCATTATGGCTGGTGAATGTGCAGCAGAAAGTCTAAGTTCTCTCTCCGCGGATGCAGCGGGCCAGCTGGAAGTCTTTGGGCATGATAGTGACCCCCTTAGCGAAGAAGAGACCATCAGGTGGGCCTCGCTGGTCTCCTGCAGAACCACGACGGCGAAGCTCAGGAAACGCAGGACGGTCTTGAAGTCCTGAGCGATCTCCCTCACCAGGCGCTGGGCGGGCAGCTTGCGGATGAGCAGCTCCTTGGATCTCTGGCAGCGACGGATCTCTCTCAGAGCCACGGGCCTGTAACGGCGAGGCTTCTTCACTCTGCCGGTGGCCGGAGCGCCTCTCCGAGCAGCCCTGGTGGGGGGGGGGGGCGCTTCTTCCTCCAGTAGATCTTACGGGCGGTCTGCTTGGTTCTTGCCATCGCTCTTTATTATTCTGTCTTATATTTCTTTCACGCCGCCTAAACTCCAGCCCGGCACCGCGTCGTTTTCGCTACAGCTCCCGGTATGTTGAGTTTCCCATTAGCACCGGGCGGCGGCCAAGTGCTAGCTAGCACTAGCTCCTCCCCGCTGTAACATCTCCCACTGCAAACCGTGGCTCCGTCCGCCGACCCGGGAGACCCCCGGGGCGATCCGTGCGTCCGTGATATATATACAGAGTGAAAGGTGTAGAAAGAAGAAGGAAGATTAAAAAAAAGGCTGTTGCAACAGGCAGCCCACTCGTGTGGCGCCGCCGGTCCGGCGGAACCAGAACCGGAAAATCCAGATAAACCTGTTAGACATCATAGAGTCCAGAAGCAGAGGAGGATAAAGAGAAATAATTGCCACCATAGTGCCTTGAGATGACTTTTGTTGTGACTAGGTGCTATACAAATAAAGTTGAACTGAATTGAACGGTCAAGAAATTAATCCATGGTCTGAGGGAAGTGAGTCAGTGGGGAACCACATGGATGGTATGGTTACATGTTTAGCATATGATTACTGGTGGCTTATGATAGTTAATACTGGGAAAAATCCTGAAAATGTATCTATCACTCACTATCTGTATGGATAACTTTTCAATAGTGTCCAGTTTGTCACAGTAAGAGTAATAGTAACATCATTATGTACAATGATGTTTTTCCACTGTTGAAATTGACTTTATTAGTCATTTCTGGAAATCTGAAGCAGCATTTCCCAGTTACAATTTAGCAAATTGTATGTTGTGCATTGTCCAGCATTTGGCTTAGTACTTGAGCTAATCAATATAAAAAAGATGCTAAACCTTATTTTTACTATTGCTGCAGATAATGATGACGTTTCAAGTGCCCGAAAATTCTCTCTATGAATGATACAATATATTATTTTTTCTCTCATCTTTTTCTCCCTTTTTTTTAGTCTTTTGCCTCAAACTGCTAATAAATCTGAAACTGCTTTGCTAGTGCATACACCATTTGTTGCTTTGTGTTGTTTTTAGCCTCATGCCTTTATTCACTGATTTTACCCCCGATTTCCATTTGCGTGCATCAGTCAGACAAAACATGGGCGATTGCTCTCTTGCAGGAAACCATAGCATCTGCATTAGTATTTACCATGAAAAGGGCTGCTAATTCACTTGTCCTGCAGTTTCCTCCATGCACTGTGTTCAGGCTTTTTGTCCGTGAGCAGCAACATGCTGTGGAGGCCCATAGGCCGTCAGTATCTATTTATATGAATGCCACCAAGACAAATTCCCCCATTGTGCTTCATCATGAAAGTGTTTCTTATTGGAAAAAGGGACACGGTGACTTGCCTTCTGTGCCAGTGGTTTGCCGTCTCCAAGCCATTAATACATTGTAGTACATTTGTAATATAAACTGTTCAGCAAATCACACAGCTGTAATAGAAAACAGTTGGCTAGTGACCTTTGCTTAAGTGAAAGGATTAATACTGCACAGAAAAAGTGCTCGAGTTCATCTTAAATTTACAAAAAGTAAGAAGGCATTAGAATATTGACAATTTCTTCCAATTAAGATGCATAAATGTTCTCTTTAATCCAGAGATGATCTTTTCATATATGGATTAAAGACATTTGAGAGAGTTTTGATACACTTGAGCCCCCTTTGTCATTAATCTTGTTACCAAAAAAACAATTATATATGCAGTGGATATGAAAAGTCTACACACCCCTGTTCAAATGCCAGGTTTTTGTGATGTAAAAAATGAGACCAAGATAAATCGTTTCAAAACTTTTTCCACAGTTAATATGAGCTAAAACCTGTACAACCCAATCGAAAAACAAAATGAAATCTTTATTAAGGGGAAAAATAAAAAAATAAAAACCTTACAAAAACCTGGTTGCATAAATATGCACACCCTTATACTGATGCTTTGTTGCAGCACCTTTTGCTTTTATTACAGGTCTCAGTCTTTTTGGGTAGGAGTCTATCAGCATGGCACATCTTGAAGTGAAAATATTTGCCCACTCTTCTTTGCAAAAACACTCAAAATCTGTCAGATTGTGAGGACATCTCCTGTGCACAGCCCTCTTCAGATCACCCCACAGATGTTCGATCGGATTCAGGTCTGGACTCTGGCTGGGCCATTCCAAAACCTTCATCTTCTTCTAGTGAAGCTATTCTTTTGTTGATTTGGATGTGTGCTTTGACTCATTGTTGTACTGAAAGATGAAGTTCCTCTTCATCTTCAACTTTCTAGCAGAAGCATGAAGGTTTTATGCCAACACTGACTGATATTTGGAACTGTTCATAAGTCCTTCCACCTTGACTAGGACCCCAGTTCCAGCTGAAGAAAAGCAGCCCCAAAGCATGATGCTGCCACCACCATGCTTCACTGTAGGTATGGTGTTCTTTTGGTGATGAGCAGTGTTGTGTTTGTGCCAAATATACCTTTTGGAATTATGGCCAAAAAGTTCAACCTCATTTTCATCGGACCACAACACATTTTCCCACATGTGTTTGGGACATTTCAAATGCATTTTTGCAAAATGTAGCCGGGCTTGGATGTTTTTCTTTGTAAGATAAGGCTTCAGTTTCGTCACCCTAGACAGGAGGTTGTTGTCACATGTACTGAACAGCCAGTACTTGCCAGAAATTCCTGCAGCTCCTTCAATGTTGCTGCCGGCCTCTTGGCAGCCTTCCTGACCAGTTTTCTTCTTGTCTTTTGATCAGTTTTGGAGGGACGTCCAGTTCTTGGTAATGTCATGGTTGTGCCATATTTTCCCCACTTGATGATAACTGTCTTCACGCGTCCCTCGTGGTTTTTTGTGGGGGGTACTTTGGGAGTATGGGGTATTGGGCTTGTTGCTACGAGCTATTCGGTCTCTGCACGAACGTTGTGAGAGTTTGGTTCGTATTGCCAACACTCGGTTGGACTCATTCCCAGTGAGAGTTGGACTCCGCCAGGGCTGCCTTTTGTCACCAATCCTGTTCATAATTTTTATGGACAGGATTTCTAGGCGCAGCCAGGGAGCGAGGGTGTCATGCTTGGTAACCACAGGATCTCATCTCTGTTGTTTGCAGATGATGTTGTCCTGCTGGCTTCATCCAGCAATGACCTACAGATCTTACTGGGACAGTTTGCCGCTGATTGTGAAGCGGCTGGGATGAGAATCAGTACCTCCAAGTCCGAGTGCATGGTCCTCAGCTGGAAAAAGGTGGATTTTTTTATTTATGTTACTTATTTGTACCCGTAGGTAGACTTGGTTTTGCAGTCTGGTGACAAGCCACCGGCTGCTGGTCGCTGCGTGCGCGAGCGCCCTAAACCTACATGTTTTTGGTGTTGTTTTGGTGTTGTTTTGGATTGTCCTCTCCGGGATGGGGACAAGCTTCTGCCCCAAGTGGAGGAGTTTAAGTATCTCGGGGTCTTATTCACGTGTGAGGGGAGAATGGAGCGAGAGATTGACAGATTAATTGGAGCAGCATCTGCAGTGATGCGGACATTGTACCAGTCTGTTGTGGTGAAGAGGGAGCTAAGCTCTCAGGCAAAGCTGTCGATTTACCAGTCAATCTACATTGCTACCCTCACCTATGGTCATGAGCTTTGGGTAATGACAGAAAAAACAAGATTGCGGATACAAGCGGCTGAAATGAGCTTTCTTCGTAGGATTGCTGGACTCACCCTCAGAGGGTGAGGAACTCAGTCATCCGGAAGAGGCTCAGAGTAGAACCGCTGCTCCTCCACATTGAAAGGAGCCAGTTGAGGTGGTATAGGCATCTGATCAGGATGCCTCCTGGATGCCTCCCACTTGACTTATTTCGGGCATGTTGCTCTGGGAGGAGACCCCGGGGCAGACCCAGGACTCACTGGAGAGACTATGTCTCCCAGCTGGTCTGGGAACGCCTTGGTATCCTCTCTGAAGAGCTGGAGCAGGTGGCTGGGGAGAGGAAAGTCTAGGCTTCTGTGCTTGAACTGCTGCCTCCGCGACCCGGACCTCCGGAAAAGCGGTAGAAGATGGATGGATGGATGGATGGATGGATGCCTTCACTGTGTTCCATGGTATATTTAATGCCTTTGGAATTCTTTTGTACACTTATCCTGACTGATACCTTTGAACAATGAGATTCCTCTGATGCTTTGGAAGCTCTCTGTGGACCATGGCTTGTGCTGTAAGATGTGACTACAGAAATGCCAGGAAAAGCCTACTAGAAAAGCTGAACTTTATTTGGGGTTAAACAGAGGCACCTTAAATGGTGGCAGGTGTGTGCTGATTCCCATTTAACATGAGTTTGAATGTGATTGGTTAATCTGAACACAGCCACATCCGCAGTTATAACAGGGTGTGCATATTTATGCAACAAGGTTATTGTAAGTTTTTTATTTTTTCCCTCAAAAGATTTCAGTTTGTTTTTCATTTGGGTTGTTTAGGTTATAGGTCACATTAATGGTGGAAAAAAGGTTTGAAATGATTTATCTTGGCCTGAGATTTTCACCAGATATCAGTAACGACCCAAGCAATCCATACATACAAAGAAATCAAGACAACTGTGTTCACAGAACAAGTTATATTTAATGAAGTGAAATGACACAGGGAATAACTATTGAACACACTTGGTGAAATTCATTTAATATTTAGTAGAAAAGCCTTTGTTGGTAATAACAGCTTCCAGACACCTCCTGTATGGGGAAAATAGGCACAGGCATTGCTGTTATTGATTTCAGCCCATTCTTCCTCACAAACTGTTTTTAAATTTTGAAGGTTCCGTGGGTGTCTTCTATGAACTCTGATCTTCAGTTCATTCCATAGATTTTCAATTGGATTCAGGTCAGGTCACTGACTGGGCCATTCTAGCAGCTTTATTTTCCTCCTCTGGAGCCAGTTGAGAGTTTCCTTGGCTGTGTGTTTGGGATCGACCTCAAGGTCATCTCCACCTCAGTTAGGTCCATAACGGAGGAGGTGAGCTCAATCGCTGGCACTGCTTCTCTCCACATGCACGTTCCTGCAGAAGCTGTATCTCCTCACATGCACACCCTTGCAGAGACTGCTTCTCCTCACATGCATGCCCCTTCAGATACTGCTCTGCCTCACGTGCACGCTCCTGCAGAGACTGCTTCTCCTCACGTGCATGACCCTGTAGAGACTACTTCTCCTCACGTGCACGCCCCTGGAGAAACTGCTCCTCTTGAGATCCTCACCCCTACATCAGCAGCAGAGTCATCGGATTCCTTGCCAGCGGAAGAGCAGGAGTTAAAGTAAGTACTCTTCCTTATTTTCTTAATATCTGTAATAAAGAGGTCTTGTCTTACTGCTGGTGGGGAGACCCAGTTGCAGCCTCCATTTGCTTCTAAGCTCTCTCCGCCAAGCTCTTATGCTGACTGTTATGGTGTGGTCCCTACTCCAACCTTTACCTCTTCCTCCCTGTCCAAGGTGGTGGCCTCCAAGAGCGATTCCTGGGCATATGGGCTGGATGCGCTTCAGCCCCAGCTGACTCATCCAGAGGTCAGCACGCCCCAGCCGTCTCATCCAAACATCAGCGCACCCCAGCCATCTCATCCAGAGGTCAACGTGCCCCAGCCATCTTATTTGGGGGTCACTGTGCTAAACCATCAGCACATGAGGTCGGCGCGCTTCAGTCATCTGTCCCAGAGGTCAGCATGTCCCAGCCGTCTCATCCAGAGGTCAGCGCACTTCAGTCATCTGTTTCAGGGCAAAGAGCACCCTTGTTACTGTTCCCTGAACTCAACGCCCCTGCGCTGTCTTGTTTTCTGGTCTGGTGGCCCAGGGACTCTGGTAGGCCACCTGACCCATCCTGTTTCCTGATTTGGATGCCTGTGAACTTGGGTAGACCCCCTGAAACACTTTGTTCCGTGACCTGGGGGCCTCGGGACTCTGGGAGGCCACCACATCCACCCTGCTCCTTGGTCTGGGGGCCCATGGACTTGGGTAGGCCCCCTGACCCACTTTGTTCTCTGGTTTGGTGGTCCCGGGACTTTGGGAGACCACCCGACCCACCTAGTTTTGCTTTGAGGCCTTGGACTTTGGGTTGCCCCCACAAACTGGGGTTTTGTGATGGACTTTGCCGGGGGAAGGTGTTTCTTTCGGCTCGCCTAGCCTTTTCCCTCCCCACCCACCCAGCTGAGGGGGTCCATCTCTTCATCCTGTGGTCATCTAGGATCCGCCCTTGAAGGGGGGTTACTATAGTGATCTGGATGGGGTTGCAGCCCTGTCCACGCTTTGTGTTACTTTTTTTGGACTCTTTTTTATTATTATTATTATTATTATCATCATTATTATCTTTATTCCTGTCTAACTCATCATTTTGTGTTTACTTGTGGTGACAGCGCTCTCAGTTTCCTTCTGCTCCTTATTATTTGTCCTTTTGTGTTGTTAATTATTCATGGCTGAGTCTGATTGTGTTAATCACCAGCTCCTCCATATATACAGCTCTTGCCTCACTCTCAGTGCAGGGATCTACTGTTATTTTCATTACTACGGTCACATGCACAACAAACAGTTTTTTTTCCTCTAAGCTCGACACAGTTTAGGTTCATCTCATGTATCCTTCTGTGCAGTTTGTGCTATTTTTTCCAGCCCTCGTGCTGCATTCTGTTATTTTTGCAATAAATCATGTTTGAACTTTGCCACGCCATTGGGTCCTCTTCTCCACCCCAAACAGGCAAACCTGAAAAGCATGTATGGAGGAGAAATGGGACTGCACATCCCATCATGGTGTGGGGGTGTTTTTCAGCACATGGTACAGGCAGACTTCATATAATTGAAGGAAAGATGAATGGAAAAATGTACAGAGACATCCTTGATAAGAACCTGTTGCCATCTGCCGAGATGCTGAAGACGAAACGATGGTGGACATTTCAGCAAGACAATGATCCCAAACACACAGCCAAGAAAACTCTCAGTTGGCTCCAGAGAAGGAAATTAAAGCTGCTGGAATGGTCCAGTCAGTCACCTGATCTGAATCCAATTGAAAATCTAACAAACTGAAGATCAGAGTTCATAGAAAACACCCACAGAATCTTCAAGATTTGAAGACAGTTTGTGTGGAAGAATGGGCTAAAATCACTCCTGAGGAATGCCTGCACCTAGTTTCTCCATGGAGGAGGCACCTGGAAGCTGTTATTACCAACAAAGGCTTTTCTACTAAATATTAAATGAATTTCACCAAGCATGTTCAATAGTTATTCCCTGTGTCATTCCACTTTATTAAATATAACTTGTTTTGTGAACACAGTTACCTTGATTTCTTTTTATGTATGGATTACTTTGGTTGTTACTGATATCTGGTGAAAATCTCAGGTCAATGGCTCCATCAAAAATATGTTTAATGAGAAAAATGTTGACATGTTCAATACTTATTTCCGTATATATATATGTGTGTGTGTGTGTGTGTGTGTGCCTGCGTGTGACCCATGCTGGCAAAATGAGTCACTTTGAGGAAATTATCAAAACTTCCATATTCTGTATTGAAAGACCTTCAAAATGATATTTAATTTGTAGGAAGTGTGCAAAAACGGACCCGGAAAAAGCTGATTTGTTTATATTTTGGCTAGGTTTAAAACTCACGTTCGATCGGTTGGGAGTTACGTCTTCCGCCAAAACATATGTATTTTTAGAAAGTAGGATTTCTAAGCTTTACAGTTATACCAGGCACTCACTAAGGTTTTCCCAGGACTTGCTGCTAGCAAACAAAGAAAGAGTCATGATTTATGACTTCTCCTGCCTGTAGCTCGTAATAATGCGGTGTGCATTCTGACTCATTTTGCCAGCATGGGTCACACACACACACACACACACACACACACACACACAGTATATATATATGGAAGTGATATACTATATATATATATATATATATATATATATATATATATATATATATATATATATATATATATATATATATATATATATATATATACAGTATATCACTTCCACCTATCAAAACTGTGTTAGAGACTAATGGGTAATGATGATGTTGTTCTTATCAATCCAAATCCAAAACTGTAGAAATGAAGAAAGGGGACGATGTGATGTGTGCTCATCACATCTGTCAGTCTGCTTTCTCAACTGCGAGTCAACTAAATTTGATGTATTTCAAGTTAAACATTCAAGCAAACAGCAATTTATAAGTCTGTGCCCTAACACAATTGTTACTATTTGAAAATAGTGGGCACCTTACATTTTTTACATATTCAAAGATCCAAAGACTCAAAGATTTTTATTTGTCAATACTTCTATACATACAGGACATACAGGAGAATTGAAATGCTGTTTGTCTCTCTTAGTGGTGTGCACAGTATATAAGAAAAGAAGGAATAAGGATAAACAACAACAACAGCAGTCTATGTACAGTAATGCTGCCTGTAGTGCAAATAAAAATAAAAGATAAAACCCAGCAATCCCGCAGTGCAAATAAGATAAACGATAACACCCAGCAATCCTATATACAGAAAAAGTGGAGGCGTAATATCCGTAATTGCAAGTTCAGTGCCGTAGAGTAGGTATAGACAGTGACAGATTGGACTGCACATGAGCACTATTACAATAACAGACAGACAGCAGCAGATATGGCATTTGTGCAAATGGTTGCAGTAAAGTGCAGAAACATACAGTAGCAGATGTATTACTGTTGGTGTGCCAAGTCTTTCTGTGCAGACAGCTGAGGTAGTTACTGTGTGGGTGAGTGTGTTACGGTTGGGGGCGGGGGGGAGAAAGCAGAGTTCAGGACCCTGATGGCCTGGTGAATAAAGCTATTTAGCAGTCTTGTGGAGCGGGCCCGCAGGCTTCGGTACCTTATTCCTGAGGGCAGAAGGCTGAAGAGGGCGTGTGAGAGGTGGGAGGTGTCGCATGCAATTTTGATAGCTCTGCAGGTGAGGCGGGTGTGGTAGATGTCCAAGATAGGGGGCAGAGGGGCACTGATGATCTTGCTGGCTGCTTTCACTGTGCGTTGTAGTGTCTTCCGGCAGGAGGTGGTGCAGCTTCTGTATCACACCATGATGCAGCTGGTGAGGATGCTCTCAGTGGTGCCCCGGTAGAATGAGCACATGATGGGGGGTGGGACTCATGCTTTCCTCAGTTTGCAGAGGAAATAGAGGTGAGTTTGAGCCTTCTTGGCTAGTGATGTGGTGTTGTTAGACCAGGAGAGGTCCTCGGAAATGTGCAAACCCAGGAAATTGGTGTTACTTACTCTTTCCACCGCTGCTCCATCGATAATCAGAGGGGGATGCTGTGTGTGACCTCTCTTAAAGTCAACCACGATCTCCTTGCTTTTTCCCATGTTTAGGAAGAGATTATTGTCTTTACACCACTGGATCAGTTGGGTCACCTCGTTTCTGTAGTTGGCCTCTTCATTGTTTGTGATGAGGCCCACCACCATCGTGTTGTCCGCAAACTTGATGATGTGGTTGGTGCTGTAGGCTGGTACGCAGTCATGGGTCAGCAGGGTGAAGAGCAGCAGGCTGAGCACACACCCTTGTGGGGCCCCTGTGCTCAGTGTGATGGTCTTGGAAGTGTTGCTGCCGACACACCTGTTCTGTGGCCTCCTGAAAGAAAGTCCAGCATCCAGTTTTGAATCCCAAGTGTCTGAGTTTTTATAATAGACGCTGGGGGATGATTGTATTGAATGCTGAACAGAAGTCCAAGAACAGTATTCTCACATACTGTAGGAGTTCTTTGAGTCAAGGTGGGTGAGGGCTGGATGGAGAGCAACAGTGATGGCATCTTCTGTGGATCTGTTTGACCTGTATGCAAACTGAGATGGGTCGTGGGAGGGAGGCAGGGTGAACTTGATGTTCTGCATAACCAGCCGCTCGAAGCACTTCATTATGATGAGGTCAGTGCTACTGGCCAGAAATCATTGTTGCTGGATGGGATGGGCTTCTTTGGGACCAGTATTATGGTAGCAGTTTTGAAACATAAGATAAGATAAGCCTTTATTAGTGCCACAACAGGGAAATTCCAGGATTGCAACAGCACAGGGATAGCAACACTCAGAGCAATAATTTAGAAGATAAGAAAATAAGAGCAGTGGATATACATATGTACACATAAATATATAAATATATATACACAGTGCGGAGCATTGTAGCTCGATGGAATAAACAGCATAACTGTCTATTTAGTTACCCCACATAGTATGAATATGTACCCATACATATTGTCACCTTCCGTAGCGATTTATATTGTCCTAGTTGTATACTGGAGGGGACATGTGGGGACAACAGCTTGACTCAGGGAGATGTTCCAGACACTGATGATCCAGACACTGATCCAGTTCGGACTGTGTGTCCGACACGATCATCAGTAGCACGGGGGCCCCCCAGGGAACGGTGCTGGCTCCCTTCCTGTTCACTCTTTATACTGCGGACTTCTCACACAACACAACACAGTGCCATCTACAGAAGTTCTCTGATGACTCTGCGATCGTTGGCCTCATCTCCAATGGAGATGAAGCTGAGTACAGAGGGCTTATCCAGGACTTCGTGGACTGGTGCCATCGGAACTGCCTCCAGATCAACGCGAGAAAAACTAAGGAGCTGGTGGTGGACTGCCACAGGCAAGGACAACCCCTCACAGCACCAGTAAATATACAGGGAACAGACATCGAGATGGTGACATCCTATAAGTACCTGGGTGTTCATCTGAACAATAAACTAGACTGGTCACACAATACTGATGCACTCTACAAGAAGGGACAGCGCAGGCTGTTCCTGCTGAGGAGACTCAGGTCTTTTGGTGTACAAGGCGCGCTGCTGAAGACATTCTATGACACGGTGGTGGCATCAGCCATCACTTTTGGAGTGGTCTGCTGGGGCAGTGGCATTACTGCAGCCGATAGGAAGAGACTGAACAAACTGATCAAAAAAGCTAGCTCTGTCCTGGGGCAGCGCCTTGATCCGGTGGAGGAGATAGGAGAGAGAAGGACGGTGGCTAAACTGTCATCTCTGCTGGAGTCCGAGTTCCACCCTATGCAGGACATACTGAATGCACTGAGGAGCTCATTTAGCAGCAGACTACATCATCCCAGGTGCACAACCGAGAGGTTTCGCAGGTCCTTACTACCAACGGCTGTCAGACTGTACAACCTAAGCAGGGCTGCTCGCAGAGATAGCAAAAAGACGTAACAAACTAATAGTTTTTTGAATGCAAAAGATGTAATAGACTTACACAATGGTCCCCTCCGGCATACAACTAGGAAAATACCGGTCGCTATGGAGAGTGAGAATATGTATGGGCACATAATCATACCATGTAGGATAACTAAGTAGACGTTTTTTTTTTGTTTGTTTTTTTTTTGTTACTTATTTGTACCCGTAGGTAGATTTGGTTTGCAGTCTGGTGACAAGCCACCGGCTGCCGGTCGCTGCGTGCGCGAGCGCCCTAAACCTACATGTTTTTGGTATGCGGGAGGAAACCGGAGAAATCCCGGAGTAAACCCGCGCAACACGGGGAGAACATGCAAACTCCACACAGCTCACTGTTGGTCGGGGGCTGGGATCGAACCCACGATCTCACGATCCCCGCGATCCCCCGGCCGAGGGTAAACTGTGCTGCCACAGTGCTAAACCACTGCGCCACCGTGCAGCCCAAACAGGTTGTGCTGTTTCATCCCATCTAGCAACAATGCTCTGCACTGTGTGTGTTTATATATTTACATATTTATTCCATCTAGCTACAATGCTCTGCACTGGGTGTGTTTATGTTTATATATCTATATATTTATTCCATCTAGCTACAATGCTCCGCACTGTGTGTTTATATATCTACATATTATTCCATCTAGCTACATTGCTCCGCACTGTGTGTTTACATATTCATATATTTATTCCATCCAGCTACAATGCTCTGCACTGTGTGTCTGTGTGTGTGTATATATATATTTTATTTTATAGTAATATGTACATATGTATATTAGCTGCTCTTGCTTGCTTGTTTTTTTTTTTTTCTTGCCTTCTGATTGTTGCTCTGAGTGTTGCTATCCCTGTGCTGTTGCAATCCTGGAATTTCCCCGTTGTGGGACTAATAAAGGCTTATCTTATCTTATCTTATCTTATCTTATCTTATGCTGAAGATGCCGACCAGGACATTCTTGAGCTCCTCCGCACAGTCCTTCAGAATGTGATCTGGTGTGTTGTCTGGTCCAATTGCCTGTGAGGGTTGATACTGGAGAGGGTCCTCTTCACGCTAGCTGGATCCGGACTTATAGCCTGCTCATCTGGGGGAGGAGTGGTCTTCTGTGCTGATGTGCTGTTTTGTGCATCAAATGCCACAATTCCACTATATAGTTCTGCTCTACTCTTTTCTTTTCTTTTTTACTTGTTTCTCCCGCAGCTGCGCCTCCATCACAACCACGGAAAGCCAAGTATTGCTGGGGTGGGCGGGATCGAGGTGGCGCTACACTGCTGATGTAGTAAAGGACGCGACCGACTCCTCAACAACAAAGAAAAAAATAGCGGATTACGAGCGGAGGATTTCCACGGTGGTCACTATTCTTCTGTGGGTTTTTAACACATTGAATATCTTTAACGAGACAAGAGAATTTTACAGGAGAAGACGACGTGGATTGAGACAACACACGTTGGAGCAGGAGAGGAGAATAGCGGTTGCCCAGGAGGAATCTGAAGCAGCTGCATATGAAGCAGAGATCATTCAGAGATCATTTCATTTGTTCAGTGTTCATGTGCATACATATGTCAAACGTGTTTTTTAAATAAAATGTTGTGCACTTTTAAACTACGTCCTCTCTGTTGTTCAAAACGGTTAAATGTTAACAGACGGTTAATTAAATGCTGAAACACCGGGGTAATTTAAAATAATGCAGAAGCTTAATCCTAAACCCCTTTAACTTACCAAATAATTTATAATATTATAAAAAAGCCAATCCAAATCTAGACCCATTTTGTGTATTGTGTAATAATGATACACTGATGATAAACTGACTTCCCAAAAAAAGCAGCAGCTAGACAACGCACTTTTGGTTTGATGGAATTGCCAATTGACCTTGGAATTATATGTGGAAACTTGTTATACTTCCAGTTAACTTTAACTTACAAAATAATTAAAAATATTATAAAAAAAAGCCAATCCAAATCTAGGCCCATTTTTTGTATTGTGTATCATTTGAGTATCATTGTACAATCTATTGTTATTTATAAGGGTTATCTGTTCAGTGGTGGCTAATTACACACTACAACAATGTAGAAATGACTCCAAAAAAAAAAATGCTGCAGCTAGACAACTCATTTTTGGTTTGATGGAATTGCCAATGAACCTAGAAATTTTATGATGAAACTTTTTTTAATCCTACTAAATACTGTGACATTGTCACACTGCCCAACACCAAATTATAATTTTCTTTTTCAAACCAAAGATCACTATGGATCTATTGAATCACAATAGCATAGGTTTATCATATTCATGTCAACGTTTACAACATCGAAAATGTTATTTTTGGGTTTACATGTATGGGTATTTTCGCTTTATATTATACTAGACTGCTTATAATTTATTGGAATTCTCAGAATTTGGAATGCCGATATAACATTCAGTTCACATGTACTTACCTTTTACCTAATTCGACTTTTACCTTTATCAGTGTCTACTGCTGAATGTAAATTACACCTGTGCAACTGCTTACAATTTTACTTAAAAACTGTACCCAATGTAGAGCAATGGATACAGCAGTGGTAATATTTATTAAATTTAACAATAACAATTACATTACCATTAAAAATCTTGACACCTTTATGGCTGAACAGCAGGATTAGGGTCATATGAGGCAATGGAATGTGTATGTAATTATTCACCTTTATCATCCAGTGTTATAATATACAAACCACACTTTTATCCAAAAGACTAACATTTTATTACATTACAAATATTCCCAAAAAATGTTAAGAAATGGGGAGCTTTCAGTACTTCGACCAGACTGCCAAAATGGTTTAGGAAGTATCCGTGGAAGGAAGCCGTCTCTGTCAGCTCATCCCTTCTTAATGCGGCTTCCTGCTGCTGGGCTAACTGCAGGTGTCTTTCACGCTGTTCATGCTGCCGTTGATGCTGTTCGAGCATCCTTTCATGGATCAGGTTCAGGTTCAGGTTCAGGTTACTTTATTTGTACCCGTAGGTAGATTTGTTTTGCAGTTGGTGACATCCATATTTACAAGCCACTAATTACATTCAACATAGACACAAACACAGGCACACATCTTACAAAATAGGTAAATATAAAATATGTACAATATAATTTTTATAGCTTGTTCAACTCTTTGACAGCAGCAGGGACAAAGCTGTTTTTGTAGCGCTGGGTTCTACTTTTTGGGACAGCAAACCTCCGTCTGGAGGGAAGAAGCTGAAAGTTGCAGTGCAAAGGGTGGGAGTCATCATTTAAAATCGAGTCGGCCATCCTCTGTACTTGTCTGGTGTACAGGGATGTCAGGCTCAGCTGTGACTCACCAAGTAAACGACTGGACCATCTGACTACCTGATCCAAGGATTTCCTCTGTTTCAGTTTTATCTGACCAAACCATGACATTAAAGAAAAGGATAAAACAGATTCAATAAAAGCCCGATAGAACATAGTCATTATGGTTCGGTCAATTTGGAAGCGTGCAAGTTTCCTCAAACAATGCAAATTTTGCTGACCCTTTTTGCACACCCTTTCACAGTTCACCTCAAAGTTCAATCCACTATCAATAATTGTCCCAAGATATTTGTACGATTGTACACATTCGGTGGTCTGGCCTTTTAGTATGGTGACTTTGTGCCTGGGAGTTTTCCTCCTAAAGTCAATAATCATATCTTTCGTTTTTGTTGTATTCAGCTGCAGGTAGGAATCCTCACACCAGTGAACAAAGTCATCAACTACTGGGCCGTGGCCACTCTCACCATCCTGGAGGAGAGTGACAATGACTGAGTCATCAGCATACTTTATAATGTGTCTGTTGTCATGTCTGCTCCGACACATGTTTGTGTACAGGATGAAGAGTAGTGGTGACAACACACACCCCTGAGGAGAGCCAGTAGAAGAGCACTTTAGGTCAGACAATGTGCCATTGACCCTTACTCTCTGCATCCTGTTGGTTAAGAAATCCAGAATCCAACCCACCAGATTATTGCTTTAATCAAATTGTTGCAGGAGCCTTTCAACTAAAATATGAGGTTGGATTGTATTAAAGGCAGAAGAAAAGTCCACAAATAAAAGCCTGGCGTGTGTCCCATTAAAATCCAGATGTTTAAAAAGCATGTCAAACAGAGTGACAGTGGCATCCTCCACTCCTCTGTGAGGCCTATAGGCAAACTGCAGAGGATCCAATGCATGTTCAGTCTGCCTTAGGACCTCACATCTGACCAGTTTTTCAAAAATTTTCATTAAAATTGAAGTCAAAGCAACTGGTCTAAAGTCGTTTACCGTTTTAGGACAGCTGGATTTTGGAACGGGAACAACCACGGCATCTTTCCAGATCTTAGGCACATGTTGTGTCTGTAAGGACTTATTGAAAATATAATGAAATATAGGACTCAGTTCATGTGCACAGGACTTTACCAGGCGTCCACATATATTATCAGGGCCCTGACTTTTGTTCACTTTTACAGCGCGGAACTCCCTTTCAACATCCTGCATCTCAATATTAAAGTGCTGATTGTCTTTGAGTTTCTGTTTCAAATCTTGGATTTCTGTGCTAAAATCAAAGGAGTCAAAACGACCATAAAAACAATTAAGAGCATTAGCCAGCTCTGTGTCTGAACTAAAACCATCTAAAAACACACGATTACTGCGCTCTGTGGTCTGAAGGCCTGCAATAGTTTTCATACTGGCCCAGGCCGAACCAAGTTTATTTGCTGCCATCTTGCTTTCCAACTCTGATTTATAATTCTATTTTGCTCTTAAAATTTCGGCCTTCAGCTCCTTGGTGGCAACCTGTAGCGCAGAAACAGACCCTTGTTTAAAGGCAAGAGCTTTCCTCTGTAAGCAGGATTTAACTGATTTAGTAACCCATGGTTTGTTGTTGGGATATATTTTGACACGTTTACGTGGAACAAACTTATTTTGACAGTGAGCCATGTATGAGCATGTGAGCTCAGCCAGAGAGTCCAAATCATCCCCGCAGGCCATTATGAACATCTTCCAGTCTGTACAGTCAAAGCATTCCTGGAGGCTGTGCTCTGAATCTTCTGTCCACACATCAATGTCTCTGGTCTCCACTTTGCCTCTTCTGAGAGCAGTTTTATATGTGGGCAGCAAATGAACACAGTTGTGATCTGATGATCCTAAAGGAGGAAGGGGGAGTGATTTATAGGCCCTCTCTATGGATCCATAGCACAGGTCCAATGTCTTTTTTCGCCTGGTTGGGCAGGAGACATACTGATGAAAGTTTTTAAGTGTCTTCTTTAAAGAAACATGGTTAAAATCCCCAAGAATGAAGTTTGGCGCCTCTGGAGAAATTGACTGCAGCCGCTGCACCACATCAGAGATGGTGCTGGAGGCGGAGTCAGCATCTGCCCTCGGATGAATGTACACAGTTGTGATGAAAAGTTGGGGAAACTCTCGAGGCAAATAAAAGGGGCGTAGTGACACAGACAGCAGCTCCACATGGGGTGTACAGATGCGCTCTCTGACCGTGACAGATGTGCAGTACTGCTTATTAATGTATAAACATACTCCGCTCCCCTGACGCTTCCCAGTTACCTCTTCCTGCCGATCCGAGCGCAGCGGAGCTCCAAAGCCGTCAATCCACAGGTCTGCATCTCGATCATGCGCAGTAAGCCAAGAATCAGTGAAAGCCATGACGCAGCAGTTCTTAAAATCCTTCTGGTAACGTACATTGCCTTGAATTTCCTCCACCTTGTTTCTCACAGACTGTGCATTCCCAAAAATGATCGAAGGAAGAGGAATGTTACCAAACTGACGTCTCCTAAGGCGCAATTTCACACCTCCACGTCTTCCACGCTTCCTCCTGCCACTTCTTTTTTCACCGCTGTGACCGTCTCTCAAAATAAAGTCCGGCAGATGAAATTTGGGCGCAATCAGAGACTCTGCACCAGCTGTGTTAAAGCGCAGCAACACGTCCCTGGAATATTGTATTCTGCCCGCTATTCTGCTCGTCATGGAGCCGAACGCGTTTACCTCAGAGACAAAGAGCCAGAACACAGAAAGCAGCAGTGCGAGATATGAGAGGAAATCCATGTTGCAGATACTAGGGAGCTGTTCGCCATATATTCCACAAACGCTCCAGAGCAGAAACGACACAGAGGATTTTCTAAAAACGTAAAAAAGTACAAAAAACACACACACGCACACATGCACTATATCACCAAGCTGCTGGTCGCTGCGTGCGCATGCGCCCAAAGATCTCCTCAGCATGATTCTGGGCCATCAGTGATGCAAGGTCTGCAATGTTGCTGCTTTTCAGCTTGCCTATATGAAAGACAGAAGTCATTGTATTTAGATAACACTGGATCAAAACATGTCAGAAAAAATATTATGGAATTAAACTGTTGAAAGCCTGTGGTGGGATGCTTCGTTGCTGTATTTAAGCTCAACTGTCATGTTGTTGCCCCGCAGTAGAGTGGACTATATGCAACTTCTGTGGTGATGTGGTAGAAATGAAGGCCCCTCTTCATTTCAAAAAGGATTAATTGTAAAAAGTATTTTGATTTAATGGGTTATTTTTAAAAGAATTTCTTTGTACTGTGGCCTCATAAATCAGAATGGGTTAATAGTGTTAGCTGACTTGAAGAATTTCAATCAAGCATTTTGATTTGAAGTCGGTACATGTGCTCCTTTTTTTTTTTGTGAAAATACAACAGTATTTCCACCACCAACACACCTATAACACTGGGCCACTGTGGCTATGAACACCCCTGAATCTAGTATTTTTATAAACGTAGAAAGACATTTTAAATTCCTTATTATGCGTCTAAGAAAATAACAATCACATATAAAAACAACCGGGTGGTAATTTTCAGTTTGTTGTGCCTTACCAGCACTTGACCGGGAGATGCAGGATGGTGATGGAGCTGGCAGTCCAGTGAGGCGGACCCCAAGGGATTTGAAAACTGTGTATAGAAGGAAAAAACACACAATAAAGCTCACAAACAAAGTGCAACATGTACCGCAAACACAAAACTTTTTAACCAGAATACAATAAGCTTACGTCAGCGTTTTGTTCACGTGAATACTGAAATAAAAGCGCGATTCAGCAGCTTGATGCGAGGTAGCAGCAAGGTACAGAGGTAGCTAGCTATTAGCGGGCTAGCCATCACCACAATTGCCCACAATCAAACAACTTTCTTTATTGCTTAAATAAAGTGCGCTTTTGACCGAAAGGCAAGAAGACGGACAATAACAAAACAACACTCACCGTCACCGTTTTCCAATTGCGTGGCCGTGTCGAGTCCAAATTCTCTGCCATTGATAGCAGGCTGGACACTTCCTGGTATATTTTTTCATTGCAAGTTGCCCCACCAACTCGCTCTGGATGTAGTCATCGGCTACGAGGGACAGAAAAGTCCGAACCTCCTCGTTTGTTCATGGAATAAACTTGCGCGTGGACATCGTTATATGAGAACACAATTGTGAATCCAGTCACCGCGGTTACTCGCTGAAATTACAAATGGCGGTCGTGTAGCTTCAACAGAAAACAAAACGGACGCGTTTTGTGACGTTACGCCCTGACCAATCAGCGGTTAGCAGTCGATTGACATCAAATCACACCTCGCTTTTCGCTCGGCTATACCCTGCCTCTGAACAGGCACGAAAATTGTAACGGTTAAACCGTGAGGACTGAGGTGGAAATGGCGAAAAACAGAAACAAGTAAAAAAAAAGTAAAGCCAAGGTGATACTGGTGGAAATGGGGCTAAAGTGGCCAAAGAAGTCTTTTTTTTAATATATATTTTATTCAGTTTTTTAAAGATAAGACAGAACAATAAACACTGCCAGTGCTCAAGAAAATACACAAAGAAATAAGTGATTGTTACACAAAGCCCATATAACTACAAAAGTGTAAGCAGTCCATGCTAAGCAAGTTTCATAATACAATCCTTTCATGTTACAGGCTGAGTCTTCTTTTTCTTAATGTGATCCATAAGTGGTCCCCAAATTTTAGTAAACATATCTTGAGTGTTAGACAAATGATATCGAATCTCTTCAAGGTACAAGCAGGATGCCAAATCGTTGAGCCAGTTAATATAACTGGGCGGCGTATTGGCCTTCCATTCTTTCAGGATGACCCTCTTCGCAACAATCATGCCAAACCATGCCAACCATACCAAAAACATGTAGGTTTAGGGCGCTCGCGCACGCAGCGACCAGCAGCCAGTGGCTTGTCACCAGACTGCAAACCAAGTCTACCTACGGGTACAAATAAGTAACAAAAAAAAAAAAAAAAAAAAAAAAAAAAAAAAAAAAAAAAACCTGATAGCATGCTGAAGTGACTGTGAGCAGAGCAAAGTTTGATCTGAACAACCAAGTATTACTGTTAAGACATCAGGTATTATGACTTTTTTATATATGACACTGTACAAATTAAAAATCTGAGACCAAAAATTTTTAAGCGAGGGGCAGGAGAAAAATAAATGACATAAAGTACCATCACTTATTTTACACTTGTCACATAGTGGTGAAATGGTCGGAAAAAGTCTATTAAGGCGAGTCTTAGAGTAATGTAATCGGTGTATTACTTTAAATTGTATTAGCTGAAGTCTGGCATTTACTGAACATGAATGAATACCAACTAAGGCTCTTTCCCATAGATCATTTGAGATCTCTATACCTGCATCCCTCGTCCATGCCTCCTTGACATGGGTCGAAGACGTTGGCCAAGAGAAAAGATTAACGAATTCTGAAACTAAATGCTTGGAGGTTGGGTGTTTTCTCAAAACCTCATAGAAATCATGTTGTACAGGAAGTTTGACAAAATGGGTTAAAGACTGTTGTACAAAATGTCTAATCTGCAGGTACCTGAAAAAATGACCAGGTGGGAGATTGAACTTCATTTGTAATTGTGTAAAAGATGCAAAGTTTTTGTTGATATACAGGTCCTTTATTGAACGGATACCTTTATTTGACCATTGCCTGAACACAGGATCTGATAAAGCTGGTTTGAAAGCAGGGTTTTGGCAAATAGGTGCATATATAGAAAGGTCAGGAAGATGCAATATCTTCTTAATTTGTTTCAGAATTCTGAAGGAGTTGTGCAGCACAAAGTCATGTCTGAACACATTCAGAGGGACGTCA
Organism: Pholidichthys leucotaenia; assembly: GCA_020510985.1. Taxonomy (NCBI): domain Eukaryota; kingdom Metazoa; phylum Chordata; class Actinopteri; order Cichliformes; family Pholidichthyidae; genus Pholidichthys; species Pholidichthys leucotaenia. The sequence goes on from CM035842.1 coordinate 61,173,839, forward strand.
ACCTTGCTAAATAATAAAGCAGATAAAGATGTACCAATGAGGGATTGACAGTTATGAGATTCAAGTGCAGGCCAACACGGTATTTGATCCGCATAATGATTATCTTGGGACCAGAAGACCAAGGCCCTAGCATTGCAGGCCCAATAATAATGTCTCATAATAGGCAACCCAAGACCACCCTCGACCGAGGATTTTTGGAGATGTAATTTAGAGACACGGGGGGTTTTGCCAGCCCAAATAAAGGAGATGATAATGGAATCAACTAATTTAAAAAAAGATGCTGTAAGAAAAATTGGCAGATTCTGAAATAAATATATAAATTTAGGAAGTACAATCATTTTGACAATATTTACTCGTCCAATTAGAGAAATTGGTAGTAATTTCCATTTCTCAATCATGCTCCTAATCTTATTTAATAGTTCTGTAAAATTCAATTTGAAAATAAGTTTGGGATTCCTAGGGATGGTGATTCCTAAATATTCAAAGTGCTCATCTGATATTTTAAAAGGTAATGTATTGAGAAATGTTTTATCTAGACCATCTGAAAGAGGCATGAGAACACTTTTCTCCCAGTTAATGGTAAAACCAGAGAACTGACCAAATTCCCTAATGATCTCGAGAAGAGGTGGAAGAGACTGTCTAATGTCAGACAGTGTCAAAATGACATCATCAGCGTACAAGCCAATAGTACATTCAAATGCGCTATATCTAAACCCTACTATTTCAGGCTCCATCCTGATGGCAATAGCAAGTGGTTCAAGCGCCAGAGCAAAAAACATTGGCGATAGGCAACAGCCCTGCCTGGTCCCGCGATGTAATAAAAATGGGGCAGATTTATTGTTGTTAGTAAGTACATATGATCTAGGACGTGCATAGAGCATTTTTGCGATAGCTATAAATCTGCCACCAAAGCCAAATCTTTTAAGAGTAATAAACATATACTCCCACTCAATTTGATCGAAGGCCTGTTGTGCATCCAAGGAGACAACAGCAGAATATGGTGGGTTGTTAGAATACATGACATTCAGAAGTCTACGAGTATTCGAAAATGCAAACCTTTCGGGGATAAACCCGGTTTGGTCACTATGAATTAAGGAACCAATGTGTTTGTTCAAGCGGTTTGCCAAAACTTTTGCAACAATTTTCTGGTCACTATTTAAAAGGCTGAGAGGGTGATAAGAAGCTAGATTTGTTTCATCTTTACCCTTCTTCAACAGTAGACAAATGTTCGCATCGTATAATGTCTCTGGGAATGATCCTTCCTTCACGGAAGAGTTTATCATACGAAGCAACAATGGAGCAAGTTTATCAATGTGAATTTTATAAAATTCAATGCCAAATCCGTCAGGGCCACAAGCCTTACCATTTGGAAATGAACGGATGGCAGCTTTGATCTCCTCTAGTGTGAAGTCAGCATCCAACTGTAGTTTGGCATTTTCACTCAATGCGGGCATATCCAATCTATTTAAGAACCCCCATATGTCTTCCTTTGATGACGCTGATTTAGAGGTATACAAGTTTTTATAATATTCATAAAAAGTGTTATTTATCTGTAAAGGGTCAGTTATTAGTTCTCCATTAGATACAGTTTTATAAATTGCCCGTTCAGCTTGAACACCTCTCAACTGCCTAGCGAGTACGCTGTGTGCTTTATCACCAAGCTCAAATTGCTTTTGTTTAAGCTTTCGTATATAATTACAAACATGCTCACCAAGAATGCGGCTATATTCAAGTCTTGCAGATACAATATTCTTTAGTATTTCATCTGATTTTGAGATACGAAATGATTCCTCCAACAAAGGGAGTTGGGTCTGTATTTCAGACATACACTTCTGTTTAACCTTTTTATTATAAGACTGGTATGAGATAATATCACCCCTAATAACGGATTTAAATGTTTCCCACAGTGTGGAATCAGATACCTCACCATTATCATTAAAGTATAAGAAATCTGTAATTTTGTTTGAGATGTTTTCACAGAAAGCTTTATCTGAATTTAATGCCGGATTGTATTTCCAATTATATGAGTGCACAAGCATATTGAAGTTTATTTTAACAGACACAGGGGCATGATCAGAAATTAAAATATTATTATAATCTGAACTGACAACGTTGGTAATTAAATTGGAATCAACGAGAAAATAATCAATCCTAGTAAAACTGCCATGTACCTGGGAGAAAAAGGAGTACTGTCTATCCAAGGGATGTTGATGCCTCCAAATATCCACTAAATTTAGCGATTTAATAAGATTATTTAGGACTGGCACAGATTTTAACATGGGAGCAGTTGTAATGGAAGATCTATCAAGATGAGGGTCTAGGAAACAATTAAAATCACCTCCTATAATAATGTTACAGTTGTTCTGTTCCGCAACAAGACGAAAGATTTTACAGAAGAAATCCGGACTATCAAAATTTGGAGCATATACATTTAAAAGGGCCAATGGCATAGAGTTTATGGTACCTGTTACAAGCACAAATCTCCCACCTGGATCGGTCACCATAGACTTGAATACAAAAGGTATAGTTCTGCGCACTAAGATGGCCACTCCTCTGGCCTTTGAGGAAAGGTAGATTGATAAACCTGGGATATCCATAAGGCTCTCAACCGTCTCTGTTCTGTGGGGTGAATATGGGTTTCCTGTAAGAAGATTATATCAGAGGACAATGATTTCAGATGTGAAAATACTTTTACTCTTTTGAGAGCTTTCCCCAAACCCCTACAGTTCCATGATGTAAACGTGAGATGACTCACACCTGATCCAGAAGAACCAGCTTGCATTCAAAAATTAAATTTAAAAAAATATATGGGCTTAGGCAGTAAATGGCTACACTGGCAGGCAAAACAAACCAAACAAAGAACAAATTAAAAAAGAAAAACATATTATAAAAACCCATTCCCTTAGCGCCGCAAAAAACAGGAACAAAGCGGCAAAACCCACTAATACTTGGGAGACTGCTGGGTAACGGACACAATTTTGCGTTTCAGCAAACCACCAATGGAACCGCGCAGTCTTCTAATGTAACTCAATTAACTGAAAGAAAGCTACACACAGAGACAATATAATTAACTTGGAATATGCCATCAAAAAAGGGCAAGGCAGAATGAAGTGCAGTGTTAGAGTGGCGTCAACAGCTGTATAATTTAAACAATGTGCACTTCGCCAGTTATACACTGTCAGTCAGGGAGTTGGCAAACCTCTCTGCATCCGCCGGAGTGTTAAACACTTTAACTTCTCTGTTGTGGACGACCTGAAGTTTGGCTGGAAACCGTAGAGAACACTTGGCTCCGGCATCAGTCAGCTTCTTCTTGACGTTGTTAAAGGCTTGACACTGTGATGCAACCTCCGCCGTGTAGTCCGGGAAGATGTAAACTTTGTTGCCTTGATAACGGAGTGGACCCTGTTGTCTGCTGAGTTTAAAAATATTGGCCAAGTCGCGGTCATTGTGGACTTTGGCGATGATCATCCGTGGGCGCTCGTTGTCCGGAGGCTTAGGTTTGAGGCTGCGGTGGGCACGGTCAATTTTAATGGGCTTGGTCAGGTTATTCGGGCCAAGCAGCTCCGGTAACAGTCGTGTCACAAACTCCGTGGGATTGCCCTTCTCTTCTCCTTCTTTGATCCCCACGATCCTGATGTTTAACCTACGTGAGCGCCCCTCCAAGTCATTTAGCTTAGCCTTAAGCCGACCATTTTCCACCTGCAACTCACGGTAGCTAGCTTCCAGTGCCGTGATGCGAACATCTGCGTCGGAGAGTGCCACATCCATACTATCTAAGCGTTGTTCAGTCTGATTATGTTCATTCTGTAATGTGCCCAAATGCGTCTCCACTGTGCTTAAACGACCCTCCACGGACTTTTTCAACTCTTCCATCTGTGTTGAAACTTTAGCTAGCTCAGCGCCATATTTGTTAACTGCAGCTAATATAGCTTCGTTGGTAGCGCTAGCCGAGGCTGAATTTGATGGTTTTACCTCGTCTCTCTTGGGTGGCATGATTGGAGGTTAGTTAGAAACAGCTCTGACGATAAGTAGGCAAAAAGTTGGTAAGTAGGTGTAGCAAAAATAAACAAAATTTAGAAGTCTGCGACGGAGCCTCGTAGAAACACGTCTACTCCATTACTGCGCACGAGCGCCCCCCCCAAAGAAGTCTTTTTAAGGTGGTAAGCAGTGTGATGTCACTCACACAGGTCTGAGGTGGAGGTTTGTAGTTGGTGAGGGTCTGTATGCCATTCCAGCAAGAACGTACATCTCTGGTGTTGCTGAAGTGGCCAGATATTTTCTTGCATTACTGTCGTTTTGCCTCCTCGATACCACGGGACAGGTTGGCCCTAGCTGTTGTTAGTCCTGCAGTGTCACCGGCCCTGAAGGCTGCATCCCGAGCCCTCAGGAGCCTGTGTCTGGAAGAAAGGAAACTGACTTTAATTGTGTGAATTTAACTGAATTGTGTGAACTGAATTCACACAATGCAGCACAATCATGCAATAGTTTACTTAGGAACATATGTGGTGATAGTTTTGCACAAATTTTGCACAAGTGATCACACATCTTTTAGCTGCATGTGTATTCAGCTGTTCATTAAAAATGATGTGATTTCCATATTTGGCATTTCATTTTGAGACTGCCACTGCTGACTTTGTGAACTGTCTTATTTACATTTGCTAGATTAAAAATGTGTGTGTTTTTCAGTGTCTTCTCTCATCGTTAAAGGGAATATTCAAATTCATATCTCACACTTGGTAAAATGAGAGTAAGCAAACAAATTTAATGTGTATTAGTATTAGGGCTGGGATGTTTAATACCCTAATTTTTCTATTAATGCAGGCCGACAAATGCATTAAAAACAAGACAATCAGTGACAGAGTCATCATTCTAGCCTTTTGAAATCACACCAAGAGTGCACAGATCTCCTGACCTTTGAAATTGACCTTAACCACAGCCTAGATACAGAAACATCTAGGATGTGCTTAAGGCCAAGGTCAATGGCCTAGGAGAAGTAACGGTTTTCGTGAAATCATAAATGACCAGATCTCCTGACCTTTGACAACGACCTTGACCTCAGCCTGGATGAAAACCTGCCCAGAATCCAGGTGAGGGAGTTTGGTAAAATTGAAGGTAATTGCTTAGGAGGAATAACAGTTTTTTCTGAAATCATATAAGTGCCCAAATCTCCTGACCTTTGACCTTCACTTCGACCTTGAGAACAACCTGGATGTAGAGCCACCTGAGGATCATTGTGAGTGAGTTTGGTAAGCATTGAGTCAAATGCCTTGGAGGAGTAGCAATTCCCGTGAAATATTGATGGACAGACAGATAGACAACGGGCACCACGTCATAGCATTCGCTCCTTTTGCCAATGCTGGAATTAGCTAAAAATAACGCTGTCAGATCACTTCCTGAGGTGGTGCCAGCAGCTGTGACTGGTTTGTTTCGGCAGCTGGCTCATCTTAAAACAAGAGTAGGTCTCCTTTTTTCAGGGTTTAAATTTGCAAAATTTACACAACACGAACCTGATTCCCAGGGGCAATCAGGGCACAACAAGTGTGCAACCTCATTCTGTGCATACACCTACACATCTAGTGTAGTTCTCAGTGATTGGTCCTGCTCACACAATATAGTGGTATGAGACGAGTGAGCAGAGGAAGATGCTTTCTCCCGCAGACCCCTCACTGATATAGAGTAAAAAATAGATTAAAAGCATTTAAGGTCACAATTACTGCATATTGTCTGGAAATCAATAGGAGTTTATTCAGTTTATTTGTGCTTTCGTGTGCTGGAATAATTAGGAAAGTTACCTTAAGTAGAAGCACTGACTTTTTCCCTGGCCATTTCAAAATAAAAGAAGAAATTAAAAAGGACAACAACAAAATTAAAAATGGTAATTTGAAAATTAATTGGAGACCATGTTCTAGTTGTATTTTTCTTGAATCTGGGGGTCAGAGGTATATTCTATAAAAAATAAGCAATTAAAAGTTGCTTAAAAATACTACTTTCACATTATGTCTTCATTATAATTTTAGTGATTAATTGCAATTAATTATAGAAATATGTGCAGTTAATTTGTTAAAATATTAATTGTTGCACAGCCCTAATTAATATAAAGTCTACAGTAAACCACAGTAAATGATTGCATAAAATTGGAGCATTTCATTTCCTACATGCGAATAGTGCTGAGTAGAGGACAAGTAGAAATACAGTGGGGAAAAAAGTATTTAGTCAGCCACCAATTGTGCAAGTTCTTCCACTTAAAAGATGAGAGAGGTCTCCAATTTTCATCATAGGTAAACCTCAACTATGAGAGACAAAATGAGAAAAAAAAAATCCAGAAAATCACATTGAAGGATTTTTAATGAATTAATTGGTAAATTCCTCAGTAAAATAAGTATTTGGTCACTTACAAACAAGCAAGATTTCTGGCTCTCACAGACCTGTAACTTCTTCTTTAAGAGGCTCCTCTGTCCTCCACTCGTTGCCTGTATTAATGGCACCTGTTTGAACTCGTTATCAGTATAAAAGACACCTGTCCACAACCTCAAACAGTCAGACTCCAAACTCCACTATGGCCAAGACCAAAGAGCTGTCAAAGGACACCAGAAACAAAATTGTAGACCTGCACCAGGCTGGGAAGACTGAATCTGCAATAGGTAAGCAGCTTGGTGTGAAGAAATCAACTGTGGGAGCAATTATTAGAAAATGGAAGACATACAAGACCACTGATAATCTTCCTCGATCTGGGGATCCACACAAGATCTCACCCCGTGGGGTCAAAATGATCATGAGAACGGTGAGCAAAAATCCCAGAACCACATGGGGGGACCTAGTGAATGATCTGCAGAGAGCTGGGACCAAAGTAACAAAGGCTACATCAGAAACACACTATGCCGCCAGGGACTCAAATCCTGCAGTGCCAGACGTGTCCCCCTGCTTAACCCAGTACGTGTCCAGGCCCGTCTGAAGTTTGCTAGAGAGCATTTGGATGATCCAGAAGAGGATTGGGAGAATGTCATATGGTCAGATGAAACCAAAATAGAACTTTATTGTAAAAACTCAACTTGTCGTGTTTGGAGGAGAAAGAACACCATACCTACTGTGAAGCATGGGGGTGGAAACATCATACTTTGGGGCTGTTTTTCTGCAAAGGGACCAGGACGACTGATCCGTGTAAAGGAAAGCATGATTGGGGCCATGTATCATGAGATTTTGAGTGAAAACCTCCTTCCACCAGCAAGGGCATTGAAGATGAAACGTGGCTGGGTCTTTCAGCATGACAATGATCCCAAACACACCGCCCGGGCAACGAAGGAGTGGCTTCGTAAGAAGCATTGCAAGGTCCTGGAGTGGCCTAGCCAGTCTCCAGATCTCAACCCCATAGAAAATCTTTGGAGGGAGTTGAAAGTCTGTGTTGCCCAGCGACAGCCCCAAAACATCACTGCTCTAGAGGAGATCTGCATGGAGAAATGGGTCAAAATACCAGCAACAGTGTGTGAAAACCTTGTGAAAACTTACAGAAAACGTTTGACCTCTGTCAATGCCAACAAAGGGTATATAACAAAGTATTGAGATGAACTTTTGTTGTTAACCAAATACTTATTTTACTGAGGAATTTACCAATTAATTCATTAAAAATCCTCCAATGTGATTTTCTGGATTTTTTTTTTCTTATTTTGTCTCTCATAGTTGAGGTATACCTATGATGAAAATTGGAGACCTCTCTCATCTTTTAAGTGGGAGATCTTGCACAATTGGTGGCTGACTAAATACTTTTTTTACCCCACTGTAGTTGTCACTGAGATTTATTTTACAACTTACAGGGATTTGCACTAACATTGCAGCTGTCTTAGAGGTAACAAAAAGATGTAAAAAAAGGAGTAAGACATTTAAGCTCTTTTTTATTACTGTACAGCTTTAATTTAAACATTTCCATGTGGAAATAAGTCACTCTGAAACCACAGTGTACAGTAAGAGGTACAATAAGTTATACATGCATGTTCATATAAAGTTTTTCCCCAGATAAATTATATGACAAGATATTTTGAATAAGAGTTAGAGCAAATTGTGTTTTGGTTCACATTCCTCCAATATTTCCTTCAGTACAGTGTTGTGTAGGGCTGGTTTCACACTGCTGCACAGAGGAGGGAATGGCTGAATATGAAGAGCGGATGAAAGGGGGATTTTCACATGGCCTGAGGTCCGAGGGTTAAAAGCTATTTCAAAGTCCACTTTTTATTAGTAATGGTCCCTTCAGTGGATCAGGTCGATCACCATGTGTGACTACTTTATGTGCTGGGTCTCTGCCCTTTGAAACAGTTGATTGTATTTTTAGTGGTGCAGTAATGGCATCTGGCCTCAGAATAATTGTGTTTGTCGTTTTGCAGCAGCAGTGTGGGCAGCTATGTAAAATACCCGGTGATGGACAGCTCTGTAATATTTCAGTAGACTTTCAAAGGGAATGCAAAAGTTCATCACTGGGTTTGGGTGTGGCAATACTGCTTTTTTATGTACTGAAAAGTTGTGTTCTGCTGCAGTATGCAGACAGCCATGCTTGGGGGCGGGGGGGGGGGCAAAATGGCTTAAGAAAAATGAATAAATGTTTGTTCTTCATTTCATATACCTCCCCAATGGATTATATGAAGATAAACCATATGAATTTTAAAACCGTAGTATTAAATGTGCATTTAACTGCCAAGGAAGCGTATAAAGATCAAGTGACATTAGAATAAAAAAAGTAATTCAGAAGTTAAAGGAAAAGAAGCAGGAAATAAGATGTTAAGCAACACTTAAACACATATTGGATTTAAATGGATTTAAATAAATCTCTAAAATAGAATAAAAACTTTTGCTTTGTGCTTTGTCTTTCAAAAATGCTGCAGACAAAGGTTGTGATTAGGGTGGCTGATATGGCCAAAAAATTATATATGATATGATCATGATATTTTTCACAATAAAGAGTACTAGGTACTATTTTTCTCTTTTTAATTGATAAAAGACAGTTTCACAGGCCGGTGTTATTTGCCTTCAGCATATTCAGTAAATACAAAACAAAGAACTCTCTTGTTTCTCAAATTAATAAACAGCAGCTCAGAATAAGTTTCAAATCTATTTTTTATAATTCTGTCTCAAGTATTACAATAAAATAATATAAACCACCACATCATAAGTGGACTTTTAGATGTGGGGGCTTATATGCTGATCGGCTAATCTGCATGAGAATTCTCCATAGTATGTCATGGCTTGTAGAGAACTGGACCCAAACGCAGTACTTGAAATTTGCAGTGATTTTATTAAAGCTGACCAAATGGGCACAGTATGAGAAAAAGCACAAAATAATAAACAGTTCGGAAGCTGTAACAAAAAACCCACAACTTGGCCTGGCATGGCCTGGCCTGGCATGTACATTCCCCATCCGTTGTTATGGGGAATGTACGATTGATATTTGGAAAAACAGATGAACTAGCGGCTATCTCCCACTACGAGAGCATATACCCGGAGTGCTGCCTTATGCTATTCACGGAGACGTGGCTAACTGAACTAGCAGCAGATGCTAACATTGAACTGGAGGGTTTCCACGCAATACGGGCAGACCAAACACCAGACAGTGGGAAGGCAAGGGGCGGTGGAGTGATAATGTATGTCAATAACAACTGGTGCAGACCGGGACATATCACGGTTAAACAACAACACTGCAACAAAGACATTGAGTTGCTAGCTGTTAGCATGCGGCCTACATATCTCCCGAGGGAATACTCACACGTGATCTGCATTGTTATTTATGCAAATCCAACGGCGAATGCTGGGACAGCGCGTGACGTCATCCACTCAGTAACTGGCAGGCTGCAGACAGAACACCCAGATGCTCTTCTCCTCATCTCAGGCGACTTCAACCATGTTTCACTGTCTCCCATTCTACCCATGTTCACCCAGTATGTCACATGCCACACTAGAGACAATAAAACACTGGACTTATTCTACGCAAACACTAAGGAGGCGTACACCTCATCTGCACTCCCCCCACTCGGGAGATCGGATCACAACTTGGTTCATCTCCGGCCGGTGTACAAACCCCTAGTGCACAGACAACCTCCGGCCATGCGCACAGTGAAGTTATGGTCTGAGGAGGCAATGGAAGCTCTAAAGGGCTGTTTTGAAACCACCGCCTGGGAGCAGCTCTGTGATCCACATGGTGAGGACATCGATGGCCTCACTCACACCATCATGGACTACATCAGCTTCTGTGTGGACAACACCGTTCCCACCAAGACCATACGGTGTTGCTCAAACAACAAACCCTGGATCAACCCTGAGATAAAAACACTTCTGAGAGAGAAGAAGAGGATCTTCAGGTCGGGGAACAGGGAGATGCTGAAGTCTGTACAGAGGGAGCTGAGGAGGAAGATCAGAGAAGGCAAGGACAGCTTCAGGAAGAAGATGGAACAAGCTGCAACAGAGCGACATCGGTGGGGTCTGGAGAAACCTTAAAACCATCTCTGGGCTCCAGAATACCTCACCCCAGGCCACGGGGGGCAGGGAGTGGGCAAACAATCTGAACCTGTTTTTTAATAAGTTTGACCAACCGCCCTCCCCCCCGACTGCACAACAACCACTGTTGCCTTTGAAGACATCGAGTCCTGCTGCCCACACCCCACTCCACCATCACCCCCCCACTCCCAGCACACAGCCCCCCAACATTACCCTCACTAAGACCCAGGTGAGGACGGAGCTGAGGAAGATCAAGGCGAGGAAGGCGTTGGGACCGGACGGCATCAGCGCAAAGCTCCTCAAGTCCTGTGCAAACCAGGTGTGTGGGATTGTGGAGCACATCTTCAACCTGAGCCTGAAGCTGGGGAGGGTACCACAGTTGTGGAAAACATCTTATGTGGTACCTGTACCAAAGACTTCCCGCCCCAAAGATCTGAACAGCTATAGACCAGTGGCCTTGACGTCCCACATGATGAAGACCATGGAGAGACTGCTCCTTGCTCACCTCCGCCCCCTGGTGGGACCAGCGATGGATCCACTCCACTTCGCCTACCAGCATGGCATTGGGGTGGAGGATGCGGTGATCTTCCTCCTTCACCGTTCTCTGTCCCACCTGGAGAAGCCCGGGAATGCGGTGAGGATCATGTTCTTTGACTTCTCCAGTGCTTTCAACACCATTCAACCGATGATCCTGAAGGACAAGCTGCTGTGTGCAGGGGGGGACCAGCACCTGTCATCATGGATTCTGGACTACCTCACTAACCGGCCACAGTTTGTGAGAACCCGGGACTGTGTGTCCGACACGATCATCGGTAGCACGGGGGCCCTCCAGGGAACAGTTTTGGCTCCCTTCCTGTTCACCCTTTATACTGCGGACTTCTCACACAACACAACACACTGCCATCTACAGAAGTTCTCTGACGACTCTGCGATCGTCGGCCTCATCTCCAACGGAGATGAAGCTGAGTACAGAGGACTTATCCAGGACTTTGTGGACTGGTGCCATCGGAACTGCCTCCAGATCAACGCAAGGAAAACTAAGGAGCTGGTGGTGGACTGCCGCAGGCAAGGACAACCCCTCACAGCACCAGTAAACATACAGGGAACAGACATCGAGATGGTGACATCCTACAAGTACCTGGGTGTTCATCTGAACAATAAACTAGACTGGCCACACAATACTGACACACTCTACAAGAAGGGACAGCGCAGGCTATTCTTACTGAGGAGACTCAGGTCTTTTGGTGTACAAGGGGCGCTGCTGAAGACATTCTACGACATGGTGGTGGCATCAGCCATCACTTTTGGAGTGGTCTGCTGGGGCAGTGGCGTTACAGCAGTCGATAGGAAGAGACTGAACAAACTGATCAAGAAAGCTAGCTCTGTCCTGGGGCAACGCCTTGACCCAGTGGAGGAGATGGGAGAGAGAAGGATGGTGGCTAAACTGTCATCTCTGCTGGAGTCCGAGTCCCACCCTATGCAGGACATACTGAACGCACTGAGGAGCTCATTTAGCAGTAGACTACATCATCATAGGTGCGCAACCAAGAGGTTTCGCAGGTCCTTCCTACCTACGGCTGTCAGACTGTATAACCTAAGCAGGGCTGCTCGCAGAGGTAGCAAAAAACGTGACAACCTAATAGTATTGAATGCAAAAGATGCAATAGACTTACACAATGGTCCCCTCTGGTATACAACTAGGAAAATACCGGTCGTTATGGAGGGTGACAATATGTATGGGTACATAATCATACCATGTAGGATAACTAAGTAGACGGTTATGCTGTTCATTCCATCTAGCTACAGTGCTCCACACTGCGTATGTTTATATATTTATATATTTATTCCATCTAGCTACAATGCGCCGCACTGTGTGTTTATATATTTACATATTTATATGTACATATGTATATTCGCTGCTCTTGTTTTTTCTTGTCTTCTGATTGTTGCTCTGAGTGTTGCTATCCCTGTGCTGTTGCAATCCTGGAATTCCCCCATTGTGGGACTAATAAAGGTTTATCTTATCTTATCTTATCTTATCTTATGAGAGTAGGCAGGATAACAGACGGGATACTCATGTGTGTTATTCCCACAGATATGACTTTCAAGGACACCACGCTAGACAGAGGCTCACACAGACATAAATAAACAAGGGGGCAATCAAGACAACACAAAACAGATGAGAATGATCAGGGACAATTGGAGACTGCAGGGCATGGTTACAGAAAAACAGGATGGGCAGGGCTGCACAGATAATCACCAACAGAGGAGGCACGGCAGACATGGACAGAGGATCAGAAGGGAGACAAGATCATGGCAATAATTATAAATAATAGTAATGCTAATAAACTTAGACTACGAGGAAAGACCAACAAAGAAAAAGAATATACAAGACAGAATAATGATAATAATAATGACAAAGGCAACCCATGATAATAATAATACTGTTTATAGCAGGATACGATATAACAGGGAAGAGCTGCTAGCATTTAACCGCCACCCGGTCCCACTGGAAAAACTCGACATACCGAGAGAACTGAGGCGAAAACGCCGCGGCTGCCGGGCTGGAGTAAGGCGGAGGACAAAAAATATAAGGTACAGACCCTCCCTTCCATCTGTTGTCATGGGAAATGTACGGTCGATACTGGGAAAGTTAGATGAGCTAGCGGCTATCTCCCGTTATGATAGCACTTACCGGGAGTGCTCTCTCCTTTTGTTTACTGAGACGTGGCTAACTGAACTAGCAGCAGATGCTAACATTGAGCTGGAGGGTTTTCACACGATACGAGCTGACCGAACACCAGAGAGTGGCAAAACTAGGGGCGGTGGAGTGATCATGTATGTTAACAACAACTGGTGCAGACCGGGACATATCACTGTTAAACAACGACACTGCAGCAAAGACATTGAGTTGCTAGCTGTTAGCATGAGGCCTACATATCTCCCGAGAGAACACTCACACGTGATCTGCATTGTTGTTTATGCAAATCCGACGGCGAACGCTGGGACAGCGCGTGACGTCATCCATTCAGTAACCAGCAGGCTGCAGACAGAACACCCAGATGCTCTTCTCCTCATCTCAGGCGATTTCAACCACGTTTCACTGTCTCCCATTCTGCCCACTTTCACCCAGTATGTCACATGCCACACTAGAGACAATAAAACACTGGATTTGTTCTACGCAAACACTAAGGAGGCGTACACCTCATCACAACTCCCCCCACTTGGGAGATCGGATCACAACTTGGTTCATCTCCGACCGGTGTACAAACCCCTAGTGCACAGACAACCTCCGGCCATGCACACTGTGGAGTTATGGTCTGAGGAGACAATGGACACTCTAAAGGACTGTTTTGAAGCCACTGCCTGGAAGCAGCTCTGCGATCCACATGGTGAGGACATCGATGGCCTCATTCACACCTTCACGGGCTACCTCAGCTTCTGTGTGGACAAATCCGTTCCCACCAAGACCATACGGCGTCACTCAAACAACAAACCCTGGATCAACCCTGAGATAAAAACACTTCTGAGAGAGAAGAAGAGGATCTTCAGGTCGGGGAACAGGGAGATGCTGAAGTCCGTACAGAGGGAGCTGAGGAGAAAGATCAGAGAAGGCAAGGACAGCTTCAGGAAGAAGATGGAGGACAAGCTGCAACAGAGCGACATCAGCGGGGTCTGGAGAAACCTCAAAACCATCTCGGGGCTCCAGAATACCTCCCCCCAGGCCACGGGGGGCAGGGAGTGGGCGAACAACCTGAATCTGTTTTTCAATAGATTTGACCAACCGCCCTCCCCCCTGTCTGCACAACAACCACTGCTGCCTCTAAGAAATCAAGTCCTGCTACCCACTCCCCACTCCACCGACACCCCCCCCACTCCCAACACACAGCCCCCCATCCTGACCCTGACCAAGACCCAGGTGAGGACGGAGCTGAGGAAGATCAAGGCGAGGAAGGCGTCGGGACCAGACGGCATCAGCGCAAAGCTCCTCAAGTCCTGTGCAGACCAGCTGTGTGGGATTGTGACGTATATCTTCAACATGAGCCTGAAACTGGGGAGGGTACCACAGCTGTGGAAAACATCTTGTGTGGTACCTGTACCAAAAACTTCCCACCCCAAAGACCTGAACAGCTTCAGACCGGTGGCCTTGACGTCCCACTTGATGAAGACCCTGGAGAGACTGCTCCTTGCTCATCTCCGCCCCCTGGTGGAACCAGCGATGGATCCACTCCAGTTCGCCTACCAGCATGGCATTGGGGTGGAGGATGCGGTGATCTTCCTCCTTCACCGTTCTCTGTCCCACCTGGAGAAGCCCGGGAATATGGTGAGGATCATGTTCTTTGACTTCTCCAGTGCTTTCAACACCATCCAACCGATGATCCTGAAGGACAAGCTGCTGCGCGCAGGGGTGGACCAGCACCTGTCATCATGGATCCTGGACTACCTCACGAACCGGCCTCAGTTTGTGAGAACCCGGGACTGTGTTTCCGACACGATCATCAGTAGCACGGGGGCCCCCCAGGGAACGGTGCTGGCTCCCTTCTTGTTCACTCTTTATACTGCGGACTTCTCACACAACACAACACATTGCCATCTACAGAAGTTCTCTGATGACTCTGCGATCGTTGGTCTCATCTCCAGCGGAGATGAAGCTGAGTACAGAGGGCTTATCCAGGACTTTGTGGACTGGTGCCTTCGGAACTGCCTCCAGATCAACGCGAGGAAAACTAAGGAGCTGGTGGTGGACTGCCGCAGGCATGGGCAGCCCCTCACAGCACCAGTAAATATACAGGGAACAGACATCGAGATGGTGACATCCTACAAGTACCTGGGTATTCATCTGAACAATAAACTAGACTGGTCACACAATACTGACGCACTCTACAAGAAGGGACAGCGCAGGCTGTTCCTGCTGAGGAGACTCAGGTCTTTTGGTGTACAAGGGGCGCTGCTGAAGTCATTCTATGACACGGTGGTGGCATCAGCCATCACTTTTGGAGTGGTCTGCTGGGGCAGTGGCATTACTGCAGCCGATAGGAAGAGACTGAACAAACTGATTAAGAAAGCTAGCTCTGTCCTGGGGCAACGCCTTGATCCGATGGAGGAGATAGGAGAGAGAAGGACGGTGGCTAAACTGTCATCTCTGCTGGAGTCCGAGTTCCACCCTATGCAGGACATACTGGATGCACTGAGGAGCTCATTTAGCAGCAGACTACATCATCCCAGGTGCACAACCGAGAGGTTTCGTAGGTCCTTCCTACCAGCGGCTGTCAGACTGTACAACCTAAGCAGGGCTGCTCGCAGAGATAGCAAAAAGACGTAACAAACTAATAGTTTTTTTTTTTTTTTTTTTTTTTTTTTTTTTTTGAATGCAAAAGATGCAATAGACTTACACAATGGTCCTCTCCGGCATACAACTAGGAACATACCGGTCGCTATGGAGGGTGAGAATATGTATGGGCACATAATCATACCATGTAGGATAACTAAATAGACGGTTATGCTGTTTCATCCCACCTAGCAACAATGCTCTGCACTGTGTGTGTTTATATATTTACATATTTATTCCATCTAGCTACAATGCTCTGCGCTGGGTGTGTTTATATTTATATATCTATATATTTATTCCATCTAGCTACAATGCTCCGCACTGTGTTTTTATATATCTACATATTATTCCATCTAGCTACATTGCTCCGCACTGTGTGTGTTTATATACTTGCATATTTATTCCACCTAGCTGCAATGCTCCATACTGTGGGTGTTTATATATTTACATATTTATTCCATCTAGCTACAATGCTCTGCACTGTGTGTTCATATATTCATATATTTATTCCATCCAGCTACAATGCTCTGCACTGTGTGTCTGTGTGTGTGTGTGTGTGTATATATATATTTTATAGTAATATGTACATATGTATATTAGCTGCTCTTGCTTGCTTGTTTTTTCTTGCCTTCTGATTGTTGCTCTGAGTGTTGCTATCCCTGTGCTGTTGCAATCCTGGAATTTCCCCGTTGTGGGACTAATAAAGGCTTATCTTATCTTATAATAAGGTGAAATACAGAAAATCCCAAAATACAACTTAAAGCGAGGGGGAGGGCTGGGACCCATGCCCTGGAAACAAGGAATATAAATTATAAATCAAGGTGAGGATATGGGACCCAGACCATGTCCTGACACAGCATGGACCTCTCCTGGCTTTTTGGTTCTCGTCGCAGTGAACAATATGTCTTTTTTTCGTCAGGTGGCTGAATGAATTGAACCCAAAGTGGCCGAAAGGGAACAAAAATAGAACTCTGTACGCCAGTGGCTTTGCACCAGAGCGGTGTTGCTGACGTGGGAAAAATTTCATGGGCAGATTATCTGTACTGCTGCATCATTTTTTAAAGACATCACAACAGTCTGAATCGGCCTTAAAACCAAAATATTTTCACACAGCTAAATCCAGTTTCAAGTAGCTTCGACCATGGAGTGACTTCTGTCTTCCCGCACCATGTTTGTTTTGCATATAACCATAGGAACATGTAACTAACCTCAACAGTGTAACAGCATTATGTCATTGTGCAGCACACAGTGGGTCAACGTTGGGAAGTTTACTTTGGGAATACATCACATAGAGGACACTGGTAAGATGTTGCCCAGACATCAACATTACATCAGAGACGACCATCAGCCAATGTTTAAACAACGTATCAAAACTATAGCAGCTGCAGCCACATGTTAATCTTCTTCTTGCAGCTGCTGTTTTTTGGGGTCACCTTAGCATCATCACCTGATATCGTGATGATCCACATATTTGATTTGGCAAGGATTTTATGCCAGATACCCTTTCTGACCCAGTTGTGAACCCACAACCTTCTGGCTGTGGGGCAGCTGCTCGACCACTAGGCCACCACTTCCACAACCTTTATTTATTTAAGCTGGAGCTTAAAGATTGCAACTATTTTGTTATTCAAGGTGAGAAGCACTACTATCCATCCATCCATCTTCTACCACTTATCCAGGGATCCGGGTTGTGGGGGCGTCAGTCCAGGCAGCGTAGCCCAGACTTCCGCCCGGTTCACATTGCACCATGATCTCCCCCCCGCAGGCGGTGAGCTCACTAGAGTGTGGATCCACGTGCCTCCTCTGGGTACACTGGGTGCCTGGTGTAACGTTTTTCATGGAGATCCACTGGTACTGCTCTTAGTCTGGCCCTTCACCCAGGACCAGTTTGCCTTGGGAGACCCTACCAGAGGCAAGTTGCCTCCAACAACATAGCTCCTGGGATCATTCGGGCACTCTAACCCTTCCACCATGGATGAGGTACCGATCCAGTGAGAGGGAAAAGCACTGCTACTCCAAAGTGGTGTACCAAAGACCATAAAAAAGTGCCAAAAAGAATATACAGACCATCACAATGTTAGATGATGATATGCCGTGGCGACCCCAGAAGGGAGCAGTCGAAAGAATAAAATTTTAGTTCTCTCCGATCTAATGCTGACGTCTAACCAACGTCTTGCCAGTGCAAACAATCTCTATATGATGTATTCCTGATGTAAACTTGGTACATTGGTACGTATTGGTGCAACCTATGTGTGCACTTGTAGCTTTTTGGCTTTCCCTCCCTAAGTAGCTATCTACCTACCCACTCTTCTTCAAGAAAATCCTGCACCTGCACTCATGTACATAAGAAAGTAGAGAGCAAGAGGACACTCAGAAAATGCATACCTCCAACAAGGTTGTTTGCCCACTCACATTTACAACAACTTCCTGTTTCATGGGGAGGAGACTGAAAATTTATAGGAAGCCATGAAGCTGAACTACTGCTAACACACAAACCTGATGTTGGTTATTGCTGTTTTTTGTCGCGATGGGGCTGGTGATAAAAGTGGGAAGGAGGTGACGTATCGAGAACTGAAAACCTACAGAACAGAAGCATATTACTTACAGGCACCAACACTAGACATCAGACACAGAATAAACATCACGTGACCCTAATTGACAGTGGCAGTCAGTGGAGAGAACAGTGTACAGTGCATGCAGGAATTTAAATCAGGAGGTGACCCCCCCCCCCTTCCCCTTATGGACCAGGTAGACGGAGTAGGTGGAGACACCCTCACCCAGAAGGGACAACCATGCCAAGGACAATGGAATTAAATTGAGCATTAGCTCAGGAAGAAGACCAAATGCTGTAAATAGATTTTTTTTTTTTTTTTTTTTACAAAATAACAGCAAATTCCCTGAAGTGAAGTTTTGGATGAAATATTGATCTAAAGTGTACGTTTTTGGTGTCGTCCTTGCTGCAGTCCAAAAATACTATTTTCATATGTTTGTTTTTCCTGCAATCTCTAGTATGTTTACAAGTCTGCTGTTTGTGGGTTTATTACCTACCAGAGGTCATGCTGACAATGAATATTGAATTAGTGGTGAAGTTCTTAGAAATACATTTTCACTTTGTGTTGAATAGCTGATTTTATCTCCAGTCAGAAGCTTCCACACTAATCTTTTAAACGGTATTCAATAGACAAGCAGGAACATTTTCAGTTAGGTTTTCTATTCCTTGTGCTTTCATGTGGAAAGCTTCCAGAGCAAACGAGCAAAAGATTCAGAGATTCACTGGTTTTCTACTTCTATGCTACATTTTAAATGACACTTCTTATGTCTGGTGATAAGACCAAGAAAAAACTGGGAGAATTTTTCTTTAAACTTCACTGTATTGTGAACAGGATAACCCAGTCAGGAGTCGTAGCTGATTGGGTTGTGTGTTTTGGTCGATCATGAAGTTAAAGTATAATGATGGACTTTCTGATCTTTCCAGGATGGACCAAGTTTGCCCGGCTCACACGAGCGCTCACCAACAACCGCAACACGCTGCAGCAGCTGGCGCCTATGGGCAAACACGAAGTCAGCCATAAACAGTCAAGACTGGCAGAGGTGAGAGTTCCCCCCCCCCCACACACACACACACACTGTTACTGGTTAGGGCTGCTCGATCAAAAGTATGAAGCGATTCTCACAGATAGGTAAATGTGATTTTAGCTGTTAGAATGACTTTAAAACTGCTATCATGTTGTTGATGTAGTAAGCCATAAAGAAATGACCAAATACCACCATCTTTACCATGAAAAGATGTTGACATACCAGCCACCACAGGGCCTGAACTGTTCTCAACTTATTGATTTCCACTTTTATGTTGAATTTAATGGATACTTGGTCTCTATTAGCAAATTTTTTTTTTTAGTTGCTATCAGTTGTTGAGGGAAAATAGTATTTTTTCTGATGCCAAATGCTTTATGCTTTTTCAAGTTTGATCCAGAGCAGGTAGTACACATGACTTTTTTATGTAGAAATGAAACAAAAGTGTGCCCACTGCAGACCAAAACATGTGCTGTGAGAGTAAGCCAAAAGGGTACCGGTGTAGCCAGACAGCTAAACAATGGGATATAATGTATAAAACTATATCTGTGAAGCAAAGGGAACTGCAGATTTAGCTCTGCAGATAAATCAAAGTTTGAAATGCTTTTTACATTGTGTTCAAATGGCAGTTCGATAATTGCTACTGTAAGCACAGTTTGTTATAAGTAGAACAACTGGCAACCAGTTAATATTAGTGGACCAGAGATATGCTTGCAACAAAATAAACATCTCCATACTGCAGTGACTTTGTGTTGGTTTCTATGTGCATGTTCATAGTCACCAGGAATTATTGCATAAAATACAGTATGTGGAAAATCTGCTTGTTTACACTGTTCTTGTCTGTTTTTGGCCACTTAGCTGTTAGCTCATGTCAGTGTGGAAGCACCTAACTGCACTGTACTTGGCATCTTTTTGAGCTGGAAGAAGAGTCAGTCCTCACAGACTGCCACATTACCAGTTTCAGTTTTAGCCTTTTGCCTCTCAAAAATCTTAGAATAGGTTTTTGTTCCTTTTTACTGCCCCCTTTTTGTGTATTAACCCCCCCTTTTTTTTAGTGCCCCCTAACGATGCTGCCACACTGCACCTTACAGTCTAACTGGTACCTCACATTTCACTCTGCTCCTGATAGTCCTTCGTTGTGCAACGGGATGATTCATGTGTTTATACGGGTCATCATGTATTAAGCTATGATGTATATAGGTTTTATAGTCATGTTAGTTTTAATTTCCATGGGTAATCCCTTTGTCTGTCATGTGTGTGTTTCTGTTGTTTGGTTGTCTACTGTCATGCTGCTGTTACACTGTAATTTCCCAGTTTGGGATCAATAAAGTACATCTATCTATCTATCTATCTATCTATCCATGATTTTCTGAGGCTTAAATCCGGAGACAGTAGTGATTGACATGTGTTACAGCTGCAATCTATCACAAACTACATAGGTGGTGGGTCGAGTGGCTCTATCTGCTTTAGTTTTTGAGATGATCGATCCTCATCTACAGAGTAGTTGAGTTTCACAGATAGGCTAACTCATATTTTTCAAAACATGAATCTGTTTGTTGGCAGGCTAAGTATGTGCATATTTTTTTATGAAAATTAAACTTTAGTTATGAAACCTGATAAGGCGGCTCTGAGGCGATCACTAAGGACCTCTATATGCTCCACCAATCAAAACAGCACTTCATGATCACTTGACTTGAGTTTGACCAATGAGCTGCGTCATTGTCGGAAGTAACCGTAAAGAAAGATGGGCAGACAGTGCTGCAATTTCATCAGCCAGGTAAGCACAATAACGTTATATTTATGTCCTTGTGTTTCCTTTTCGTGTTACAGATCTCCATAGTTAATATTACAACCAGGTGCTGCTCCCCATTGTCCCTTGTCTTGTGTAGCATATCGCTAAATAAAGTAATTACACGTCCTTCGCATTGTCCTGGTGTTAAAGAAGCCCTGCTGAAAAAAAAAAAAAAAACAGCATACAACAGCATCAGACCAGCACCAATAAATAATAGTTTAGTATTGTAAATAGTAGTTTTAGAATTGTGAGAGTTTTTGAGTGTTTATTGTTTTTGTTATGTGTTTTATCGTGTTTTCGGAGCAGCGTCTTTTTTCTCTCCATATTGTTCATCTTTTTTGCTTTATTTCTTGTTTATATAGATTTTTTTAAAGTAATAATTTGTAAATAGTTTAGTGAAAAATGTTGAGGAGATCAGCTAGACAGAAGAAAGCGCCGTGGAAGAGGAGGAAATCTCAGCAGAAGTGTCCCGATCTCAACCACAGTGATACAGTTTGGATCACTGGATATTTATTCCCAGCTTTGTTACAATTTCAGTATCTATTTATATTATTTCTATTTTTTTCAATATCTAGTGTATTTTTTTTCTTACTAGCTTCTTTTCAGATTGCTTTGCCATCGTTATATTTATTACTTATTTGTATACTGTTGAACATTTGTTCTTGAAACACAAGTTTCTTTTGGATAAATCTTCTCTAATCTTATGTTATATATTTATATTTTTAGAGATTGTTCAGATGAAGAGCCATCCACCAGGACCAGCAGTGGAACAGGAACAGTTGGAGAAGAACTGATTCCTGGACTACCACAGAGCTAAGAAAACGCCTTGGCATGGACACATAAAACAGCCTCTAAACTGGACACTGTAAGTTCTGGGCAAACACAGATATTTGAGAACATGTATAAGGGGTTCAGTTTAATTTTTGCTATCGCAAAACTTTGGTTCATGCACATTTGAGATATTTATAAAGAGAAAACCGGTGAAAGTTTTTTTTTTTTTTTTGTAATTACACACTGTTTTAAGCATTTAAAACATATAATATTGACACATACTTGCCAGATTTTGAAATGTACACTTCTCCTGAAAAACAGGGCAAAATATTTTACACAAAGGATATTTTATTACATATTTATTGAAAAAAAGATAAAAAAAAGCACTAGGCAAACTATTATAATTATAGCACTAAAAAGCTTTAAAGCATTCCAGCGAGTTTCCAGCCAATGTGAAATGTTCCACGGGTGGAACACTTGAATTTTAAGAGGTTAAAGATTAAATATTCAACATTTCAAACAGGAGTAGCTCATTTTTCTAAATTAGCTTTTACATTTTTATTGGTGTTATAATCACCACAAGATCACCAACAAACAAAGAACAAGTGAAGCATAACAAGAAAACTCACTGCAACATACCACACCCAAAAGTATATACAGAATGCACAGCGTGTGTGTCTGTGTGGCCTCGTCAGAAATGTTCTCACAGTCCAAGCAATAACACGTCTGTGCATGGAAGCTAATTCTGTCTGCACGTGCATCTCCCTTTCACAGTGTTGTGTTTTTTTTACAGGAGCAGTATACAAGCTCTAAAATGCTGAGAGGTGCAGGGGGAAGAGTCGTCCAGTCGATCTCAAAGGAGTCTCTCTTAATCTTCCAACCATGAGCCATTGGTGGAGGTACGGCTGGCTGACTCTGCAGGCATCTTCTGTAGATGGCTGCCTGGTAGTTTCTTCGCTGAGTGTGTATATATAGTGAGTCTCTGTTTGGTGGAAGACTTCTGTCTGTGCACTTGCCACTCTTAAACAGTTGGCATCTTGTGTAATTCACATCCTTGGAGCCTTTGAGGTCATACAGAACACAAGTTAATTCTTCAGTGGCCTTATACGGTTCTGGGAGCGGTTGAAAAGCTTTTCCCAGTGTCTTTAATGACACGCAATGTTCTTTGTTGGACAGTAGTATTTTCATTGCTTAAGTTTCTCTCTTAGCCTCTTTCAATTATATTTTTGAGTTGTATACTTTTCCCTTTTGCATATGATGCATTGCCTTGGGAGCAGATGTGGTGCTCTTCTTAGGTGGACTGGAACCTCTGTTTCTGTTCACCGGAGAACCTGGTTTGGTTGGGGATTTGTAGTGGAAGTATGTGGTTCTTCATATAAAATATTGTAAAGGAGACAAAATTGGGTGGGATGCTTAATTTGGGACAACTATATATTTACTGCATAAGTGTTCATTTTAAAGATAACTACATTGTGTTAACATTGTCTGTTCTGTTCTACAGGTAACTCCAGCTGCTCAGACATTCCTGACACACTCCTGGACCTGTCTGGATCTTTCTGTCTTGTCTTAAATTGACTATTGGGGCAGTGGCTAGCCCTTGCTTGGAGCCCCTTCTAGAATGGAGAAGTAAGGGGCTTCCTTCCCTCCACTAGCCTGGGTGTACACCTTGGGCAAGTGTTAGTACACCCTCGGCCTCCCTTGGCCGTGGATACAGCCTAGGTCACTACACTCGGCGGTTCTGCTTGTCAACTCGGCATCAGTCCCAGCAATCCTTTTTGTGAGCATGCCACTTCTGGGCTTGCCTAGCCAGCATGTGAAGTCAGCCTTCGGCGGAAAGCTTCAAATGATCAGATGCTTCAGCAAGCTGGATTGGGATCGCTGTAACGTGTTGTGGACTGCGAAGAGCGTGATGAGGCACAAGAAGTCACGGTCATCCACTGCATCGGTCTCTTCCTCCAGCCGTCTTGACGATGTCTTGCTGCTGGATCCAGAAGGAGTTTGGATGAGAGAGTGAGGTTGATGTGTTGCGCAAACTCCTCCTCACTTTTAACAATTTGTTCGCGCAAGTCACCTTTCAAATTGAGTATTAATGTTTACACTCATTAATGCACATGATCAGTTCAGATGGAGTTTATCAGATTAAACATGAATACTCACCATCACTTGTGTGTACTGATTTTTGTGTCCGTTCTTGGGTTCTTTCAACATTTCTTGTATTAGCATACTGCATGTAGCATTGTCTATGATAGCCTATGTTAACTGACACATTTGAAGGGTGGGTATTATGCAAATTATATTTTTCTATTGCTTTTTCAGCTATTTTGCTTTCCTTTGGATTAAGATTTACCTACTCTATTGAACACAATAACACAACACAATTTCTTAACACAATTTTTTTCCCAACTCCTGTCTGAAAATTGAATTATATTTTCTAAAGAGCTTGTAACATGCATACAGCACTCCATACCTGTCCCTGATGTACATGCTAGCTAATGAAAGCACGTGTCTGACTTGTCATAATTGACATGTTATGAATAAAGATCAGCCCATACCAAAGCAAGAAATTGAGCAGCAGACATAAGGGTGGGACAAACTATTTTTTTAACACTCTGATCAGATCTAAATATAAGAAGTGATGCTGTTGTAATAGTATATTGTGAATAAATATCAGATTTCTTAAGGATGTTGTGAGGCATTGTTCTTAATGGTATTATATATTTTGTTCACAGAATAAACCTGAAAATGTACAGTATGTGATAATCTGTGAGGTAATGAATCAAGGCTTATAAATGTATTATGCTCTATAATTTTGCACTTGTCTGGTTGTTTTTCAACAATCAATACAGTTTTTTTTGGAAGCTAGTTAAATTCTTGAAAATGAATATTCACGTCAGACCCGCTGCATTTTGATTTTTTTTTTCTTTTTTACCCTGGAGCCGGGGGTGGGGTGGGGGTGGGGGGCTCCTGATTAAATCGAACGTGATTGGTATATGCACTCACCTACTGCATGTCATGCGGTGGCCCTCGCGAGCCACCATAAGACGCCACACCGTCACCAGAGAGTTGCGTTGATGTCT
The DNA here is from genome assembly GCA_020510985.1 of Pholidichthys leucotaenia. Lineage (NCBI taxonomy): Eukaryota > Metazoa > Chordata > Actinopteri > Cichliformes > Pholidichthyidae > Pholidichthys > Pholidichthys leucotaenia. The sequence continues at coordinate 61,198,854 of CM035842.1, forward strand.
TTATTAACGGTCAAACAATAATATAACATACATACTGGGAGGCATAAGGCTAACATAGCTCACTTACAGGTCCACAGGATTGCACGTTAGATGGTCCAAATATGACGATACACTTACGACGATACTGCTGCAAGATGCTGCCGCTGGCGCCGGTTTAAGAAGCTGGCCGCTAACGACTGCGAATGCAGCACAGCTGTTCAGACCTTGACAGCTGGAAGCTCCCACGAGCGCTGTCACAATAAGAGCTCGGAGAGCCGGAATAATAACACCGCTGTCAAAGCCTGACAGGAATGATGTATGGCCCGAGTGCGAATAATATTAGCGCTCGGATCATGACAGTACCTCCCCCTCAACGGCGAGCTCCTGAGCGCCCAGAAACACCTAGGCCCTTGCTCCCCTAGGCCCTTGCCTGCTCCCCCACCCCCACCCCCCCAGGGCAGGGGGTGGGGGAGCAGGCAAGGAGGGGGAGACACAGACAGAAACAAGGACCCAGAAGAAAAAAGGAAAACACACATCCCCAGACATACCCATCCCATTTCAAACAGAAAACAACGGAACAACCAGGGTACTTATTTACAGGGCAAGCATGAATTACAATCACACGGGGCACCCAAACATACGCATGGGGCTACTGATGTACAGAAAAAAAAGAAACACCATGGTAACATGCTACAGTCCCTTTGACAGGGGAAGGAAAAAAAAAAAGGCTCGCTATCCCAAACATACGCATGGAGCTACTGAGGTCAAGCAGCACCTGAACAGAGCATAAAACTACAATAACAATCCATACGTGGTTCAAAAACAAAAAGGGGCATCATCCTTCCAAAAGCCCCATGAAGAGAAATGTAGGAAGTATTAAAGTTTAACTTAGGAAATAAACATTAACCTTCGAAATAGTCTTAAGTACAAAGTCGCCATTTAACAGTCACCAAATGTACCCAAAAAGGTAAAAGTCAGACATAAATTGCAAATACAGTCGCGCCTCTCACATGAGGACCAAATCACAATCACCAATATACAAACAGTTTCAAATTACTCGCTAAAGTGTCTTAAATCAAAAATGACAACTTATGGGGAGTCCCTTAGAGGTTTATAACTGAATTTGTGAGCATGATCAAGAAAAGTCAATTTATTGCCCCTGATGACCTTCACACCATACAGTCCAAACGAACGGCAGTAGGCGGAGACCAAATACCACAGGGACAGTTCCAACGGTCTCCCTGCGTCCGATGGCCAGCGGGTGGTCACGAGGAACAGAACTAGATCAGGCGGCCTGCCCCAGTCCCAGGCCCCGAGAAACAAGTCCTCCGGCGGCCGAACCAGGTCGCCCAGTAACAGATACAATTTTTCGGGTGGCCGACCCAAGGCGCCGAACCGGCTAAACAATTCCTCGGGTGGCCGTCCCACATCCCTCAGCCACCAGAACCGTGGAGGAATAGTATGCGGTGGCCTCCCTGACGGGGAAACTGCATAGGAGCGCCGAACCGCAAGAAGACAACCTCCAATGGCCCCCAGCGATGACGACCCAGACTGGCGGCTCTTGAGAGGGGAATAACCAGGAAGAAGACGAGCCCACATCACGTCAGAAGGCGAAGGGTCTGCAGCTCCTCCACCAACCTCGACCCATACCGATGCGGCCGTAGTAGCTCCGCCTGCGTCGGACCCCGATTGGGTCACAGCTGCACTCGCGTCGTACCCCCACTGGGTCACAGCTGCTCCCGTGTTGGACCCCCGCTGGGCCTTGTCGGACCCCGACTGGGTCGGCATCGCATCGGCGACGACCTCCACCCCCGAACTTGGGACCTCCTGCACCGCGAACTCGACAGACTCCAAGCTGGTGACACTGCACTCGGGCTCTGGAGCCGTCCAGGACTCCGTCGATCCACGTTCGGGTAGAAGCTCGTTGTTGGGCTCCCACTCGGCTGCGTCGAGCTCCACAGCCGGCACGATGGTTTCTGCAGCCGGATCCTCTGGTGCTGACGTCCGCGCCGATAACCCGCACGGCGTGGCGGCAGGGGACCTTCGACCCGCCGGTTCGGGCTGCTCCTCCGTGGAGACCCGGGGACGCTTCCTCGTCAGCTCAGGCTCCACGCCGCAGTCCGCTCTTCTCCTCTGCCCATGACGTGCCTGCAGGGCCGGAATTGTTCCCAGAGCCGCAGGCCCCCCCCCCCTCGTCCGGCGACGTAGACCTAACGCCGAGGACCGCTCAGCAAGGGGAGACACAGAGGCAGCAGGTTCAGGTAAGACGATTACAGCCGGTGGCGGGAGCTCGGGGGGCTGCAAACCCCGAACTCCACCCCCAGGAGTCAGACAAGGCAGAACACAATTATACGTAGGAAAATGAACTTGAACTTGCCTGTCTCCTGAAGGGAGGGTGGTGCCGGCTGTAGTGGGCGTTGCTTCTTCCTTCTCCTGCTGGATGATGTCAGAGGGCCCCCTGGAAGGAGAAGGGGAGCTGCTCGCAAGGAACCATGGACGGGGCTTGCCGAAGCAGGGCTTTTCACACACACCGCAGCTGAAGGAGGCGTCGGAGAGGAGGAGGCGACAGCCGAGACGAGCCGGGCACGGCACGCTGACGGGGCAGGAGGGGAAGAAGGCCCGGGGAGAGAGGCTGCGGGGATTCCCTCCTGACAAGACGCCGAAGAGGCAGCTGACTGGTTGATAGGGTAATTCCGGCAGCCCGGAACTGGATCCGGAACAGGAGCTTGCTGGGGATGCCCTTGGCCGCGGCGCCGAGGTCTACAACGGCCCCCGGATGGTGCGAACTCCTGGAGTGGATCAAGGATAGGAACGGGGCCCCAAAGCGGGGAGCGGGAATGCCTCCTCCTCTGCTTCATGCCGTAGTCCTCCTCCACCATACGGAGTATCTCGCGTTGCGCGGCGATGTCATCCCTCCTCGCACCGACTTCTGGGTGGTCGGCGTAGCGGGGAGGAAGGTGATTGAGCACGTCCTCAGAGCAGTCCAGGTACCAGTGTACGTTGCGGTCGTAGTCCAGGAGGGAAGCGGAGATGAGTGTCTCGTCCACGAACTCCAGGACGCCCACCAACTCGTGGCTTGGACTCCGGGCACGGCCCCTCCATGACGGCATTGGGTCCACAGCACACCGTACCCAGACAGGGAAAAGGCAAAGTCCACTTAAACACAAACTTACTGGCGAAAGGTGTCTCGGGTTGGCGTCAGTGTTAAAACGCCGTTTTGGCAGCAGTATACTGTCATGCGGTGGCCCTCGCGAGCCAACATAAGACGCCACACTGTCACCAGAGAGTTGCGTCGATGTCTTTATTAACGGTCAAACAATAATATAACATACATACTGGGAGGCATAAGGCTAACAAAGCTCACTTACGGGTCCACAGGATTGCACGTTAGATGGTCCAAATACGACGATACACTTACGACGATACTGCTGCAAGATGCTGCCACTGGCGCCGGTTTAAGAAGCCGGCCGCTAACGACGCAAATGCAGCACAGCTGTTCAGACCTTGACAGCCGGAACCCCCCCCCAGCGCTGTCACAATAAGAGCTCGGAGAGCCGGAATAATAACACCGCTGTCAAAGCCTGACAGGAATGATGTATGGCCCAAGCGCGGATAATATTAGCACTCGGATCATGACACTGCAACCTGATTGGTTCGTCAGCTAAAGCTGTTCTGAGAGATGCCGGAGAGGACCGATGATAAAAATGCCGGTAGACCGAGGCTGCCAAAATTTTTTCTCAGATTTACCAAAAACAGAGAAGACTATATTTAAAAAAATGGCGTACTCTTCCAGTGCGGATTGATCATTCATTCATTCATCTTCTTCCGCTTAATCCTTTTCGGGTCGCGTCGGGCTGGAGCCTATCCCAGCATCTTTTGGGCGAGAGGCAGGGTACACCCTGGACAGATCGCCAGTCCATCGCAGGGCCAACACAGAGAGACAGACAACCATTTACTCTCACAGTCATATCTAAGAACAATTTAGAATCCCCAGTTTGATGCCAATTAACCTAACTTGCATGTTTTTTGGAATGTGGGAGGAAACCGGAGAAATCCCAGAGTAAACCCACGCAGACACGGGGAGAACATGCAAACTCCACACAGATCACTGTTAGTCGGGGGCTGGAATCGAACCCAGGATCCCCTGGCCAAGGGTGAGTTGCTGTGCTGCCGCAGTGCTAACCACTCCGCCACTGCGCCGCCGGATTGAACAATGACACAAAAAACACACTTGGCCCACCATCTAACATGAACTGTGCCTCTTCTGCTTTGTGAGGAGCTTTCACTCCCTAACAAAACACCAGACCTAAGAACATAAATCCTGCTTGAGATTCAACACAGATATGTAGCTCATCTAGGACTGCTTAAGCATCAGGGTGCTTGAAAATGCAGCAGAAACAGAAAATGTAAACTATATATTTAGTTGTTTAAGTTGTTAGCATTAACATTTGTACTTCAGTCATTGAGCAAAATAAAGCAGAACAGGTTTCTCTGCCACTTGTTATTCCACATATATGTACACAATACAAGCATTTTCATAGTTTTGCTTTGCTAATCACATTTAACACATTCTCATCATTCCCTACACAACAAAGACTTGTGTTAAACGATGCACACGGGGCTGTCATGTTTACTCCAGCCGCGCCCCCAGTACATCCACCTGGCCCGTCCTTCACTCCGCACAAACTTGCATGTGAACTTCTCTTTAACTGTGGTTGTTCAGTTGTTTGCTGAGCGGTGCATTCCCCACCGCTTCAGTGGACTGCGGCACAGAAGAAGGTGCTATGGGCGCTCAGTGATTGTGGCTGGTAGAAAGTGGATTTCGGGGTGGTGGGGGTGATGGCTCATCTCTCAGTTTTTTTCAGCATTAACTCACTTATTTTATACATGATTGGGTTAAGTGGGGTGTATTTGTCATGACCCACTCTGGGCCGTCATCTGCCTCAGCTGCGTGCAGACCTGCAGCTAATCAATCACGGGCTTTATAGTCCGCTCTGCCTGAAGCCTTGGCACGGAGCCGTCTGTCTTGCTACCGACCTTCGTCTCCCGCACGTCTGTTTCCACACAGCCCGGGTGCCCCCCTGTCGTCGAGCTGCCTTTACAGCTTATCGGCTCTGGAGCAGGAGGCTATGGAAGCATATATCAAGGAGTCGCTCAGCTCGGGCATCATCCGGCCTTCGTCATCGCCAGTGGGGGCGGGCTTCTTCTTTGTCAGGAAAAAGGATGGTTTCCTCCGCCCTTGCATTGACATCCGGGCCTTGAATGACATCACTATCAAGGACAGGTACACGTTGCCACTGATGGACTCTGCCTTCGACTCCCTCCAGGGGGCTTCCTGGTTTACGAAGTTGGACCTCCGCAGCGCTTATCACCTGGTGCGGGTCCGGGAGGGCGACGAGGGGAAGATGGGATTCCGGACCCCAAGCGGCCACTTTGAATACCTCGTCATGTCGTTTGGGCTCACCAACGCTCCGGCTGTCTTCCAACGTCTGATTAATGATGTTCTCTGGGATTTCCTCGGGTCCTTCGTGTTTGTCTACTTGGACGGCATTCTGATCTTCTCCCAGTCCCGGGAGGAGCACCAGGTCCATGTGAGGCAGGTCCTTCAACGGCTCCTGGAGAATAAACTTTTCGTGAAGGCAGAGAGTTTTACACCGAGAAGACCTCCTTCCTAGGTTTCATCATCTCGCACAATCAGGTCATCCCGGATCCTGAGAAGTTGAAGGCGGTGGTGGATTGCCCCCCCCCCCCCCCGAGGAAACAGCTGCAACAATTCTTGGGATTTGCCAATTTCTGCCGGTGATTTGTGCCCAATTACAGTTCGATCGCCCTTCCCCTGACCCGTCTCACCTCCCCCAAGGTGGTGTTCCGGTGGACAGAGGAGGCGGCGGCGGCCTTTGCAACCCTGAAGACCGAGTTTTCATCCTCCTGGGTCCTGACGCAGGTGGACCCTGCTCTCCAGTGCCTGGTTGAGGTGGATGCCTCTGATTCAGGGATGGGGGCGGTCTTGTCACAGTGCTCTCCGGTGGACGGGGTGATCCGCCCCTGCGCTTTCTTCTCTCGGCGGCTGTCCCCCATGGAGAGGAATTATGGCGTCGGCGACAGAGAACTCCTGGTGGTGAAGCTCGCGCTGGAGGAGTGGCGGCACTGGCTGGAGGGGGCTGCGCAACCCTTCGTGGTATGGACCGACCACAAAAACTTGGAGTATCTGAGAACGGCTAAATGCCTGAATGCCCACAAGGTGCGCTGGTCCCTGTTCTTCAGGCGCTTCAGGTTTACCATCACCTACCGCCCTGGGACGAAGAATGCCAAACCGGACGCCCTGTCCAGGCAGTTCGCCTCGGAGGTCTCTGAAGGCCAGGAGCACACCATCCTCCCCGCCTCGTGTGTCATGGGCGCCCTCTCGTGGGCCATCCTGGACAAGGTCCTGAGGGCGCAGGAGGCTGAGCCGGATCCAGGTGGAGGGCCTGCAGGAAGACTGTTCGTTCCATCGTCCGTTCGGGGTGACATGATCCACTTGGCCCACTCGTCCAAACTCGCCTGCCACCCTGGGATCACCCGTCTGGTGGAGCTGCTTCAGAGATCGTTCTGGTGGCCAGGTCTCTGGAATGACATCATCAACTACGTCCGCGCCTGTCCCCAGTGCGCCACCGGAAAGTCATCATCATCGCCGCCGGCGGGTCTCCTCCATCCGCTGCCAGTCCCTGGAAGACGGTCTCACATTGCCCTAGACTTTGTAACCGGTCTCCCGGCATCCAACAGCTTCGACACCGTGCTCACCATTGTGGACCGTTTCTCCAAAGCCGCCCATTTCATCCCCCTACATGGGCTCCCAACGGCACGAGAGATGGCGGACCTATTGGTGCAGCACGTCATGCATCTGCATGGGATCCCGAAGGACACTGTCTCCGATCGAGGTCCCCAGTTTGTGTCCCGTGTTTGGAGGAGTTTCTGCAACGCATTGGGGACTACGGTAAGCCTGTCCTCTGGTCATCACCCCCAGAGCAACGGGCAGTGCAAGTGGGCCAATCAGGAGCTGGAGGCCGCTCTGCGCTGTGTCATCGCTTCCAGCCCGTCATCTTGGAGCAGTCATCTGCCATGGATTGAATATGCTCATAACCTGACTCTGTCCTCGGCTACCGGCATGTCACCGTTCAAGGCGTCACTGGGCTACGATCCCCCATTGTTCCCCGAGGAGGAGGGGGAGGTGGCCGTGTCTTCTATCCATGCCCACCTGAGGCGCTGTCGCCGGCTCTGGGCTGCTATGCGCCAGGCCCTTTTACGCACAGCCCAGCGCAACACAAGAACAGCGAACCGGCGCAGGAGGCCTGCTCCCCAGTATCAGGTGGGTCAGCAGGAATGGTTATCTACCCAACACATCAACCTGAAAGCTGAGAAGAGGAAGCTGGCCCAGCGTTTTATTGGACCCTTCCTGATTGTCCGGGTGATTAATCCTGTAGCTGTGCGTCTTGCTCTCCCCCCACTTCTCCGTGTTTGTCCCACATTCCATGTTTCCCAGGTCAAGCCCGTGGTCTCCAACCCGTTCTGCCCCCCTCCGAGGGCTCCACCCCCGCCAGTGTTGATCGACGGCGACCCGGCATGGAGGGTCAACTCCATCTTGGACGTCCGCCGCCGGGGTCGCGGCCTGCAGTACCTGGTGGACTGGGAGGGGTATGGCCCCAAGTGGAGGTCCTGGGTGCGTCCGTCGTTTGTGCTGGACAAACGTCTCATCAAGGACTTCCATCAGGAGCACCCAGGTAGGCCAGCACCAGGAGGCGCTGCTCGGGGTGGGGGAGTACTGTCATGACCCACTCTGGGCCGTCATCTGCCCCAGCTGCGTGCACACCTGCGGCTAATCAATCACGGGCTTTATAGCCCGCTCTGCCTGAAGCCTCGGCACGGAGCCGTCTGTCTTGCTACCGACCTTCGTCTCCCGCACGTCTGTTTCCACACAGCTCTGCACCTCGTCTGGAAAGACTCTCCTATCTCAAAGTAAGCCTAATTATGACTCACCTTTTCTCCCAGGCTCTCCCCTGTGCACAGGTGGATTCCTTCAGCGGTGGAACGACTCCCCATGGCGGCGGAACATTTCCCTCGCCTCACCGATCATCACAGCTCATCACCGAGTGTGCCCTGCAGACGCTGTCTCCCTGGCTGGAGGCCAAGAGCCGAAACCGGCGCCCGCATCAGATCACCTGCAAGTAAGCTCCAGTCATTATACAACTCTTTGTGACGTGGCTGAAACTAACGTCTGTGTTTTGGCTCTGTTCCTAGGGTTGCCAGACTGTACGGTGTTCTGTCTTGCCCCTGGCTGCAGCTCGTTCACCATCAATACGTCCACATAACACATACACGCATTCACACATCCTCTGTTAGTACAATAAAGATAATTGAATTGCACTTGAACCTGTGTGTGTGTGTTCCCTGGGTCCAACAATATGTCAGTATTGCCTATAATCAGAGTTAGTTTTAGTCTGATTTCGTGTAGTTGACGTGTTACTGGTTGAAGCTTAAAGGTGGGGACTGTAAATTTTAAGGGTCATAATTTGGCATAGAAAGTCTTAATAACCTTTGAATCACTGTTTTCTGAATCCATTTGCTTTCTTTTTTATGTGGTGCTGCTGGAGAACTTGAAAATCTGTTTTCTTGGTAAACAAGATTCAATCTGAAGAGACATAAACACATACAGTGGGGCAAAAAAGTATTTAGTCAGCCACCAATTGTGCAAGTTCTCCCACTTAAAAGATGAGACAGGTCTCCAATTTTCATCATAGGTATACCTCAACTATGAGAGACAAAATGAGAAAAAAAAAATCCAGAAAATCACATTGAAGGATTTTTAATGAATTAATTGGTAAATTCCTCGGTAAAATAAGTATTTGGTCAATAACAAAAGTTCATCTCAATACTTTGTTACATACCCTTTGTTGGCAATGACAGAGGTCAAACATTTTCTGTAAGTCTTCACAAGGTTTTCACACACTGTTGCTGGTATTTTGGTCCATTCCTCCATGCAGATCTCCTCTAGAGCAGTGATGTTTTGGGGCTGTCGCTGGGCAACATGGACTTTTAACTCCCTCCAAAGATTTTCTATGGGGTTGAGATCTGGAGACTGGCTAGGCCACTCCAGGACCTTGCAATGCTTCTTACGAAGCCACTCCTTCGTTGCCCGGGCGGTGTGTTTGGGATCATTGTCATGCTGAAAGACCCAGCCACGTTTCATCTTCAATGCCCTTGCTGATGGAAGGAAGTTTTCACTCAAAATCTCACGATACATGGCTCCATTCATTCTTTCCTTTACATGGATCAGTCGTCTTGGTCCCTTTGCAGAAAAACAGCCCCAAAGCGTGATGTTTCCACCCCCATGTTTCACAGTAGGTATGGTGTTCTTTCTCCTCCAAACACGACAAGTTGAGTTTTTACAATAAAGTTCTATTTTGGTTTCATCTGACCATATGACATTCTCCCCATCCTCTTCTGGATCATCCAAATGCTCTCTAGCAAACTTCAGACGGGCCTGGACATGTACTGGCGCCTGAATTTATTTCCAATTATGAAAAAAAAAATTTTACTTGTGTTTTTGCTTTCAAGTAGATGCTAAATTAAGTTGAGAAAGTTAATTTGACTATAGCACATAAAATAGATATAATTTTATGTATGATGCAAATTAGCGACAACAGGAATCTATGGTAAAAAATGGTAAAAAAGCACCTGTTCCCATCTCAAGTATGAAGAGTCTTTTATTTATGCAACAAAGTTATTTTCAGTATTTTCAACAGCCTGAAATTTGGGGAGAAGCGAGTCAACAACCAACCTGATTTTGAAAAGCCTGTCGTTATTGTCGGGTGCCATGTTGTCACAGAAATGAATGAAATGTTTGATTTCTTCCCATTTGTCTCGGGACATTATGTCTGCCACCTGCTGTCCTCGACATGCACTTGACCAGTACATCCTTGACCAAGGTAAATGAAAAATGCTCATGTACACCACAGTGCCAATAAACTACTCCAGTTCAGTCCGATCTAATTTGAGGGCATGGTTTGGATTTTGCTGTGTGCAGTACATGTTGCTTTGTGCCACAATCTTACCCTTCAGGAAGAGCATCTTGCCAAACTGGAACCTCTTTTGCCGAGTTCTGCTGCTTCTGCCTTTTTCTTTTGGGAGGAGCAGCTGGCTTCTCTCTTGCAGCTGCAGCACTGGTGCTCTGAGGTGCATGATGAGTCCCGTCAGCGTCTTCATCACTGCTGCTGCCGTTTTCATCACCTGGTGTAGAAAAAAAAATCACTTTAGAAAAGAGCAGAGATTTTTATCTATTCAATGTGTATACAGAGTTACATCCATAAATATCACAAACAGGCTGAAAATCTGCACAACATGATTTTGTAATCACCTGGTTCAGGAGTGTATTCCTCATCACTGTCCCCACTTTCACTGAGACAGCTGTCGTCACTGTCCACAGGTGGAGCCCTGGGCCGAGGTCCACCTGCTGGCTTTCCATAGAATGATGCTGCGTTCATTTTTAGATCTACAGATATAAAGAAAAATAATGGACAGAAATTACATTTATATCCCACCACATTATTTCTGTTATGATTATAGATATGAGGTAGAATGGCAGTTTCTTTTTTTTTCCCTGTCCTGTTCGGCAGTTTAGGCAGGCAGTATGAAAATCTAGATGCCTAGCTCTGTTACAACAGTTTTGCTCTACAACGGGGTGATGAGGAAAAAGCTACCGCTGTGAAGTCAGCTCCAGCTCTCCTCTCTCACACCCAGCATGCTATGTTATTTATTGTTCACGTGAACTATGGTGTAGAGTTTTAGAATGGCAGTTTCTAAAGAAAATGTGTGTGAGTGTTGAACACCATCTAAATACGGCACCTTATTTGCGGCCGTTGTGGCTGATGGAGGTTATCCATTGTGGCTGAATGTAGCGAATTAGCATCACACCGAAATCGTCTAATATCTTTAAAAATATTTGTCATAGGTACTCCACTCCTTCGTGGTAGTGATAAAAGTACACAATAAGCCTGTACATATTTTTATTTTAGTACAACTTACCTGAGATTGGACAATTTTTCCACGATTGTCTTCTGAAAATGCAGACATGGCACGAGGCGAGCGTAGCAATCAGGAAATGGATGATGCTCCGTCTCTGACCGTACCTAACAGAAACTAATGCTTGCAAAAGGTTCCTAGGTATGTGTTGGAAGTGCTCCAACCGGTAGTGGAGGAATACGGGTGGTATTTTGGTTGCATTTGGAGCAGAAGCGGTTTGATGCGAATTCACGACAATGGACGTCAAGGGGGTTTTAAGCAGGGGGACACGTCTGGCACTGCAGGATTTGAGTCCCTGGCGGCGTAGTGTGTTACTGATGGTAGCCTTTGTTACTTTGGTCCCAGCTCTCTGCAGGTCATTCACTAGGTCCCCCCGTGTGGTTCTGGGATTTTTGCTCACTGTTCTCGTGATCATTTTGACCCCACGGGGTGAGATCTTGCATGAAGCCCCAGATCGAGGGAGATTATCAGTGGTCTTGTATGTCTTCCATTTTCAAATAATTGCTCCCACAGTTGATTTCTTCACACCAAGCTGCTTACCTATTGCAGATTCAGTCTTCCCAGCCTGGTGCAGATCTACAATTTTGTTTCTGGTGTCCTTTGACAGCTCTTTGGTCTTGGCCATAGTGGAGTTTGGAGTCTGACTGTTTGAGGTTGTGGACAGGTGTCTTTTATACTGATAACGAGTTCAAACAGGTGCCATTAATAAAGGTAACGAGTGGAGGACAGAGGAGGCTCTTAAAGAAGAAGTTACAGGTCTGTGAGAGCCAGAAATCTTGCTTGTTTGTCGGTGACCAAATACTTATTTTACTGAGAAATTTACCAATTAATTCATTGAAAATCCTTCAATGTGATTTTCTGGATTTTTTTTTCTCATTTTGTCTCTCATAGTTGAGGTATACCTATGATGAAAATTGGAGACCTCTCTCATCTTTTAAGTGGGAGAACTTGCACAATTGGTGGCTGACTAAATACTTTTTTGCCCCACTGTATAGTGGCAGTGTATACAGTGACACACCCTTGAATAGCTATAATCAATGGTGTAGCATAGTGCTTTGCAACCTTTTTTGAGCCAAGGATCCCTTTTTACACTGAAAAAAACTCACGCACCCCACCAACCAAAAATGTTACAAAATGACACATTGTAGCCTATTACAGCATATGTAATGACAGTTTAGTCTTGTAAATAGTTTATGCTCACTCAGTGTGAAACCTGGGACCGTTTAGGTGAACATAAAGCTGATATCCTGGCATGAACTGAAGAAGGGTATAAAGAAAGCTCTTCCTCCACAGCTCTCGGTCTCTCTCTCTTTTTTTTTTTTTTAGTTTTTATAGCAATGAGGCTTAAAAAGCCCAAATTTTTGTCATTGAAGTTACCTGTTTCTCCGCGTGCTCACAGAGATGAACAAAATAGTGTTCTTATCTTGAAGTGATGGGTGTTTTGTTTGGAGATGACCTTTACGCTTGCATGAGCCATGACACTGTTGGGTAGCTTTTCCCTGCACATCAAGCATAACTGCTTAGCGCAGTGGGATCCCCAGTGGAAGTAAATCCAAAGGAAAGATAACTTTTGTTGTACTTCCTTGTCTTCACCGTCTTAGAACTGATACTGTTCTTCTATTAAGACAAGGCAAAAGGATGTCTCATACCTTTGACATGTTTCAACTGTTGTCTGCAGTCTTCTTCAGAAAAACATCCTGATACTGATTATATACACAACACAGTAACACTTAAATATATATGTAGAAATGTTTTTTTTTTCCATATACTGTATAAACAAAAAAGCCAAATTCCATACTACAATAAAAAACAGTTGAAATGTGAAATGTTGCAGCTAGTGTGGCATTGTAGTAATAAGATGAGCAGGAAATGAGTGGTGTTCATGACCACTCATTTCAATATCAGACCACTGCAAGATAAACAACCACATCATGGACTGGAACAATGCAAAAATAATTGGATCAGAGAACAACAAACACAAACACTGGATCAAAGTAACAACTGAAATCAGGAAGTGATCCCACAACATCATGAATGGAGATGATGGAGCCTTCATGCTCTCGCACACCTGAGACTCTCTCCTCCAGAGACCATCGCACGGCGGGGGGCGTGACCGATCTGGCAGATCTGTCAAATCTGTCAGGATGGTCACGCCTACGGAAAAGATGAAATAGCTGATGTGACACATCACGGACGTCAAACGACGCTTTCTGAAGAAGACTGCAGATGACGGTCAAAACATGTCAAAGGTATGAAACATCTCTTTGCTTTGTCTTAATAGAAGAACAATATCAGTTTTAGCATTAAGAAGACAAAATGAACCTGTTTGAGTTTTTCACTGTCTTAACTTTCTTTTGACAACCACTCGGCCCTTCACCTGAGTTGTAATTTTGTCCAGAGCCCGGTTCAGAGTCTGAATCTTTCCTCTTCAAATATTTATCCATCGCGGTTTTTCATCTAGTCACCACGACCTAGCATGTCTTAACAAGGTCATTAACATCCATAAAACAAATGAAGAAGAGAAGATGTAGAGGAGGAGGAGGAGGAAGAAAAGGAGGAAGAAGAAGAGGAAGGAGAGGAGGAAGAGGAAGAAGAAAAAGTAGTTAACCATACTGTGTTCATACTGCCACCCACCTACATGGAAGAACCACTACAGAGCCCATGCAGAACACTGGCAAATTATTTGCAATTTTTTTTGACCAATTAAGAAGTGGAATTAGACAATTTACCACGGTACCCTGAATGTTCTCTCATGGAAACCCTGGGTTCCTAGGAACCCTGGTTAAAACACACGGGTCTAGATGGGCAAAACACCCCCACCCCCTACAATGGCTCTAGATATAATAATGAAAAAAAAAAATTAACTCAGAACATTTTTCTCTTGGTTTTTATTTGTTTTGCTGTATTTTGTAACCTTGACAGTCCCCAGAACTCACAATAAAACACTGGATGTGTGTAAATGGGCTGAATTTTTGCTGCCCAAACGCTGTGGCACAGGCATCCAATCATATCTTGTCCACGTGTGAGTGGCAGGTGTAAGATATGCTCCTGTGATTTGCTTCAGTTTTGGGGTAAAACAAATCAGCCAGTTTGTCTTAAAATGATATTTCAAGGCCCTAATTACCTTTTAAAAAAGATAAATAGTTGTTAAATTCCTGCTTAATAGCTTTAAAAAACAGAACAGGATAATATGACCATTTACTCCACCTTTAAAGTTTAAAGGAAAATGATGGGAAATTATTGCATGTACTTATTACATCACATTACAAGTACATACATTACTTTCACACCACACTTAACCTTGATAATCTTTGCCTCTTTGATAATCAGTTGCACATAACATGTCTTTGTTCTCCTGAAGCCTGAGTCGAGACATGTTGTGCTCCGTTATGTTCACGACCTCGGGATAAGATGTCTCATTTATACTGCAGTGGACATGTCACAGACTGACGGGCACCGTTTATCGGGGTTAGCGTGGTGTCCTGACTTATTTCTCCGTGTATACCGTGGATGTGCTGAAACTGTAAGACAGACCACTCTGAATAAACAAGAACGAACCTGTGACCCAACTTTTGACTGGGAATCTTTTTTCAATGAAAAGGGGAACAAAGAGCAGGATAAAGGCAGGAAGCTAGGAAAAACGAAGAAAAAAGGAGGGGGTTTTACAACTACAAAATTTCAGATGAAGAAATAGATTTGAAAACATTTAACAGCACAATTTTAGTGACTTCCAAGAGGCAGGACAGAAGAAACAGAAAGGCGAGCCAGTTAAACTTTGAGTAACCTTGCTAATGCCTTCTCTTGCGTAGTTTTGCTCTGGTGTTGGATGGCAGGGTTGTGTAATGTCCTGATGATACTCAATAGAAACTGCAGGTCTCAAACCTGAAAAGCACAGTTGCCGTCTTAAGTCAGAGATGCTGTTGAGTGTCACATGTATAAGCAGGTTTTTTATTTTTTGTTTGTTTTGTTTTTTGCACTTTCCCTCCTCACAATGCTGCAGGGCTAATTGGCAGGGAGCAGCGGCACTACACTTGACCAGAGGCTGGTTGACTGACAGCTCTGATGAAGAGCTGCAGTGCCGTTGTTGTGAATCTCACTGTTGATCCTCAGCTCTGTAGAGCCGCCTTGTTATTTAACATCAGACTGATGCTGCTCCGAGGACAATTTGGGCTGTCTCAGGTTGAATGTTTCAATCAGGAGAGCAAGAAATGTTCAACATTACTGATGCTGCTGGAAGGTTTATTATTGTTAGTGTGGTACATATATTATTGATGAACTAATAACATTCATGGAAGGGATCCTATGGTCTATTAAAACAATAGAATGCATAGAAATTGCTTTTGCACTCATAGCCTATGATTTAACTATGTATCAGTGTCTTTACTCTGAAGAAGACAAAATATAAAAACATGAAACATAGAAACAATAAAAACAATAAAATACATCTAAAAAAGTACAAAACGGCACAAACAAAACAATAGCCATACAACAGACAATAAGAACAAATAAAATCAATGTGTCAAACTGGGTCAAAAACCAGAGAATAAAAATGGGTTTTAAGACGAGTTTTAAAACTGGACAGTGAAGAGGCCTGTCTGATGGACAAAGGCAGATTATTCCACAATTTAGGAGCAGCAACAGAAAAAGCTCTGTCCCCTCTGAGCTTCCTCTTTGATTTCGGTATCTCCAGGAGCAGCTGATCAGCTGACCTGAGCGACCGAGCAGGGGTGTAAGGATGGAGCAGCTCAGAGAGGTAAGGTGGGGCAAGGTCATTTAAATGTCAGTCACTGTAGGGCTGGGTGATGTGACCTTAAATGAACATCATGATTAATTCAATAATGTACTTTGGTTTCAGTTTTTCCAACATTTTAAGTCAGTATATAAAGAAGCTAATAAATAACTTGGTTTATCAGTAGATTATTGAAATTGTTATTTTTTTTCAACATAAAGACAATTACTTTAGTTTCACATTCTGTTTTTTCATCCATAAGAGAAAGTCAAAGTCAACTTTGTCAAGTCTGCCATATGTACAGGACATCTCTTGGCTTGGCTTGGCTTGGCGAATGAAAACTATTGAAGGCCGTCACCAGCATTATTTGCAAGCACGTTCATGGTGCGTTCACACCAAATGCGAACGGGTGAATTTTTCGCGTGGCACGATTACATTCTAACTCAATATAAACACGCAAACAGACATGAATAGTGAGATGCAGACAGGCGAAGTTGTCTTTAAAACTTCTGCAGCTGAGTTCAACCTGCTGTGGAAATTCCCAAAATAACGTCATGCTTAGGTTTTCATTATCTGACTGGGGGCTCACCTGAAAATGTTGTCTCAAGCCTCCAAAAGTTCACAAGATGAGGGGTGTTTACATTGCTAGCTTGCTAGGACGTCTGTGGCTGGAAACCATGGGTAAAGAACTCCAAAATCCCGATTGAGCTGAAGAATTCCCAGTCCTCCTGTCTCCTGGTGAGTGAGTTTCATTTTCTTACTAGTTTACTCTGCAATGGTGACAGCAGAATCTCAAAGCTAGCAGCTAGCTAGCTAGCAGCTAGCTTGCTAGCGGACGCAAATGCGCAACGATGCAAATTTGCACGTACTTACGTCAATTACGTCAACCAATTAAGAATAGTGCCAGAAAGACCAATCAGATCCTTTAGTCTGGTTAAAAGAATATGGTGGTCTACTGTATCCAAGGCAGCACTTAGTAGAACCAGGACTGAAATTCTGTGCGAGTCCATGTTGTGCCTTAGGTCATTAACAATTAACTCGGTACTGTGGTTCGTCCTAAAACCAGATTGGTTGTCATCAAATATGCTATTTGATATTAATAAATAATTTAACTGAGTAAAAACAAATTTTTTTTCTAAAATTTTGCTCAAAAATGTTAAGTTGAATACTGGTCTGTAGTTATTAAGGTTTTCAGGATCTAAATGACTCTTCTAAAGGAGGGGTCTCACCACTGCCGTTTTAAAGGCAGCAGGGAAAACACCCGTCTGGAGAGAGTAATTCATTATGTTTAAAAGTTCCTCCTGGAAAAATCCACAGAATATTTTTAAAAGTGATGTGGGAATGAGATCCAAAAGACAGGTCATTGGATTTACTTGGGAGAAAACTCGACCCAAGAGTTTCAGCATCAACCAGGGCAAAACTCTCCAGTGTTTCCTCAGATAAAAGCAAAGGTTCCACAGTACTAAAAACAGTATCTTGTGATAAAAGATTAGATCTAATAACCTCTATTTTACTTCCAAAGTGGTCTGCAAAGTCCTCACATAGTGAGTCTGTTGGCATCCTGCTGGACTTCTTAAAATCAGTTGATCAGGTGATCAATAGTGGAGAAAAGGATTCTAGGAATTTTTTTTTGTGATTATTTATTATTTTTGGAGAAGTAGGAGTTTCTGGCTTGCTTCAGAAACTCCTGATGATGATCCTGAAGGACAAGCTGCTGCGCGCAGGGGTGGACCAGCACCTGTCATCATGGATCCTGGACTACCTCACGAACCGGCCTCAGTTTGTGAGAACCCGGGACTGTGTTTCCGACACGATCATCAGTAGCACGGGGGCCCCCCAGGGAACGGTGCTGGCTCCCTTCTTGTTCACTCTTTATACTGCGGACTTCTCACACAACACAACACATTGCCATCTACAGAAGTTCTCTGATGACTCTGCGATCGTTGGTCTCATCTCCAGCGGAGATGAAGCTGAGTACAGAGGGCTTATCCAGGACTTTGTGGACTGGTGCCATCGGAACTGCCTCCAGATCAACGCGAGGAAAACTAAGGAGCTGGTGGTGGACTGCCGCAGGCATGGGCAGCCCCTCACAGCACCAGTAAATATACAGGGAACAGACATCGAGATGGTGACATCCTACAAGTACCTGGGTATTCATCTGAACAATAAACTAGACTGGTCACACAATACTGACGCACTCTACAAGAAGGGACAGCGCAGGCTGTTCCTGCTGAGGAGACTCAGGTCTTTTGGTGTACAAGGGGCGCTGCTGAAGTCATTCTATGACACGGTGGTGGCATCAGCCATCACTTTTGGAGTGGTCTGCTGGGGCAGTGGCATTACTGCAGCCGATAGGAAGAGACTGAACAAACTGATTAAGAAAGCTAGCTCTGTCCTGGGGCAACGCCTTGATCCGATGGAGGAGATAGGAGAGAGAAGGACGGTGGCTAAACTGTCATCTCTGCTGGAGTCCGAGTTCCACCCTATGCAGGACATACTGGATGCACTGAGGAGCTCATTTAGCAGCAGACTACATCATCCCAGGTGCACAACCGAGAGGTTTCGTAGGTCCTTCCTACCAACGGCTGTCAGACTGTACAACCTAAGCAGGGCTGCTCGCAGAGATAGCAAAAAGACGTAACAAACTAATAGTTTTTTTTTTTTTTTTTTTTTTTTTTTTTTTTTTTAATGCAAAAGATGCAATAGACTTACACAATGGTCCTCTCCGGCATACAACTAGGAACATACCGGTCGCTATGGAGGGTGAGAATATGTATGGGCACATAATCATACCATGTAGGATAACTAAATAGACGGTTATGCTGTTTCATCCCACCTAGCAACAATGCTCTGCACTGTGTGTGTTTATATATTTACATATTTATTCCATCTAGCTACAATGCTCTGCACTGGGTGTGTTTATATTTATATATCTATATATTTATTCCATCTAGCTACAATGCTCCGCACTGTGTTTTTATATATCTACATATTATTCCATCTAGCTACATTGCTCCGCACTGTGTGTGTTTATATACTTGCATATTTATTCCACCTAGCTGCAATGCTCCGTACTGTGGGTGTTTATATATTTACATATTTATTCCATCTAGCTACAATGCTCTGCACTGTGTGTTCATATATTCATATATTTATTCCATCCAGCTACAATGCTCTGCACTGTGTGTCTGTGTGTGTGTGTGTGTATATATATATATTTTATAGTAATATGTACATATGTATATTAGCTGCTCTTGCTTGCTTGTTTTTTCTTGCCTTCTGATTGTTGCTCTGAGTGTTGCTATCCCTGTGCTGTTGCAATCCTGGAATTTCCCCGTTGTGGGACTAATAAAGGCTTATCTTATCTTATCTTCACAGTATTATTATATAGTTTGAATTGTTCTTGTAGAGTTTGATAATGAACAGTTAATTCTGTTTTTCTCCACCTTCTCTCTGCTTTTCTGCATTTTCTGCATTTTTGTTTTACCTCCTCGTTCCACCAAGGCGGGACAGGTTTAATTCTTTCGTTTTTGATCTTCAAAGGCTCAACCAAGTCCAGTGCTGATTCTAGTTTATGGTTAAAACTGTCAGTAATAAAATCATATGATGCAGATAAAACCTCAGCAGGAGCATCACTTAAAACTGATAAAATTTGCAGCCACTTCAGAAGTCAGATGGTGCTTCCTCACAGTTCTCACTCGGGTTCCTCGCTGAATAAAACTGGTGATGTTAAAAAACACACAGAAGTGGCCTGAGACAGCTCGAGTCCTGAGTAGAATAGAATAGCGAACCTGAATAGAATAAATAATAAATAAAAGTAGCTGTCATTGGTAATTGCCTTGTGCAGTTCACCTCAACGGTGATATAGTCCAGGGTTTCGTGAGTCATAGTGCAAGGGGGGGTGTGGTCCAGAGTTTGTGGGGGCAGAGGGCAGAGAGGGAAGGAGGGTGAGAAAGGGATTTAATTAACTGAAAATCTCATTTTTATTGTGAAATATCAGCTTCCCTTTTGAGAACTTCATCTACTGTTGACTGGGGAACATTTAATTTTGTTTTCAAACTGCGGCTGCAGTTCTTGGTTTTTAATTTCACAACGTGAAGCTGACACTAAAGCAACTCTACTTTGCTTCAGCTGCCTTTCTACTAATCTAGCATTAGCTTTGTTTTTAGCTGGATAAATCGAAGGGAAAAGAGTAAGAGGTCAACGAAACAAGGCTGCTGCTGCGCTTTGCGTGAACTGGAGAGACATATTTAAATGCCAGCTGATTGTTGCTCAGCTATTCTGTGTCGCAAAGCACTTCTAAATTCATACTGAATTTTAGAAAACATTTAGTGAGTGAGGACAGTCCATGAAGACACAGTTGGAAAAAGATTAACAGAGGGCAAAAATATACAAAGCAAAATAACAAAAACAAAGCAAAAAAAAATGACATGGGCAAGATTATGTATGTTTGGGCGTCTGTTAATAAAAATAGTAACTAATTACAGTTACTAGTTACTTCTTTTCAAAAGTAATTGAGTTACTTTACTAACTACCGCATGATTAAAGTAACTAGTTACTTGTGTAACTTTCATGTTACTTTGAAATGCATACTTAAATCATCTTGCACACATAGCAAGATAATTTAATTAATAGATTACATTATAGGCTGATTAATGTCAGGTTGAAAACAGTCTGTTTCAGACAGAGCTTTTAGAACATGTTCAGTCTGCTTTATCCTGACTTGAGGGCTCTTATTGTGGGAAAAATCTGAAGAAAAGCAACATGATATTGCCAGTAATTTCCTCATTTTGGAGTGAGAGTTGGCAGCACTGCATAAAGCTGCCTATGTTTCTTACCTTTATGATATGGATTTGCAGTGCAGTGATGTGCAGTGATCCAAAGAAAATGTCCATTATCCACAGTCCAAATGTCTGCTCTGACAGAGACATGATCCAGTCCCTCAAATTCCTTTTGGAGATCAAAATCCATTTTTGAATAATCTTTAACCCGGTAGCAAGTAAATGTGTTTTAACTTCAGTGGATCACAGTCTCAGCTGTCTGAAGGAAAGTGACTGTTATCACGTCTTCAGTCCGTTACAATGTATCTGGCAATCAGTCAGTTTAATTCTTGCTGGGTCACAAACTGTCCAGATGCATACCTGTGCTTGAAATCCAGCCGTGGCTGTTGAGACAAGAATATTTCCACTTTACATCCAGCCATGGCTGTTCAGATATCATAGATCCACTAACACGTTGTTAGCTGTGTTGTTAGCATAGCTAGCCATTACTTAGCACTAGCTTTGTCGGTGCTTTGTTTCTGTTTTCAGGCGCTTCTCAAGATTGCCATAGGTCTCAACCGGCACTTCAGTTTGCAACCCACCAATATGCTTTTGTCCTTAACCGCGACAACGGAAAAATAATCTGTCTGTCATATTGACTGGACAATCAGCCTGAGTGCAAAGTGCAATCACCGAAAGAACACACACAAAGAATGTTTGACCCTTTATTGAATTTCCAAAACCGCAAACTTGGGAGAAAAATCAGTCACTCGCCAGAGGAGCATCAAACCTGCAAAGGGTGAGACGAGGCTGATTAATGAGGAATGGAGGGGAAAAATGGAAATCTAATTTACACCACTTACGTGGGAGGAGAGGAATGACCAATTGAGAACCCAGTGAAGGAGAGGAACCAGCAGGTCGGAACTGCTGGTAGGGGAATGAGGTGTGGAGTCTGACCGGGTGGAAAAGATGAGCTGCATCATGGAGGAGCAACAGGCTGGCGAGCGCACCAAATCCCTGAAGACGCACCGCAACATTGGCAGCAACCCAAACAAGCTAGCGTTGAATCACCAAAGAGTGCTTCCTTATAAACGCTGGCTCAGCAGGAAACAGCAGGTGCGTCTGATGAGGAGACAGGTGAAACGGGAAGGAGGGGGCAAGCGCTCGCCAGAACATGACACTGTCTACTTCCACAAAAACAAAGTAGTGTCATCTCTTCCTCCACTCATTATTGAAGACTCGGCTCTCTGTAACAGGGCACGTCGACTGACGGCTACGTCTCATCTACGGTAGGGTCAGTTTGTATATTCATTTATTTGTGCTAAAAATATCTATCCATATTAATAAAACGAGTAACACATCTGATCAAATTTCAGTAACTGTAACGCATTACTGAATTTTTAAACAGTAATTTTGTTACTGCAAAAGTAGTGGTGTTACAGTAACAACGCTGCATACACTGCTTATAAGTGCCGTAAGAGCAAAAAATTCTTCTATTGTTGTTGTATCAGTGGTTCCAGCATCTTATGAATAAATCATATCCACAATGTATGCACATCACACCAAACACTGGAGTCTCTAGCTTCTTACTGCATTCATGAAGGGCATATTGATGTTTACCATTGGTACAAGGTGGTTATTTTAAAAGAAAGAACAGCCTGGGAACAGTGGAAACACTATGGACATGAATTAGATAAAAGAAAGATCCAAAAATGTTACACTTGGATAGAGTTTATAGAGACAGACTAGATTTGGACTAATGATGATTAATTATTTATGGCATGCCTCTCAGAACTCACAGTCTCCACAAATTAATAAACCTAAAATAAGTGTTTGCTCAAATTCATCTTGACGTCAGCACTAAAAGGCCTTGAGATGGCTGTTTTTGTCGTCTGTCTTTTAATGTATTATTATCAACCCAGCAATATTACTACTTCATTAAAATACATATAATTTAGACAACATCTTTGATTGAATAGAAGAACATTTTCATATGTTTGCAACTGTGGAAGAATTTAGTTTTTCTCAGTAGTGGATACAAACAGAATATTATGTTGTATAAATGATGAGCTGAATGGTTAATGAGTCCTCTGTGTGGCCTACAGAGGAAATCAAACCTAGGATTTAATGTAATCTGAATTTTTGCAAAGAATGCTGAGCTTTGCACCAGAAATCTTTTTTCCCCCTCCTGTTTTCACTAATTTCAGTAATTTTCTGTCTCTGCCTCATTTTGAGCCAAATGTATTCCTAATGCGATTGTGTCACTGAAAGTTTACAGAGAAGAAGATGAGATGAATACAGATGAAAACTGCGGAAGAAAAACTTAAGGACACAAAGCAGCAGGCCTGCTTATCACTAGGCAGAGAGAGAAAAATAAGATTTTTTTTAAAGAATCAAATTCTTTGCCTTTCATCATATTTCACAAATGTTCTCTTAAAACACTGTGACAAAAGTAGTGTTGTAAAAGACGTGAGAGAAAACCACAACATAGTTAATACACTAGAGCTAGGAAGTGATTACATTTTTTAACTAATTAATTGCACGTTTTTAACAGTTAATTGTGATTCATCACTAAAATGGAGATCCGCCCCAAGTGGAGGAGTTTAAGTATCTCAGGGTCTTATTCATGAGTGAGGGGAGAATGGAGTGAGTGTCAGGAACCGAGCCGGCTTGGTTTTCCCCGGCTCGGTCCTGATCTCTCTGTGGGTCTAGGTGCCATTGTGTATGTATGTTTAGTATTTATTTCAGTGTGTTTCCCTATCCATAGCCACTGCCTGACCGGCAGCTGTTAGACAGCCGCTGTGACCTACTTTCTGTGACACTGCTGACAGTCTGTCGGCCCGGCCACGCTCCCTCTTTCATTTCCATCAGCTGTTCCAAGCCCCGGTAATCGTCTTTCCCGCGCCTCACCCGGGTGTGCCCAATTTGCGGACCCAGCAATGCATGACTTAAGGAGCCTGTTTCCAGTCATGCATTGCTGGGTCATTCACTGAATGGTTTACCGGCTGAAGTGTCTAGTCACATGTAACCAGAAGAATTACGAAGGATTAGCCACCTCCACTGCAGCTGTGGTTCCGTGCGCTGGGAAGCGCCGGTGGTTAATCACTTCTCCTCATACATTCACTGGGCGATGCCGGCCCAGGAACGTCCCATGTAAGTGTTTGTCCTTTTGTATGTTTTCACCCTTTTGGGACTGCCTGTTTGTTCTTTAATAAATGTGTGTGGTGCAACCCTGCGCTTAAATCCTCCTTATTTCCCCCCTCGCTGTGTGCATTGGGAAAGCGCACGGGAGGGTCTATGACAGTGAGAGATTGACAGACGGATCGGAGCAGCATCTGGAGTGATGCGGACATTGTACCGGTCCATTGTGGTGAAGAGGGAGCTAAGCTCTAAGGCAAAGTTGTCGATTTACTGGTCAATCTATGTTCCTACCCTCACCTATGGTCATGAGCTTTGGGTAATGACAGAAAGAATTTGATGGCGGATAGAAGCAGCTGAAATGAGCTTTCTCCGTAGGATTGCTGGACTCACCCTCAGAGATGGGGCCAGTCAATTTCAATTGCATTTTTTTCATAAAATATGTCTGTGGCCCTTATAGTCAACAAAAATATTGCTTGAGCAATACAGAAGATGGTGGCTATGGACGGACATACAATGTACTATGTGCAGTGCACATAATTTCCCTAATTATCTCAACCCTTAAAAATACAACCAAATGGAGCAATTCTTCATTTCCAGAGCTCCTCATCTTAATGGTGAGTTAATATTGGAAACTCTCCTTCTTTTTTTCTACTTTTGAGTGAGCAGTCATAATCAGTAACATTACATCAGATGTGTGTGTGTGTGTGTGTGTGTGTGTGTGTGCGTGTGTGTGTGTGTGTGTGTGTGTGTGTGTGTGCGCGCGCGCATGCGCGCGCGCATGCCTTGAGTATTGGAGGATCAGTTTTGTGTGGTCTAAATTTAAACATTGAAAAAAAAGCTTGCTCTTGTTTTAGGCTGAGCCAGCTGCTGAGACAAAGCAGCTACCATTACTGACACCACCCTGGGCAGTGACCTGACGGCGTTAATTGGCCCACATTAATTGAAAAAATTAACGCATTAATATTCCCAGCCCTAAAACATATATACAGTTGTGTTAAAATGTCAACATTATGTACACTTGAAATTTTCAACAAACACATACTGTATGTAGACAGAATAGAAATATAAAAAAGATGGAAGAGAGCCTGGAGATGTGGAGGTATGCATTAGAGAAAAGATGAATTAAGGTGAGTAGAGGCAAGACAGAACACAGACAGAATGTGTGTAAATCAGAGGGAAATCCCGTTGAGGAAAAAGGATACTCCTATCTATAGATATTGGCACATACCACAGAGTATTGGAGTATGTTTTTCCTAATTCAAACATTATGTTTTCAGTGTTATGTTGTATTGGGGTCTTTCTGGGGGTCTTTCTGGGGTCTTTCTGCAACTGTGGGGGTCCCCCCTACAGTTGATAGTGCTATGAGATGACTGTTGTTGTGAAATGGCGCTATATAAATAAAGTTGAATTGAATTGAATTGAATTGATTCAAAAATGATTTAATTTAAAGGGTCCATATTTTAGATGCACTATAGAAAAGCGCTATATAAGTACAGGTCCTTATAGTTTGCATTTTCCAGGGATTAATTTTGATTTCTCATGAATTGACCGACATATAATTTTAAAGACCAAACACATTTCTATTTTACACCTCCTCAAAAAAGCTGTCTTTAATGTTCCGTCTGAAACATCCATTTTCAGTCTGTTTATCAATATTAATGAGCCCTTATCTGATTGGCTAAAGTACTTTTGAGTGGCCAGTCGCAAAAAAGGAGGCAGTTGGGGTGTGTTTCTTTTGCTAACTTTGAGAACTGGAGGTGGGGCTTGTTGGGTTGTAACATCATAAAACACAGGGAGTGCAGTCCACTCATTTCTTTGAGAGTTTGACTAAATAACAGCAGGTTGTTTTTCTTTGTGAAATTTATTTTACAGTATACAGGTGACCATTGGACATATTTTATAAGGCTCAAACCCACTAAAACACCATTTTGCATAACATGGCACCCAGAAGAGTGGTGTAGCTGCAGAAATCACAGCTCTGATTCTGGTCCCGTCTCATCTCCAGGTTTTGCAGCTCAACTCTGACATCCTCCCGCAGTACAAACAGGAGGCCCCCAAGACCCCGCCTCATATCATCCTTCACTACTGCACCTTCAAGACCACCTGGGACTGGGTCATCCTCATCCTCACCTTCTACACGGCCATCATGGTGCCCTACAATGTCTCTTTTAAGACCAAACAGAATAACATTGTTTGGCTGGTGCTGGACAGCGTGGTAGATGTCATCTTCTTGGTGGACATCGTTCTCAACTTCCACACCACCTTTGTGGGGCCAGGCGGAGAGGTGATCTCTGACCCCAAACTCATCCGTATGAACTACCTGAAGACTTGGTTCGTCATCGACCTGCTGTCATGCCTGCCCTACGATATCATCAACGCCTTTGAGAATGTGGATGAGGTGAGATTGTTCATTCATTCCTTCATTCCCCTAAAAAAATAAACACATTAAAAGAAATGCTGAGGACTTTTAGACATGTGGATCATCCTGAATCAAGAGTTTCCATGCTGTTTTCTCAATAAATAATTGAAGATTGTTTATGTCCCCCATCTTGGCACATTTAGGATGGTTTCCCAGCAAGGCAGAGTAGTAATTAACTTGGATTAGCAATGTTGTCAATGAGCATAAATCAGTTTGCTGGAGCTAATAAGTTATTTTCCAAAACATTTGTGCACTGCTGAAACCCAACAGCATAAACAACCAACTTGCCCTTTAGGATATCAACAGTGATGTCTAAATTAATGTAATGACAGCACAGAGACACACTTCATGCTATATTTAGAGTCCCTTGATCACTGTAAGTAGTCAGAGGGTTATGAATCATCAAGTCATTATGTCAGCCTTTTCCCATGGTTTGCTGATAGGTTGAGTTTTTACAGCTGCTGGTCTCAGCAGAGTCACGGTGAATGTGTGCTTCCTCGTTTACGCTCTGCTATCACACAGCCCACTGTGTATCTGGATGTCTTATCTGGATAAGGAAAAATACAGTTATTGCAGGAGTAAATGCAAATTCGGTTCGGATTGGGCCACAGCACTGCTGCAAGTGGTCTGGCTGTGATTGGATCTCAGAGTGTAAAATGATGTTGGTACAGTGTGGTCTGTTTTTTTTTTTTTTTTTAAATGACAGCCAAGAGAACATTTCACATCCAGATAAAATGAGCTGATAATCAGTCTCATTAGTACATGTACGTCACTGGGAGAAATTGTACTGGACTCTGTTTTGTTAAAGGTGTACTACGGTGGCTATAAATCCCCTATAAAAACAAATCTACATTGTCTAAAATGGTATCTTATGGCCTTCCATTGTCTTGCAGTTTGTGTCAAAATCTTTTCACTTTTCCTCCTCCTTCAAACGCCAGGTTCTGTGAATACTCCCGCCCACATCCCACAAAGCTAATAGTGGATAGCGTTACATTAAACAGAATAAATCCTGGGATAAGAAGACTCACTGGTTGAAGGACATGCCCAGTTGTACGCACGGTGGCCCAGGATAATGACTGAAACTGCATTGGTCCTTAAAAGCAGTTTAAAGGGGTGTGTCCACCAAATGCGTTTTTTCTGCTGTGGGCGACTATTTTCTATTCATTCTCTATGTAGTCCAGTGTTTACAGTGCTAAGCGCCCTCAGGGCAGAAATGCTGTCAGCGGTGACCGCTTTTGGTCATGGCATTCAGGGCTGAAAAAAGTTCAACTTTTCAGACTACAGCTGTGCCCGTCAATGTCAGACCTTTCTAAGCAGCCAGTCAGAATTAAGGAAGGGTGGGACATAGGACACTGGTACAGGAAAAAGAGAACAGTACGATGGAGAAAGAGAGTCTGATCCTCGCTGTATCAAACAACCCGGTACTTTTTGATCTGACACTAAAAAGATATCATGATCAAAATTTGAAATCAAATGCTTGGAGCATCTGTCAGCATGTCAGGTGAGCGTTTGTGCCATTGTGACGGTCATATTTCTTACACATTTGTTGCAGTAGATTCGTAGTTGATAACTGCAAAAAAATGGAAATACCTCCAATGTGAAATGTGATCATTTACTGACAGCCATTTATGAGTTTAGGAAACCGTGTGTTGAGCATATCTCAGCGGGAGTTTTACGAAAATACTGTAGATGTAAAAATAAACAAAATTTTGACCATAGACTACTCAACTCAACTGGGCTCTCTGTAATTAGTCTGCATCCGAGAAATTGACAGGCCAGTCTTCTCCAAAACCAGTTCAAACTGACTCTTAGTCAATTTAAAATATTTCTTGAAATGGGCACAACTCTGGTACAAGTCCGGTTGATGTCTGTATCCAGACTCCTGTTTTCTTTTCCGTCATCATATTTTGCATCCAGAGCTGCTGCCAATGCCAGAATACGTTTCCTGTCCATTGTTATTTAGAGACTGCTATTAAAAAATAAGTAGAAAGTCTGACGATGAGAAAAGAGGAAGCGCTGAGCTGTGAATGACAAGCTGTTGCTAGGATACACGGACTTTTTTCCAGAGCACAACGCACAAGCGCTGAAAGAAAGAGATTCAGGGTGGTCGGGAGACATGAAACACTTTTGGTGGACATGCAGCTTTATGGTAAAACCCATCTTAATTTGGGTCAAGATTTCAAAGCAGCAGTCCAAAAATGCTAACTGGCCCCAGAGGCTAAATTCAGTTAGGCCAGAGAATCCTGATTGGCTCACCGCTACGGACCTGATATACAGTAGTTACGTCACCAGAAATGCTCCGTCTAAACTTGCCTTTTTTCCAGGGGGGTGGGGCTTAATTGAAATTTCACAGCAAAAAATCAGAGACCCATTTGAGTGATTTTGCTCTTGATGTGTCTTGTAAGTCATAAAAAACATGTTACAGACATGTTAACAGGAATGAGTGTCACTTCAACAAAACAATCAGATTTTAATATTTTACTTATGGTTTCACTTAGACATGTCATGGTATCAGATTATCAGCGCACAGTTATTGTAGAAGGAAAATTCAGTGGATGTGGATTATCTTATTTGTTTATTTTGTGCTTTTTGTGGAGGGGTAGCAACAAATTTGTCCATGTCTGCATAATTGTACAAAAGCATCCACAGTGGTCTTTGTCTTGACTTTCTTTTGACCACTTAAAGTCTTGGTCTTTCGTCATGTCTGGACTTGGTCTGGTCTCGACTACAACACTATGGCACACTCTTAGGTAAGTGTGACTTTTTTTTCCCCATCAAGTTCCCTGCAGAATTGTCAGTGAAATTGGTATTTTAAAAATGCCACATCACAAAGTTAAAGAGGGGAAAAAACATATTTTCAATCAGTTTTTGACATTGTTATGATTTTTTGAGGATTACAACTTGATAAAAAAAATGAAAATGGGTTCTTCTCTGGTCCAACCTCACTCTTCATCAAATCTGTTTAAACCAGGCTGCAGTTTTTGCCTAATTATATCAACAGACAAACAGAGACGGACAAACGATACTGAAAACCTCACCCTCTTGTAAACGTTAACCAGAAATCTGAGTCATTTTCATGCCTGCTTAACCCCCCATCAGATATCATGCGGTTATATCAATATGGCCTTGAGTCTAATGAAGGCGATTTTCCGCTTGATTTCCCCCTGAATTAATTAAACCTCAGTCTCAGTGGAAACAGAGATCAATTAAACCTAGAGAGCAAATTATGTCTGCTAATGTTCTCTATTCTTATGTTCCACCGTTGAAACTTTACATGTGTGGGTAGTCATTTTTTGTTGTGAAAAAGCTCACATTGTTTGTTGGCATGCACGTTCTTGTGAACACACACTGGATATTTGTTTGTGCGTCTTTTATAGTGCTGTTAGCGTCATTTCTGCCAAGTGGGAGTTTAATCACATCAGTGTTCGAGTGCCAGTGATAATAATACAACAGTTCAGTCTGCCAGGATCTATTAATTTTTATTTTTCACACCTTCTTTGGCACTTTACACTTTTCGACTAACGCAACATACTGATGCACATTCTGGTGACTTTTTTGTCGTAACAGAGCCTTATCAGCTGTATAAAAGTTTCAACAAAGTTATTTTTATACAGTTGCTTAATTATGCCCTGTATACACCAAGTTATCAGCAAAACAAAATATTTTATCACTTAAGTTTTATTTTCTTTAACCGTTTAACCCTCTTTTCCAAATGTTCAATACAAATATATATTTACTAGCAACGATACCCTTTAAATGTGGCATGTACAGTTTAGTCGTGATGAAACTACAGTAGCAAATAGGAATACATAAAAAATACATAAATACATAAATAGGAATAGGCTACATAGTATACTGTATACACCAGTGACACTGCATTTGTTATGTAGTGATCAACCACAATTATAAAGAAACAGCAACACCGAGATGATGATATATAAACTTGTTGCAGCAATGACCATTTTAGGTATCTTCAATTTATTTGCCTGTGAAGAGAGTATTATGTTTTAACTGGAGGGCACATTAGGGTAGGATGTGCATTAGAATAGACAGCTTTACTTATTTATTGAACAGTTTATTATTTTTGTTGCATACTGTGGTTCCTTACAGGAATGATGGGAAAACAGGTGGAAATTTTTAGTCAGCAACAGCCTACAGGTATAAGGGAGGTGGGGCCCTGAGTATGTTCATGATATGAGACAATGAGGGCCAGGGACTTAGCCAGATTGTATCCATTGTGTGTATGGAAATGTCAAAGTTAAAAAAACTAAAGCTGGGAAATGTGGCATTTATAATCTATAGTAGAAGTCATCATAATAACAATAGGCCAAAACCAAAGGGAAAATTGTCTAAAACAGCAATAAAATACTAACAGTATGTTAGTATATGCATGATATTTCCTTCCACAGCTGTGTTGGAAAAGAAGTTTGGACAGCCTATTTGCACTATATGCTCCTACGAACACACGGAGCACAAGCTCCAGGAGAGGCATAAATTAGGCTTTACCTGCAGTCCCATGAGCTGCTTTCATGTTGGGATGCACACTAGCACCATACACATCCGTTTCCCCGTCCAACAATGGGGAAACGGATGGGAAGAGATCCGGGGTGCGCTTGATTCTTCTCCCGGCATACACCTCGACAGGGGTTATATGAGCAAATTATAGTAAATAAATGTTAATATAGTTAAATGTACTGGAGTGGTGGCCTAGTTGGTAGATCAGCTGCCCCGTCGTGGGTTCAAATCCCGGCCGGGTCATACCAAAGACCATATAAAAATGGTACATTCCACCTTCTAGCTTGGTGCTCAGCATAGTAGAAAGGGGAAAGGAAAGTTAACGCACAGAGCTATCAGAGGACTGACCTCCCACTGTAGCTTTCACTACTTACAGTAGCTGTGTGGCCTAGGGTCAGAGAGATGGAGACATACACCACCTGGTGCCCCACATGCTGTGGAAGGGAATTAACTCATTTAATTTAATAGTTAAATGTAAATATAGTTTTGGTGTCCCAGCAACCAACAGTAACCTTTACCTCCATCTCCCTGTCAGTCCACAATGCCTGTATTGTGGAGAGAGAACCGTGGATCCTAAACTCCACCAGCCATGTCAGGTGCTCTTGATTCCTCCCCCATTGTTCACTTCTACTGATTAAAAAGGTCTCCTTTGACCTCTTTTATGGTCAAGCGGTCAGTGATACCATGTCAGGGCACTCTTCAGATATTGTGGCATCACCATGCAAAACTTCTGAATTAGAAGGGGGACAAAGTTTCTGCCAGATACATACGTAAACAAACAGACAAACATACATACCCACACTGCAGACTGTCATGAACTGAGCCGAGTTTCCTCCTGGGCTCAGTTCCATGACTTTTCTGTGTTTCTTATTTTCCTGGGTTTGGGTGTTATGTACTGAGCCGGGGTTCTCCCAGGCTCAGTCTCTTGGGGTTTCTGTTTCATATTTATTTGTGTACTGTTTTGCCTTTTGAGTTTCATATGGTCTTCCATTTTCCCATGTTACTGTTTAGTTTGCTCATGTCATGTTTTAGTTGCATGTTATTTCTAGTCTAGTCCTGTGTTTGTTTATATTGGTTCTCCGACTGGCAGCTGTCAGGCAGCACGTTTGGGTCTGCTCTTGGTGTGGGCATTGCCTGTCAGTCTGCCAGCCTGACCACGCACCCTCTCTTGAATCTCAGCTGATTCCTTGTTCCTTGATTATCACTCCCCGCTCCTCGCTGAGGTGCACCCAATCTCTGTATCATCTGTCATGTATTTAGTCAGTTCTTTGTTTCTTGCATGGCTGGATTATTCTGTCTCTCTCGGCGCCTCGTTAGAGGCGCGTTCATGACACAGACTCCCTTATCTATATGGGAATATACAGTGTATATATATATATATTTTTTTTTTTTTTTCTCCCGGAACTTAGGTATGACTGTGAGAGTGAATGGTTGTCTGTCTCTCTGTGTTGGCCCTGCGATGGACTGGCGATTTGTCCAGGGTGGACCCTGCCTCTCGCCCAAAGAAGCTGGGATAGGCTCCAGTCCCCCCGCGACCCAAAAAGGATTAAGCGGAAGAAGATAAAGGAACTGTCATGTTTTACACAAGGGAAGAACCCAAATGCACGACTGAAGCACAAACAGGCAGCGATAGAGACCATGAAGGTATTTATTTAGACTGGCAATAATAACTCTTGGACTCGCACTGTGGAAATTCAGCCCTGCAGGAAGAGGAGAGGGAGAATGTGAGTGAAAACAGTTCAGTAGAGGTGAGTGTAATTGTGTCTTTTCAGGTGGAGCACTTACTTGGATTTTGGTGAGCATTTGCCAGTGAGGGTTTCCAGTAAGGGGCTTGCAAGCCAAAGACAACCATAGGTAAGAGTTTTTTCATGAGGCAGTGACAGGTAATGATCCGACCAGATAGTCCAGACTGAAGCTGTATTTATACACCCGCGTCGACGTGACGCAGCTGCAATGGCGTCAGTGCAGCGACGACACAACAGCGATGATGCAGTAGCGATATGCATTCTTATTGCATCGCCCAATGTGCACCTCTCCAGAGAAGGAGAGGTGTACGTCGGCGATGCAGGCTGTAAGAGCTGTGCTTGGTCTGCTTTGTCTCCTCCTTCACATTTCCTGGTTCTCGTCGCTGCTCCACTCTGCTCATTTACAGAGTCAAACAGTGGTCCAAATTCAAAAGAATATTGAGGAAGTAAGCACATACAGAACATTTTGTGGCTCATCCTAACCCCAGTAATTACACAGATTGTCAAATAACAGCAGTGGCGGTGGTCACATGCATCATTTTCTCCGACTTCTTCTGTTTTTCTCTGTGCAACAATCGTATGAAAAGTTGCTTTTTCTTAACATTTATTAGCTCCAACTCCATCACAATCTGCTCTTGTCCATCACTATTTCATAAGCAAAAACACACTGCAAACACAAATCACTCTACACATCAGCTGAAACACGTTTTGGCAATGGAACAAAGCATTTCACCAAACACACAAGAAAACTAGAAAAGCACTCGGAGAGCGCAGACCTCCGCCAAACGCCACAGTTCCCCCCATACAGTGTTTGTGTGTACGTTTTCAGATTCCTTGACAATGAAAACATATGACTAGCAATTGGATTCACAATGATAGGATTAGTGGTTGAGTAGTTATTCACGAAAATCGCATTGTCCCTAATGGCGGTTTAGCGCCACAGTTCCCCCATACAGTGTTTGTGTGTACGTTTTCAGATTCCTTGACCATGAAAACATATGACAAGCAATTGGATTCACAATGATAGGATTAGTGGTTCATTAGTTATTGACGAAAATGGCATTTTCCGTAATGGTGGTTTTCTTCTCGACGGTGATCCGGATCACCACCACAATGTAATCATCTGTAGGATACCCCATTTCTGACAATCTGTGAAAATTTCATGAAAATCCATCCATAACTTTTTGAGTTATCTTGCTAACAAACAAACAAAAAATTCCTGGATCCAGACGGTGATCCGGATCACCACCAAAATCTAATCATCTGTAGGATACCCCATTTCTGACAATCTGTGAAAATTTCATGAAAATCCGTCCATAACTTTTTGAGTTATCTTGCTAACAAACAAACAGACAAACAAACAAACAAACAGACAAACAAACAAACCAACACCGATGATCACATCCTCCCGATGATCCGATAACCTCCCGATGATCCGAAAACCTCCCGATGATCACATAACCTCCCCCTTTGGCGGAGGTAAAAATGCTGATCATTGCGTTGGCGACAGATGTTGGTAATGACGTCAACGTAGTGTGAGTGCATAAAACCCGCTTTAGAGAGGGGTTTATTCCTTGGGTTTGACACGTTCAGGAGCAGTTCCAGAGGCAAGGAGGTGATGATAGATTGTGATGAATGTACAGTTCTTACATGAGTCCATTCCAGATCAAGAGTGAGGTGAGTGGTCAGTTAGGGTGTCCAGAGTGGAGAGGTGAAAGGTTTGTTGTTGGGTGAGTGTGCACAAACCAAGGAGGGCTAGTCAGAAGGCTGGCTGACAGAGTAGATCTCCATGTGACGATCTAACGTCAAGCTGTTCTGTCATTAACTGCCCACAGGGGCAGAAGGAAGACCCAAATGCTGAACTGTGAGTGCTGTTATTTAATGACAAAAACACAAAAATACAAGCACAAACACCCACAAGGCAGGAGGAATGCAGGATACTCCAAAATAAGATTATAAAGAGAACATCCTGGACGGAACACTGGTTGAGGCATGAAGCACATGGTGGGGAAGAAAAATAGCTTAATGCAAAAGTTAATAAAGAGAACAGCCTGGACGGAACACTGGCTGAGGTGCGGAGCACACACCGGTGAGGAAAAATATCTTAATACTAAGACGGGGGGCTCCCGTCTGAAAACTGAGAGGAAGATGTAGAACTAACGTCTAACATTGATAAGGACGCAGCAACAAGTAGCAGTGCAGCAGTCCATAAATAGCGAAACAGCAATGAATGCAGTTGCATACAGGTGTGGGTGACAGGAGTTAAAATGATTAGACCAAACAGATAACAGGTGTGACAGCCCGCAAACTTGGGCTACAGGGGAAGCAACACAACACGCTGTCAAAACAAAAGCACAGGGAGAAACAATGGCAAAGGACAACTAAGAATACGAAATGTTGCAAAATGAGAAACAGACCGGATGCTACGAACATGGGAACATAACCCATCAAGGCGAGGACAAGAAATAAACAGCAACGTAATGCTATAGAATATCAAAGTATCAGTGGGATGGCAAAAGGCAAGGGTGTCTGGCACCAACCCTTGAGGGAGGGTTGGTGCCAGACACCCCCAAGGTAACATCAAAAAGAAAAAAATAAAACACAAAGAAAACACAAAAAGAACCCCCCCCCCCAACAGGAATACAAATAAACCCAACCTGGGTGGGTGGTGGGAGAACCCAGGCTAGGAGGGACCAAACAAAAAACACGCTCAAGACCCACAAAACAGAACAGATCAGGTGAAAAAAGAATTCTAGAGATACTGGGTGAAAAAATAAGGCAGTTCAGGTGGTCTACAAAAGTCCCAAAGCCACCAGATCCCATGGTGGAATGAATTGGATGACCTCCCAGAGTTCCTAAACCACTTAAACAAAGGGCGAAGTCCATTGGGTGGTCTTCCAACATTCTGAGCCAACGGGCAGCAGGGCACGACGCAATCCCCCCCCCCCCCCCCCCCGTCTGGAGGCTGCAGCTGGAACCCGTAACTCTTATGGACCGCACGGACTGTGATTGGGAAACCAGACAATGAGGATGACTGATCAGTGGGCAAACCTGACTAAGAGTATGGCTGATCAGCTGGGAGACCAAATGAGGTGACTGCTGACCAGCGATGAAACCAGATGAAGAAAATGGCTGACCAGCGAAGAAACCAGGCAAAGAGGATTGCTGACCAGGGTGTCTGACCAGCGAGAAGATCAGACAAAATGGACTGAAGACCATCGGCGAAGCCAGACGAAATAGACTGATGACCCCCAGTGACCGGGGCAAAGATTGAGAACCCTCAGCAACCATAGGCAAAGATTGAGAACCCTCAGCGATCTTGGGCGAAGACGGATGACCCTTTGTGACCTCAGGCAAGGACGAATGACCCTCCGCAATCTCAAGCGAAGGCAGGGGACCCACGATGACCTCAGGCGGAGGACCCACGGTGACCTCAAGCGATGACGGAGGAATCTCGGTGACCTCAGGCGAAGACAGACGACCCTCGGCGACCTCAGGTGAATGTGGATGACCCTCGGCGACCTCAGGCAAAGATGGAGGACCCTCAGCGACCTCAGGCGAAGATGGAGGACCCACGGTGACCTCAGGCAACCATCGGCGGAACCCAACGCAGCGGACTGATGACCCTCAGCGGAACCAGGCGAAGGGGACCGAACACCATCAGAAGAACCAGACTCAGACTCGGACAGGGAAACAGAGACAGACACTGGGTTAACATCACCGGCAGCGGTGGAGCCCGACAAGGAAAACTCAGAGGCAGTTGACAGCTGCAACTGGTTCTCCTCATTAAGAGCAAAGCAAGACCTCTCTAAAACTGATAATGTGAAATCAAAAAAGAGGACTTGCCTTAGCTCAAGCTCCACTGCCGTCCAAGACTCCAGTGAATCAGGCTGGGGCATCTCACATCCATTCGCCTGAGGATCCCTCCACGACACGGCCACCTCAGACGGGGAGGAAGAAATAGACACCAGAATACTATTACTGGCAGCAGTGGAGCCAGGTGAGGAGAACTCAAGCGCTGAGGACAGCTGCAGCTGATTCTCCCTGCCACAAGCAAGACAAGATTTCTCTAGATCTGATAATGCAGAAACAGAACAGAGTACTTGACTCATCGTGAGCGCCACCGCCATCCAGGACTCCGGCGACTCTGCTGCGGTGGCCCTTGCAGCAGGCATGATGGTGGGTGTAGCTGGCAGACCCCTAGACGTGGCAACTGACACTGGTGGAGCTCCCGGCATGGTGGCTGACGCTGGCAGAACCCCAGATGAAGCGGCTAATGCTGGTGGACCTCCAGAGGTGGCGGCTGAAACTGGAGATAGTCTCACCGATGGCGCTGAGTCCTGTGATGCTGAAACCAGGGGACACTCTCCTGTTGGCTCAGTCTTTAGGACACAGGGGACGCTCTCCTCATGCAGAGGACCCATCCGTGCTGTCCAGGACATGGCAGCGGGGCTGGAACAGGACCCTCTGAAACCACAGACCCCCTCCATTGCCCGGCGCCTCCCTCCCAGGACCGGCAGACACTCAGGAAAAATGGAGAGGGACATGGGAGAAGCAGGTGAGGATGAAGGCATGATTAGAGCAGTAGGTGGTGAGACCTCAGCCAAATTGGGCTACTGCTGCTGAGCCTCACCACCGGGAATAAGGCAAGCCAATTCATTCAATGGTGTTAAAAAAATGAAAAGATACTTGCCTTAATTCCCGGGGCATGATGGTAGCGGCTGCTGTGGGCCCAGACGAAGCTCCTCTGGGAACAGCAGAGGCCATCTGGCGAGCGGGTGAGGACACAGGCTCATAGCGAGGTGAGCAAGACTTCCGTAGCTGGGGACCCTTCTTCGTCAGCACAGGTACAGGTGGAGAAAAGGCTTTCCCCAGCCCACGGAGCATGTGTTGTGGGTCCGTAATGGAGAGGAGTAGGTCCATTAGCTCTGGATGGCTCCACAGGCAAGGGCATGTTTCAAGTACCTGTGCCGCTCCATCCAGGCATCCCCGGACCGCTTTGAGAGTGCGGGAGGCCCGAGCCTCCAATATGATGTTCATTAGCACTCGCAACGCCCAACACTCCACCTCACAAAGTCCACAAACACTACCATAGTCCATGTTGGCTAACATTGCCGCAAAAAACGGACTTTTAACAAAAGTATACGGGAGGGGAAAAAAACTAAAAAGCAATTCACAGCAGTTGGGTCCACAGTGGCTGCGTCCTTCTGTCATAAACTGCCCACAGGGGTGGAAGGAAGACCCAAACGCTGAACAGTGAGTGTTTACATTTAATGACAAAAACGTAAAAATACAAGCACAAACACTTACAAGGAAGGAGGAATACAGGATACTCCAAAATAAGATTATAAAGAGAATAACCTGGACGGAACACTGGCTGAGGCATGGAGCACACGCCAGGGAGGAAAAATAGCTTAACGCAAAAGATAATAAAGAGAACAACCTGGACGGAACACTGGGTGAGGCATGGAAAAATAGCTTAATGCTAAGACAGGGGACTTCTGTCTTAAAACTGAGAGGAAGATGTAGAACTAACGTCTAACATTGATAAGGATACAGCCACCAGTAGCAGTGCAGCAGTCCTTAAATAGAGAAACAGGAATGAATACAACTGCATACAGGTGTGGGTGACAGGAGCAAGGATGATTAAACCAAACAGATGACAGGTGGGACAGCCCACAAACTTGGGCTACAGGGGAAGCAACACAACACACTGTCAAAACAAAAACACAGGGAGGAACAATGGCAAAGGACACCTAAGAATACGAAATGTTGCAAAATGAGAAACAGACCGGATGCTACAAACATGGGAACAAAACCTATCAAGGCGAGGACAAGAAATAAACGGCAATGTAATGCTATAGAATATCAAAAGTATCAGCAGGAGGGCAAAAGGCAGAGGTGAGGGTAATCTCAGGCCAACACTGATAGATGATTATACTACAAAATAAGATAGGATGGCTCCGACCCATAATATAAATAAAGGAGACTAAAATGACAAACCCAGAAACAGAAACTCTCATAACAGGCAGATACAAACTGAGATAACAAAATACAGCCGACCCCAAAATCAGATACCATACTTAACCTGAAGTGGGGAAATTACAGAAAATAACCAAACTAATAATGGAGTGTCAGCACGGTTCCCAACCGTGCTCCACATCATGACATGTTCCCAGACTGGAACCTTTATACCTGGGACAATTGAACAGGTGTGGCTAATTAGCCAGCTGCAGACAGGCCCTGATAAAAGAGGTTATGCAACAACATAGTTATAGCAACTACTAGATGGTGCAGGCACACCATGATCCACTACAAGAACAAGCTTGTATTTTACAAGTTTCTTGAACTAGGTGCTAACTGCTACTTTTAATTAGGTACTATAAAAAATGACTACATCAATCATTTTTCTTATGGGTTTCTCATCTAATGGAAGGTCCGCTAGTTCCATTATTTTTGGGCCAGAGCAGAACAATGATAACAATGATTACTCATTTTTCTTTAGTGCCTAGTGCCTAGATACAAAAGGCACAAATTACAAAATAAGTGATTGTGAGAAATGCCTGCTAACAACCATATTTTTTAAAAAGTAATTTCAGGGTGCTTTCTGTGTACTTTCAGTGAAAGTACACAGAAAGCACATTGTAATTTCATAGTACTTTACAGGCTGTGTTATAAAGTGTTACCCTATATTGTCATTAGATATGCTGTAATTAAACAATATGACACAAGAGTGAGTTACGGTATCATGACTATACGAACTCTGGGTGTGATGTAGCTTGAAGTTAGTATACTCATGATACCGTAACGAACTTGAGTGTAATATTGCTTTCATACAACAGTTCCGCAAGTACAAATTATTAAATGACAGCAATACTGGACAAACTATTATGATTTATTTGTTTAACCAGCTATTTTGCACAGCTGAGAAAAAATGGTCCCTTCTGAATGTAGCTGCAGTAACTGCTGCTAAACATTTCAATCAGCATGAAGACGTCTGTTTTCATTTCACAGACATTTTAACAAATTAAATATTGTCAAGTGCAAAAGTAATAAGTGTTTACAAAACATATACCTGTTGAGTCGGTACTTCAGAGATCAAAACCTATCCAGTGCCGATCGTCAGAACCATGAGTAGTCAGCCGGTAACTAGGAGTTAGCATGCTCGCGATTTAGCACATGCTAGTGATTTAGAATATTTTTCTTGCTTTTCTTCACATTTTCAGATGAAACAAAGAGTCCATTACCACAAAGGTATTGTGGTTTGTTAATCGAGACAATAAATCAAACTCTAGCACTGTCTGTTTTTTTAAACAGATGTGAAATCACTTAATGAGCTTAAAATGACAGCAGAGCCGGGGTAGACGCAGGTCGACCTCTTCAAAAGGGTGGAATTTCTGGGTCATGGATATATACAGACCTGGACAAAATTGTTGGTACCCCTCTGTTAATGAAATTAAAACCCACAGTGGTCACAGAAATAACTTGAATCTGACAAAGTGGTAATAAATAAAAATTCTATGAAAATTAACCAATGAAAATCAGACAGTGCTTTTGAATTGTGGTTCAACAGAATTATTTTAAAAAACAAACTCATGAAACAGGCCTGGACAAAAATGATGGTACCCTTAACTTAATATTTTGTTGCACAACCTTTTGAGGCAATCACTGCAATCAAACGATTTCTGTAACTGTCAATGAGACTTCTGCACCTCTCAGCAGGTATTTTGGCCCACTCCTCATGAGCAAACTGCTCCAGTTGTCTCGGGTTTGAAGGGTGCCTTCTCCAGACGGCATGTTTCAGCTCCTTCCACAGATGTTCAGTAGGATTTAGGTCAGGGCTTATAGAAGGCCACTTTAGAATAGTCCAATGTTTGGCTCTTAGCCATTCTTGGGTGTTTTTAGCTGTGTGTTTTGGGTCATTATCCTGTTGCAAGACCCATGACCTGTGACTGAGACCAAGCTGTCTGACACTGGGCAGCACATTTCTCTCTAGAATACCTTGATAGTCTTGAGATTTCATTGTACCCTGCACAGATTCAAGACACCCTGTGCCAGATGCAGCAAAGCAGCCCCAGAACATAACAGAACCTCCTCTATGTTTCACAGTAGGGACAGTGTTCTTTTCTTGGTATGCTTCATTTTTGCGTCTGTGAACATAGAGCTGATGTGCCTTGCCAAAAAGTTGCAGTTTTGTCTCATCTGTCCATAGGACATTCTCCCGGAAGCTTTGTGGCTTGTCAACATGCAGTTTGGCAAATTCCAGTCTGGCTTTTTTATGATTTGTTTTCAACAGTGGTGTCCTCCTTGGTCATCTCCCATGAAGTCCACTTTGGCTCAAACAACGACGGATGGTGCGATCTGACACTGATGTACCTTGACCTTGGAGTTCACCATGAATGTGTTTAGAGGTTGTTCTGGGCTCTTTTGTTACCATTCGTATTATCCGTCTCCTTCTGCGGCCACGTCGAGGGAGGTTGGCTACAGTCCCGTGGATCTTAAATTTCTGAATAATATGTGCAACTGTAGTCACAGGAACATCAAGCTGCTTGGAGATGGTCTTATAGCCGTTACCTTTAACATGCTTGTCTATAATTTTCTTTCTGATCTCCTGAGACAACTCTCTCCTTTGCTTCCTCTGGTCCATGTTTAGTGTGGTACACACCATGTTAACAAACAGCACAGTGACTACTTGTCACCCTTTAAATAGGCCAACTGACTGATTACAAGTTTGTAGACACCTGTGATGTT
Organism: Pholidichthys leucotaenia; assembly: GCA_020510985.1. Taxonomy (NCBI): domain Eukaryota; kingdom Metazoa; phylum Chordata; class Actinopteri; order Cichliformes; family Pholidichthyidae; genus Pholidichthys; species Pholidichthys leucotaenia. The sequence continues at coordinate 61,239,948 of CM035842.1, forward strand.
AATTAGAGGACACATCTTAGTTGAACATGTCCCTATGGTCACATTATTTTCAATCTTTTCTAGGGGTACCATCATTTTTGTCCAGGCCTGTTTCATGCGTTTGTTTTTTAAAATAATTCTGTTGAACCACAATTCAAAAGCATTGTCTGATTTTGATTGGTTAATTTTCATAGAATTTTTATTTATTAACACTTTTGTCAGATTCAAGTTATTTATGTGACCGTTGTGGTTTTTTTTCTTTCATTAACAGAGGGGTACCAACAATTTTGTCCACGTCTGTAATTTCTTGTCAAACAGCACCTTACTGTGAAAATTAAGGTATCCAAAACAGCACTGCAATTGTCAGAGAGTTGATAGAAAAATACTGTTAGTAATTAATGGTTACTAGAACACCTTTGAAGCAGAGTGATACATATCCAGTGAAATTGGAGTGCAATTATTGCGGATTATAGTCCTGGAATTCCTATTGTCCAATCAAATTGCTCGGTCAGAACTAACTGTTGTATAATAGGGTACAATGTGTCATTTTGTAAAAATTTTTGTTGGTGGTGTGCCATGGGATTTTTCTCTATGTAAAAAAATGTTCTGTGGCTCAAAAAAGGTGAAAAACACTAGTCTATAGCAGTATATTGCAACACCTCTAATTCTAGTGCATAAGAGGATTTAAAAGAAGCAGAAACTAATTTTGTTGATGGGGTAAAATATGAGTGTTGTGATTCTTACTAGCACTGATGTAGATAAATAGTTTTACTGTTGCCCTAAGTTGTGTTCTATGTATTTATATTTACTTTCAGGATACACCGTTACAATTAGATTCCTGTCAGCCAGTCTTTACTTTTGCTTTGTTACAATGTTAATCATGTGTGTCCTAATGAAGGACTTGATGGCACAATGGCCCTCTTGGGATATATTGATTGTTTTAAGTTGCCAAACCCATTATTGAGTGAATAAACATAGTGTGCCCTGGGAATAAAAAAAAAAGCTCTGCAGGGTTTACCGACTTTTTTTAATTTGACATGGAGAGCCAAAGCAAGGGTAAACTTTATATGTCTCAGTGCAGCCGTCCGTCTTAGACCTCCTCCCCAGCTTGTTGTTGTGTGTGTTTGCATTTGTTACCCCACTGCTGGCCAACCGTGCCCTCTGTGAGAATGAATGGTGTGTTGTATTGTGGATCATTCAGTAGGTGCTTGGAGCAGCGCTGCATGTTAGCTCAGGTGTCTCTCTTCCTCCGGCCTCTCACCGCCGGTCGCTGATGGATTTGATGAGATCCCGCTGGGTGGAGTTTTGTGTTGCTGTCTTTTAAATAGCAGACAGTGGCAAACGGGAGAAGGAGAGACAGGCTAAGAGGAAATCGATGGCACATAAATTTCCAGCCACTAAAGAGGACGCAGCAAGAGTCTCTCTTCCCCTCTTTGCTAAATTGACGTTTTTGTTGCCACTTTCCCGTATTAGCAGTCGGGAAGAATGGATGGATGCTGACTGAGGACAGTGCATGGGCGGTTTAAGGTGCAGTTTGAAATAAAATAGCAGAGATTATTATAGACTTATTGCAGACTGAATTCCCCCGTTAGTGCGTTCTGTGTCTGAAACAGACGGGGAGTATTTTTAGTTGCATTTTAGTGCAGGTTTCAAGCTGCTGCCAAGCTGGTGAGATGGAGGTGCCGCCAACTCACATTTATCAACACACTATTGAAAGTGTACCCGGTGCTCTCTGTAGTGTTTGGGATGCATCTGCTTCATAATTTAAAAAGCGAAAAACCAAAAGACTTCCGATGTGATTAAAGTGTACATTGCAGACTAAATGTGTTTAACTACATTTTGGTTTTTACTCATTTTACTGTGCCATAATATTGGGAAATAGCTATGGTAAAGTAGTTAATTAAAGCATTCATCAGGGCCGACCCAAGGCATAAGTGAACTAGGTGACTGCTTAGGGCCCCACGACCACCGGAGGCCCCCCTAGAGCATTCATTTATTTGATTTTAAGTTCTTTTTTTAACTTTAATTTTCCAAGTGTGTGATGATAAAATTGCACCAGCCAAGCCAAAGACTTATATAAAAGCACATTGTTACAGTACATAATGTTACGCGTACAGTGCTAGTGTTGGAGTTGTGATTTTCTGTCCGTCAGACATCAGCTGGTGACAGCCATGACATTCACTAGATCTCACAGTACACCACTGTGTAGAAATGATGTGAAAAGGAGCATACATTATGTCTCAAAAATGTCTATACCACTTTGAATATAAACTGTAGGCTAAATCAACACCAGGGTACTCTTCTGAGGTTGGTACCATTTAACATTTAATCAAATATTAGGGTGAAACACACCAGGCAGACATTAGGATGATGCAAGCAACGTTGCTACAACTTTGCAAAATTCCTTCAGAGGCATCATGTAATTTATTTCACCAAAGAGGGGCCCCAAATTAAAATGTCACTTCGGGCACCATGAAGGCTTGGGCTGGCCCTGGTATTCATATTGGGTATTTTGTTCAATATCCTTTGCATGGCTGCTCTATTGGATTTAAATTTGGTGACTGTTGTGACTTTTTAAGATAAGTATGTTATACCTGCATTGACAAAGCAATAAAACACATGAATAACCACAAATGGCTGTAACACCAATTTTCTCAGGCAATACATATTCTACCTTGAAATGGAGAAGCCTTGTTAAAAAAGGTGTTGTATTTTCTACATTGTCAGACATATGAAAATACCCTGAAATAAAAGTCTGCAGTGTGCAATTTGAGTGGCTTCATTTTTTTATTTTAAAAATTAAGAAGCACAGTAAATCAAGGAGAAATCTGAAGGGTATTCTTATTACCGGCCGTGAAAACCTGAAGGCATTACATGCTCTTGATAGTGATGGTGAAACTGAAGCCTCATGAAGCAATGAACAACTTTGAGACAATTGCTTCATGAACGGCACAGTGTTATGAAGCATTTAATAAAGAGTGCCATCTGCTGACTGTCAGAACTGCATCTGAATGGAAGACCTGAAAAAGCCTCAATACTCTATATCAGAGGCTGCACTACACTTTTTTTGTTATCTGTCATTTTCTCAGACAGGCTTGTAAAAATTTTGTCATAATCTGTTATCTGTCATTTTAATTGACTTTAATTAGATCACCCTCTGTGTAATCTGTCAAATGATAGACAGCTGAGAATTTTTAGTTATTGTTGGCTTTCAGATGAAATTTATGTAAAATGTAAAATGTTAAAATGTAAAACACTGTGTATCAACCATTGTTGTGGCTGATGCGTAGCGCTCTCCTTGACATCTCCATTGTTGGCACATCGTGCCAACATCATTGCCAACATCGTTGGTGGCATCATTTCTGCTCAACGTGAATCAGCTTTCATCAGAGAACAGCACTGAGGGCCACTGGTCCCTCATCCAGCGTAAATGCTCCCTGGCCCATGCAAGATGATGACGCCTGTGCCTGGTGGTGTGGTCAGGTACCCTTGCAGCGTGGTCTAACACGCAGACCACGCTAATGTAAATGGTTTTGAATGGTCTGACGTGACACTTGGGTGCCTCTCACCTCCCTTAAGTGTGCCTGGAGTTGAATGGCATTCATTATCTGCTTCTGCAGGGCACTGTTCACGATGAAGCGGTAATCAACATAGGATGTGGTCAAAGGACGTTCACTTCTATGTCTTTCTGTGACTCTTCCAGTCTCTCTGTATCTCTGTAATAATATGATATAATAATGTGATATAATAGTATGATATAATAATGTGATAATTTCTGATGCCTGTTCATGCCACACTCTGGAGCAGGCCATGATGTTTCTGGACGCTGCAGCCAGAGTGATTGAGGATTACCCCAGTTTGTGGGACTACCCCGGTCTGACTGGACTACTAATCTCTGTGCCTAATTTGCAACATTCTCTCCGCGGACTGGTGAAAAGTCTGGAGTCTGTGCTGACGAGACAGTGTCCCCTGATTTTGACATTGTCCTCTTTTCCTCGCCACTCACCAACCTTGCCGCCTCACCACAGGAGAGAGAGGGATTTGCCAGAGACGCTGGAGACTGTGCCAACGAGACAGCATCCCCTGGCCCCGACGTCTTCAGCCTCTCCTCACTCACCAGCTCCACCTCTTTCGCCTTCTGCACCGGCTCCCACGTCAGCAATGGATCCTGCAGAGCGGAGGCAGGTAGAGTTTGCACAGATGGAGCTTTGGACTTCCTGCGCCTTCCTGAAGCGATTGCTCAGCTAACACTAGTTAGCTTAATGCTACCTGAAGCGATTGCTAAGCTAACACTAGTTAGCTTAATGCTGGCGCCAGTCTCTAAATAACTACCTACAGCGATCGGATATACCTCCGATGGATTACCCCTTTGATCGCTTTTATCTGGCCTCTGTGAGTAAACTGACCAGCGATTCCAGCGCTTCCTTGTGATTCACTGATGTGCCCTACCTGAAGCGATTGCTAAGCTAACGCTAGTTAGCTTAATGCTGGCGCCAGCCATTCCACCTAACACCAGCCTGAATCAAAGCCCAGCTGCGAGGCCCAGCGGGGATACTACCAGGCAGGCGGCTATTTGTTTGACGGGGCTCAGCAGAGATTTCACCCAGGCAGACGGCGGTAGGCGGCGGTGCCCAGCGGAGGACTTACCGTGACTGCAGCGGCGGTGTGCGACGAGACTACCCGAAGCGATTGCTAAGCTAACGCTAGTTAGCTTAATGCTGGCGCCAGTCATTCCACCTTACACCAGCCTGAATCGAAGCCCAGCTGCGAGGCCCAGCGGACATACTACCAGGCAAGCGGCTATTTATTGACGGGGCTCAGCAGAGATTTCACCCAGGCAGACGACGGTAGGTGGCGGTGCCTAGCGGAGGATTTACCGTGACCTCAGCGGAGCTCGGTGGCAGCGGCGGTGTGTGACGAGACTCGGTTGGAGGAGCGGGACGGGAGACCAGTTACGGCGACTATGAGCAACGAGACCAGCAACGGAAGGGGCTAGTTGGCTAGCTGAGGCCCAGCTGGATTCGAGGACGATCGGATCAGATTCTGGCGATATAAGCAGAATTTATTTTACTATCCACAGATTTTCCTTTTCCTTCTTTCCAAGAAAGACTGAAGATGGCTGCCACCGGATTAAAAAGTGGGCTGATGGGCACCACTAATAAGCCTTCTCTACTTCTCTACTTCCTCTTCGTTTTGTCTTTGTGTGTCTGGACCTGCAACAAGAAGGATTTTCCGACAAACTCAACCAAAGGTGAAGTTAAAAAGTTTTATCTGTATGGATTTGGGCTTGGACATCTCACCCTACACTCTATGTGGTCTTTAAAAGCCCTGAGCAAAAACTTCCAAATTAAGGCAAACATGGCTGTTAAGCAAAAATCACAATATGGCAGAGGATATACAGTTAAAGTTCTGTTAGTTCTGCTACTTCTGGCAGGAGATATTCACCTTAACCCTGGACCTGCCACTATTAAACAGCAGACCACTGGGTTAGCACAAAACCGAGCTGTACAAAAGCAAAACAACATTTATTTTTCCAAACTGTTAATCATGCACGAGTTCTTTGGGACACCAAGGCTAAACCAAAGGGGATCCTCGGCGGTCATTTAAACATACGGAGCATAATCCCCAAAAGAGATGAGATTTCGGTGTTGCTGTTGGACTCAAATCTGGACTACCTTTGTCTCTCAGAAAGCTGGCTACACAGTAACATAGACACTAATATGATCGATATTGTGGGCTACCAGTGTTTTAGAAAAGACAGGCAGGTAGGGAGGGGAGGAGGTGTTTTAATTTACATCAAAGAGAAATATAAATGTCAACTGGTTGATTTGAATACTTCACTTGAATGTTTAGCTGTTAATGTATGTCTCTCTCCGGTAATGAATTTCAACATTGCAGTAGTGTACAACCCACCGTCACACAACTCTTCCTTTTATAATGAATTAAGTGATCTGGTTAAACAACTTGAGAAGAACAGAGAAACAATAATTCATGGTGACTTTAATATCAACTGGTCTGATAAAAAAGACAAACAAAAACTGAAAAGCCTCATGACTAAATTTAATTACCAGCAAATCATCAAAGGACCCACCAGGATAACCAAACAATCCAGAACACTTATTGACATGGTATTTACTAATAAACCAGAACGAATAACCAGAACCTATAATCTTGTAACTGGTCTCTCAGATCATAACATGGTTCTTGCTGTCAGGAAACTTACTAAAAAGCGACTACAGTATTTTGGGGGAGTCGATATTGACAAATCAAATTTTTATTATCCCCAAATCAAAAAATGAGGAGTTTGAACATTACTTAGAGAATCAAAATTGGGAGCAGCTCATGGCAACATGTGAAGTAGATGATTGTTGTAATTTTATAACTGCAACAATCACAAAGTCTATAGAAAAATTTTCAAAGCAAATTAAAAGTAGACAACAGAAGATTAGCCTACCATGGTTAAATAATGAATTAAGAAAACTTATGAAGAGGCGAGACTATGCACTGAAAACATCACTAACCTCCAAACTACAAAATGATCACCTTGTGTACAAAAGTTTAAGAAATAAAGTGGTACATGAGCTGCGAAAATCAAAAATATCTTATTACAATAAACTGATAGATCATGCAAAGGGTAACAACAGTTCCCTATGGAGGCATTTAAATAACTTAACTAATAAAAAAAACGATCAGAAGGGGGTAAAGGAACTTAGAATCAATGGCAAGACCGTCAGTGACAAGGCTACTTTGGCAAATGAATTTAATTCACACTTTGTGGGCTCTGTGGAAGACTTAACAAAAATTTTTGTGCTGCCAAATGTGCTCAACAACACAAATTCCATACTCCCAACAGATACTTTTCACATCGATGAGGTAAATGAGAAGTTAATTGCTGGTATTGTTAAAACACTGTCAAACTCAAAAACTAATGATATCTACAATATGAGCACCTCCTTTCTCAAAATGCACAGCAAAATATTAATCAAACCACTGACTCATCTCATTAATCTCTCCATTAGGTCTAGTACATTTCCATCTGGCTGGAAAAAAGCTGTCGTCATACCAGTTCATAAATCAGGCAGTAAAGACGATATATGCAATTACCGCCCAATCTCTATCTTACCAGTCCTATCTAAGGTTCTTGAAAAAGTTGTAGCTACACAGCTGATAGACTACTTACAAGACAGTCAACTTCTTCATCCACATCAATTTGGTTTTAGACCAGGATACTCAACAGAAACAGCAAATTGTTGCCTTATTGAAAACGTCAAACAGTCCTTGGACAGGGGTAATGTGGTAGGAGCTGTTTTTTCTAGATCTCAAAAAGGCTTTCGATACTGTAAACCACAGTTTGCTTTTATCCAAAATGGTATCTTTTAACTTCTCCCCAAATACATTAGAATGGTTTGCATCTTATCTCCAGAATAGAGAACAGTGTGTAAAAGTTCACCAGGATAAATCCTCATTTTTAAACAACCGCATGGGTATCCCACAAGGGTCCATTCTTGGTCCTTTACTTTTCAGCATTTTTATTAATGACTTGCCGTTACACTGCTCAGCTGCAACATGCCAACTTTATGCAGATGATGCAGTTATTTACACAGCTGCCAAGACTCCAGCACAGGCTGCAGATGTACTGTCTACAAGTATGGTTGATGTCCAAGAGTGGCTCCTCAAGAACCATCTATTGCTGAACCTTCAGAAAACAGTCTCAATGTGCTTTTCAATCAAAAAATGTAACCTGCAACATTTTAAAGTTAATATACATGATCATGACATCAGTTTAGCTACAGAATTCAAATACCTTGGCATTGTACTAGATCCTCAACTCAAATTTAATCTTCATATAAAGAAAATTTCAAAACAGTAAAAAAAAATCTGAACTGCTTTAAATTAATTAGATATTACATACCTTACGAAGCAGCTGCACTGTATATGCATTCTATGGTTTTTTCTCATATATCATACTGTTTGACAGTCTGGGCTCAAGCAGCCCCTTCCACAATAAGACATATAGGTTCATTATATAATCAAACCCTAAAAATCTTGGACAAAAAGCCCATTAGGTGGCATCACTGTAATGTTTTAAAAAAATACAACCTATTGAGTTTTGAGAGCTTCATTGACCTCTGTCTTCTGAAATTAACGTTCAAATGTTTCCATAAATCAGCACCCGAGCCACTTGCTGGTTTCGTCCAAAGACAGGACAGCAGCAGAGCCACCAGGAGTTCTGTTAACAATAACTGTAAAATATTCCACCGCAGAACCACATTTGGACAAACAGCTTTCTCTATAAAGGGCAGTCACATCTGGAACACAATGCCAAATGAAATTAAAATAATAACGGACTTTAAAACATTCACTAAAAATGTTAAAAACTGGCTGAAAAATAAACAAGAATGTACTCATGTATGAATTATTTGTCTGCAAAGTGAGAGTGAATGAAGGGAAGGAATAAATGTGTTTGTTTATAGTGAGTGACGGAGGGAGGAAGGCCTGAAATAGGCAAATGTGAGTTATGTTATATGTGTTAAATGTGAGTCAGGCTGTTATATTTGTGTATTTATAATATTTATAATATTTATGTTAAATGTGAGTCAGGCTGTTATATTTGTGTATTTATAATATTTATAATATTTATAATTGTGTATTTATAATTTTTCTGCATTGATGTATGTGGTTATTGTGTATATTTTTTATCTTGATTCTTTTTTCTAAAGCCCATCCAGGGACAAGAGTTGCAAATTAGCTAATAGCTATACACTCTATGTGCAACACATCAGATTGATTGTCTTTGATTAATTGTCTATGTTTATTGCACTGTCCCTGTCAAATAAACTAATCTACTACTACTACTATTTTACTGGAATATAAGCCCTGGCTCACACCAGAACTTGTTTTTCCCACCTTGTGGGGACCCACACACCTCAAGGGTCCCAGTGAGGATGCAAGCCCCGAGGAAACACAGCTCCTCCTGGCGTTCCACCGCTACTCCTCCAGCAAAGGCTCCAGCCCCCACTCCTTGCTGTTTCCCAATGCTAGCCTCTTCCTAGCAGCCCGTTTTCCGTGACCCACCATCGGCTGACGTTTCTTTCATCCCTGTGGAGTGCAACGGGACCTGCAGGGTGCACAGTGGTCCGGGTTGAAAGGGAGGCTCTGGGAGACGCCGCTCACCAGTTCCTAAGCCACACCGTGGGCTGGAGAGGGAACCACCCATGTGCCAGAGCCTGCGCCGATGATTCAGCGTCCCCTGGTTCTGATGCCTCCCTCTCCTCACTCTCGAGTCCTGGAACCATCTTGTTGTTGTTCTCCAGTTCCAGTTCCTGCTCCACGGCACCTCCCAGCTCAAGTACCTGCTCCACGGTGCCGGCTCCTCATCGTTTCTCAGCTCCAGTATCTGCTCCATGGTGCCTCCCAGGTCCAGTACCAGCTCCACCGACCATCTCTCTGGCATTCCGTCCTGAGGTCGTTACCCCGGCAGCAGGAGGCCAGCAGTTAAGGCAAGTACCTTTTCATTTATGTTCTACCATTATTTTTGAAAAGATTTGCCTTGCTCATGGTGGGGGGACCCAAGCCCACTCCCCACCAGTCTCTGCTGCTTATGACTGTGGTGTCTCCTCACTGACCTCTTGTTTCCCTCCATCGTCTGAGGTGGCCGTGTCGATGGTGGAGTTGCAGGAGGACCATGCTTCATCATTGCCATCATCGGAGCAGTCCGTTCCACCCATCATCCAGGGGGTCAAGCCGTCCACTTCACCCTTCGTCCAAGAGGTCAGGACACCTCCACCCATTGTCCAAGAGGTCAGGAGACCTCCACCTGTTGCCCAAGAGGTCAGGAGACCTCTACCCATTCCCCAAGAGGTCAGGAGACCTCCACCCATTTCCCAAGGCATAAAACAGTCCACTTCACCTGGGCTGTCTGAGCAGTCTGTTTCACCCGGGGCATCTGAGCAGTCTGCTCCACATTCATCGCCTGAGGTCACTGCTCCTCAACTGCTGTTGGCTCTTGTGCCAAAGGCCCCTCAGCCGCTATCTTCAAAGCAAAAGGCTTCCATGTTGTTATCTTCATCTTTGGAGCAGGAAGCTCCTGTGTTATCTTCATCTTCAAAGCAAAAGGCTCCTATGTTATGTTTAGAGCAAAAAGCTCCTATGTTGTCATTTTCAGAGCAAAAGGCCCCCATATCATTGTCTTCAGTTCAAAAAGCTCCTATGTTGTTATATTCAGAGCAAATGGCTCCCATATTATCTTCAAAGCAAAGGGCTCCTATGTTGTTGTGTTAAGAGCAAAAGGCTCCCATATTATCTCCAGAGCAAATGGCTCCTATGTTGTTGTGCTCAGAGCAAAAGGCTCCTATGTTGTGTTCAGAGCAAAAAGCTCCTATGTTGTCATTTTCAGAGCAAAAGGCTCTTGTATTATCTTCAGAGCAAAAGGCTCCCGTATTGTTATCTTCAGAGCAAAGGGTCCCTATGTTGTTGTGTTCAGAGCAAAGGGCTCTTATGTTATTTTCAGATTAAAAAGCTCCTACGTGGTTATTTTCAGAGCAAACAGTTCCTTTGTGGTCTCCAGGGCAATGTTTACCAAGCACCATAACTTCCACTTTGCATGTACAAGTACAGTAATTTTGTACTGCATTTGATCACTGCAAAATTGTGTGAAATCACTGGGTCAATTTCCATTTTACTTCCCAACAATTGAAGACAATCTGGTCATTTGCTTCCAATACTCAGGAGGAGCGTCACATAAAAACAAAGCAATCCTTTTATATGCTTAAAGGTTCCCATTTTTTTTCTTTTGTTCTGGATCTTTTCAGTGAGCCACCGCTCATTAAGGTTCCTTATTCTTGTGAATAAGCATTTATGATCTGGTATGTATGAGGTGAAACTTGAACAAACAGGCCTTTATGTCATAGACTGAACTTTAAGAAAGCCAGAATCCAAATATAATCATAGGAGACCATTATGGATTTTGATGCTACTTATGCTTCATCCCAATTCTCTGAAAATGGAATCTTATTTCAACTGCTTCAGGCCCCATTCACTCAAACATGGTGTGTTTGTAGGTTTTAACCTCCTAAAATGCTTTTTTGGGTCATATGGCTATAGTAAAAGTGATAAAATCTCTCTTCACTTAGAAATTGTTATATTTTAACATTTTGGCAGAATGATCAAGCTGGTTTTGCTCTTGTGGATCTTTTTCCCTACGTCACTGACAAATGGTTTGCCCTTCAGTTACAACCCATTTAGCCATTAGCTGTGAGGATTCAGTCCCCACCCAGATGAGCAGGGACCCAAAGGTGTTAGCTTCAGTGCTAACAGTGCTACTAGGGAGTTGACTTATCAAGTGTGGTTTATATTGTTATTTTTTTTTTCAATTTCAGTCACCCTTATAAACATCCCTGTTTCCACCTGGTTCATTATCTACAGTCAATAATATATCTCATGTCATTCTGGCTTATTTTGTTATATTTTCACCATGATGCTACATCAAACCTGTTGAGTCCGTAAAAGAGGAGGAGGCGAGGTGACAGTTTATGTATTTTATTTACTAAGAACAGGAACCAAACAGGAGTGACTCTGTACAGGTCAAGGGTCCACAGCAAAGAGACAGAGCCTCTTCCACCATGGCCTCTTATACTCCCCGTGATACAAACTCCATCCATACAGACCACTGTAGCATCATCTGGCTTTGGCTAAATCTATAAAATTATCCTCCATGTTAAAGACATTGTTTCACCCAGGAAAGTCTGATCTCAGGACTGTTTCTTCACCCCAGAACCACTGTGGAAAACAACATTCCTTTGTTAAGCAAGCCATAAGTAATGCTTTCAACAGATTGCCTTACATCATAAATAAACTGGAAACTTCCTTCAACTAAGACGGTTTTATTGGTCATCAGTTATCTGACATTTACCAGACTGCATCCCATAAAATTTGACTGTCTTTCATAAGACCCTAGGATTATCCACAGCTCAACATTGCCGCCTGCTGAAAACTCAGGGACATGTCGGATTTAACCAGCCTTGAAACCTTGTGTGTATATCTTTGACTGAAATCCATTCTCTCTTCAAAGTTTCATTCCTTGGGATAATTTCCAGGACACCATGGAAAAGCAAATGGACTCTGGTCTACCATTCTGTGTGGACAAGCATTTGGGTTTGAAATGCCTATTAATCCTTGATTTTAAATGTGTGCATGAATGTTTTAATGCTTCAATATATCTTATTTTATTCTTGTATGTTAATTTTAAAAGTACCAGTTATAAGGTTGCATGCCCACTGAAATAGTCCTAAACCACTGAAGCTAGCTTAGATTTTATATGTAAGTATATTAATGAATTTTCAGTGTATTAAGATATGTGTGTCACTTTGTTGAGGAAAGTTTCCTCAAGTCATGTGACTGGTCTCCGCCAGTCTCTGCTTAGCAACAGCTCTCTCATTTCTGTTGGTTGGTGACAAAGGACTGGTTGCTCATCGGACCAGAGTTCATAAAAACCTCCCACGACGGGAAACTATTGGCTTATGTTTATGTCAATCACCATAACCGTGTGAAAGTCAACTGAGCATAAAGGAGAGCGCGGCCACTATTTGAGTAGTGTCACACAGTTCAGTTTTTGCCATTGTCTTGAGAAAGTCTCTGTGTTTTAATGTTTTTCTTTAAAACGTCTGGGAATTAATTTTTTCTTTCCTGAGCTCAAAATTCTTCTAAAATGAAGTCAAACTTCATGCCTCACAGGCATTTCTAACTTTTTATCCTGTTAAACTTTCTTTAAGCTCACCATGTTTTTGTGCTTTTCGAAAGGGACTGACCATTCTTTATCACACTGGAAGCTATTTTCACCCAACTCCACGAAGTCAGAAGAATCAGATGTGAAATTATTCTCGAATTCCCTTAGGAGAAGCTGCTGACCCATGAAAGCCTCAACGCAGCTCACCATTACAGTGGCCCTGAAGAAACCACCGTTGCTATCTTTGCTTGATTTCAATGCAACTGTGGTCGCAGTCAAAATCCAGCCTTGTGACTGCTTGATTTTGAAGGTTGTTGGACTGTGGACTTTGGGAAACTCATCTGCGGGCAGATATTTCCCTTATAATGTACGAAATCTTCAGCTGAGGAAGCAGCCGAAAGGACAACAGTGCAGAGTCACAAGAGCTGTATTCTTTGTTCCATCTGCTGAAAGTGAATAAAACATCTGAGATTTAAGAATAATTCAGAATCTGATCAGATACAGAATTAAAAGAGAATTGAATAACTCTTCTTTTTATTAAAATTCCATTTTTACTTTCGTAGAATAATTCAGAATTTTTCTATAATTATAATTTTCTTTATAAATTCACATCCAATTTTATTCTCAGGCTTCCATTTCAACTGTTCCAAATTCATGCTAAAGTTCCATGGTCACAGAGGTGTTCACATTCCGTTACTCAATAATCAGTTATACAAGCTGAATGTGATTGCTCAATGTTGATCATTTCACCTGCTCACAAGTTATTTGAATGTAATATTTAATCAAGGTTTCATTTAAATAAATCTGTAAAATGAGAGAAGTCGTTGGGAATTTATTCCTTATTCTGTGCCTGGTTTCTAAGTCCCCAGTATTGAGCTCATGAATATTTTGAGACTGATGGATTAAAAAGGTTAAGTCTAATTAATTAATTGCTCACGATAGTGAGCTGGTGCCCCTAAACGAGTGTGTTACTCTCTATGTATGAGTGCGGTGACGGATCAAACATATGTCCCCACACACATACTGTACACTTTTAAGTTTAAATTAAATAATCTTTATACCTGATCATAATTATAAATTAAATATCGCTACACCACAAAACAACCCTAGAGGGGCCAGGTGGACTACTAGCACCCCCCACACGGCCCGGCGGATTATTCTGCCGCCTTAATTACCATAGTCCATGAATATAAATTGGCCATATATAGATGAAAATAATCCCGAAGTATATACACATTCCTATAACACATCAAACTATAAATACAATTGAACAATATGTACATTAGCTTAGTGGCAGCCCCTACATCCCCCCCCCCCCATCCCAGCACACCCACCCCACAACACGGGCAATTCAAACAAACAGTGCTGGGGAATTAACATTTCACACATCTCTTTTCTTTACTTTTTTACACATACGCACCCAGGGAAATCACACACATACAGGCTATGCGGCTTCAAAAGACTATAATGACAGTAACTTTAGCATAACACAACATGCCGCTAACCCCTCCCTTTAAAGTCCCACTAAGGACCCCCTGGAGGCCCACCCCTGGGATGTCCGTCAGGTGGCTCTCTTCCAGAGCGTTTCCACCGCTTCCACTCTTGAGATGGGCTACGATGGTGTTTCTTCTCCCCCATTTGCTGCAGCTCGTTCAGGTGCCTCCTAGATCCATCAGACACTTGCAGATAACTGTCCTCGTGGGCCTTCACCACCTGCAACCGCCCCTGGTCATCACGTTGGTCCTGTGTTTTGCGGACTCCTCCAAGCTGAGATTCAACCCTAAGGCGGACCTCATCGCCCATACGTAGGGGAGCACTCACTGGCTTTCTTGGTCCACCACGCCGTGACTGGGCTTCTCTTTGGTGTCGGAGAGTCCCGCCGACCCGGTCCGAGATCCACCTCGGATCCTGCTCGTAGGCACGTCTGGGAATCGTACCACTTGGTCTCGCCCTGTTCTCTTTCATTTTCTTCACTGAATCAGCCACAGCAGCGCCCCGTTCCTTGGTAGTACTTGGCCGAGCTCCGGAACCAAAAGGTGCCTGCATGTTGGCTCTACTCACCACTGCAGGTGTCCGTTTGTGCCGTTCGGTTCCCTCGTCCAAGGTAACATGAACTCTGGCACTGGAACCTCCCTGCAATGGCACTCCAAAGTGTCAGTCCAGCCCATCTTCACTTAACCCGGGCCAATCACTGTCCCACACTTCGTTGTCTTCCACTGATGGAAAAGGTCGGTCCCACAGCCCGCAGCCAGACCATTCCTCACCCATGCCACTGGCTATTGTGAAACCCAGCCCATGGAACATGTCACATCCCATAATGTTCGACCCTTCGGCGAACACCACAAAATTGATGTCACACTTTGCTGCGGATTTGTACCTCGCCAACAGATGCAGTGAGCCCACAATGTCAAATGGGTTACCGCCATAGCCATAGCAGGTTGCCTCCAATTCACTGACCCGGTAACGTGGGAAAAACTCCTTCACCATGGGCCAATTTAATATGGAAATTGATGATCCCATGTCCAATAACAGCGGCATCTCAGTGCCGTCCAGTTCAACATTGCAATAAATTTGTCCATCTGTACTTGGTGAAACTGTGTGAACCACTGTAGGTTCTTTTGTGGAGGGGCCCCCCTCCGGTCTTTGGCCCCCTTGTTCAAAATTTTTGCAAGCCCTGGTGAAGTGGTGGAACAGACCGCACTTTCCACAGCGTTTCCCCTTTGCTGGACAATCTCTTGCCTTGTAACAGTGCCTAGCGGACCCACAGCTATAACACCTTGGCATCCCCAGGGCGGACCTCACTTTGACAGCAGTGGCATATTCTTCATCACTCATGCCGTCTTCGCTGTCCAGGTCCGCAGCCAGTGCCTTCCACTGTTTCTTGTCCTTCCGCAGCTTCTCATCTTTGCTGAGATTTTTGGCCAGCTTATTCGCTGCCTCGTACTGCTGTGCTAACTCCATGGCGGCGATCAGCGTCAATTCCCCGGTGAAAGTCAGGAGACATGCCCTCACGGAGGAAGCCCTGGCAACTGGCGTTGCTATCAAAACTGAATTCTTCTCACTATGGTGTTTTGCGGGGCGCGAAAATAGCCCGCCATTAGTTGTACCACATCATCAAAATTATCGCCACCTCCTAGCGTACTAACAATTCTCTGGCCCTCCATTCCGAGATTATGGACCAGGATAGCTTTTGCACGCAGCTTTTCAAGCTCGCCGAGGTTAAGAGTGACCAGATAGTTGTTAAAGGCTGCATACCGCCTGACCCAGGGCATGGGCGGCTCTCCCAGACCTCCAGAAACGGCCGAAAAGCGGTAGCAGCTCGCTCCATACCTTGAATCCTCATCGCCAAATGTGTCTGTAAAAGAGGTGGAGGCAAGGTGACAGTTTATGTATTTTATTTACTAAGAACAGGAACCAAACAGGAGTCACTCCGTACAGGTCAAGGGTCCACAGCAAAGAGACAGAGCCTCTTCCACCATGGCCTCATATATACCCCATGACGCCACCACCGGAAAGGTGGGGCGTTACCTCCCACTACACCCAAGGCGCGCCATATTAGTACACTCAACTTAATATCTAACAGAACCGTTAGATATAGATATAACAAACCATTTATCTCAGCGGTTTGAGTCACTCTGTCTAAACTCATGAAGTCTGTATCTCATGAAAATGTTTTTGCGAATATATTTTTCTACAAACAGTTGCAAACATGTACAAAATAGTTGTCTGTAAATGGCTGTAATGTGTTGCTGAAGTTTTTGTTTTTTTTCCCAAGTAGTGAACCCTAGCAACTGTTTAAGAACCTTAATGATTGTTTCAGAACCTTTATTATGGTCAGCTCGGTGGTGCAGGGGTTAGCACTGTGGCAGCACAGTAAGAAGGTCACGGGATTGATTCCACCCCTGACCATCAGCAACCCTTCTGTGTGGAGTTTGCATGTTATCCCCATGTTTGCGTGGGTATACTCTGGGTACTCCGGTTTCCTCCCACAGGCCAAAAAAACATGCAGGTTAGGTTATTTGGAGACTCTAAAGTGGCCCTAGGTGTGAATGTGTGTGTGTGAATGGTGAAGGGATTGGCATCGCATCGTGGCTGCCTCATCATTCCAGGTGGATGCCCTGTAATTTCCTCGTTGTGGGACTAATAAAGGATTGTAAAATAAATTTTTTAAAAAATGACAAAATTGTTGGCAACCTTTAAAACTGTGTGTGAACTGTTTTGCAGCCTATTACAAAAACTGACAAAACCACCAAATTGCTAGCATTTGCTAGCATCATAGTTTGCTAGCATTTGCCACTCTGAGATACTAGCTTGATTTTCACAAACATTCGTTAGAAAAGTTGCCTAATCCAAAACTCGCTACGTTTGTCAGCATTTGCTATGCCGTCAGATACTACTCCTAGAGCTCATCTCAGCAGGAAGAGGGTGATAGTCAGGCCTCCTGGCTTTAGCTTAACTGTTGATCCGGACATTTTTGATCACTATTTTCTATAAATTCGATTCCCTCCCCACTGGAATCCTCGTTCTTACATTGTCCTTAGACATTATTTTGGCTTAGTTTACTATACTGTAGTTTATTTTCTCCAAGACCCAAGGTGGCTCGCTGATGCTAGCAGCTAGCTAGCATCACCTAGCTGCCTTGGGCAACCATTCACTCATTTGAGAATGTTTCTGTGCATATTGTACTCCAGGGACCAGTCATATCCTATCGAACACTGAAACTACACACTCCTGTCCACCAATGATGCATTATTTCATTCATTCTTTAAGACAAATATACATTAGTTGGCTCAGGCTTACTATCTGAGCTAGGAGGTAGCCAACTAAGTTAGCAATAGTGACAAAAGAGGGAGGTCAGAGTTAACTGCTACTCTTGGGCATTTAAAGAGATATGCACTGAAATGAGCCATTCTGAGGAAGCCTAAAAAAGATTAAGTCACAATGATGCTGCAGTAATTAAAGGCAATTTGGCCAAAATATGTCACAAACATTTCAGACCCGTGGTAGCTGCTAACATATGGAAGTGCAGTAAATTGGACTTTTATTCTGTAATCCATAATTTCTGAGTAAATTCACAAAACGGTGGATGCTTCTGTTCTGTTATGTGTTGTGCAATCAGCATAGAAAAATTGATGACGATGCTTGTTTCATATGGATTTAGCATTATACTGCATTCTAAAGATAATGCCAAACCCCCTGATTTCAGCAGGTAAATACACTGAAAGCAAATTTGAGTAAAAAAACAAGCCAAAACCCCAAAGTTGCACAATACTTTCTACTGCATTTTTCAGTTGTTGTTTTATTTCAGTTGACATTTAAGAGATGAAAAGTTGCAGGCATTTAAAAATAATAGTAACACCCACACATAGACCAGACACATAGAGGTCAACAGTAACATTAGCAGAGCAAGTGCAGTAGTCGTGTATACGGCTGAACAAAACAACAGCAGAAAAATGATGCAGTGTTCTCAGAAGGAGCTGTTGATACTCCCTCGGGTCGCAACAGTTGTTGTTGGAGAGGGTTGGAGTGCGTGTGTGCGCGCGCGCACGCACACGTGTGTGTGTGTGTGTGTGTGTGTGTGTGTGTGTGTGTGTGTGTGTGTGTGTGTGTGTGTGTGTGTGTTAAGATTTGCCCGCCACCGTATGTGTGGCGTTGGAGTCTGGCAGGGAGGAACCCCCTACGGGCCTCAAGCCACCTGCTGTCACACGAGAGCCCGGCAAGTTGATGGGAGCTCGCAGCGTGATTCTGCAGGCGCTGAGGCTGCTCCAAAAAGGTCTAATCCAACCTGACCTTTCTGCATAGCTTGCATGTTGCCTCTGCCATGGATGGCGAGGCTCACAGAGCCAGGAGGAAGCTGTGCGCCTGGTGGTTGGTGGTGGGATATTAACGCTGTGTGTTAACGGAGAGTGACGGAATTGAATGGGGGAAATGGAGAGGTGGAATTGATTATTTCTGTGTTAATTACTTAATTGTAAAATATAACCCTCAAAGGAATAATAGGGTAATTAATAGTGCTGCCACGATTAGCTGACTAATCGACTAGTCGATTGTCAGAAAATTAATTGACAACTAATTTGATAGTTGACTAGTTGCTTGTGGACTGTTTTTAGGAAAAATTCTTAAAAAAATAAATATTTCAGGTTCTAAAACATAAAAAAAATTGCCACTTTTCTTGTTTGAGCATTATGAATTAAATATATCATGATTTAGTAATGTCTGACAATTGTGATGCTCAAGCTTCAAACTCATGTTTGATGGGTCATTATTTTATTTAGCTATAGGGATCTTTTATAAAATGTTAGCGACTGAGAACAATTTGATATTTTTAGGTGTGCAGACTTAAACAGGTGGGGTGAAACATGCACTGGAGCCCTGAACAGGAGCCGTGCCAACAAGAAGCAGAGATAGTGGGCATGATAGAAATAATCATGATTAGTTGACTAATCAAAAAAATAGTCATTAGATTAATTGACAACCAAAACAGTCGGTAGTTGCAGCCAAAGTAATTAATATAGATCAACCTTTTTGCTTAAGATTGTATGAATGAATGCAACAAGTGCTACTTAAAGGGTGAACTGGTTAGTTTGTCTACAATGATGAACAATATACAGTAGTTCTGTAAACAGTAGGACCAACCATGCACCACACACTCCAGGTACTGGCTTCACACCGCACCTATGTGAGGATGGCCCTGCAAAACTAGGAGGAAATAGTTTAAAGGTAGAATAATGCAGTATTTTCTACTTTCAAATATTCCAGAAATACTTAAAAATATATTTAGAATGTAAAGAAACATCTCGTTTGCTGTCAACAAAATATGATAATTTATGATATTGCAGAGCTATGAATTCATTTATGACATTTGCTGTTCTGATAAAGTGATAAATACCACTTTACACCAGCAGGGTGAGTACAGAGCCAGTTTTCTGCTCAGTCAAAAATCCTGTGTTGTAACTTACTTAAATTAGCTTCTAGAGTAGCTATTATTTTTGTTACATATGAATCTTGAGGTTTTTTTCTGATTAGTTGACGATTTAAAAAAAACTGAAAATGTCCAGCACAATATCCTTATCCTTATAGCTGTACATTATCAAATGTCTTGGGCTGTCAAACAAAACTATAAACAAATATTTAACTTGTAATGCAAAAACAAGAAAAGTGACAACTTTTCATGTTTAAAAGCTTAAAACAATTGTACTTTTTGAATTTTTACTGGTAAAGATTGCATAAGCGAATAGTCCATTATTAAATTGGTTGTTTATTAATTTTCTGTCCATCGGTTAGTCAGTTAACCGACTGCTCATGGTAGCACTGTGAGCAAGCACTTCTTTCACTGTTTGGATTTGATTTTGCCTGAGGGAAAATTTCTATTCAAAAGAGTTTTTGCTTTAATCCTTGTGCTTAGTGTGGATGGTCCTTTCGAGCCATGAAAACTTTATAACAAATTGTCTTTTGAAAAAAAATAAATAAGAAAAAAAAACCCCAAACAATTACCATCCACTCAACATCTTCAGTTTCGTGTGAAAACACGTTTTAATGAAGGAGGTTACATCCAACCCCCACACATTGCCACTTGTTTAGAAAAGCTTTTCTCCTGGTGTCTGAGCTGTGGCTGACCAGCTGATCTGTGAAATGTGCAGAGTTGTTATTGGCTGACTCTGGGAAGGTGTGTGAAGAATGTTACGAGGTAGGATCTTGCTTGTGGAGCAAACAAAGAGACGCCTGTTAAAAAAAAAACAACAGAAAACAAAACTAGAAATATGATAGTTGTTTGTTATTGCTGCCAATTTGTTTCCACAGTGTTGCTGCTTAATTGTTTTAATCCCTGCTCATAATTGACATCTTATATCTTGCATTAAATCCAGTTGATTTTGTGTGTCAGTGGCATTCCTTAACTATAACTGCCCTGACCCCAACCCTGCTTTTGGCATTGGTTGGTGTAAAGTGATCATGAAAACATAGGTTGGAACATGAACGTATACTTGTGATTCTTGTCTCATTAACTATTGAACAAATGCTCAGCTCCAAGTTTTTTGTGCACACGCAATGCATGCTTTGCAACAGAAGTCAGAAGACAAGGAGCCGCTGTGAGAGAATGCCTTCCCGACGGACATGTAATCTGCATCTATGCAACGTCTCCCTTCACCATGCTCTCTTTTGATAAACAGGTGCTTGTGAACTCTGATTTTGCATGCATTGCACGCTCTTGACTCATGCTCTTTTCATCTTTGTTGCTCTGTCCTGTGGTTGCTTAATTTAGGGCCATACATTTGTGCTGGGAACTGTCCAAGTCCCAGGGGAGGCCTTTGAAGCTGCGGCTGGAGGAAAAAAAGGTGCAGAGAATGCTGCTGAGATTGTGCAAAAACTAAAAATTGGCAGCATGAGGACGAGCTAAAGCAGAGTTTCAGCTAACACCTGCTTGCTCCATTGGAGGCTTGGTCTAATTGAAGCTAATACTTCAAGACCGTCCTGCGTTTCCTGAGTTTCGCCGTCATGGCTCTGCAGGAGACCAGCGAGACCCACCTGGTGGTCTCTTCTTCGCTAAGGGGGTCACCATCAACTAGGAACTAGGCATACAACTAGGAACATACCGGTCGCTATGGAGGGTGAGAATATGTATGGGCACATAATCATACCATGTAGGATAACTAAGTAGACGGTTATGCTGTTTCATCCCACCTAGCAACAATGCTCTGCACTGTGTGTGTTTATATATTTACATATTTATTCCATCTAGCTACAATGCTCAGCACTGGGTGTGTTTATATTTATATATCTATATATTTATTCCATCTAGCTACAATGCTCTGCACTGTGTGTCTGTGTGTGTGTGTGTGTATATATACGTATATTTTATAGTAATATGTACATATGTATATTAGCTGCTCTTGCTTGCTTGTTTTTTTTTTGTTTTTTTTTTCCTTGCCTTCTGATTGTTGCTCTGAGTGTTGCTATCCCTGTGCTGTTGCAATCCTGGAATTTCCCCGTTGTGGGACTAATAAAGGCTTATCTTATCTTATCTTATCATGCCCAAAGACTTCCAGCTGGCCCGCTGCATCCGCGGAGAGAGAGCTTAGACTTTCTGCTGCACATCCACCAGCCATAATGCTCTGCACTGTGTGTCTATATATATACATTTATAGTAATATGGACATATGTTTGCTAGATGTTGTTTTTTCTTGCCTTCTGATTGTTGCTCTGAGTGTTGCTGTCCCTGTGCTGTTGCAATCCTGGAATTTCCCCATTGTGGGACTAATAAAGGCTTATCTTATCTTAATAAAGAAAACTACCAAAAAAGAGAACTTTCTTGAAGATGAAAATAGAGGCTGAATCTTTTTTGTTTTGTTTTTTAGTTTGGCATAATTGCTCCTTTTTTACACTTGGAAATGCATTAATCAGCCCGAAGGCATTGTGATTTCAAAGAGCCATGTACCATCAAAATTAATGAAGATTGATGAGGGATGTTTAACACTTTTGCAAGCTTGGAAAAAAGGGTAAAAGAAAAAAAAAAACAATAGAGCCTTTTTGATAAGTTAATTCATTCTTCCAATTAAGACATTCATGGAACTAAAAGCAAAGTTGTAGTGATGTGAAATAAGATTCTGTCTTCACCTCCTCTGGAACATCAGTTTTGCATGTTAAAGGGTTAGTTTGCTTAACCTGAAGTGGCATCACATGAAACACCTCCGGGCAGCCATGAAACTACCCAAAGTACAGCAGTTGGGTGTTTGCTCAGAGGTGCTTTTGTTGTACAATCATTTTTCTCTAAATGTACAGCCAAAGCAGTTTTTGTAAAAGATAAATTCCCAAATTCCAGTTGTTTACTGCCAAAGAAACATGGTGCGTCTAAGTCCCCCACCACAGTATGGTTTGTTAATGAGAGAAGCTGCAATGCATATATTACATTACACAATACAAATGGGCTACAAGCTTAATGTAATTTGTAGCTCTTGTGCCATTTGCTACCCTTTATTTAAACAAACAGCATTCATATCACTTCAAAATTTGTTACCTCGTACTGTGGGAACTGTTCATTAAAGACTTCCCCTGACTACTTTCTCATGGACTGAAAGGAACAAAACTTGGTCTTTCTCTTCATAGGTACGGTCACACACTTCTCCCGTTGCTTTATGCAGCTGTGGAGATCTCACCTGTAGAAGTCTGTGGGTTGCATCAGAAGCCGTGACTTGACCTTGGAAATCAGCATTTCATTGTCTTAGAAGTGCTTACCCTTCAAAAATGACTTCATGGTTGTAAAGCGGTGGGAGTCAGATGGTGCGAGGTTGGGAGGGTGAGGAAGGATTTCATATCAACAGGTCTGTGCTTCCGTCTGGGCAACATGCTAGTTGTAAACCGGGGAGTTGTCATGCAGGAGGTGGACACCTTTGGTCAGGATGCCACGCCTCTTGGTTCTGATGGCCTTCTGCAATTTCTGCAGCAGTGAAGTGTAGTAAGTCCTGGTAATTGTGATACCCTGGGTCAGGAAATCCATCATCAGTACCCCATGCTGCTCTCAAAAGACCATGAGCATGACCTTGTCCACTGATGTTGCCTTCTTCAGAGATGGTGAATCATAATGCTTCCATTGCTTCGACTTGGCTGTAGCCTCTGGATCATAGTGATGGTTCCATGTTTCATCCTGTATGATTACTCTGTCAAAGAAGTCCTCCTGGTTTTCTTGGCATAGTGCCAACATTGCCTGGGAGCACTGAACTCATTTCTGCTTCTGGAAAGGTATGAGCAACCAGGGAATCCATCGTGCAGACAACTTCTTCATATGCAAATGCTCATGGATGTATTTTTCCCTACACCCTACACTGACCTTGATATCTTGGGCTAGCTGGTGATCGGTTATGCACCAATCCTCCAAAATGGTGGCCCCCACTTGCCGGATGGTGTCTTCATCAATGACGCACTGTGGTCACCTAGGAATGGATGCAATTTCCACTGATGTCCAATCAAATTTGAACTTTCGATCCCAGTGCTTGACTACAGTCATATGATGGGACATCCTCCCCATAAGTCTCTTTCATCTCACTGAACATCTCCTGTAGTGTGCAGCCTCTTAAGTTCAGGAACCTGATGACCGCTCTGCATTCAACTGGCTCAGTCATCACACCTTACGCCACCTTAGCACCTGTAAAAGAGAAACTCTTAGGAGTTCAGAGCTGCAAATTACCATGTGATCTATAAAGATATGTATTATTATACATGTGCAGTTTCAGCCTCCTACTATAACCAGGAGTGGGCCAGGAGAATTCTGTAATGAGGGGCCCTCGTATATGCAGTAAGTAGTGTGTGTCATGAATCCAGGTTTGGAGGTCAAACCCGATTCTGCCTCATCATTGTGCTTTGACCTAGTTTCCTCCTGACAGCTCGGGCATGCCCCCTCCTCCTGTCAAGCTCCGTCAGCTGCACTGTCTGGTGCTCACACACATACACACACCCACATGCACACACACACATGCCCTCGCTCCATTCACTCTCATTTCACACACTCTCACACCTGGTGTTAATCAGTCCTGCCCATGCATTTTCACACCGGCAATCCCTTTCCTCGTTAGCTTCTGGAGTATATTTTTGCCGCGCCAGAGGAAAGAGATTGTCGGGGCATTCACCCTCGTTCATGGCAGCTAGTTCTCCACGAATGACGTATCACTCCCTTCACCTTCTTGGCCCGATATCTTCAAATGATCAATCCCTGGGTGTTCGCGGCTGCCCCTGCTTCCTATCCTCATCCACCAGACTTCTTGGACAACTCTGAATTGTTCCAGACATAAGTGTTCATTTGCCTTTCCTTTTGTGCTATCGCTGCATCGGCACTAGGCAGTCACCGTTCCCTATTGTGCGTTTAGCAGTTCGGTAGCACTGGGCATTCTCCTCCTCAGCTGTAGAACATCTGGGTAGCCCCCTGTTTGTCTGGTGGCCCTCATCTCTGCATATTCATCTCTCTGTGTTGTGGACATTATTGGACTTGTTGTTTTCTTTGTGTTTGTTAATAAAGTGCACCATTTACTCTCGCTTTTGGGTTTATTCTTTCCCTCTCTCGTGCGCCATAACACGGCGCACGGAGGGTTATGACAGTGTGTTTCATTTCTTGCATTTTACCAATGCTAAGGTTTTATTGGTACCACGATTACAGACTTGTTGGTTTAAAAATGGAGCCTTTCATTCAGGCAGTTTCTCAACAACCTCAACTCCCTGCAAATCTGTTCAATGAGTACCTGCCAAATTACTTTCTGTCAGGCTAATTTAAAGCAGTTGAGCCACTAACATCACTGGAAAGAATCATTCAGCAAGACACAGAAAAGCAAGATGCATTTATTAGTTTTTTTCCAGGAATTTTCTTTTCCAGATCGGTTTCAGTACTGTGTAAGGTAACTGTTTCTGTCTCCGTTAAATATACTTTTGTGCACCACAACTGTTTACTAATGTGGTGTGAACTGAGAAAATTAGTTTTCCATCGAGCATACAAACTGCGCCCTATGTTACCACAGTGGCTGGCTCCAGTTTCCGTCTTTTGTCTTGTTACGTCAAAACAAGCAATAAAACCAAAAATGGAAATTCATCTGTATCAAAACATCCCGCTGTGAGTTTAGCAGATGGCTATGTCAGGTTTAGAGTTAATTAGATGGTAGAAACCTGAATGTACTGAAGCAGTGTCTTTTTTAACTTTTATTACCCACGATCGCCTCCATCTATCCATTCGTCTGTCCGGACTGTAACTTGAGAAAGAATGAAGCTAGTGCCACCAAACTTGGTATATGTGTGGTCTTCTGACTTAGTATGTGTTGTTGTGATTTTCGGGTCACAAGGTTAAAGGTCAAGCTCACAGGGTCATAAAAGGTCAGTTTTTCTGACCAGACTGTAACTTGAGAACGAAGGAAGCTAGGGTCACCAAACTTGGTACAGAGGTTGACCTTAGGACTAACATCTATGGCTATAGTTTGGGGGTCAAAAGGTCAAATATCAAGGTCACAGGGTCATAAAATGTCAACAATTGTTTAAAAAAGAGTGTGTGTGGTGAGGAACTAGGGCTGCAAAAGATGTGGGTCTGCATATCTGTTGAGTGCAATTCTAGTTGATTTTAGCTTGTCATTCATTGTTTAAAAAATAAATAATGCACCTGTTGAGAAAAAAATTAAAGCACTAACGCTATATGCACTAACTTCAGTAAGAAAAAAACAGCCGAGTTTGCAATTGCAGATTGGGAGATTGAGGCTGAAAATGAATGTCGGTAAGGAGGTGAGAAGGCTGAGTTGAGGGCGAGGAGCTTGGCACAATCTCCTGCTGAATTACATAACATCCCCAGATAACCCTGCTGGCTCTGGCTTCATCTGCTGTTTTATCTCTGCTTCACAAGGAAAAGACAGTAAGATTTTCTATTTTTGTGCAGTAAATATTTAGCTTGAGGTTGTACTGCATTGGCCCCTGCTGCCTTGAATGCTTGGCTTTGTTAATTGTACTAAAACACATCTTTCAGTCTGCATAGAAGCCTCAGGGATCCTGGCTGTTGCTCCTGTTGTTTAAAGGATTAACTTTTTCTTTTTTTTTTTTGGCGGGGGCGGGGGGGGGGGGAATTCTCAGAGGCTCCACACAGGGCATTGGAATTACAAGCTGTGTGAAATAAAGACTCACCAAAGGGGAATGATTTGGATTAATACTTGACTAAACCAGAAACCCAAACCTGTTTGAAGTAATCACATGGCATGCATGCATGGTGGAGGTGTCACAGTGAAGCAATCAACACTTGGCTAGCCTACCTGGCAGTGGCTCTGAAGTAGCAATCTTCAGTCCAAACTGTGTCAGATGCTGGATGGAGACACTAGTGCTTTGGTGTTTGTTCCCCGTTATGTAACAGTACTCCTGTATGTCTGCTCTATCGCAACATGCTAATAACCCACCTCGTGGCATTACTAACTGCTCTCTCCAAGTGGATTATTTACAGAGGTGAATTCTCTGAAAAGGTAGTGGCTTTAGCCTGTTCCTGCTCATTGCTAAGCTTTCAATTGACAATTACTAGTTATTTTTTTGGAAATGGATCCATCCATCCATCCATCTATCCATCTTCTACCGCTTATTCGGGGATCCGGGTCATGGGGGCATCAGACCAGACAGAGTAGCCCAGACTTCCATCTGGTTCATATAGCACCATGATCCCCATGATCCCTCCTGCAGGTGGTGAGCCCACTGGAGGGTATGTAAGAACACCTATGTAATAAATCATAAAAATAACCATGAGGTCTCCCCAGAGAATAAATTAATGTTTAGGCCAAAAAAAATTGGCTCTCCAACTACAATGTTACAGCATGGATATTCACAGAGCTGAAAAGTTTGATTTGTGTGTGTGTGTGTGTATGTTGAAGTAGGCTACTTCATAGAACCAGAGCCAATCATATATCGTCACCTTGCTTTGCCATATGAGGGTTCAGGTTCAGGTTACTTTATTTGTACCCGTAGGTAGATTTGTTTTGCAGTTGGTGACATCCATATTTACAAGCCACTAATTACATTCAACATAGACACAAACACAGGCACACATCTTACAAAATAGGTAAATATAAAATATGTACAATATAATTTTTATAGCTTGTTCAACTCTTTGACAGCAGCAGGGACAAAGCTGTTTTTGTAGCGCTGGGTTCTACTTTTTGGGACAGCAAACCTCCGTCTGGAGGGAAGAAGCTGAAAGTTGCAGTGCAAAGGGTGGGAGTCATCATTTAAAATCGAGTCGGCCATCCTCTGTACTTGTCTGGTGTACAGGGATGTCAGGCTCAGCTGTGACTCACCAAGCAAACGACTGGACCATCTGACTACCTGATCCAAGGATTTCCTCTGTTTCAGTTTTATCTGACCAAACCATGACATTAAAGAAAAGGATAAAACAGATTCAATAAAAGCCCGATAAAACATTGTCATTATGGTTCGGTCAATTTGGAAGCGTGCAAGTTTCCTCAAACAATGCAAATTTTGCTGACCCTTTTTGCACACCCTTTCACAGTTCACCTCAAAGTTCAATCCACTATCAATGATCGTCCCAAGATATTTGTACGATTGTACACATTCGGTGGTCTGGCCTTTTAGTATGGTGACTTTGTGCCTGGGAGTTTTCCTCCCATACTACTACCAAAATACTTATTTTACCAAGGAATTTACCAATTAATTCATTAAAAATCCTTCAATGTGATTTTCTGGATTTTTTTTTTCTCATTTTGTCTCTCATAGTTGAGGTATACCTATGATGAAAATTGGAGACCTCTCTCATCTTTTAAGTGGGAGAACTTGCACAATTGGTGGCTGACTAAATACTTTTTTGCCCCACTGTATATTCACCCAGCAACTTACTGTGTGGAAGTCAATGCTGCTGGCCATTGTGTGCATCTGTAACTCCTGCCCAATCCTGTCCTCAACTTGGCTCTGCATTGAAACAACAAGTTGTCAGGATTGCGTAATGTTCCCTTAATTATTTGACAAAAGTAGGATAAATATTAACCAGGTATTTAACTTGATAAAATGGAAAAGCTATAAAATACAGAATACAGAATCATAACATACAGTAAAGATTTTGACTATTAAGAAAATCTCCACAACAGCAGAGCACTGCAGCTGATGGCTATGGCTGAAGAGAAAAGACCCCAGCTGGCCCTCAAGGGCATTGGCACACACGCCCGGATATGATCAGCTACTAGTGATGAAGTTGTGCTTAGGGTGTATTGTGATTAAAAGGCCGAAACACCCAACAATGCTTAGGTTCACAGCTGTAGATGTGCCCCAGAGAACAACAGCTGCTGGCAGAGGAAGACTGGTGCCTTTGAGTAATTCGTAGCCCAGGAAACGAAGCCACTCAGGTCCAGCATCATCACCTCATCTATGTAAGTGCAGAGGACCCTCTACAGATTCAAGAGATTTTGACATCTAGTCCTATATATAGAAACTGCACTGCAACAAGTACAATTTAATATGTGGTGTCAAACTATGCATAAAAAGTCTGACATGATTGGATATAATTAGATTTAAATGGAGGTGACACTAAAATAACTCAGACAGGGTGTAGGTTTTGTTTTGCTTCATATGCATGTGAGTTTTATTCTGAGTACCTTCCCTGAAACGATGTTCCCTCTTTTAGACACCTCCTTTCAGGTGCCTGAAAACTGACGAGCTGTGAGGTCAACATGTGCAGTAACTCTAATGAAATGTGGAGTTGCATTCTCTATTTACTTTGTCTAAGTCAGTGCTGTAAAACGTGCCACATGTTCAGATCCTCCTTCTCACATTTTTCCTGCAATTATTGTGAATTGTTAATCACAATCAGCATCTTTACTCTCATTATTACCTTAATTTAAAGGTCCCATTTGTGCAAAATTGTATTTTGTGGGTTTTAACATGAGATACATCCATGGGTCACGAGTGTACTGTTGAATTATTTAACACTTGCTTCACAAATACATGCGGCCTTGATTTAGTTAAACACTTAAAAGAGTGCGTTGCATTTCTGGGGATTTGCGACATCACAAACAAACAAGCCACCAACAATTCAGCACCCTGTGGTTGGCTGTTGGGACCGAGGTCATAGTCTCCATAGTTGTAGTCTTTTCAGCTTTCCTCCCAAGAACGGAGCTCTTGCATGCTCATGTTAGCACTGGCGCTATTTGTGTTGTAGCTTTTGTGCTTTGGTGAGCCCTCTGGGCCACCGTAGTTAGTCCATGGTCTGATCACAGGCTTATAACAGGGCCTACACAGAGTGGCCAACAACCACACGCTCTACCAGCCAAACTTAATCACCAAGTAACCTAACATGCATAACTTTTGTGTGTATTGAAGATTTGTGGCAGCACAGAAATTTTTTATCAGTTTGTGACTCTGCATAACCTCACAACTACAGACTGAAATATCTAAGCCTAAGCCAGTTCAGGCAGAGAATTTAAACTGTAACACGCCTCACTCTCCTCACCTTAGAAACCACAATATACCCAGTTTAGTTGTCTGTCATGCTCCGTTTTTTTCCACCTGTTCCTCTCACATGTCAGTGCTGCCGGGTTTGCAGTGAGGGGTTAATTACCCACTCCATAGTTTCTGTGAATCATTTGCTATTGGTCTATATGTGAATCTCAAACTACATTGTCCCTCTGTAATGAATCATTTCAGAGTGAGTTAAATGATTTAAAAGGCTTGAAATGAACAAGTTTATCTTGGCGAGTGTTTGCGTGAATTTCTGATCTGTGCTTCCAAACTCTGAAGAACAGCTTATCCCGAGCCTGCGTGTCGTTCTGTTGTTGGAGCTTTTAGCAGAAGTTTCTCACTTTAATCTCCACATGGCAAACTTTACATTTTTGTCAACTCATTATTTAACTTCCTAATTGTATCTTGGAATATAATGATGAACAATGGAGCCAGAGTATAATTCATCTCCATAACTTCTCCATTTGTGGTTTCCCTTGAGCTTCGAACTTTCACAGCACATTTGTTGTTGAGTAATTCTGATGGATGTTGAAATGTGGTTTGAAACATTGTAATATTTGGAGTATTTTTGTTCTAAATTGTTCAATTGCAACAGATCTAAAGTATATGTTTTCTCTGTGCAAATGTGTGTGGAATTTAAATGTCCTCACCATCTACTGTGGCTGTAATTAAGCATTTTCACATTTTCTTTTCTTTTTTCCCCACTTGAATTCCTATTTATGGACTTTCATGTTGGTAGTGTTGACAGTAATTAACCCACTGGTGGCCTGAGAATCACAAAAAGCACTCTTGTTGTTTTCTTTACTCCATAATTTCCCCATATGTTAAAACTAGGGATATTGGACAATTAAAATTTCTAATTGCGATTAATCTTTTGGAACATTGAGTTAATCACGATAAATAACGCGTTAATCATGTGTTTTTCCATTCAGATACAGTGTACCTTAAGTTGGTAATTTTTCAAGTTTCTCATACTGTTGTAAACATGGGAGTGGATAAACATACTTGCTTTCTTCACCTGCAGGTTTATTAAAGCTCTCAACATACCCAAAATGACAAAAACTATCCAGTATATTCTCCAGAAATAATATCTCTGGTACGCACCGCGTCATTACGAGCTACAGGCATGAGAAGTGCATAAATCATAAATCATGACTCTTTCTTTGTTTGCTAGCGGCAAGTCCTGGGAAAACCCCCATGACTGCCTGGTATCATTGTAAAGCTTAGAAATCGTACATTTTTTAAGTACATATGTTTTTGCAGAAGACGTAACTCCCAACAACAAACGCGAGTTTTCAACCTAGCCAAAATATAAACAAATGGATTTTCCGGGCCATTTTGACACACTTCCTACAAATTAAATATCATTTTGAAGGTCTTTCAATACAGAATATGGAAATAATGTTACATCAGTTTTGAAAATGTCCTCAAAGTGACTCATTTTGCCAGCACGGGTCATTTGTTTACAGTGTTAGCATCTTAGCAGCGGCGCTAACAAATGGAGCTACTATCATGCTTGTGATGACACCCCAACATGCCACAAAAACGGCGAGGGAGTCAATGGCATTCCGAACACAGCTTGAGAATTTTTTTAGACTAATACTCACCAACAGTTGAACCTGTGGGGATGAAAACAGGCGAATTTCTGTCCGTCTCAGCAGATGGAGATCAGCTATAACCTAGCATGTAGCTACGAGCTACAAGCTAGCTAGCTTCCACAGAAGAAAAACACAACATCCAGGCAAAGTTTTGGAGGAGGCTGTAACAGTTATCCAGGTGAGAGCTCCGACAGATAACGCTGTAAACTTAAACATGACAGCACTTTGGTGATATCCATGGCTGTAATCCAGCTTGTCTACATGGCGCACACAGTGTCAGTGGCCACAACGGCCTTGGTATGGAGAGCGGCTAGGCCAAAAAATACTGTTTGCGCTTTCTGCCGTTAACTGCCGTTAACCGTGATCACAGAATTTGTTGGGGACAACACGTTAACGGGCGATTAATGCGATAACACCACTAGTTAAAACTCTTGTGTAGCCACACAAAACTTTAATTGCTCCTTTCCACAGCAGCAATTAAACTCTTTTTATGTCCTTGTTTTCTTTCTACATATGAGAGTATTATTGATCTTCTTCTTCTTTTAGATTTGATTGGCGGTTGGCAACCAACTTACAGGTGCATTACCACCACTGACTTGATTCTTCGTATAAGGAGTTTTTATAAGGAGTTCTGAACAACTCCTTATGTGTGAAAAAAAATAAAAATATCCGTCCTTGACTTCCGGTTATGGCTGCCACGTAGGACGGACGTGTCTCGCTCTGCTCTGCTCCTGGAGAAAAAAATCGGCAAATAACTCTCTCATTTGGGACAGCACGTATCCCAGCGTTCGGGCGAGGATATGTCGGCGAAGCCTAAGGCTGGAAAACCAGGTAAAGGAAAAAGCGAGCCGCCGAAACAGTCCAAATTAACAGACTTTCAGGTCTGTGACGCAGCAAATAAAACTCCATATATGGCGGAGGAGGCTGGCAACGGTGCGATGTCTGCGGGGGGAGGCGCAGATGCGCTGATGGCTGCCATGAGTTCAATGAGAGCGGACTTTTCCTCTAGATTTGATGGGATTATGACAGCGTTGGAAGGAATAAGAAAGGAATTGGGTGACTGTGTAGAACGAACGGCGCAGATGGAGCTCCGTCTCGCTAGTGCTGAAGATGACGTCACCCGTCTTCAATTAAAGGTGCGCACTTTGGAAAAAAAAAATAAATCTCTGGAAGATAATATTTTGGATTTGGAATCTCGGTCGAGACAGAATAACTTGAGGCTGGTGGGTCTTCCAGAGGAATCAGAAGGTCGGGACGTATGTTCCTTTCTGGAAAAGTGGATTCCGGAGGTGCTGGGCAGCGAGGAGTTGCAATCAGCAGTGGTTCTGGAAAATGCACATCGTATTGGCCCACGGAGAGATAAGGGACCGCCGAGGACCTTAATTATGAAGTTTCTTAGCAACAGAGACAGGATGAAGATCTTCAACGCTGCACGAGCTAAAGGAGAGATTAAACACCAGGACCAGCAGGTGCGGTTCTACCCAGATTTGGCCACAGGAATCCAGCAATTGAGGAAGCAGTTTGATCCCGTACGTAAGGAGCTGCGCAACCTTGGGATTCGTCATGGTGTAATCTATCCTGCGAGACTGCTGACCACGTATGAGGGCAGAACCCACATCTTCAAGACCCCAGAGGAGGCGCAGGAGTTCATCAAGAAGATCAAAGAAGAAGAAGAGACTGGTGGGAGCTAAGCATGAACAAAATATAAGGTACAATAATTAAGCATTTGCACAGGCATCTGACTGACTTGAAGTAAATAGTAAGTTTACAAAATATAGATTGTATTATATATTAAAAAAACAAAACAAAAACAAAACAAACAAAAAAAAACTATGATGTACAAAGTTGTTAAAAATTTTGGAGTTAAGTTGGAAAACTACAGAGGAGAGTTAATGTTACGTCATTAAAAGCAGTAGAGTTAGGGTGATTGGGAGGATGAAGAAGGAGTGGCTTAGGCTGTTCCCCGTGGGTGTGGAACGGTCGATGGCTATATCGGGAGACAGAATTTTTCTTTTGATTTTGGGGGGTTTGCCACAAGTGTGGGAAGGGGAAATTTGTTTGTGTGTAGTTTGTAGGATGAATGTTCAACCACTCATGTTTTTGCTTCTCTGTATGAGCATGTTTACACTGCAAGGTAATCCCAAACTCTCTATTGATCATAAACCAAAGTGTTAATCTTAATTTAACTTCATGGAATTGCAGAGGTCTACAAAATTTAAAAAAACTTAAACAAGTTATGAATAAAATAAAAGACATGGGTTCAAAAATTGTGTTTTTACAAGAAACTCATCTAATAGAGGAGGATGTTAAAAGAATTAGGAGTAGATGGCAAGGAAGTGTATTCACCTCTTCATTTTCATCCCGAGCCAGGGGAGTTATGACTCTCATACATAAATCAGTTCCTTTTCAAGTGAAAAATGTAATTGGAGACAAATTTGGAAGATATGTAATCATTCAAGGTTCTTTGCTATTAGAAAATATAAATCTTGTGAACTTATATGGTCCCAATATAGATGATCAGAAGTTCTTTGCTAATTTATTTCTTATTTTATCATCACTTACAGGGCAACATATAATAGCAGGGGATTTTAATTGTACATTGAATCCAGGTATAGATAGATCAACAGGACTGGATTGTACGCACATTGGATGTAGGATGACTATTAATCATTTTATGAAAGAATTGAGATTGTTAGATATATGGAGAGAAATGAAACCACAAGTTAAAGCCTATTCTTGTTATTCCAGTACCTACAAGACATTCTCACGTATTGATTATTTTTTGATTTCCACAGAATTAAGGTCCAAGATTCAAAACTGCTTTTATGATAACATCGTGATCTCTGATCATGCACCCTGTTGTCTAATATATGTAGATAAAAAATTGACAAAGGAATCAGGTAGATGGCAATTTCAGCATAAATGGCTTCAGGATGAGGAATTTGTCAAGTATATAGAAAAACAGATAGACGAGTTCTTTGACATCAATACTACACAAACATCAGCATGTGTAAAGTGGGAGGCTTTCAAAGCTTTTATTAGGGGACATATTATTAGTTATACAGGATCAAAATCTAAGAAGACTCGAGAGGAGAGAGCTAAATTGGAACATAAAATAAAAAGTCTTCAGGAAAAAGTGTATGCAGGAAGTGACCCAAGGTTGGAGAATGAATTACTGACTTTGAGAGCTGAATACGACAAAAAATCAGCGAATAGAGCTGCCTCGAGTCTTCTAAGATTGAAACAATCTTTTTATGAACAAGGTGAAAAATCAGGAAAATTATTAGCATGGCAGATTAAACAATTAGAAATTAAAACACCAATTACCAGTATTATAAGTAATGGACAGGTAGTTATAGATCCTTTAGAAATTAATAGAGCCTTTAGAGATTACTATGAAAAATTATATGATACCAAAAATGAACCTGATTTAACAAAACTAAATGGGTTTTTGAACGAACTAGCTATACCGTGTATTCCAAATGAAAACAGGGAGATATTGGAGTCTAAAATTAGTCAAGAAGAAGTTGGGCTAGCCATTGATAATATGAAATCAGGAAAAAGTGCAGGACCAGATGGTCTTCCAGTTGACCTTTATAAAAAATTTAAGAATAAATTAATAAAACCTTTTTTTGGAAATGGTTCTAGAAGCATTTCAAAATAATAATTTACCATCATACATAAATAATGCCTTAATTATACTGCTGCCAAAACCAGGTAAGCCCTCTAATAAATGTGAAAATATGAGACCAATAAGCCTATTAAACGCCGACCTTAAGATAATCTGTAAAATTTTAGCAAGACGAATACAAGAAATTTTACCAAATATTATTAATCGAGATCAGAATGGCTTTATAAAGGGTAGACAAGGCTTCCATAATGTAAGAAGACTATTTAATATTATTTATTTTAATAAAGAAGCACTGGATACAGCTCTCCTATCATTGGACGCCGAAAAGGCCTTTGATAGAGTTGAATGGCCCTTTCTTTTTGAAGTCCTACAAAGGTTTGGACTTGGAAATAATTTCATAAAATGGGTTCAAATAATATACAATAATGCTACAGCAGAAATCCTAACAAATAACAATATTTCAAAACCAATAAAAATCAATAGAGGATGTCAACAAGGCTGTCCACTTTCACCTTTACTGTTTACTATGGCAATTGAACCTTTAGCGATAGCGATACGTTTACATTCACAAATATATGGAATTAAAGTTGGACCAACAGAACATAAAATCTCCCTGTACGCCGATGATATAATTTTGTTTTATGTCGAATCTAAAAAAATCAATTCCAACCTTGTTGAATTTAATAAAGAATTTTGGGGAAATATCAGGATATAAAATAAATAAAACTAAATCTTCAATATTAATGCTAAATGAGACCCAGAGAAATTACCCAGCCCCTGAGGTAAATCAATTCAATGTTGTAAATCAGTTTAAATATTTAGGAATCCAAATTGTGCCTAAGCTAGAATCAGTCGCCAGTGTCAACTATGAAGCCTTAATGTCAGATATCAATGAGTTAACTCAGAGATGGATGTCACTACCAATGTCGATGATCGGGAGAATCAATATACTTAAAAGTAATATTTTACCTAAAATACTTTATTTATTTCAATACATTCCCTTATCACCACCTTTAGATCTATTCTCAAGAATAAAAAAAAAGTTAGTGGAATTTATATGGAACAACAGGAGGGCTAGATTACGTCTGTCTTTATTATATTTACCATTTGATCGTGGAGGTCTGAAATGTCCAAATTTTATGTTGTATTATTGGTCGGCACAACTGAGGTCTATGACATATTATTTTTCATCAAATGATCTCCCTCACTGGACTGAAATGGAATCATACAATTTACCTTTACCTCCTCCCATATTCATATACTCAGATTCGGCAAAAAAATTACAAAAACAAGTTAAAAATCCATTTGTAAAGCATATGATCAAAATATGGTGTGAAGCTAAAAACTATTTAAAAGAACCACAGTTATTGTCACAATTTAGTCCAATATGGGGTAATCAATATTTTAAACCAGGGAGAGCGGACGCTGTATTTAAAGTATGGAATTTAAAAGGGATACAAAAGATTCAGGATTTATATTTGCCATGTGCAGATAACATAATGTCTTTTGAAGAGCTGAGGATCAAATTTAATCTCAATAGAACACATTTTTTTAAATATCTTCAACTTAGAAACTTTATTCGATCAAATCAAAATAAAGCTCTCACTCGACCTATTTATTCATCCTTGGAAAAAATGATGATGAAAGATAGTAAAAGAAAGGGTTTTATTTCAGAGTTTTATAACTCATTGACACTATCTTCAAGTGAAAATTCACTGAAAAGATTAAACTACTGGAAAGAAGATCTGCAAACTGAAATTTCAGAGGAACAATGGGAATTGGCTTGTACAGAAGCTCAAACCAAATCAATAAATGCACGCCTTAAATTGATACATTTCAAATGGTTAATGCGGATGTATGTTACACCAGAGGAGTTAAATAGATATAACAAAAATATACCAGATACATGCACAAAATGCATGGAAAGTAAAGGAACCCTATTTCATTGTTTATGGGAATGTAGATTAATAAGAATGTTTTGGGAAGAGGTGAGGGTAACAATTGAAAAAATAATCTCAAAACAAATCATATTGAATCCTAAACTGTTTTTGTTGGGTCTGTACCCAGAAAAGCATAATTTTAATAAAAGTGAAAGAACATTCATAGACCTCAGTTTGCTTAATGCCAAAAAATGTATTGCACTATTATGGAAAAAGACTCATAGACCAGATGTGACTCAGTGGTTAAGACAGATGTTAACAAACCTTCCATTAGAAAGAATAACATATATACTGAAATCAAAGGAAATTGTGTTTGAGAATATATGGAGACCTTTTATTGATTATGTAAAAAATTTAAACATAACTCTTGAAGAAGAAGGTGAATGATGTGTGTGGACCTTGTAAATTCCAAACTGGTGAACATAATATGTATACTTATGTATTGGATTGTCTAGACTAAACAGAGGAGCATTGTTGAAGACTTGATTTTGTTGGTGGTTGTTGGTGTTTTTAGTGTATTTTTTTTTTTGTAGTACTTTAGTGTTAGTGTTTGATTGTTTGTATCATGTTTGTTAAAAAAAAAAAAAAAGGTTCAATAAAGATATTGTGGAAAAAAAAAAATATCCGTCCTTGGACTGTGTCTTCGGCGGCGTTGACCAGCTGTCAGTCCGTGTCTGCTATTAAAAATGCATCCAGCTATTATGAGTGTCTGCGCTGTGGGAATTCTAGTGTTTAACTACAAAACAAAGGGATGGTTTGAATTTGAAATAAAAACAATATTAGTAAACGGTTGACGTGATCCTAAAGATTTTACAAAAATCAAACCAACATTTGCATGCTATGCTTAACATCTGCTCAGCGGCAAACCAGGCTGAAAACACTGCTAACATGTGAAACTGCATAGCATATAAATGTTACATTTTTGCATAGTTAAAAAAGTCTATATAATTCTGATTATATTTTAAAAGAATGCCATAAACATGAATGGAGTGAATGGGACTCCACAGTGCTGGAGAGTTCTGATGTGGCCAGAAATGAGTCCAGAACCAAATCCCATAGAACATTTGTGGAGAGATTTTATAATGGCAGTTAAGAAAAGGAACTCTTCAAATCTTAAGAGACCTGGGTAGTTAGCAGAAGAAGAGTGGTCAAAAATTCCAGTAGAGAGATGTAAAGGTGCATTCAGACCAAACGCAAAGCAAATTTTTTGCTTGGCGTCATTACATGTTAAGTCAATGTAAACACACAAGTACACACACATTCACTTGCAAGGGAGTTGGTTATGATAGCTAATCAGCCTTGAGATTCCACCGACACTGGAGTAAAAGTATCAACACTGCAGTGTTTCCTCCGGCTTAAAGACTTTGAGGCAGTGGCAACATATTTTTCAGTGGGGTGGGGGGGGGGCAGAAAACACATGACACTATTGTAACCGGAACATGTTCATTTCATACTATTTATTTATTTTTTTTTTTAAATTTTGCACAGTAACTTTGCATATTGAACTTATTATTTGAAGTATTGTACAACCAAGGCTTGAATGGTGGAATATTGGGCCAGCTTGGGATCCCACCCAAACATCCTGTGTTTAGACTTTTTTACTGGTGTCATCCTTCTCTCCTTCGTCTGCTCTCACCTCTCCTGGACCCTCTGCCTGAACACTTTCCTCTCCTTGGCTCATCTTTTCTGTCTCATCTTTCCCTCTGAGCCCTTTCTATTTCAGGTTCCCTCTCTGTCTATGGTGGTATACAAACAGGTTAGAAAATACCATGTGTCACGTTTTGTCCTGCAGGATTTTTTGTTATGGTTTGCATAAATGACAAAAATATGTGTATTCTTTTTTGTATTTTTATTCTAGTGTTTCTTTTTTCCATTGAGAAGGAAGGGAAAAAACATTCATAATAGTAACTTACTCATGCATACTTAAATTATATGATCAGAGGTGGGTATAGTAGTCAGAAATTCTACTCATGTAAAAGCAATGCTATGAAATTAATAATTAAAAGTACACAACCAAAAATTTCTAGTTAAGGATGCAAAAGTCACCCACTTCAAAACTTAAGAAATGACTTTAGTCTTGAAGGTTTGAGGTTTTTCTCAAATTTTTAACAATTTTCTTATAGTTTTTTTTTTTTACTTTTCTCTGTAACTTTATCTTTACATTTGAGACTTTATTATAAATTTGTGGATTATTTCATGACTATTTTGTCTGTTTTTTTTAAATAAAATTAATGTTTTGTTTTGGTTTTTTTTATAAATTAGAAACAGACTGTGGTAAAATTTGGACTTTTTTTTCTTATACAAGTTACACTTTTGACCATAATTTTGCAGGGCCAGAACAGAAATTTAGCTGAGCACCAAGCTGGACAGCAGGAAGTTCCACTTTTATATGGTCTTCGACGTGACCCGGCCAGGATTTGAACCCCTGCCTCCCGGACGGATGCTCTACCAACTGAGCCACCACTCCGGACATTACCATATAATGTCATGCTTTCTGTGGTCCGATCAGAAGTTTCATTCACAAAAATGGCTTCAAAGTTTAAGGAAAAAAAAAAATCGTCTCCAGCGAAACTGAAGTTCTCCTATCTGAGAAGCAAACAATAAAAAAAAATAACTTAAATAGCATCAGCAGTGGAATCAGAGGACCTGCAAAAATGAAAACAATCCATCAGATTAAAAGATATTTGTGTGTGTATGTGTTTGCTGTAGTTGTTCCTGTGATTTGAAGACAGCTGAGCACATTGCACTTTGGTCAGGTGTCCCATCCATGCACACTGTACTGAAAATGTCCCACTGTGCTGAGTAGTATGACACATTTCAGCAATTTTGGCTTAAAATGTGTGGCTTTTGTCCATTTTTACAGTAAAATGTTTACGAAAATACAGCCTAGTCTTTTCTCAAAATCACGAATCAAAACGGCCCCGTTGCACTCTGTGCAAAGCTCCTCACCCTGTCTCTCCTCACCCTACAGAGAAAGTTCATTTCAGCCACTTGAATCTGCCGTGTCTTTCCAAATCCGTGACCATAGGTGAGAATAGGAATGTAGATTGACCAGTGAATTGGCAACTTTGCTTTTGCACTCGGCTCCCTCTTCACCTCAGCACCTGGCTACAATCCCTCGCTCCATTCGCCTCTCACTCATGAGTAAGACTCCGAGCTTTTTCCTTTTCTGGCTGAGTGCCATGAGCTCAGACTTGGAGGTTCTAAAACAACCATAATTATATATAAATAAAGCATCTCGGTCAGTTGCAACAAAGTGATTCATTCATGCTGTTCCAAAACTACAGTCGTTTCCAAAAGAGAGATCAAATATTTTGACTTTAGGAACCAAATATTCACTTATTTTCCTTATCTTTTACATCAATGTAGATTCCCATATTTCTAATTCTGCTTCTTCCTGTTCTGCCTTTTTTTTTCTCCTCAGGGCATCAGCAGTTTGTTCAGCTCCCTGAAGGTAGTCCGCCTTCTGCGTTTGGGCCGAGTGGCTCGAAAACTGGACCACTATCTGGAGTATGGTGCAGCTGTTCTAGTCCTGCTGGTCTGCGTGTTTGGCTTGGTGGCCCACTGGCTTGCCTGCATCTGGTATGCTTTATGCTGCTCCTCTGAGCTTAAAAATCATTAGGAGAACGTTTTTAAATTCCACCACACTGCTACTGATAGACACCTGCTGGCAACTGGTAATTCACCTCTCCTACAGTAACTTCACCTAATTTGTTTCTCATGTTTATTGCTCATCTGCTTGCTATCTGAGCATTCTAAATAATCTGATGCTCCTCAGCTCTCCGCAAGCTTTAAGTTCCTTGCACACAATGTCGGCTAATGTGCTCATTTATCTTGGCCCTAGAGCGAGCAAGGAAATTTTAAGCAGTTCCCTGATGCATAAAAACATAGCGTCCCTTCACAAATATCCAGTTAATTGCAAATACTGACCAACATTAAACACAAAAGCAATATTTTTTCCCTGATATATTAGTGCTTTTTAAACACTGAGATGCAAGCTTCTATCCTTCTAGTAGTTAAGCTTCACATTATCACTGTAAAACTTTTTCTCCAAAGCAGCACTAGCTCTTTCTTATTAAGATAAAAGTGAGCCGTGTACGAGGTACCTCAAGGGCTACAATAACTGAGCTGCAATGCACACATAAAGTTCTAAATATTAGTCACACTTAGACTAGTATTGCAGTGGTAATAAATGGGTTTAATAAGCATAATTAAGGGGTTGATGAAGTCAAATTTGAGATTTAAATAGCAGGTTAAAGGAGTATGTGCTTAAATACATAAAAAATAGGGATTAAGACATTTTGTAATAGCGGAGTATTTATTTCTTTTGGCCATTTTGATGGTTATATTCTGAGTGGAAGCAAAATTCTGGCCTGGATTACATATCTTTGCTCCTTCAGTCTTGCACGCTGTCAGATTTTATGAAATATAGTAATTTCTTTACACATTTATCATGACATTCATAACCCTGGAGATAACCATTGAACACTCGTAACTTGTGTCAAAGGTTTCCAGGGTTGAGCTATGTGTAGATACTGTATACTTCAGTGTTTTTCAACCAGGGTGCCATTGTTGTGCATGGGTGCATGGGCACCTACAGAACCCATGCACAACAACTGAAAACTATTTGCAATTTTTTTGGACCAATTAACAAGTGAAATTAGATAATTTCCCACAAAAACCCGAACATACCAGGACACCCTGGTTCAAAAACACTGGTGTACTTAATAGTAATTCTGAGCTATAAGTTTTACTTGAATACCACCATGCGTCTTTGTTTTGTGTCGGACCATAAACTGTCTGGATGTTACAGTTCCACATTTCTGAGCTCTGCCTTTTTTTTTTTTAGTTCATTCAAAATTAATTATGTTATTAATAAATATTCAAGAATCTAATTCTTGAAATTTGTGTATCGATCCAGAATCGTCCAGGTCCGCCTTGTGATGCATTAGAAAAATCTTTATTTTCCCCACCCCAGTCAGTTAATGGACCTCTTGCACAATGTAGCGTGACGTACTTCTGCATTCCAGACCCAGAGCAGCTCCATCTCCCGTTCTATTATACTTGCCCATTCCCTGGTGCTTTCTTGTCAATAAATCATTTTTTCATTTTCACTTATCATTGTACATATTGATATAGTGTACTGGCAGATCGATTTTTTTCTTTATAAAGTCCATGGTTCACATTTTTGTAACTATACTGTGCCGTTTAATTGTTCGCCCAGCTAGCTTAGCATAGTGCAGCTATTGTGTTGTTTATGTCTCTGCCATTCCAGATTCCACTGTGTTATGTCCACAAACCTGGCAGTAAAGAGACGGACGAGGATGCTGCACTGGAACTGAGCTTTATTACAGAGCTGGTCAACAATACATTATACACGCCATGACTGCACCGAGTCACCAGGGCAAGAGAGCCCTGTAATGACGGACTCTCCCATATATATGTCGGCGTGATGACGTCACCAGCCGGCTGCGTCATCATGCCGCATATTGTACCAAATCCCATTATCACACATTGCATGGGCTGTAATAGACCTGTGAAACTCAACAAAACACGTCTGACTCCCAGTTGTTAACTGACTTGTTTTGATATTAATTTGTGTAAGCAGAATGCCTCAGTTATTACTGTAACCATTACTGTTATCGATATTAACCTAGTTAGCCTCCAGTTGCTAGTGTGTCATTTATTCTCGTAATAAATTTTGAGTCACTGCTAATAACATTGCATGGACTCAGATAAGTGTGAAAGAGCTTGTGTAAAGACTTTGCACAATACAGCCCCTTTTCCACTAGTACCTGTTTAGCCTGGTACAGCACAGTTCAGTTCAGTTCAGTCCGCTTGTGTTTCCATTACACCAGAGTACCTCTTGATGTGGGTGGTATTTGTTACAGGGAGGCGGCGCAACCCTCCCGTTATGTAAAACAAGCGACCCAGGCAAAACACAAGATGGCAAGATACGAGGCGACTGCAGTCTCTGGCTTTTTTTGCCAGAGTAAAGGCAAAAAAGGACAGCCAGAGAAGGCTATAGGCGGCGAGATGACACACTCTGGAAAAGTACTGGAGCGTTTAGGAAGCCATGAGAATAGGAATTACATCACATATGACGGTAAGCTAATGATTGCTAATGCTACTTTGTTTTAAGTCCGCTGTACTACATTGTAATATCGGCAAGTTGTCGCTATTAGGTACTAAAATATGTATGCTCTGTGTGTGTGTTTCAGATGGCTCTGTTGTGGCAAAATTATCACTTCAAACCATCGGTCTGGGTGTTCAACACAGGCTCCCAGTGATGAGGTGTTACCCCAGCTTCACAAATGCACAGTGGTTACAGAACTTCAGAATGTCTGTAGAAGCGTTTAGC
Organism: Pholidichthys leucotaenia; assembly: GCA_020510985.1. Classification (NCBI taxonomy): domain Eukaryota; kingdom Metazoa; phylum Chordata; class Actinopteri; order Cichliformes; family Pholidichthyidae; genus Pholidichthys; species Pholidichthys leucotaenia. Next base: position 61,283,140 of record CM035842.1, read on the forward strand.
TTCCTGTGCAACAAATTGCTCTGATCTGTGGGAAAATCATGGCAAGACTGTTGCGACATCATGGGATGTACCCGTTCCAGCCAGTGGTGTTGTGACAAAAAGTGATCAGCTGCCAAAACTTGATTGCCAGGTGCCATATTGTAGTTATGGGGTTATATTAGCTGTAAACTATATATATATATTTTTTTTTTAGATTTAGTATACTTTATTGATCCCCAGAGGGGAAAGTGAGGGTCATCCACCACCTGGATGGATGAAGCAGCCACGATACGGCGCTATCCCTTTACCATTCACACACACATTCACACCTAGGGCCACTTTAGAGTCTCCAATTAACCTAACCTGCATGTTTTTTGGCATGTGGGAGGAAACCGGAGAAATCCCGGAGTAAACCCACGCAAACACGGGGAGAACATGCAAACTCCACACAGATCACTATTGGTCGGGTTCTGGGATTGAACCCACGATCCCCCGGCCAAGGGTAAACTGTGCTGCCGCAGTGCTAACCACTGCGCCACCGTGCAGCCCAACAACATTTCAACAGGTAAACAGTACTGAGTTAAGTATAATAAGATATATTTAACAATTGTGATGCATTTTAAGCCAAAACAAACTGGATCTAGGATTAAAAGCAATTAAAATAACACAGTCACAAGGTTACATGGAGAAATACATGGATTTACTGGATATACTGTATATCATATTGAGTATTGCTGACTACATGTAGATGCTGTATAAATATACATCCTCTGCATCACAGTGAAGGAACTTTGACAATAAACCTTTGTACTTTTTGCAGATGTCTCCACTTTTGTTTTATGTGTGAAAGTTACCACCAAGTGACATAAATTAAATACTAAAAGATTGGAAAAGCTGTCTAAGAACAATCCAGCAGTTTGAGAAATCACTTTTGGTTTGGTGTAAGTCTGCCAACAGAATTATGAGCCATAAAGCAGTAACTCAGGGGTGTCCAATCATGTGCCACGGAGGCCCAAGATCCTGCAGGTTCTCTCTTCTACCCAGTCTCTTCAGCAGGTGTTCTCACTGATCAGCAGTCAGTTGAAGAAATTCAGTGGAATCTGCATTTGGTGATGTTTTATTCTTTATATTCTTACTGTGGTGTTCTTTCTCAGGGTTGACAGCTGTCAAGTGGCATTTCCGGTTTTGTGCTCAGTGTGGGCGTTGCCCTGTCAGCTGTCAAATCCAGTTGCTCCTCTCTCATTACTTCCAGCTGATCCAGATTGTTAATCATTGTTTTCTCCTGCCCACTCTGGTACCCACATCTGTGTTCTACTGTTTGATGCCTTATTTAAGACCGCTGCCTTTTGTATTCCTCGTGGCGATCTTGATGAATGTCAGAACTCTTCAAAGTAAGTTTTACACTCTGCGTTTTCTCCTTGTCTTCGGGTTTATCTCTCTGGCTTTTGTGTTATGTTAGGCACTTTATGTTTGTAATAAATTACCACAAACTAACAGTCCAGCACATAGGTCTTTCTCTCTGCCCCGAGGAGCGATTCATGACAGAAAACTGCCACCAGTAAGAGACCCAGCTGCTGTGAGTTTGTGGATTTTTGGCCGTTTTTTTTTTTTTTTTTTTTCACTCAGCTGTTTCTCTGAAGCGAAGCTTGTCAGACTCTGCAGGTGGGCGCAGCTACCCGATAAGCCTGGGGTGAGAGTGCTGCAAAGCCCTCATGGAGATGGATGGGCTAATCTCTGCAGCGTGCATCGGCCCTACCCCAAGGGATGTGTTATGGTACCTGGGCCTCGCGGAGGCAGCTGCTCGCTGGTGCCCTCAGCTTTGGGAGCATGCTGAGGGGGTGGAGAGGATTTCTCTGTTGGTGGCGCTGCAACGAGAGAACAGTGGGATGGTGAGGAATTTGTCAAAGAGACCTGGGCCTGCACCGAAGAGGAGGCACTCCTGGGCCTCTGTTGTATTGGTGCCTCATCAGCCTCCGGTATCCATTCCCGTTCCCGCTCCCGCTTCATCTGCTCCAGAACACCACCATCCAGGGAAATCTCGCCAGAGGAACGCCTCCACCTCTCAGGCAGCAGTTTCTCCTTCGCTGAGGCAGAAGACTCCAGCAGCAGTGCACTCTCTTCGCTTTTCTTCTCTGGCTGTATCGTCACCTTCCTCCCTCTCCACAGCTGCCGTTCCCTGCTTCCCCTCGGTGATTCCTCTTGCTGCTGAGAGGCCTGCTGTGTCCTTCCCGTCTCTGCCCGTCTCCGTGTCGGCAGGGGCGGCTCCTCCAAGGTCCACTGAGGGGCCAATGTCCACTGTAGCCATGGAGATGGGTGACTTCAGACCATCTGCAGCAGGAAACATTGTACTCCAGGAAAACAGGCAAGTGTCTTTTCATTTTTCAACATTTTATGATAATGTGCCTTGCCTGATTCCCGGTGGTGAGGCTCAGTGTTTGCAGTCCCCTGAGCCCTCACCATCTGCTGCAGCCATCAATTTCTCACCTGCCTTTCCATGTCTCCTCCTACTCTCCCTGAGTGTCCACCGGCCCCAGGATTGTGCTGTCGGACATTGGAGGAGCTTGCGGTCCTGGCGGACCTGGTTCCAGGACCTCCGGGGTGCAGCTCCTCCTCAGTCTGGGCCTCCATGGGTGCTGTGTCCTAGTCGGGGACCGTCGTGGGTGCTGCGCCCCAGCCTGAAACCAACTTGGGTGCTGCGCTCCAATGTGGGCCCACTGTGGGCCTTGTGTTCCAGCCTGGGGGCCACCTTGGGTTTAGCTCCACTCCAGCCTGGAGCCACCACAGGTTCTGCAATGTCCCAGTCCGGGACCACTGAGGGTGTTACGGGCCAGTCCAAGGGCGTCGTGGGCCCCCCTCCTCTGCCTGATGCCGTCGTGCCCTCCTCCTCCCGCTTGACACCATCATGGTTTCCCTTCCTCTGCCAGAGACCATCGTGGTTCGCCCTCCTCTGCCAGATGCTGTCGGGGTTCCCTCTCCTCCACCTGACATCCTCTTGGTTCCCCCGACTCCTCTATTGTGCCCACAATTAGTTCTTCCCATTGGGCAGCCGCCTCCTGGACTACCCTTTCTGTTCAGGTGGCTAAAGAACTCTGGCAGACCACCCGACAGACTGTGTTGCTGGGTTGGGTGGCCCACCTTCTCTGGTAGGCCATCCGACTCATTCCATCATACCATCTGCTGGGTCTGGGACTTTGGCCGCCCACCTGAACTGTCCAGCTCCTCGGTCCAGGGGGCTTAGGGGGTTGTGGTGTTGCCTGGTGTGGGCCCTGAGTGGGGTTTTATTTTTGTTCCCTCCTAGCCTGTTTCCCCCACCACCCACCCGGGGTGGGTTATTGTTGTGCTCCTTTTGGGGGGGGGGGGGCTTTCTTTTTCTTTGGATGTTACCCTGGGGTGTCTGGTCTCCACCCCTTGAGAGGGGGGCTCTGTCATGAGCTGAGTACTGAAGGTTTCCGCCACGCTCACTCTCATGGCTTTTTCTCTACATTTATATATTTGTTGGATTTTGTGCTTTTTGGGTTCTGTTATTCTCATACTGTGTTCTATTTTCTTTAAGTTTTAGTTTTGTTACGCTCATATTTTGCATTAATTTGTAATATTTATCAGTCTGCATTTGGTGATGTTTTATTCTTTATATTCTTACTGTGGTGTTTTTTCTTGGGGTTGACAGCTGCCAAGTGGCATTTCCGGCTTTGTGCTCAGTGTGGGCATCGCCCTGTCAGCTGTCAAATCCAGTCGCTCCTCTCTCATTGCTTCCAGCTGATGTTAATCATTGTTTTCTCCTGCCCGCTCTGGTACCCACATCTGTGTTCTATTGTTTGATGCCTTATTTAAGACCACTGCCTTTTGTATTCCTTGTGGCGGTCTTGACAAATGTCAGAACTCTTCAAAGTAAGTTTTATGCTCTGCGTTTTCTCCTTGTCTTCGGGTTTATCTCTCTCTAGCTTTTGTGTGTTATGTTAGGCACTTAATGTTCATAATAAATTACCACAAACTCACAGTCCAGCATGTGGGTTGTTCTCTCTGCCCCGAGGGGAGATTCATGACACCCTGCCCTAACCTATTATTAGGAAATCCAGATGCTAATATGGCCTAGAATTCCTCCATATACTGGTACTATCACTAAAGCGTGGAGTATCTTCTGCACTGGCACATCCAACAATACAGCCTTCAGTAAATAAAATAATTGTTTTTGGTTACTTTTTGTTAAAAATGACCCATTATTTTCAAAGTCACTGATGAACGGTTTGTAGTGTTGACTCTTTTCCGACTGGTGTCTTAACAGACAAAATAGAAAATCATGATGCAAACACATAAGTCACTAAATTGTTTATTACAATCAGAAGCAAATTCCAGATTATTTAAAATGTGCAAAATTCAAACTATAAAAAAAAAAATTAGAATGGGTCACACACGGTGTGAGGCAGCATGGCCAGCTCAGGCAGCACTGAGCGGCACTGGATGTGCCGCTCACACTGGTCCCGGTTCAGCAGATCTTCAGCTTGCATCTCTGTAGATAGTGATGCAAGGTCCGGTTTGGGGTGGATTGTTTTCCTCTTGCCTAGACGAAAGAGAGAAATGGGTGGTTGTTAATTCAAAAGCAAGTTTAAAACATATTTGGGAAATACACTTGTTGCTAAAAACCAGTGGTGGATTGTAACAAAAAAAAGTACTTTGTTGTTGTATTTAACCACAATTTTCATGTAGCTGTGCTTCAGTAAAGTAGATTTTACAAGGGCTAGGTTATGTTTAAAATCATTTGTTTTTTGTGTGGCCTCAGCAATCAGAATGAGTTAATACCTTCAGCTGAATGGACTCTAGTACTTTAACTGAGAGTGTGCATCCTCTAGTATTGAGTCGCTCAGTCAAAATATGTAATTTTTATCAATAAAAGTTTAGCCACCGCTGTGTCACCCTGGCTTCAAGTGTGGGGGGCGTTTTGTACTTGTATTGCTAAAATATAAAAGGAAGCACTACAGTGTGTCTCAAATATTTGTAATGTGTCCTGTTATTATAGTTCTGCATAAGTTTATTGACGATAGACTATAAACTACACTTATAAACTAAATTATAATGGTGACTGAACAACTCCCATTCCTCAAAGTGCAAGATACACTATTATGAATTTAACTCACAAAGGATCACTCAAGTGATCTGACAAAAAAAAAATAAAATAAAAAAATAAACGGTTTATTTTACAGTGGATAATATTGGATGTGCCATTCATTTTCGATTATTCTGTAATTAATATTCACACAATCAAATAAATCTCAGTTCAGTCCCTTTCATATTAGGTGGAAATTGTGCGACTTTAATTTTGGCACTTTACCTATACTTTAACTTAAAAAGCAAAGGATTTGAGTACTTTGTCAACCACTACTAAAAAAATAACGGGATGTGCAACTTACCACTCATAACACATTGCTGTGTTGTGGTAAACGTTGCCAGTGTCACAGCAGATGGTGGTTGGACTCTATAACGAAAATACACACAACTTAACAGTTTGAGTGTGGCTGTCGCCAAATTGTGACATAACCCCTAGTGGTCAAGAGTGGTAAAGATTTTTTGTCAATAAAATAGTTCAGATTTCCAAGGCTATAACTTTAAAGTGGTAAGAGATAAGGGCTTACTGTCAATTAGAAAGATGTAAAATATGATCCAAAGTTTCAGATAGGAGTGATTTTACGCATCTAATTTGCATAATGCCGCAGCAGCTATATTGAATTACATAACTCAGTCAAAAGCGGACTTTGGACATATTTACACAAAGAATGGTTCGGTCTTTTGACACCGTTTTTTTGTGCAGAGGTACATTATCATCTTATCTTCAAAGTATATGAACATGAAATCAGTACAATGTTAAAAAAAACAAATTCGTCACTTACGGCGGCTAAGGGGACTCGCTCGCTGCCGTGGTCGCTGCGTTTTCACCCATCGTGGTTGTTATTTTGCGTTCTGTCGGTCATTTACACTCTCTACCACATCTACAAAGTCTTATGATTATCCCACATATATTTCACTTGTATCCCATGGCTGTTTTCTGTGTACGAAGCCATCTAAATGACGGTGTACAACGGTGGACGGGAGCCATATTAGCTTTCTGGGCTAAAAGGATGAAAACAGGAAAAGGAAATGAGGAGTTCTTCTTCTTTGGTGTATTACGTGTCATCCATTGAGTCCTCCAACGCGTGTTTGCCACCTTCTGAAACTGGCAGATCAGTACAAATCAGTACAAATCTTCAGTGGAGGTGGGGATGTCAGAGTGAGATGACAGGCGCAGTGCCATGCTCTGCCAGAATCAGAATCAGAATCAGAATCAGATTTATTGCCATTGTTCATGTAGTACACAAACTAGGAATTTGTCTCAGTGCAATGCAGCAACATTAAACATGGAGTAGCACTAAAGATCAAAATAAAAAAACTATGCATGCAATAAAATATAGAATATGAATGAGTAATACTAATCTATGCAATTTAAAATATATTAACAAGCAGCAGATATTGTGGAGTTCCACATAGTGCAGTCGGTAGTGCAAAAGAAAACAGTGATAATTATCATGAGTCCGGTTGAGCTGCTGTACATAGTGCACGAGAGTCTAATAAGTCACTTAGTGTTCAGCAGTCTGATGGCAGAGGGGAAGAAGCTGTTCATGTGATGGGAGGTTTTAGTCTGAATGGACCGAAGTCTTCTACCTGAGGGGAGGGGGGCAAACAGTGCGTGTCCAGGGTGTGAAGGGTCAGCTATGATCCGACCTGCACGCCTCTGGGTCCTGGAGATGTACAGGTCCTGGCGGGATGGAAGCTCGCAGCCGATCACCTTCTCAGCAGCGCGCACAACGCGCTGCAGTCTTAGTCTGTCCCTGGCGGTGGCTCCTGCGTACCACACGATGATGGAGGTGGTGAGGATGGACTCGATGATGGCCGTGTAGAACTGCACCAACATCTTGGTGGGTAGCTTGAGCTTCCTCAGCTGCCGCAGAAAGAACATCCTCTGCTGGGCCTTTTTGATGAGGGAGCTGATGGTCAGCTCCCACTTGAGGTCCTGGGTGATGGTGGTGCCCAGGAAGTTGAAGGAATCCGCAGTGGTGATGGGAGAGTCTGTGAGGGTAAGGGGGGGCAGAGGGGCTGTGACTTTTCTGAAGTCCACGATCATCTCCACTGTCTTCAGAGCGTTCAGCTGCAGGTTGTTGTGGCTTCACCAGGACGTCAGCTGGGCCACTTCTCTCCTGTAGACGGACTCGTCGCCGTTGGAGGTGAGCCCGATGAGGGTGGTGTCGTCTGCAAACTTGATCAGCTTGACAGACTGGTGGCTGGAGGTGCCAGTCAGTCACTAGAGGTATGCAAAATTTCACACTCAGAGGGTTAAGTACATGCACAGCGTGAAAGTGCAACATGTAAAACACCACATTTTACACCAGGATTACAACAAGTTTATTTCATCAGATATTGTCAACACAAGCGCAAAATACAAGGAGAGCATGGAGCACGAAGTTAGCATTGATGGCTAACTGGCTAGCTCATTAGCTGCACACAAGAGACAACATTGTTGTTTGTTCAAAATGAAATTTCCACTGCTGGGATAAATAACGTAAAAGATGCGTAATATCACATCATATCACATCACTCACCATCCTCTATATCCTAATATCACAGCTTTCAACTGCTGAAGTTGGGTGCTCCCGCGGCCATAAATTCATTTCTGGTGGCTCTGTCTAGTTCCCCCCTGCATTCTCTCATCAGCCGAAAGGCACAGAAAACTCTGCTGGACCGCGGGGTTGACTTCTGTGGGTCTGATTTCTGTGAAGCCATTCTATCGTTGTTGTTTATACTGATGCTTGCTTGCTGGCTCACGGACGAATCTTTGCAAATGGCGGCTCGAGATTCTGTAATTCAGCCTTCAAACGTCGTTCTCATGATGTTACGCCCGTACCAATCAGTGGCCTGCAGTCTTTTGACGTCACATTTTCAGGTTGGTACAGCACACTTAGAATCACTCTGGTGTAGGTCTGAAACATCAAGACTGAAACAGTTACAATTCCTAATGGAAAAGCCTACAAAGCGTACCGAACCGAACAGGGCCAAACAGGTACTAGTGGAAAAGGACCATATGTGTCCATTACACAGGTCCATTACAGCCCATGCAGTAGTATTTGGAATGACAGAGGCATAAACAACACGATAGCTGCACTATGCTAAGCTAACTGGGCGAACTAGTGAATGTCATATTCTGGACATGGTTAGCAACCCTGTCCACACTTTTTGTTATTTTTGGAGTCTTTTGTTATTTTGTTTCTTATCATTTTCACCGCTTGCTGTTGGTGATGTTTAATTTATCCTTTTTTTTGCAGTGTTTTGTTTCACTAAATCATTTCTAAGGTACAGATAACTGTTGTAAGTTAGTTTTGGTTGTTGATTGATGGATATTAATGTCAGCAGTATACTAATGGTCTAGCTGGAGTTAATGTTCCAGTATTTATCCGGTTAGACCTTCAGTGACCCAGATGTTCCAACAGAGCTAGAGTGAGCTCTCCTCAGTCTACCTCCAGGATGCCAGATCAAGAGGCTTGGAAAGCCATGAATTAAGCTAAAACCTTTCACTAGTGAAAAGATGTTGATCTTGGGGAAAAAGACACCATCTGAGCCCTAGTGAAGGATGGTGTACAGCACCGAGTGTGGTAGCACAACTACTGCTAATGAAACACCACTTGGAGACAAGTAATACAAGGGTTGAATACATTTCCTCCTGAAAACTAATGGTCCTGCAGCACAGCTTTACTACTGAGATGTCACAGTTTCCTTTTTTCTGCCACTGTTGTTCTAAGGATGGCTGTCAAGTAAATTATTAAGTATTGGCTGCAGTCTCTGCTGTGACTCTTCCTTAGTATTACTGGATGCTCCATGTGGTGGCAAGTCAAAGCATGGAATGAACTGAAGAGGAATAATACTTCTGAATGCATTGTCTTGTTTTATTACCCAGCATAATGTATCATAACCTGATAATTCCTCTTGGAACAGATGGATTTTTTTAGTTCTCTGTACTTCACAGGTAAACTTGAGATCACCACAGCCTTTTCAACCTGAAAATAAAATGTCCTGTTCAAACTGGTCATCTGTTTTCTTCATTCATTTTCAGTCTTTTAAAGGTCCTCAAGGCATTATGCATTTAAGAGAATGTATTGAAGGTGTAACGTATCTTATTATACACTGACTTTTTTGCAAGAAATGTGACGGTACATGGGAAAATGTTATGGATGCATGATAGTCCAGTGTATCATCTCATGTTGCATACTTGGTGGTCAAAACTGGGTGTGTTGCTTGCCAGTAGCTGCTAGCACATAGCCAAATGCTGCATTAGCATTTGCATCTGGACCACTGATACCACAGCAACAGAAAGTTTCCCTGGCAGATATAAACTGCCAGCAGTTCCAGTCTGGTGAGCAGTACTTATAGATGAACCAGACTTTGTAAACAACCCTTTATTTACATACTATATACTGGGAATTACCAGGGTCATCATCGTCGACCCTGTTCCTTGTGTGTTACCATTTAGTTCTTGTTTTGTTCTCAGCTGTCTTACATTTTGTGATTACCTGTTCCCTATATATGTTGCGTTTGGCTTTAGTTCTGTGTGGCTTCATACCAGGAATTACCCTCCGGCTTTTGTTATGCATTTTGGAAATCTTGTCTTGAGTGTTGGTGTGTTTTCACAAGCTCGCCTTTTGCTACAGCCCGTGTGCTGTCATTTGTTTTGTGTCTGGGAAAATAAAATCTTGTCTACACCTAAGTCCAGCCTGTTTCCTTAGTCCATCTCTCCTGCCTGCTAGAGGTTAACCTTGACATTAAGCAGCACAGTATGGTTACAAAAACAATCGCAATGTGAAACATGGACTATTCCAATACACTATTTCCAATATGTACAATGATAAGTGAAAGTGATCAAATTGATTTATTGAGGAGAAAGCACCAGGGAATAGGAAAATATAATGGAACCGCATCTGGAGCTGCTCTGGGTCCAGAATGCAGAAGTACGTCATTCTACTTGGGCAAGAGGTCCATTCTGACAAAAAATTGTCTAATAAATGGACATTAATTGACATACAAAATCAGACAACTACATAGACTATTATAGATCATAAATCAGGGTAAATAATGAATGTCTGAGCCACCAACTAAAAGTTCCAAATGACTGAAGAAAACAATGTTACAGAACTAAAAGTTCCTATAAGGGTGATATCAGTGGTTGCTTACATTTAAAAAAAAAATCCTGCTCTCAGTCAAACGGTAAAAATGTTGATTTCCTGGATTTTGTACCCAACAGGTACAGCATAGGAGACTATGAGGTCATCGACGAGGCCACCAACACCATCAAGATGGACAGTTGGCTCTACCAGCTGGCTATCAGCATTGGATCACCTTACCGGTACAACGCCAGTGGTTCGGGCCAATGGGAGGGCGGCCCTGGGAAGGATTCTCTCTACATCACTTCCCTGTACTTCACAATGACCAGCTTGACAACCATCGGCTTTGGCAACATCGCCCCCACCACAGATGGAGAAAAGATCTTTTCTGTGGCCATGATGATGGTGGGATGTAAGTACTGGAAATCTCCTTCTTTTTTTAGCTGTGATACAGTGCCAGTGTAATGATGAGGATTTCTTGTTTGTTTTGGCTGTTGCGTTTTTAGTCATTTGGGGGAATGGAAATTACATTTAAGGTCATCACCACGCTGTTGTTGTCCATTTGCTGCCCCTAGGTGTTTTGTTCACTTGGGGAATTGTCGGACCGATCTGCTGTAATGGATCGCTAGTGGGACACGGATACACAGTATTTGTCTATTTGTTTATGGTCAAAACAACCTGATATGGTGCGTGGACTATGTGGCATAGTACAAAGATGGGAAAATACTGCATATCTTAGTCCAGAGGTATGCAACCTGTGGCTCTGGAGCCCATATTCAGTGGCTCTCTGGGGTTTAGAAAAACTCTCAAATTTACAGAAAAATGGTCACAAATTTATGACAGAATAAATTCACTAATGTTCAAGGGAAAACTACAAATTAAAGAAGAAAAACTTTCAAAAAATTATGAGAATATGTTGCTTACTTATTAGAACAAAATTGTAAATTTACAAGAAAAAGTTCCAAATTAAAGAGAAAAAAACACATTTATATGAAGAGTCAGAAATTTAAAAATATGAGAAAAAAACTGCACGTTTACAAGAAAAAAAATCCCCAGATTTATGAGAAAAGTTCCATTTTTAAAAAGGGCACAAATTTAAGTGGGGAAAAATGTTGTAAATTTAACATTAAATGGTTGTAAATTAAAAAGGACAAGGCCAGAAATTTGAAAGAAAATTATGTACATTGTCAAGAATAAAGTTGCAATTTAACTAGGAAAGCTTTGCAAATTTCTGTGAAATAAGTTGTTTATTTTTAAGAAAACAGTTGCAAATTTATGAGGAAAAAAGCCACAAATTTAGAAGAAACATTTGCAAATTTAAGAGAAAAATGTCACAAATTTATGGAAAAAAGCCAAAAATTTAGAAGAAAATGTTGCAAATTTGTTTTCAAGAAATGAGTAACAAATTTATTTCATATTTGAGGAAAGAAATCAGAAGTTCAGAGGAAAAATGCATCAGCTTTATGAGACAAGTCGCAAATATAAGTGAAAAAACAGCTAATTTATCTTTAAAAAGTTGTAAATTAATAAAAAGGTGCAAATTAAAAAAAGTAAAAAGCTGTTTTTGAGAGAGTAATGTTGCAGTTTTATTTGTCTCTTTTACCTCTTTTAAGGCTCAAATAAGTTTTGTGGCTCCATGCAGATTTTGAGACACATAACTGCTTAAAATGGCTCTTCTCATAGAGGTTGCTGACTCCTGTATTAGTCAAAGAAAAACGTGTTCTTCTGTCAAATGCTTGGATGATACTTTTGGAATATAAATGCTGTTTTGGTTAGAGTGTATATGGGATGGTAAAAACCTTTACTTCCACTTCTCTCTTTTGCAAACAACCCGATTCTCCTCATTCTGCCTTCAGCAAGCAGGAGCTTTTTGCTGTGCTCTGAATTTGCACTACAAAAGGAAGGTAAATGTAAATGTTTGTGTATTGCCAGTAGGGCAGTGCCCTGGTTTTCATGTTGGGATTTGGTTTTCAGTTCCGTTGTCTAGTTCTACATATTTTGCCCCTCTTTTTTCCCCACTCAGTGATACCGTGCTTCAGATGCTTTGCTCACTAGTTAGGACTCAAAAACGTCACTGCAGCACTGTGTAGGAAGAGTATGAAAGCAGTTGATGCAATGCCAAATTCTATAAGACCAGCTATCAATGTGAAAACTGTGAATTACAAATGTACACAGGGCTTAAAAAAATGGAATTCAATATGGCAGAAGACGCCTGATTAACTTGTGTGCTGCATCCGCTTCTTGCAGATCTTTATTTTTATGACAGACTTGAACAGAGGGAGTAGGAAGGTAAGCCATGTTTCTTTAGATGACTGGAGTGGTTATTTACTGGTGGAGCATCTGCAACACAGCCGGGAGATTGTGGGTTCATGCCCCGATCGGGTCACACCAAAGACCAGATAAAAATGCTGCTTTCTGCCTTATAGCTTGGTGCTCAGCATAACAGAATGGGTCACAGGAAAGCAGTGCAGTCTTTCTACTTTTACTGTATATACTTTTTTGTTATGATCCTTTTGTTATGATCCTTCCTGCGCACGCACAGGAATAGAATCGTGCACTTTATTGAACAAAACCCCAAAATAATAAGTCCAGCAAACAGTCACGAAAAACAGAGAGCTGGAATGATTGAGCTTAAGGCCACCAGACATACAGGGATGCCACCTGGATGCTCTACAGCCCGGGAAGGGGAATGCCTAGTGCCGCAGAGCTGCTGTTGGCACGGGGTGAAAGGCAAACATGAACTTACGGTGCTGGAGCCATCTGGGACTGTCCGTGTAGTCCGTTGGATGAGGATGAAACAGGCAGAAGATAATCTGTAGGGAATGATTACTTGCATACACGGAGGTACATGCTGCCATGTATGGAGCGCAATGCTCCGGTGGTCTCTTCCTACTAACACAGCGTTTAAGTAATCATGATGCTAATGAGGGAAGAGACCGCCGGTGTGAGGATGCGTGGGCTGACCATAATTGAGACCATGTGTGTATGAGTGAGTGTCTGAGCGTGTGAATGGGAGTGAATGAAGTGTGTGCGTGTAAGTGTGTGAAACACCCATAATATGGAACCGCTGGTGATACTGACAGGAGGAGGGGGCGTGCCTGAGCTGTCAGGGAGCAGAGGACCCAAAGGACTCCCTGAGGTGCCTGATGGAAAATAAATAGAGAGACGGGTCAGAACTGGGTTTGGGACCACCAAACCCAGGTTCATGACACTTTTTATATCCAGCATATGCTTCTTCCACATAATATTTTTGTCCTAAACTGTTACCAGTCATTAATGCTTGATTCAGCAAGGCATAAGTGTGCTCTGTAAATGTAACTCAGAGAGATTGCATGTTCTTTTCTGCAGTAACTTTCTTGATACACAAGATTTTCAGCAGTGTGTGGTACTGCTCCTTTTGGTTGTTCAGTTTTTTTTGTTTTTTTTTACCTTTATTGGACAGATAAGATTCATAGAGACAGGAGCATTAGAGAGACTTGCAGGAACTATCATTCTGGCTGGGATTTGAACAATGCTATGTTATGGTATACATCCTAAACCATTAGGCTATTGGATGCACTGCTGTGTGGGATTTAAAGGGGAAAAAAAGTCACCAGGAGGCAGTTGCATAACTGTGATTTAATCATCTAATTATTACAACACTGCATTCCTGCTATCTAGTATCAGCAACAACGCAAAGGCACTCATAATCTTCCCAAGCTGAAAACTGTAAGGTCATTATTAAACAGCATATCTCTGCAGAGGAAAATTACCATTCAAATACCTGTTTAAAAGCATGTTAAAGGTTGCTCACCGATCTCCATGATAGGAAGCACCACAGAGATGATGAAAAGAGGAGATAACTGCACAAAATATTAGAAGGCAGTATGTGGCACTGATGATTAATGTCAGACGGTGCATCCTGTGCATAATCGAAGAATTCATCTGAACAAATGACTCATCAGTAGGACATTTATGTGTAACATTGAATGGTGGTGGTGGGTTTTCAGCTTAAAAAATCTTGATCTTATGCCCCAAACATCAAGGTCTTTGTCTTTAACAGTTCCAATCATTTGTATGTCAAAAGACACCTGTGCCCAGTTGGTCCCAGACATTTTTGTTACTATATGTTCTTTTTCTCTTAACTATTACCAAGTTGTCAAAGCATAACTAAAATTTATTTGCTACAGTGACTAAACACAGTGTTTTTCTTCCCCGGTCCTTTGCAATTGATGAACTCTTGCTTAGGCTTTCAAAATAGGAAACGTCTCTGGACATGGCAGAGTTACTTCAGCTCAAATACTGGTTCAGCTGGCTCATTATTTTTAGCCCATCTTTCTGCGTGTGTTTGCGGTGCTTAGTTTCCATTGTTTTTCATTTTTAATGTGTATTTTTGGTAATTTGATTGGAAAAATGCAGAAATTTGTCAGTTTCCACCAACACTGACCATGATGTGATGTCTGCTGTTCAGCTTTGGCCACCGTGCTCCAGGGAGTATTACCCTCCCTTTACACAGGGGTGGAGATAAGATAAGATAAGATAAGAAAAGATAAGCCTTTATTAGTCCCACAACGGGGAAATTCCAGGAGATCACTGTGAGATCGTTGAGTGATGAAAAAGTAGCCAGATCTCTTCTGTAATCTCCACAGTTACCAAGGTTTTAACCCAGTCCAAAACAATCTGTCAACGATGACCAAAGGGAAGCAACCTCATCAATCTCCTCATGATCTCTCAATGATCTTTCAATTAACTCTATTAGTCTTTCATCAAACACTCAACGATCCCTCACTGGCCTCTCAGCCGTCTCTATCTTTAGGTTGGAAAAATTTGGTGTTCATTAAAAAGTCACTGAAAGATCATTGGGAGATTGATGAGATTGTTAAGCGGTCAAAGGGAGCTCAAGGATCTTTTGAAATCTTTGTAGATTGCCATGAAAGTTTCCAAAGCACCTCCCATACATTTATATAGAAATGGCTTTTTCGAGGCTTTAGGAGATTGTTCAGAGATCAGGCCAATGTTGTCACAGTGTGGTAAACTGAACCCAAACACTGGACGTGAGTTTAAACTGTCTTTATTGTGAGTTGGTCACCCAAACGCACCTCGAGGGCTTTTAACAGAAAATAATATGCGGCTGGGAAGCTGCAACAAATAGCTGAGGCAAAACAGATGGGGCAAGGCAGGATGCAGACAAGAACAATAAGCGTGTTGTTCACGCCATATGACTAGAGGAACCCGAACAGAACAGACGTGGAACAGAACTTAGATAACCAAGGGGACAATCAAGACAACACGGCACAGATGGGGAGAGCAATCATGACTGACAGCTGACACATGAGGAATGCAGAGGTGACAGGAGGGGCGGGGCTACACACACAATCGCAGACGGAGGACACACATGAACAGAGGATCAAAGGGGAGATAAGACCACGAAAATAAAAATACCAACAATGACCCACAAACAAAACTGAGGCAGGGATAATAATCACATAATGAAAATCAGAAAAGACGAGGATAATCCTACCAAGCATGATGACCAAAACGGAAACAACAGTTAGTGGCAGAGACAATAATGAACACAGAGATCATGATAATAATAATAATCAGCAAGAACCAAAAACACAGAAAATCATACAACTCAAGGCAATGACATGGGTTCCAGCCCACGTTCTGACAAATGTTTGATCCCTCCATCTGTGTAAAGGGGCCCTGTGAGTTGTCATATCAGTTCTGGTGGATTATTTGAGTGGAATTAATAGAGTAGCAGTGGCTAGTGTTGTAGTACTTGAGATTGGTCTTGGTCTTGAGACCACATTTTCAAGGTCTTGGTCTCAGGATCTGAGTCATTTTTACTCGGTCTTGTCTCTGTCTTGGACAAAATAGACTTGGGATTTTAAATCAAGACCAATGGAAACCAGCACTTGATTATTTGTCCACATAATTAGCATGACCGCAATATACATTGTATATTTATTATAATATACTTACATACATTATATATTATATATATTAAACATCGATTTGACCTGTTTATTTGACATTGTTTTCATGGTGTTTCCCTCAATTATTAGACTTCCCATGGAGGAACTTGTGTTGAATTGTCAGAAGATATTAAGAAGGTTGATGTGGAGGAACAGTGGTGGTAGTTTAAGTAATCTCTTTTGAGCCTTTCGTTCAAACGTCAGGTTTTAAAGCCTTCCGACTTTTTTTTCTTCCCCAAAAATGTATGTGTCTGCTGGTTTAATGGGTCTTGTGTTACATTGTCGGTGTCTTGGAGGAAAAATTGCTTTCAGGTCATCAATTATTAAAGTATCCACAGTCTGCAAAACTGAGGGTAAAGATTCTTAAAGCATATACTTAAAAATATGGAAGGAACAGCAGAAAGAGCAGTTTGTGGTTATAAGGTTAAATGGGACACCTAAAATAAAACCACCATCAATTTTAGCAGCAGGGAATGGATTGGATGTACAGAAAGTATACTATATTATCTCTATTTACTATGCCATTTATCCTTTCCTGGTATTTTGTTCTTGTCATGTACTGTACAGTATGTTGCAGGTGATTTACTTGGTTGCAGATTGCCTTTGTTGCTTTTCCCAGACGTGCAAAGTAAGCCTTCAGGCCAACACTACTGTGCATCATTATTACATTATTTCTGCTTGTACATTTATAACATTTATCTGTTTAGCTTGAAGCTCTGTTGAACTTCATGCATACTGTGCACAGAGACTACAGGAGACCATGCAAAGTTACAATCCTGGATTATTCTATGACAAGTGTGAGCATCTATGAGTAGCTGTCAGTGGTGCATGGGAAGTAAATGTTTTCCCAATGTACAGTACATTTATTCTCAATGCGATTGTTCTGCATGTCACAGACTTGGGGTGACATTTTGCTGATTAAAAATGTATGTAATCTTATTTAATTCTTCCCTAACAAAGCTGTATTATACAGTACAGACAACTGCTTCTTGCCAGCTGGTCGTTAGTTGGTTTGATTCAAAACCGTTGTGCAGTGAAGAGGAATTCTGAATCCCTCACCTCTGGCACCCCCTGAACTGCTCCTTTCACCTGCTGCCTTCAAGAAAACTTTTCCAGGTGATTTTGGCTAAAAGGTCCCAAACAGTTTTTCTTGTCGCCAAAAAATGTAGAAAACATTCATTTTTTTGCCAATGTATTTTTCCGCAAACAGTTGCAAACGGTTGTACTGCGTGCTGCTAAAGCTCTTTTTGTTCACCAAGTAGTGAACACTAGCAACTGTTTAAGAACCTTTACGACAAAACTGTTGCCGATTTTAAAAACTGTTTATGAACCCTGATGAAACCCCAAAAGCACAGCATTCTTTAATGTCCCTCAGCATTTGCTGCTCTGTGAGAAACTAGCTTGATTTTCACAACATTTGTCAGAAAAGTTGGTGAATCCATAGATCGGCACTTTTGTCAACATTCACCGCTCCATGAGGTACTACCCTTAGCAACGCATGTTAAAACCGTTTGCAAACGCTTCCAAGTGTTTGCGAAAAAAACATTGTTGCCAAAATATTTTGAACATGTTCAGAATTTCTTGGCGACAAGAAAAACTGTTTGAGATCTTAAAAACCTGTTTGTGAACTGTTTTGCAACCTTTCACGAACCCCGACAAAGCCCAAAAAGTGCTACGTTCATCAAGATTGCTCAACATTTGCTGCTCGGTGAGATACAGGGGTAACTTAACCTATCATCATGCTGCACACAGAAAAATAATGGTTCTTAAATGGTTCTTCATAGAGCTCACTTACAGTGGACTCGCACTACAACGTTTGGACCAACTTTTAATGACATTTTGACAAACGTCTGGCTCTGATGGCAAAAGTTAGTAAATGTTAATGATTGTTGGGGTTTATTGGCAAACGCTGGCAAAAGTTGTGTTCTTTGAAAATTTTCAGCGTGCTGAAAATTTGCCAACGTTTGGAAATACATGTTGGTGAAAGTTATGCTCAGTTTGTAAAAGTTCCTGAGCACTGGGCTAAGTTATGTAGAGTTTGCCTAAGTTGGCCTAAGTTAAGCTCCATTGGCAAATGCTGGTGGAAGCAGATCAAAAAGACCAAAACTCCCTTCACACATGCACAGATGCAAGAGAAATGCAAAGAAGTGTCACTGTCCATGGCGCTGGAATGCCAAAAGCTGAGAGAAGGGGGAATAAAAAAAAAATATATATATAATCTCCCAAAAATGTGATAGCCCAAAAGAAAAAAAAATCTCCTCATTGCAGTCAAACTATAATCACTTATCTTTTTAGGGTAAGATAAGATAAGCCTTTATTAGTCCCACAGTGGGGAAATCCTAGGATTGCAGCAGCAAAGGGATAGCAGCACTCAGAGTAATAGTAAATAAGATAATAAGATAAGAACTGTTAGCCAAAGCAGTAAATAAATATACATACAGTATGTACACAGTTACTGTATATACACAGTGCAGGAGCATTGCAGCTAGATGGTATCAACAGCATTACAGTTTGTTAAATTACCCGGCAGAATACAGATATGTACCCAGACAGTATATTTCACATTTGAGTCAACAGTGTTGTTGCCACCCTCAATAATAATTGTTATTGTCTTAGTTGTGTGCTGGATGGGAGGATCTCGATTGTGCAAGGTTGTGAAGTTTAGTACATTTAATACGACCTCTACGAGCAGCACTGGTTAGGTTATAAAGTCTGACAGCCGTAGGTAGGAAGGACCTGCGGAACCTCTTCGTCGTGCACCTAGGATGTCACAGTCTACTGCTAAATGAGCTCCTCAGTGTGTTCAGTATGTTCTGCATAGGGTGGGACTCGGACTCCAGCAGAGATGACAGCTTAGCCACCATCCTTCTCTCTCCTGTCTCCTCCACTGGGTCAAGGCGTCGCCCCAGAACAGAGCTAGCTTTTTTTATCAGCTTGTTCCATCTCTTCCTGTCGGCTGCCATGATGCCACTGTCCAGCAGACCACTCCAAATGTGATGGCTGATGCCACCACCAAATGGTAGAATGTCTTCAGGGGAGCCCCTTGCACTCCAAAACACCTGAGTCTCCTCAGGAAGAACAGCCTGCCCCTTCTTGTAGAGTGTGCTGGTGTTGTGTGTCCAGTCCAGTTTATTGTTCAGGTGAACACTCAGGTACTTGTAAGATGTCACCATCTCAATGTCTGTTCCCTGGATGTTTACCGGAGCTGTGGGGGGTTTTCCTCACCTGCGGCAGTCCACCACCAGTTCCTTGGTTGTCTTCGCATTGACCTGGAGGTAGTTCTATAGGCACCAGTCCACGAAATCCTGGATAAGTCCTCCGTACTCTGCATCATCTCCATCAGAGATGAGGCTGACGATTGCAGAGTCGTCAGAGAACTTCTGTAGATGGCAGTGTGGTGTGTTGTGTGAAAAGTCAGCAGTGTAGAGGGTGAACAGGAAGGGAGCTAGAACTGTTCCCTGTGTGGCCCCCATACTGCAGATAATGGTGTCAGACACACAGTCCTGGGTTCTCACAAACTGTAGTTGGTTTGTGTGGTAGTCCAGGATCCACGATGACAGGTGCTGGTCCACCCCTGCACACAGCAGCTTGTCCCTCAGGATCACTGGTTGGATGGTGTTGAAAGCACAGGAGAAATCAAAGAACATGATCTTCACAGTGCTCCTAGACTTCTCCAGGTGGGACAGGGAATGATGTAGGAGGAAGATCACTGCATCTTCCACCCAGGTGCCATGCTGGTAGGCATAATGAAGTGGATCCATCGCTGGTCCCTCCAGGGTGCGGAGGTGGGCGTGGAGCAGCCTCTCCAGGGTCTTCATTAGGTGTGATGTGAGGGCAACTGGTCTGTAGCTGTTCAGGTCCTTGGGGTGTGGAGACTTCGGAACGGGTACCACACAGGATGTTTTCCACAGCTGTGGTACCCTCCCCAGCATCAGGCTCAGTCTGAAGATGTGCTCCATGATCCCGCACAGCTGGTCTGCACAGGACTTGAGGAGCCTCAAGCTGATGCCATCCGGACCTGCAGCCTTCCTTGCCTTGATCTTCTTCAGTTCAGCTCTCACCTGGGTCTTAATGAGAGTCTGGCTGGGGCAGGGGGGACTGTGTGCTGGGATGGGGGGATGTTGGGTCTGTGAGGGGAAAACAGTGGGGGATGTACGAGGGGGGTGGAGGGAGGGCAGTGGACAGCGAGACTAGATGAAGGTGGAGACAGTAGTGATTGGTGTGCAGGGGCAGAAGAGGGCGCTTGGTCAACCTGTTAAAGAACAGGTTCAGGTTGTTCACCCACTCCCTGCCCCCTGTGGCCTGGGAGGAGGTATTCTGGTACCCAGAGATGGTTTTGAGGCTTCTCCAGACACCACTGATGTCACTCTGCTGCAGCTTGTCCTCCATCTTTTTCCTGTAGTTGTCCTTCTCCTCTCTGATCTTCCTCTTTAGCTCCCTCTGTACGGACTTCAGCTCCTCCATGTTTCCCGACCTGAAGATCCTTTTCTTCTCCTTCAGCAGTGACTTTATCTCAGGGTTGATCCAGGGTTTGTTGTTTGAGAAACGCTGTTTGGTCTTGGTGGGCATGGTGTTCTCTACACAGAAGTTGATGTAGCGAACATGGTGTGTGTGTGAGGCGTTTGATGTCCTCACCATGTGGATCACATATGCTCCCACACAGTGGATTCACAACAGTCCTTCAGAGCGTCCTCCGCCTCCTCAAACCATATCTTCACTGTGCGGGTAACAGGAGGTTGTCTGTGTACCAGGGGTTTGTGCATAGGCAGGAGGTGAACCAGGTTGTGATCAGATTTTCCAGTGGAGGGGGAGGGGTGATGAGGTGTATGCCTTCTTGGTGTTTGCATAAAATAAGTTCAGTGTTTTATTGTCTCTGGCGTGGCACATGACATACTGGGTGAAAGTGGGCAGAATGGAGGACAGGGAAGCATGGTTAAAATCACCAGAGATGAGCTGGACAGCATTTGGGTACTGCATCTGTAGCCTGCTGGTGACTGAGCGATCTCACATTTCCCATAATAACGGATGGTAGAACAGGCTTGTACCTTGTCTTCCTCGCGTATCACTTTGCTCCAGCTTGACATCCCCGTAATTTTCGCCTGATTTCTCATGGGATATTGGGTCTCTCAGTTAGCACCGCAGAGCAGCACAATGCTAACATTGACTCCTACTGTAAAAAATGGCTCCTCCACTCACCGGGTTAGTAGTCATTGGTGATATGAGTAGAAAGATAGCTAATATCAACGCCAATGTGGCGATATCAGTGTCCTTGGTGTCCGTGATGGATATAGGGTAACAGGATCAGAAAAGTTGTGGCAAAGAAAAAATGGCTAGTAAATAATAATGAGAAAGAAACTCAGAATTGAGCTGCTGCTGCAAAAAGGGGGCTGACTCGTTTGGTGCCGGAAGACATATTTTATGTATATAATGATACACTAAATAGGTTTTTTTTTTAAAAATTCCATCAACATTCACATTTTAATTGCAGACTTACTGTTGGAGTCTATAGGCATCATTGTATTATTTTTTTTTTTAGAGGAATGACTGAATGAATGAAGGAACAGGGAAAAAGGGCACCCAGAAGTAAGTACATAGGAATATAAAATGAAAATAAATACTGAAACACATGCCTAAGTAGGGCTGTGCGATATAACAAAAATTTCATATCACGGTATAAGTCATATTATATCATGATAATGATATACTGTATATCACAATATACATTTTCTGTAAATTGTACAGTTTAGATAATGACATGAAAAGGACATCGCTCTCTTTTTTTTTTTTTTACTATTTTACATGTACCATTTCCCCCTCATAATTTTGCAGTGTTATAGTTTTTAATGTGCATTTGAGACTTGATTCTCATAAATTTCAGGTTTTTCTTCTAAATCATATCATATGAATAAAAAGTAAACATCAATAAGCTAACTATTTCCTGAGCCAGAGGAGAACAGCAAAAAACAAACAAACAAAAAAAACCCCAAAACCATAACATAAAACAATGTCTGAAAATGAAAAAATTACCCATCGCTACCATCTACAGATATAAATTAGCTGTTAGTTTAAATCAGTGAAAATTTAAGTGTAGATCCAAAGCCTGATGGCTGCCATTCTGGCCTGATTTAACCTGTTTGCTTCTTAGTAAAAAATATTTCAGATTGGTCATGATCTGAAAGTCAAAGACACAAAAGGTAATGTAATAAAATACATGTGATGACTTTCACTTTCTTCATTATCACTACTTGAGTAATTAAAATTATTAGAAATTAAATAAATTACATTAAGAGCCAACTCACCCTTGGCCGGGGGATCCTGGGTTCAATCCCAGCCCCCGACCAACAGTGATCTGTGTGGAGTTTGCATGTTCTCCCCGTGTCTACGTGGGTTTACTCCGGGATTTCTCCGGTTTCCTCCCACATGCCAAAAACATGCAAGTTAGGTTAATTGGCATCAAACTGGGGATTCTAAATTGTCCTTAGGTATGACTGTGAGAGTGAATGGTTGTCTGTCTCTCTGTGTTGGCCCTGTGATGGACTGGCGATCTGTCCAGGGTGTACCCTGCCTCTCGCCCAAAGATGCTGGGATAGGCTCCAGCCCCCCCCCCCGCGGCCCGAAAAGGATTAAGCGGAAGAAGATGAATGAATGAATGAACATTAAGAGCCAATTTGCTCCTCCGACCTGTTTTAATATTATTTATATTGCATGTATGTGCCACCATCATGCACTTTTGCAGCTTTAATAATTCTTTTCAGACAAAACTAAGAAACTCAGCAGTAATTTAAACCATAGAAATGATGATCTGATACACCAATTTTCCAGTTAGCACAACTTAGCATCGTCATTTAGCATTTTATAATTAGACATAGTGTTAACGTTACTTACCTCCTATTAAAATGAAGTTAGCAAACTATCCTCTCTGATGCAGCACAATGGAAAACAGTCCCACATCCCTGGCAAACAGGAGTAGCAGCTATCTGAACCATTAGTTTGGAGTTAGCATTAGCATCCACTGGACTGAAGCCTTGCCACCCACCACACCTGTTCCGCTTCATGCACTGCGGAGGAGAGACGGGGCGCTGACAAGTAGTGGTGAGGAGCTTTACTGAATAAATGGGAATATGTGCATTTTAAATCACAATAAAAAATGATATTCTATGAAATGATAGACATTTTTATATTGTCATCCGATATACATATATCATCAGATCGCACAGCCCTATGCCCAAGGGAGATGTGTTCATGCAGAAAAGCAGGTCTAGAATGGCAGGAAGCCTCCACAAATGCTGATCTGTATGTGAGCATCACCTGACGCTGACGTCAGCTGACCTGCGCTGAGTATTCCATTGCTTACATTAACCTAAGTTGGCAACAGCTACACATACACAAGCCTAAGTTGGCAAAAGTTTAACGCTGAATGCAATGCTGGCAAATGCTAGCAAAAATTTGTAAAAGTTCATAAAAGGTTGTGAAAGTTGGTGTGCGCTGGATAAAAAAACCCTGCTCACGAACATAATTTCACCAACGTTGGACTAATTTCTCTGATTTTTCAAAACGTCTGTAAAAGTCAGTCCAAACGCTATAGTGTGAACCTAGCTTTACTGAAGAATCTTTTTGTTCTAGTGGGTACCTCTGTTTTTTTGGTGTGTATGTATGCTTTGTAGCTTTACCGTCTTTTCTAGGATGTCCGAATTTTGTTATGTGTCTCCAATGATAAAATGTTTACATTGTGACTCTGACTGAAGACATTTTGTATCACAAAATGATTTGTAATTGAATTGAATAAACACACGACAGTATTTTGCCACAGTTACTGCTCATATATGGTGTGTTTCATTTACAGTGGATATAAAAACTCTACACAACCCTGTTCAAATGCCAGGCTTTTGTGATGTAAAAAATGAGACCAAGATAAATCATTTCAAAACTTTT
Source organism: Pholidichthys leucotaenia (assembly GCA_020510985.1). Lineage (NCBI taxonomy): Eukaryota > Metazoa > Chordata > Actinopteri > Cichliformes > Pholidichthyidae > Pholidichthys > Pholidichthys leucotaenia. The sequence goes on from CM035842.1 coordinate 61,307,183, forward strand.
TCCACCATTAATGTGACCTATAACCTGTACAACCCAATTGAAAAACAAACTGAAATCTTTTAAGGGGGAAATATAAAAAAAAAAAAAAAAAACTTACAATAACCTGGTTGCATAAATATGCACACCCTTAAACTAATACTTTGTTGCAGTGCCTTTGGCTATTATTACAGCACTCAATCTTTTTGGGTAGGAGTCTATCAGTGTGGCACATCTTGATATCTAATATTTGCCCACTCTTCTTTGCAAAAATGCTCCAAGTCTTTCAGATTGCGAGGGCATCTCCTGTGCACAGCCCTCTTCAGATTATCCCACAGGTGTTCGATCAGATTCAGGTCTGGACTCTGGCTGGGCCATTTCAAAACCTTAATCTTCTTCTGGTGAAGCCATTCTTTTGTTGATTTGGATGTGCGCTTTGGGTCATTGTCATACTGAAAGATGAAGTTCCCCTTCATCTTCAGCTTTCTAGCAGAAGCCTGAAGGTTTTATGCCAACACTGACTGGTATTTGGAACTGATCATAATTCCATCCATCTTGACTAAGGCCCCAGTTCCAGCTGAAGAAAAACAGCCCCAAAGCATGATGCTGCAACCACCATGCTTTACTGTAGATATGGTATTCTTTTGGTGATAAGCAGTGCTGTGTTTGGACCAAATATACATTTTGGAATTATGGCCAAAATGTTCAGCCTTGGTTTCATTGGACCATAACACATTTTCCCACATGTGTTTGGGAGATTTCAAATGTGTTTTTGCAAAATGTAGCTGGGCTTGGATGTTTTTCATCTTAAGATAAGGCTTCCGTCTTGCCACCCTAGACGGGAGATTGTTGTCACATGTACTGAACAGCCAGTACTTGCCAGAAAGTCCTGCAGCTCCTTCATTGTTGCTGTCAGCCTCTTGGCAGCCTCCCTGACCAGTTTTCTTCTCGTCTTTTCATCAATTTTGGAGGGACGTCCAGTTCAGAATCAGAATCAGAATCAGATTTATTGCCATTGTTCATGTAGTACACAAACTAGGAATTTGTCTTGGTGCAATGCTGCAACATTAAACATGATAAAAATAAAAGATAGAAATAAAAAAACTATACATGCAATAAAATGTAGAATAAGAATGAGTAATACTAGTCAAAGCAATTTTTAGATATATTAGCGAGCAGCAGATATTGTGGAGTACCACATAGTGCAGTCGGTAATGCAAAAAGAAAACAGTGATGATTGACATGAGTCTGGTTGAGCTGCTGTACATAGTGCACGAGAGTCAATAAGTTCTTGGTAATGTCACTGTTGTGCCATATTTTCTCCACTTGATGGTGACTGTCTTTACTGTGTTCCATGGTATATTTAATGCCTTGAAAATTCTTTCGTACCCCTCTCCTAACTGATACCTTTGAACAGTGAGATCCCTCTGATGCTTTGGAAGCTCTCTGCAGACCGTGGCTTGTGCTGTAAGATGTGACTACAAAAATGTCAGGAAAAGCCTACTGGAACAGCTGAACTTTGTTTGGGGTTAATCAGAGGCACTTTAAATGATGGCAGGTGTGTGCTGACTCCCATTAACATGAGTTTGATGTGATTGGTTAATTTTGAATACAGCTACTGTATATCCCCAGCTATAAGATGTTGTGCATATTTATGCAACCAGGTTACTGTAAGTTTTTTATTTTTATTTTTCCTCTTAAAAGATTTCAGTTTGTTTTTCAATTGGGTTGTACAGGTTATAGGTCACATTAATGGTGGAAAAAGTTTTGAAATAATTTATCTTGGTCTAATTTTTTTACATCACAAAAACCTGGCATTTGAAAAGAGGTGTGTAGACATTTTATATCCACTGTAAATATCTGTGCTTACACCCTTTCTATGGACTGGTAGGCACCTGGCGTATTGACCATAAAACTCTCTGTGTACAAAGAGTCAGTGCCGAGTCAGAGAATATCATACCATATTATACAAACTTCCTGTTTTTAATGGCTGTGGGCCAACACACTGTGCCAGGGACTGCTGCGGTTCGGTTGCTCCTCCAGTTCACTGTCTGACATTGAGTTATGTGTGTTCACTGTGAGAATATCCTTGACTGCAGTAGCCTTTTATTATTTATTTGTGGACAAGATGCTTCTTCTTTCCTCTACTTTTGTGGACATTGTGAAGGAGGAGTGAATTGCTCTGTGTGGCCGCTCGGCAGCACGGCAAGCGAGAGACTAGAGGCGTATGACATGCTTGGCGTCTCAGGGTGGTGGGCTGTCATGTGACAGAACCCTCTGGTGCCCGTGTATCTCCTTGAGCCAGTGTCTAGCACCACATACCGGCTCACCACTGAGCGGGTCAAATGATGTTGTGAGTGGAAACAGACCTGGACCTGACTATAGTCTGTTTGCTGGCCTCATCGTATGCATTTAACCAGTCCTCTGGAGGAAAATGGAAGCAAGTAGCACGAAAAACATCAGCAAGTGACCTTTCATGCTGTCTATCAACTTCAGGCCCGATACGGTTCTGTCCAAGCTCGACCTGGACACAGCTCCTTAATGAAATTTTTGGCTCCGGTCCGAACAGATACTCACTGTCCTTGTTATGGCATAAGCTTGTTGTGCTTATAGTTCAGAAAGACTTTATGTTTCCAGGGTCCAGCTTTATGATGTGCATGTTACAGTGGTATGCACTATATTTGGTCCCCTCACCTCACCTCTGTTTTTATTTGAAATGATGGGACATTGAAACAATACAATACCACCAACAAACAGTAACACATAGTTGTTTTTTTTTATTTTAGAAATTAAACAAAAATAGATATAAATGAGTAAATATACCATTGTAAACGTGAAAAAGTGTGGGCATCCAACAAATTTAAATAATTAAACCCACCAATTAAAAAAAAAATACCAAAATTTGTTTAGTCAAGGAGTGCCCAAACTCTTGCATGCAACTGCATAGAAAAAAGAGGCAGCTTTACATTTGATTTTGAGTTTTTGATTATTTTGATTTTGTATACTTTATTGATCCCCAGAGGGGAAATTGAGGGCATCCACCTGGATGGATGAAGCAGCCACGGTACGGCGCTATCCCTTAACCATTCACACACACATTCACACCTAGGGCCACTTTAGAGTCTCCAATTAACCTAACCTGCATGTTTTTGGCCTGTGGGAGGAAACCGGAGAAATCCCAGAGTAAACCCACGCAGATACGGGGAGAACATGCAAACTCCACACAGACCACTGTTGGTCAGGGGCTGGGATCGAACCAGGGATCCCATGGCCAAGGGTGAGTTGCTGTGCTGGCACAGTGCTAACCACTGCGCCACCGCACCACCCAATGTAATGTAATGTAATATAATGAATGTAATATGTAATGAAGCTTAAAAAACAAATCACCCAAAAAAGGAAAATAGCAGAAACTGATCAATGGCGCTCTATTAGGATAAGCCGGGGCACAAATTTACATTTTCTTTTACAATTGTCACATAATTGTGGTTAATAGTTTTATTTCACGCAGACCTCATCATGTGCTTTTGGACGTGTCCTCGTTTATATGATTTAATTATTTTTATCTCGTATTAAAATACATGGACAAATGAAAATATGTATGGTCATGTAACTTGTTACCCCACTGCCAGGGAAAGTTGTTACGTGTGCTGGGGTAAGTTGTTACACGAGGTGGTAAGGTGATAAATTCACAAGACAAAGTCCTTCTTTCTATAGTTTTTATTCAAACTGTAAACAAAATGCTTCTACTCTGGTGCTGTGCTTTATATCTGAAATAAAACGTGAATGCAGTGTGTCAGTCCACACAAAGATGTCAAACACTGCTTCTGAAAATGTCCTCCTGATTCATGTATCTGTCTTCTCTCAAAGATCCAAATGCATGGCTCCCCTGCGGTGAGAAAGTATGGAGTGTACTGCACATGCACTGAGAATTAGAAAGGTCACGCACGTGCAACACTTCCAGGAGGGGTGTAGCAACCTACCCCATGTAACTTTTTGCCCCGGCTTGCCCAGACAACGGGAATGGTAGCCTAGTGGTAGAGCATCCACTCCACACCCAGGTGGTTGTGGGTTCATGCCCCAGCTGGGTCATACCAAAGACCAAACCAAAATGGTACTTTCTGCCTTCTAGCTTGGTGCTTGGCATAATAGAAAGGGGAAAGGAAAGTTAACCTCTTAAAATTCTGGTGTTCTGCCGGTGGGATGTTTCAAATTTCTCCTGCAACTCGGTGAAGAAAGAATTTGAGTTTCTTTGCATGTGCTAAATTTAGGGAAATTGGCTGGAATGCTAAGGGGTTAAAAGAAAAGTTTCAAATCCACAAGAAAAAGTTGCAAATTTTTGAGAAAAAAGTTTTAAAATTTACAAAAAACACTTTGCAGATTTTTGAGAAAAAAGTTGCAAATTTGCAAGAAAAAAGTTGCAGATTTACTTGAAAAAAGTTGTTAATTTTTTAGAAAAAAGTTACAAATTTGCAAGAAAAAAGTTGTTAATTTATGAGAAAAAAGTTGCAAATTTATGAAAAAAAGTTGCAAATTTAAAAGAAAAGTTGCAAATCTACAAGAAAAAAACTTGCAAATTTACAGGAAAAAGTTACAAATTTTTGAGAAAGAATTTACGAGAAAAAAATTTGCATTTTTATGAGAAAAAAGTTGCAAATTTGCAAAAAAAAGGTTGCAGATTTACTAGAAAAAAGTTGTTTATTTTTGAGAAAAAAAGTTGTAAATTTGCAAGAAAAAAGTTGCAGATTTACTTGAAAAAAGTTGTTAATTTTTTAGAAAAAAGTTACAAATTTGCAAGAAAAAAGTTGTTAATTTATGAGAAAAAAGTTGCAAATTTAAGAAAAAAAGTTGCAAATTTAAAAGAAAAGTTGCAAATCTACAAGAAAAAAACTTGCAAATTTACAGGAAAAAGTTACAAATTTTTGAGAAAGAATTTACGAGAAAAAAATTTGCATTTTTATGAGAAAAAAGTTGCAAATTTGCAAAAAAAAGGTTGCATTTACTAGAAAAAAGTTGTTTATTTTTGAGAAAAAAGTTGCAAATTTGCAAGAAAAAAGTTGCAGATTTACTTGAAAAAAGTTGTTAATTTTTTAGAAAAAAGTTACAAATTTGCAAGAAAAAAGTTGTTAATTTATGAGAAAAAAGTTGCAAATTTATGAAAAAAAGTTGCAAATTTAAAAGAAAAGTTGCAAATCTACAAGAAAAAAACTTGCAAATTTACAGGAAAAAGTTACAAATTTTTGAGAAAGAATTTACGAGAAAAAAATTTGCATTTTTATGAGAAAAAAGTTGCAAATTTGCAAAAAAAAGGTTGCAGATTTACTAGAAAAAAGTTGTTTATTTTTGAGAAAAAAAGTTGCAAATTTACGATAAAAAAGTTGCAGATTTACTAGAAATAAGTTGTTAATTTTTGAGAAAAAAGTTGCAAATTTATGAAAAAAGTTGCAAATCTACAAGAAAAAATTTGCAAATTTACAGGAAAAAATTTGCAAATTTTCAACAAAAAAAGTTGTAGATTTACTAGAAATAAGTTATTAATTTTTGAGAAAAAAGTTGCAAATTTAAAAGGAAAGTTTCAAATCTACAAGAAAAAATTTGCAAATTTACAGGAAAAAATTTGCAAATTTGCAACAAAAAAGTTGCAGATTTACTAGAAATAAGTTAATTTTTGAGAAAAAGTTGCAAATTTATGAAAAAAAGTTGCAAATTTTAAAGAAAAGTTTCAAATCTACAAGAAAAAAGTTGCAGATTTACAGGAAAAAATTTGCAAATTTGCAACAAAAAAAGTTGTAGATTTACTAGAAAAAAGTTGCAAATTGGCAAAAAAAATGTTGCAGATTTACTAGAAAAAGGTTGCTAATTTTTGAGACAAAAGTTTCAAAATTTATGAAAAAAGTTGCAAATTTAAAGAAAAGTTTCAAATTTTCAAAAAAGTTGCATATTTGCAGGAAAAAAGTTGCAAAATTTTGAGCAAAAGGTTTTTAAATTAACAAGAAAAAATTGCAGATTTTTGAGAAAAAAAGTTGTTAATTTACAAGAAAAAAGTTGCAAATTTATCAGGAAAAAATTGCAAATGTAGGAGAAAAAGTTGCAGATTTAATCTCTTAAAATTTTCAGTGTTCCGCTGGAACGATGTTTCAACCCTTTTATTGCAACTCTGAAGAAAGAATTTGACTTTCTTTGCATGTGCTAAATGTAGGGAAATTGTCTGGAATGCTGAGGGGTTAACACACAGAGGAGTCCCCCCCCCCCTCCCGCCGCCACTGTAGCTTTCACTACGTACAGTAGGGGTGTGGCCTAGGGTCACAGAAATAGAGCAAGACGCCATCCCTCTACCCACGCACTGTGGAAGGTGATTTCACTTCTCTTTATCCAACAAACTCTTAATGTAGCTGCTACTGATTTTTAATGGCCTTATCCCATAAGTCAAAACACAGGTGGAACAAAACACTTCATACTAAAAAAGTTTTTCCGCTGTGCCTTAAACTTCTGTGGCTTCTGTCACAAAGAAAATAAAGATCCACAGGAAGTGAACTAAACCTCAGTTATTATAGAAGTGTAACCCCACCAATAGTCCACTGTATAGACGTCGTGAGGAATCCTCTTTCCTGTGCTCAAACTTCTTTGTGTTGCACAAACTTTAAAGCCAGTGTTCAGCTAACCAACACTTTCCGTGCTCTGCCTGTGGACAGTTTTTAGATTTGGCCATTCCTAAAGCTCCACTCTTTAAAAATCTTTATTTAATCTGCGAGAGCTTAAATTTGAACCTGGATGCATATCATTTTGGAGTAATGGCGTTTTTTTGTTTTTTTTTCTGAAGTTTTTGTCTCAAACCGATCTGTCCCCGCTCCGCAGTTTTAATATCTGGGCCAAGCAGAATCTCCTTCAGCTGCTCTCCTAATTGTTTGTCACTTGTAACTGGAAGAGGCACGACTTCCGCTCAGAGACACGATATGCTTTTCAGTGTCTGCTCTGTCTTGCAGTGACTGGCAGTCTTGCTGGCGTGGCTGACTGTCACACAGACCGTGTGGTTAACTTTCTCACCTGGACCAGAGACAAGCACAGACTCATGTGTTATACTGCCTGAGCTTTTCTGTCCATTATGATTTAAATGATCAAACTGTTGAGCCGCAGAGACAGTTTCCCACCAGGCACCATTTAAAGGTTTAAAAGCTGAAAATCTTGCATGTGCTGTGGTTCACAAATCACCTACTGGTTTCATTAATGAGAATTTTTTCTGAGCTATTCAAACATCTGGTGTTTATTTGCCTCTTGCATGACAACTAATTTCTTTAATTCATCTGGAGAGCCCCTTGCCACCATAAATTCATTTGTAATTGTATATCTTCAGTTAGTCATGAAGGACTGCTAATCAGTTTGGAAGTTTCAAGAAGTTTTAGGATCTTTCTGTTTCAGACCGTGAATAAACAGAATTGCAGCCACATTACAGAGGAGCAGCCTAGAGGACAACCTGAGGGTGTCTCCCTCTAACCTCCTCTAGAATGTCAGAGGTCCAGCTGCACTTCACGTTACAGGTTTGTGGAGCATAATCAATAGGAAGCAGAATTGTTTCATTCCGCTGCAGTGATATTGATTGTGTTGTTAACCAGCCCACTGTGAGGCCAACAGTGTATTTGGAGCATGCATTATTTTGATTATTAGTCTAAATCAGCATCAGCATATGGTGTATTATTGTAATGATTACTCATCAATTGGAAACTTCAGTTAGAATTAATATTCACTGCACTGAAGGGATAGTTCTGTTTATTTTATGAGGGTTAGGTGAAAAAACTTTGGCGTAGTCATGGAATTACCTTCAGTCCTCGCTTCTCGGCCTTCTTTCCTTTTATACCCCCTTTAGACATTGGTGGAGATTGCTGAGAGATTGCTGAGTGATGACAAAATGGCCAGATGGCCAAACAATCTCTCAAGATCTCTCAGTGGTTTTCAGGTATCTTCACAGTCCTCAAAGTTTTGACTCGGTCCAAAATGATCTCTCAGTGATCACCAAAGAGAAGTGAGCTCTGAATGATCTCTCAGTGAACGCTCATAAATCTCATCGATCCCCCAATGATCTGTGAGCAATCTTTCACTGAATTTTGTTGGTCTTTCATTGAATGCTCAGTGTTTCCTCACTGATCTCTCAGCCACCTCTATCTTTGGGGTGGAAAAATTTGGCATTCTTTGAAAGATTGCAGAGAGATCATTGAAAGATCACTGAGAGATCATTATGAGTACTCCTTGAGCTCTCCTTGACTGATCAACAGTCTCATCGATCTCCAAAGGATTTCTTAGCGATCTTTCAATGAATGGCAAATTTTTCCACCCCAAAGGTAGAGATGGCTGAGAGATCAATGAGGGATCACTGAACTTTTGAGGAAAGACTAACATAGTTCATTGAAAGAATATGGGACCAATGATAAAAATGCCAAAAATTAATAGCACATTAAGACAAGAAGAAAATATTTTCCAGTTGTCTTGTAACTGATATTTTGAAGATTTAGAAAAATCCAGGTTTTGCTGTTGAACCAGAACTATGGGGGGTTTTGATTCGCCATTCTGGCCAGCCTATATGAAGTTCTCATTGAGAGTTTTCTTGGTCTTCCAGATCTCGTCTTGACCTTCGCAGCTCAACTGCTATCTCTTAATCATATTTTGCTCTTTGGAAACTTCAAGATGAAAATGCTTTGCTGTGTTCTGGCAGCCTTCCCCTGCACTGTGGGCATCAACAACTTTCATTTTCTGTGTCTTACACAGCTGCTTTGAGGAACCCAGGGGTAAAATCTGCTAAAATCCTCACTGGCTCTTTGCACAGACTACCTGTATGCAAGTTGTCCCATGCCTACAGAATCTACATTCTGTATGCACTACATATGTGAACAAAAGTGTTTGAAAACCCTTCCCAGAAGAGATAGCATAGCATAGCATAGTGTCTTAATGACCACTGATTTAGAGTGGAATAAAAATAATGTGTAAGAGGCAAAATACTTCTGTCAATGGAGTGAATGTACAGTATATGTTGTACTTGTGTACTATATGTCGCACTTCAGCTCAGTAGTCTAAAGCATCAGTGGCCTCTTCTATTTCTCTTGCTTATTGATCCAAAAATCACAGCTCACACATAAAATCTTTGATAGACTGAGCGGGGAGAGCTTCTGCCTTCACTGGCATGTGCTCGTTTTTTTATGGGATACTGAGGAAAACCAATACAGCAGCACCATTTAGATGTGTACTGGTATTCTCCTCCCTCCAAATAACAAACGGCAGAGTGCGAACAAAACAAGAGTCTTCCACTTTCATCCTGGCAGTCACTGCTCGCGTCTCCATCTGTCAGGCTGAAAGTCAGTCTGTCAGTGTTTCCGTCTGTAGCCATTTCAAACAATTAGCCTGGATTGAACCACGGCGTCTCGGAGGCCAGTTTGTATGATTCTTCCTCGCCCCGTTCTCGCTCCCATTTCTCCCAACTGTCCTCCCACATGTCTCGAATACTGTTTGTCCCGAGACAGTTCAGGATGAATGGGCTGCTTAAATGTAGACAGTGAGCTGAATGGCCTCTCTGAACTCCCGCGTGACGCCCTGTTAGAAGGTTCGACTCATCAAAGAGACTCGGCTCTGGACCCAAACATCATAAAACTTTGAATGAACAGAATAAAAGCCCTAAATGATTTCCATTCTTTCCCATTATACTGTATGTAATGACATAATTGCTGGAGTGCGATGAGCAACATTTTTATGCTGTTATCCCCGTCTAGTCCCACATAGGGCATGTGGGATTCTACCTTTCACAGCATTTTAAAGCAGCCTTTACAAAGTGGTATTTCACATAAAGGGAATGGCTTCCATTTGTGCAGGTCACGTGTGATTTAGATTTATTTATTTATGAATATACTGTATCTACATAAAATATAAAGCAATGGGTTTTTCTCGCCTGCTTTCCCCTGAAGACTCAACAGTCCAATTGAAACACATTATACTAGAAGGATGATGAAAAAGAAAAAAATATTGAATCATTTTCTCCTCAGGTTATAATTGGGGTTGTGAATAAAAGAACTAACATTTTTAAAGATTTTGTACAAAATAGTCAATTCTAAGGGTACAGCTAGACCTGTGTAAAAAGATTGTGGATGGAAACTTATTTTTCAAAACCAATAGCATTTTGTTGTGATTTAATGACGTAGAAGGCTGACATGCTCTTCAACAAGCTGTCATTATTGTTTTGTGAGCCAGGATTCTGTGTCTGTGACTATAAAAACATGCTTGTTTTCAGGTAGGTTATTTCTGTGTATTCCTCCCAAGCAGGGCTGGCCGATACAGTTTTAAAAAAAAATGTATCACGATATTATTTCTCTATATCACAATACAGGATATATATCATCAAATTTTGTCCCCAAAGTACAACTGTCAGTATCTGTTTCACATAAGTTTTCACTCTTTTCAACTCACCGCAGCCACTTTTGTTGCGATAAGGGATAAGGACCTGTACTTATATAGCGCTTTTCTAGTCTCAAAGACCACTCAAAGCGCTTCACTAGTACTAACCCTCTATTCTAAGGGCCTATATGTAACCCAGCTGAGAAAATGGGCCTTTTTCTCAGATTTCATTTGTATTAATGAAAGTGTGTGATTTTATTTTGAAAAACGGTTATTCTGGGAAGAGGAAGTGTGATCCTCGTTATCCAACTTTTAAATTCCCGTTTCATGGTCACGTTGGGTGATCTGGGTCTTTTCATTCGTTAAGAGCGATATTAGCCCCGCCTTCCGAGCAGAGTGCCGAGGCGCTCTGCTGGTCGTCGGTCTTTCACGATATGAGAGCGGACGAGAGAGGTTGTGGGCGGTCTGGTTCACACTGATACCTCTTCTTGGTGAGTTAAATCAGAAAAATGCTATAAATGGATCTAAACACTCTCCAAACGCTAATTTGCAACCTTTATGATCCTAAGTTGATGGGAGCATGAGCTTGAGAGGCCGTGGGGCTGTGACTTTTGCTGTGTTCACACTGATACTTCATCTTGGTGAATGAAATACATGCTAATGTTAGCGTTATGCTAATGCTAATCGCGAGTGGATTTTTTCTGTTTAAAAGCAATGGAAAAGGCTATTTTTGTGTCTGTATGGGTTTCCTAAATGTGATTTCAGTTCCCAACAGTATGCTGAAGTACTTTTAGTTCTTATGTACTATTTCTGTCGAATGTAATGTGTAGTTTGATGCTAAAAGCACATGGTGTTGTCTCCTATGTAAATTCATAGGTTATGCTAAACCCAGTAGCTCAGACAGGGTTTTACCGATTTAAAAGGGAATATTGGAAGTAATGGGACAGTATATTCCCTGGTTATGTGATAGATTAATTGTATTTCATTTCATGATTTACAAAGACAAGGTTAAAAGGGATTAATCATAATTTCATGGTTAAATGATGTAGAGATAAAAAGAGAAATTCATTTAATTGGTTACATGAGAAAAAAAGTATTTCATGTACTACCAGAGAGATTTTGAGAAAAGAAAACATGCCTGAAAGGTGTGAAATGTGAATTGTAAGATCTAACTATATTACTGGATTGTAATAATAGTAATATGAGAGAAGAATTTAAACACTAAGCTATGGTGTTGTATAAGAAGGGATTGGAAAACGAATTACTCTAGCTGTAAACAATAATACCATTATTGTTGTGCAGGCTAGGTTTTTTTGGTTGCCGATCAAGAACCTTCTGGATCCTGGATTCTCTCCGAATGGAGATGGCGAGACTGACCCGAGACTGAACCGAGATTGAACTGAGATCTAACCAAGATCTCGATTAAAGAGCATCCTTCCTCTCTCCAGTGCCCAAGATTCAAAGTGGTAACAACCCAAGTCGCTGCTTTAAAAGAGGAAAAGAAACCTGGGTCTGGAGATACAAGATATCTTGACTGGTCAAACGACTAAACCGAAAGGACAAACAAACACTGAGCTCAGTAGGACATCTTTGGGGTTTTATTTCATACCGGCCATTGTTATATTTGTATAGTTGTAAATTGTCTGTATATATTGCTCACTTTATCCCTATAAATAACAACCATTATTGCTCATTTCTTGCCTCCAGCTATTTCATTCCACACTCACTTTAATTCCCTATTGTAACCCTTACGAACCTAGCAACTGGTCTACACTTAATTATTTCCCTTACCTAATTAACATAAGGCAAGGGTTACATATAGTAGACAGATATCTAGGGACAATTTAGAACAACCAATTAACCTAACATGCATGTCTTTGGGTTGTGGGAGGAAACCGGAGCCCCCGGAGTAAACCCACACAGCACAGGGAGAACATGCAAACTCCACACAGAAAGGTTCCTACTCCTGCCAGCTTGGGTGCACGCTGTCAGTCCTCCATGGGATGGTATGCCGTTGTGGTCTTTTCTGCTGCCCACATTCTTGTATTTGAGGGGGCTTAATTTTCTACGGTGACCTGCTTTGATTCTGTTTGTCAGGCCGCTTTTCTTTGCTCCCAACATTTGTTCAGCAGTTCGGGTATTGGAGTGATGAGTCCAGGACAGTCCAACTGCTGCAAGTCAATGTCATAAAGCATTTATAACATATTTGAATACGTGAATGTGCAAAGTAAACTTTCTGAAGAAAGGAGTTCCCTGTGCTGCAGTTTAAAACCTGTTTTTTTTTTCTGGTTGGATGGGGTCAGTGAGAAGATGGAGAAGTCAGCTGAATTATGTTGTCAGGTTACATTAACATGACAAATTGTAAATGGTAAATGGTGTTTACTTATATAGCGCATTTTACTCCTCTCGGGATGACCAAAGCGCTTTACAGATCCTGCTATCCACCCATTCATGCACACATTCACACACTGATGGTGGCGGAGCTGCCATACACAGGTGCTGGCCTGACCCACCAGGAGCAACTGGGGGTTCAGTGTCTTGCTCAAGGACACTTCGACATGCAGACTGCAGACAGAGCGGGAATCGAACCCCTGACCCTCTGATCAGTAGTCGGCCACACTACCCCTGCCCCACAGCCACCCCCCAAAATTGTATTTGATGGGTGTGATATAGGTATTTTATGTATTGAGCATGGACAAATATATCAATACATCGAATATATCATACTGTATATGAAGTGCCCTACTCTGCTGATTATCAGCATGTAGTGATTTATTGCACACAATAGCATCTTGAAGGGGGTAAAGGGAGAATATTTTACACAAACCACCTAAACTGTGGATACCATTTGGTTGCTCCATCAATGCAGAGTGGGTTGAAAATTGGCTACAGGTACACAATTATTGTTCCCAACATTTGTCTCTCATCAAACCTCCTTCTTACCCAAAGCAAAATTCAAATTAATGGCCATTGTTTTTATACGAATAAGACAATCCAGTTCAAGTCACAGGTGACACTTGACACACTTACAGATTAGGACTTTTGTGTTCCAAGGACAAGGTTTTGAAGTGTTTACCTGCACATTGCAGTATTTATAGAGCCTCTAAAACATTCATTAAGCAAGAGGAGAGATTTGATGTAAAGGGACACTGTTCTTTTTAATCTTTCTTTGATGCTGTTAAGTCAGCAACATGGATGCCAAAGGCACATGGAAACACTTGTTCAGCCCTTGTGCTTCAGCCTATGCAGCACTATTGAAGTACACAACTGTTCTGTAATATGTAGTTGTATAGTATAGATATATTACTTAAGTGCACTGTTAATTGTTCAGTACCACCTGCTCAGACTTTGTGTGTATATCGTTTCAGATGGGATTAGGAGTTTATTTGTCTCTTGTAGGAGATTATGTAGTCGTGCATCCCCTAAAAACTTAAACAAATGTAATAAGACATCACTTTTTCCCGTTCTCTTTATGTAGTCAATGTGTCAAATGAGAAACGGTACATCTGGGTTTATCTTTCTTTCATTTAAAGCAACACTTTGTGAGATTTTTACCTTAAAAAGGTTTCAAAACTCATTTTGGATACATTTGTAGTGCTTTGTTATTTGGCATCTAAAGTCGTACCCTATGATTGGCTGTAAAACATGTCAGTTGTCTTTTCAGGGTTCCTCCCAGGAAGAGAAAAGATATATAGTGCTATTGCAGGCAATGAAAGCTCACTCAGGCTGTGGTGGAAGTGGCATTCATCTGACTAAATGTTGAAGTACCATCAAAATAATTTTAGAAACATTATTTTACGGAAGAAGACTTTCGGTCAACCTCAAAGAGATTCTGGCAAACTGTCCGGTGACTCAGGAGGGGGAAGCAGCTCCCTGTCCTCACTGTGTATAGTGTGGATGGGGCGCTGCTGACTCCGACTGGGGATATCGCCAGGCGGTGGAAGGAATACTTTGAGGATCTCCTCAATCCCACTGGCATGCCTTCCACAGAGGAAGCAGAGCCTGAGGACGAGCGGATTGACTCTCCCATCACAGGGGCTGAGGCCACCGAAGTGGATAAAAAACTCTTCGGTGGCTGGGCTCCAAGGTATGGATGAGATTCGCCCTGAGTAGCTCAAGCCTCTGAATGTTGTAGGGCTGTCATGGCTGACACGCCTCTGCAACATTGTGTGGAAGTTGGGGACAGTACCTTTGGCATGATAAACTGGAGTGGTGGTTCCTCTCTTTAAGAAGGGGGACCTGAGGGTGTGTTCCAACTTTAGGGGATCACACGTCCCAGTCTACTTGGGAAAGTTTATGTCAGAGTACTGGAGAGGAGAGTCCAGCTGTGGAAAATCGAATTCAGGAGGAGTAATGTGGTTTTCGTCCTGGCCATTGCACATCGGACCAACTCTTTACCCTCTCAAGAATCCTCGAGGGTTCATGGGAGTTTGCCTAACCAGTCTACATATGTTTTGTGTACTTGGAGAAGGCATTCGACCACGTCCCTCATGTTTTTTTTGTGGGGGGGTGCTTCGGGAGTATAGAGTACCAGGCTTGTTGCTATGAGTTATCCGGTCTCTGTACGACTGTTGTGAGAGTTTGGTTCGTATTGCCAACAGTCAGTTGGACTCATTTCCAATGAGAGTTGGACTCCATCAGGGCTACCCTTTGTCACCGATCCTGTTCATAATTTTTATGGACAGAGGGTGTCATGTTCAGTAACCACAGGATTTCATCTCTGCTGTTTGGAGATGATGCTGTCCTGTTGGCTTCATTGAGCAATGACCTACAGGTCTTGCTGGGATGGTTTGTTACTGAGTGCGAAGTGGCTGGGATGAAAATCAGCACTTCTAAGTCCAAGTCCATGGTCAACAGCCAGAAAAAAGGTCAATTGTCCTCTCCGGGTTGGGGACAAGCTCCTGCCCCAAGTGGAGGAGTTTAAGTAACTCGGGGTTTCATTCATGAGTGAGGCAAGAATGGAGCAAGAGATTGACAGACGGATTGGAGCAGCAGCTGCAGTGATGCGGACATTGTACTGGTATGTTGGGGTGAAACGGGAGCTGACCGCTAAAGCAAAGCTGTTGATTTACCGGTCAAGCTATGTTCCTACCCTTACCTATGGTCATGAGCTTTAGGTAATGACTGAAAGAATGAGATCGCAGATACAAGCGGCTGAAATGAGCTTTCTCTGTAGGATTGCTAGACTCACCCTCAGCGATAGGGTGAGGAGTTCAGTCATCTGGGAGAGGATCAGAGTAGAACCGCTGCTCCTCCACATTAAAAGGAGCTAGTTGAGGTGGTTTGGGCATCTGATCAGGATACCTCCTGGATGCCACCCACTTTATTTTTTTTTTATTTTATAATCCTTTTTTAGTTCCACAATAGGGAAAGCTGGATGAAGCAGCCACGGTGCGGCACCAATCCCTTCACCATTCACACACACATTCACACCTAGGGCCACTTTAGAGTCTCCAATTAACCTAGCCTGCATGTTTTTGGCCTGTGAGAGGAAATCGCAGGCACGGGGAGAACATGCAAACTCCACACAGAAGGGTCACCAGTGGTCAGGGGTGGAATCGATCCTGTGACCTTCTTACTGTGCTGCCTCAGTGCTAACCACTGTGCCCCCGAGTTGACCACTTGAGGTGTTCCGGGCATGTCCCACAGAGTAGACCGTGGGGCAGACCCAGGACATGCTGGAGAGACTGTGTCTCCCAGCCGGCCTGACAACGTCTTGATATTGTCTCTGAAGAGCTGGAGCAGGTGGCTGGTGAGAGGGAAGTCTGGGCTTCTCTGCTTGAACTGCTGTCTCTGTGACCCAGACCTCCGGAAAAGTGGTAGAAGATGGATGAATGGATCCTGAGGAAAGATAGTGATATTGTATATGATACTTATAACAATAACATATTCATATTATCTTTTTAAAAGGGTTTGTTATTTTAGCATTAAAATTCCTCAAATGCAACTTTTGAATGTTCTTCAGCAGAGTTTTCACTGTGGTGATCCGCTCTGTGTGCCTTCTGCCCTAATTGTCTCCACAGCTGTGCGTACACCTGCTCCTCCAATTAGGCAGCCTTCTTAAGGAGTGCTGCCCTTCATTCTGCACGGAGACGTCAACGCTCCACTTGGATGAAAGAACTCTGAGCTAGAATCTACTTCTCCTTTTGTAAGGGAGTCTCGCCTCCCTCATCATCCCTGCACGCTTGGTCGTCTGGGAGTTTCGTCTCCCCAATGCAATGTAAGCTTCTGCTGGAAACTTATCCTCTCTGCTCCTTCCCTTTAGCTTCCCTGTGCACGAGTGGATTCCCCTGGGCGGACTTCCTTCTCCTGGCGGCGGACCGAACCTTCACCTACATTCTGAGGAAACGCTGGTTTCTATGAATGAACTTTTCCCCTCTGAAACACCTGCATCATCTAAACCTGCATGAACGCATGACGGGCTGAGGCACTGGCATACGGTGTGGTTTGGATGCTCTTCGACGCCTCTACTACTCACCTACACTGTAAGACTGATTAATCACTTGTTTATTCAATCAGTTTTCAGAGAGCTCATACTCTTGTCTCTCCTCTCTTCTAGGGTTGCCAGACTTGTTCTCGCTCTGCTCGTCTTCCTCCACTCATTCACATTTACACTCACACACACACTCACACATGCATTCAATAAAGATTACTGTGTTTATTCTGAGCCTGTGTCTGCACTTGGGTTTGTCCGAATCATGTCAGTACGTCTCCATCAGGTAAACCCAGCAGACAGTGCACTCTCACAAAAACTTAACATGGAGGCTCATTTAGACCAATTGTCTTATCAACAACAGGTTATTTTGACACAGCTGACTCAAATTAACTCTCGCCTCAGTCAGCTCACCCTGACACAGCCTTTTCCATCTGCTTCCGGGGGTTCGGGTGGGACAGCTAATTCCACCCCACCTCCCTCCGAGCATTCCCGTTTGACCTCGGTTCCCACTCCCACCCATTTTAGTGGCAAGTTAGGGGAAGCGCGGGGTTTTCTTTTGCAATGTAGTATTGTGTTCCAGTGGTTGCCGGGGGATTTTCTCATGAGTCATAGCTGAATTGGTTATGTAGTTAATTTACTGGAGGGGTGGGCCTTAGCTTGGGCTTACGCCGTCATGGCTCGTCCTGACTATTCAAGCTACACATGTGACTGTTTTGTCAGAATTCAGTGAGGTATTCGACCACTCCAACTGGGACAGTGTGCTCACCACCCATTTACTTAACCTTAAGCAGGGGGCTAAATCTGTTGCTGATTATTCAGTTGATTTCCGGGTGGTGGCAGCTGAGGTTGGGTGGGAGGATGCGTCCCTCTGCAGTATCTTTGTACGCAGTCTCAGCCCTAGTCTGCAGGATAAATTGGCCCGGGTCGAAAAACGAAAAACCATCTAAATTGAATGAGCTAATCTCCCTCGCCATTATTATTGATAACCAGTTGAGGGAATGAGCTAGCGAGCGTTGGCCTTTTGGTCGCTCTGGCACTCAGTTTCACCGTTCCCCGCAGTCTCCCTTGCTGGCCCTCCCTTCTTCCGATGCCCCTAAGGCTGAGGAACCCATGGTAATGGGCCGATCTAACTTGCCACCAGCGGAGAGACAACGCCGCTGTGACCTCGGCTTATGTCTATACTGCCTTAGTGATGAACACGAGGTTGCCTCTTGCCCTAAGCAGCCAAGGGGGGGGGGGGGTCCGTGTGTCACAGAAGGGGGACTCATGAATGTACAAAAAGTTAAATCCCTTACTAGGCTCATGTTACCCATCTGCTTTCAACACAGTCACAATGGAATATCCACTCGCACTCTCATTGATTCTGGGGCCAAGCAGAGCTTTATTTCGAAGATTATGGCAACCCGGCTGGGGCTTCCCTGCTATGATCTGAAGACCCCCTTGAAGTTGATTGCCCTGTCAAGATTTCCCGTCGCAATCGTGGCTAAGCAGTCTGCCCCTGTCTCGGTCCTGGTGTCAGGTATCCACCGGGAACAAATCATTTTTTTTGTGCTCTCTGTATCTGCCTCCCTCGTCATTTTGGGTTATCCCTGGCTCAAGCTGCACAACCCCGTTATTGACTGGCGGGCAGGGAGTATTGTTTCATGGAGTACATTTTGTTTGAGTGCCTGTCTGCAGTCTGCTGCCTGTTCTCTGTCTGTGTCCTTCTGCTCTCCTAATTCACCTCCACCTGATCTCTCTTTAGTGCCTCCGGAATACCATGATCTAGCCCCCGTTTTCAACAAGGCTAAGGCACTATCATTTCCCCCCTACCTCCTTATGATTGTGCCGTCAACCTCCTGCCGGGGGCTCCATTACCATCTAGCCGGCTTTATAGCCTCTCTGCCCCTGAGTGAGAGGCGATGGACAAATACATCAAGAAATCCTTGAGCGCTGGCATCATCAGGCCCTCGTCCGCGGCGGTGGGGGTGGGGTTCTTCTTCGTGAGTGAAAAGGATGGTTCACTCAGACCATGCATTGATTTCAGAGAACTGAATAATATCACTGTCAAGGATAAGTACACTCTTTCCCTTATTAACACCGTCTTTGATTCTCTCCAGGGGGCCAAGGTGTTCACCAAGCTGGATCTCCGCAACGCCTATCACCTGGTTCATATCAAGGAGGAGGATGAGTGGAAGACTGGGTTCCGCACCCCTAGTTGTCATTTTGAGTACCTGGTAATGCCTTTTGGGTTAACCAATGCACCTGCTGTGTTTCAACGATTCATTAATGATGTATTAAGGAATTTCTGGATTAATTTGTATATCTCGATGACATCCTCATCTTTTTTCAGTCTCTGGAAGAACATCGAGTGCACATCAGACGGGTCCTGCAGCACCTGTTGGAGAACCAGTTATACGTCAAGGCGGAAGAGTTCCACGCAGCCTCCACCACATTCCTGGGGTTTGTCATTTCTCATAAGAAGATCATAGCAGACCCAGAAAAAGTCAAGGCAGTGGTGGAGTGGCCAGTTCCGTCCTCTCGTAAACAGTTACAGCAGTTTTTGGGTTTTGTCAATTTCTATCGTCGTTTTGTCAAGAATTACAGCATTATTGCCCTACCTCTCACCCGCCTTACTTCTACCAAGGTGCCGTTTTGCTGGACTGAAGAGGCTGAGGCAGCATTTGCTAAACTCAAATCTGAGTTTTCCTCTGCCCCCGTTTTGGCTCAGGTGGACCCCTCCCTGCAGTGCCTGGTGGAAGTGGACGCCTCGGACTTTGGGGTGGGAGCAGTGTTGTCCCAGCGCTCCCCCGCCGACAACAAGGTCCGCCCCTGCGCCTTCTTTTCCCACCGCCTGTCACCTGCAGAGGGGAATTATGACGTAGGGGACAGAACTGCTGCCAGTTAAATTGGCTTTGGAGGAGTGGCGCCACTGGCTGGAGGGCGCCTCTCAGCCTTTTGTCGTTTGGACCGATCACAAAAACCTGGAATATCTTAGAACGGCCAAACGACTGAATTCTAGACAAGTCCGCTGGTCCCTGTTCTTTGGCAGATTTAACTTTACCATCACCTACCGCCCGGGGTCAAAAAAACACCAAGCCTGACACACTCTCCAGGCAATTTTCTCCTGTGACAGCTGAGATGATGCCACTCCCTATTGTTCCACCTTCGTGCATCGTTGGCGCACTCTCATGGGACATCAAGGAGAAGGTTAGGAGAGCACAGGAGATCGAGGCCGACATGGGTGGGGGGCCAGCAGGACAGATGTATGTGCCCTCTTCAGTCTGGGGTGAAGTCATCGATTGGGTGCACTCCTCCAAGATTATGTGTCATCCTGGAGTAGCTTGCACCATGGCCCAGTTACAGAGGACCTTCTGGTGGCCTTCATTGCGGAGGGACGTCGGTGAGTTCATCCGAGCCTGCCCCCAGTGTGCGACCTGTAAGCCATCCTCCTCTCCCCCTTTGGGCCTATTACATCCTCTCCCCATCCCTAGTAGACCCTGGTCCCATGTTGCCTTGAACTTTGTGACCGGTCTCCCCTCCTCTGCAGGTCACACTGTCATTCTCACCATTGTGGATAGATTTTCCAAAGCAGCCCACTTCATTCCCCTGCAGAAGCTCCCTATGGCTAAGAAAACTGCTGATCTCCTCGTCCTGCATGTGGTCCGCTTCATGGCATTCCAGTGGACATTGTGTCGGACCGTGGGCCCCAGTTCATCTCTCAGGTTTGGCGAACCTTCTGCAAGGCCATTCGGGCTACTGTTAGCTTGTCTTCTGGTTATCATCCACAGAACAACGGCCAGTGTGACCGCACCAACCAGGAGTTGGAGGCGGCCCTGAGGTGCGTCACAGCCTCCAATCTGGCATCATGGAGCTCCTACTTACCTTGGGTTGAGTATGCGCACAATTCTGCTGTTTCCACTGCTACGGGTCTCTCCCCTTTTAAAGCATCTTTAGGTTACAACCCCCCTTTATTTCTGGAAGAGGAGGAAGAGATTGCCGTTCTGTCAGTCCAGGCCCACGTCAAGCGCTGTCGCCGGCTGTGCAAGGTTGCTCTGTGGCGCACGGCAAGCCGCAACACTGACATCGCCAACTGACAACTGTCTCTACTTCCGCTTCTGAGAGAGAGCAGACGCTTTTCTTCCCTCTCCCTCCTAATCCTCTCCCTTCTGATCCCAGCTTGCAATGTCACTCTTCTCATGGCTGAATCTTAATCCAAATGGAAATTATGGATCTGGAAAGCGGCTTATATGCGATTGTCACCTTTAAAAGAAGAAGCGGGTCAGGGGGAACCCAAGGGAGACTCATGGCATTGGAATTCATGTGTCTGTGTGATTCGACTGAGATTGAACTGATCACAGGATCTTCTGTTTTGGCCCCTGGAGTTTTCCTAGTGTATCGAAATTATCTGGGTGAGCTAATCAAATGCGGACCCCGGCGTAGCTCCCTTAACAAATTCAACAATTCGTCCAGCTGGGGGGAGCACTGACTGTCAGCGGCAGGATTAACATGGAATTTACTACCTGGCATGCATTGAAGAGAGAACGAACTCTCTGGACATGTTTTACCTATGTTTCGGTAGGTGGATAACATCTGTGGATCGCTGAGTGCTCTCCAGAGAATGATCTAAAGTATGATTCAAGCCTGTATGAAATTGAAGCACAGAATCGAAGAGAGAGAAATTTTTTTATTCTCTGAGTGCACTGTGCAGATTTGACCTTGTGTTTTGGTACCCTTGTTTACATTCCTCCTCGATAAGATAACGCCAGAGAAGTGGCTTATGTCTACCCATACATCAACAATCAGTTGTTGTCGTCAGCGGATTGGTCTCTCGAGGACAATGCCCATGTGCCTTCTGCAAGGAAGAGGAAAAGAGAGACAGACTCTGATCTCTGGTCTTGTTTATAAGTCACATGATTATAACATCTATCCACTGCCTGGAGGCGCCCTCTGCTGCCCACTAACAACTGTTACACTCACACTACACAATGACATGCAAATATACACACACTGCTCTCCCTCCCTCTGCTGTGTGATTGTATCTATTGTCTGCTAATGCATGAGGGTTTTTTTTCTGTGTAGTCAAAATTTGGCTCATATACGAGCGTTTATTCTGATTACTATGTTTTTTTCTCTCTCCTATTGTGTTTTCCTCCCCCTCCCCTCCCCTCTTTACCTCCACTGTTGGCAGGCGCCTTGTATGGCGACGCGTCATTGGATGCGCCTAACGTGCACGTCCAATGTCAAGTCAAATTCCTTGTGTGTTTACTTGTAAATATACTTGGCAATAAAGCTGATTCTGATTCTGATTCTGATTCTGATTCTGTCGCAGGACCCCAGCTCCACCCTACCGGGTTGGACAGCAGGTATGGTTGTCTACCAAGAATATCAACCTGAAGATGGAATCTAAGAAACTTTCACAGCTCTTTATTGGCCCATATGCCATTACTCATATTGTCAATCCAGTGGCTGTTCGGTTGGCCCTTCCCCCTTCTCTCTGCATTTGTCCCACCTTCCATGTCTCTCAGGTGAAGCCATTTGTGTCGAGCCCTCTGTGCCCCCCTCCCAAGACTCCGCCCCCACCAGTGATGGTTGATGGTGGTCCTGCATATTCAATTCAACTTTATTTATATAGTGCCATTTCACAACAGTCATCTCATAGCACTTTCAACTGTAGGGGAAACCCCCACAATTGCAGAAAGACCTCAGCAATCAGGCGATCC
This sequence comes from Pholidichthys leucotaenia, assembly GCA_020510985.1. Lineage (NCBI taxonomy): Eukaryota > Metazoa > Chordata > Actinopteri > Cichliformes > Pholidichthyidae > Pholidichthys > Pholidichthys leucotaenia. The sequence continues at coordinate 61,329,665 of CM035842.1, forward strand.
CCTGTGAGCAAGTGCTTGGCCACGGTGGAGAGGAAAAACTCCCATTTAACAGGAAGAAACCTCCAGCAGAACCAGACTCAGGGAGGGGCAGTCATCTGCTGTGACTGGCTGGGGGGTGAGGGGATAGAGAAGATGAAAAGAACAGACATGTAGAGAGCAAACAGCATGATGGGGACTCAATCTATGGGAGAGAACAAACAGATGTTAATGACCAGCAAAAAAAAAAAAAAAAAATTTCATTGAGAGTGAAGAAAGGAGTGAAGCCCAGTGCATTATTGGAGGTCCCCCGGCTGTCTAAACCTATTAGCAGCATAACTAAGGGAGGGTTCAGAGACACATGATCCCTCCCTAATTGTAGGCTGTATCAAAAAGGAAGGCTTTAACCCCATTCTTAAAACAGAGATCGAGTCTGACTCCCGAATCCAGATTGGCAGCTGGTTCCACAGGAGAGGAGCTTGATAACTGAAGGCTCTGCCTCCCATTGTACTTTTGGAGATTCTAGGTATTCCAAGTAATCCAGCATTTTGGGAGCATAGTGCTCTGTTGGGATAATAGGGTAGTATCAGATCTTTTAAATAAAAAAGGGGCCTGATTGTTTAGAGCTTTGTAAGTAAGAAGAAGGATTTTAAACTTAATTCTAAACTCTATGGGAAGCCAGTGAAGGGAGGCCAGAACCGGAGAGATATGGTTTCTCTTTCTAGTACCTGTTAAAACTCTTGCAGCAGCATTTTGGATCAACTGAAGACTTTTTAAAGATGTTTTAGGACAACCTGATAATAAAGAGTTACAATAATCTAATCTAGAGTTAACAAAACCGTGGATCAGTTTCTCATCATCACTCTGAGACAAGAATCTTGGCAATAATCTTGGCAATATTACGCAAATGATAGAAGGCAGTCTTAGAAACGAATTTAATATGTGAATTGAAAAACAGATCTTGATCAAAAATAACTCCAAGGTTCCTCACAGAGTTATTAAGAGAAAGAGTAACCGCATCCAAACTAAAAGTTTGATTTGGAAAGGTATTTAAGGTTTTTTGGACCAACAAGAATGACTTCAGTCTTATCTGAATTTAATAGCAGGAAATTACAAGTCATCCAAGCTTTGATTTCCTTAAGACAGGCTTCTAACCTGGCTAACTGATTACTATCATCTGGCTTCATTGACAGGTATAATTGTGTGTCATCTGCATAACAATGAAAATGTATACAGTACTTTCTAATAATGTTGCCTAACGGAAGCATATATAAACTAAAAAGAGTAGGGCCTAGCACAGATCCCTATGGAACTCCATGACTGAGCTTTGAGTTGAAAGAAAACTCATTATTGACATGAAGAAGCTGGAATCTATCAGATAAGTAAGATCTAAACCACTGCAACGAAGTTCCATTAAGTCCAACATAGTGTTCTAATCTATCAAGTAGAATATTATGATCGATAGTATCAAAAGCTGCACTAAGGTCTAAAAAGACAAGTACAGAAACAAGTCCATTATCAGATGTGATAAGGAGGTCATTAGTGACTTTCACTAAGGCTGTTTCAGTACTATGATGGATTCTAAACCCAGATTGAAACTCTTCAAACTAGAAAAGCACTCATAGAGTGCATACCTCCACCAAGGCTCCTTCCGTTTGTCATGGATCACCTCCAAAATGTAATGGGTTTGTGTGTAGGCCTATAGCCACTTGTGGTGGAAATTGCATCAAAGTCTGTCCATCAGTTTTGGAGTATTGTTGCTAACACACTGTGAGAAGATAAGAGCCTTGGCTGAGGTACGCATTCTCAGATCATCACCAAAATATAATGGGTTCCTCTCTAGCCCAAGAACCACCTCTGGTGAAAATTTCATCCAAATCCATGCCGTAGTTTTTGTGTAATCCTGCTGCACCAATACAAACAAAGCTCTTGGTGGAGGTATGCACTCTCAGATCATCACCAAAATCTAAGCATTTCTTCCTTGTTCCATTTCGGACTTGTCCTGAAAATTTCGTCCAAATCTGTTTATAACTTTTTGAGTTATGTTGGTAACAGACAGACAGACAAACAGACAGACAAACCCCGGTAAAACCATAACCTCCTTGGCGGAGGTAATAAACCATTTCCCTGCAAGTGGTCAAATAATTGCGTAGCAACAACTCTAAGATTTTTGAAATGAAAGGGAGATTAGAGATTGGTCTATAGTTAGCTAAAACTCCTGGATCCAGTGTTGGCTTTTTTAGTAAGGGTTTAATTACAGCAGTTTTAAAAGCCTGCGGTACATGGCCTAAATTTAATGAAGAATTTATTATCTGAAGAATAAAGCTACCAATAAATTGGAAGACTTATTTAAATAACCTGGTAGGAATAGGGTCTAAAAGACAAATTGAAGGCTTGAATGAGGAAATTATTTTGCCTAACTCTAAAAGGTCAGTTGGCATAAACTCGTCCAAACAGATATCAGTTGAAGGAGTTGTAGTAGTTACTGTATTTAAGTTAACGGTGGGAAGAATCTGATTGATTTTATCTCTGATAGATGAAATTTTATTATTGAAAAAGTTCATAAAGTCCTGACTAGTAAGCTCTAAGGGAATGCTAGGATTGACAGAGTCCTGACTCTTTGTCAGCCTGGCTACAGTGCTGAAAAGAAACCTGGGATTATTCTTGTTCTCTTCTATTAAGGCAGAATAATAACTCATTCTGGCTTTTCTCAGATTTTTTATAAATTAAAAGATAATTTCTCCAAGCTAAACAGATTTCATCTAAATTAGTGGAGTGCCATTTTCTTTCTAATTGACAAGTCTTCTGTTTTAAGCTACAAGTTTCTGTGTTGAACCAAGGAGTTAGAAATCTCTGATTAGACTTTTTTTTTTTAAAGGGGCCACCAGGTCTAGAGTCTGATGCAGAGAAGCTTTAACACTATCTACCATGCTATCAATTATAGACGGAGCAAGCTGTCTATAGCTTATTTCCATTGTGTTGACACATGGCATAGAGGAAACAATCTGCATAAATTTGGTTACAACATCATCTGAGAAGCATCTACTGTAGTAATATTTTTCTTTAGGAGCCAAATAGTCAGAAATAGTAAAATACATATAAGGTCAGCCGCATTCTGGATGTCCGGCGCAGGGGTCATGGCCTACAATAGTTGGTGGACTGGGAGGCGATATGTTCCACAGTGGAGGTCCTGGGTGCATCCTTCCTTCGTGATGGATCCACAGCTCATTATGGAGTTCCACCGGACGCACCCGGACAGGTTGGATCGGCCGCCAGGAGGCGTCCCATGGGAGTGGGGGGTGTACTGTGGTGATCTGCTCTGTGTGCACACCTGCTCCTCCAATTAGGCAGCCTTCTTAAGGAGTGCTGCCCTTCATTCTGCACGGAGACATCAACGCTCCACTTGGAAGAACTCTGAGCTAGAGTCTACTTCTCCTTTTGTAAGGGAGTCTCGCCTCCCTCATCATTCCTGCACGCTTGGTTGTCTGGGAGTTTCGTCTCCCCACCGCAACGTAAGCTTCTGCTGGAAACTTATCCTCTCTGTTACTTCCCTTTATCTTCCCTGTGCATGGGTGGATTCTCCTGGGCGGACTTCCTCCTCCTGGCGGCGGACCGGACCTTCACCTACATTCTGAGGAAACGCTGGTTTCTATGAATGAACTTTTCCCCTCTGAAGCATCTGCATCATCTAAACCTGCATGAACGCATGACGGGCTGAGGCACTGGTATACGGTGTAGTTTGGATGCTCTTCGGCGCCTCTACTGCTCACCTACACCGTAAGACTGATTAATCACTTGTTTATTCAATCAGTTTTCAGAGAGCTCATACTCTTGTCTCTCCTCTCTTCTAGGGTTGCCAGACTTGTCCTCGCTCTGCTCATCTTCCTCCACTCATTCACACTCACATGCATTCAATAAAGATTATTGTGCTTATTCTGAGCCTGTGTCTGCACTTGGGTTTGTCCGAATCATGTCATTCACTATTCATTATTTACAATTTTCATTTAATTACAGTATACAGTGGCAATATGATTTAACATACTGTAGTTCTAATTCAAAAGATAAGATAAGATAAGATAAACTTTATTGTCCCTCAAGGAGAACTTTGTCTTGGGCTTGACACCCGTGCTGCAACCACACAATCCACACATACACAATGGATGTAGTACATAATAAATGAAATAAAACTCAATAAATAATACAAGTACATACATACATAAATATATAACAAAAGATTGCTGGCATGCTCTTTAGGATTACATTACTGCATAATATAAGATACAGTTTACAGTATCGTAAAACCACAAAGCCTACTCGACACCTATGGGAAACAAAATACACACACCACCCGCACACAATAACTTCCATCAGTGCATCTTAGAAGTACATTATCCATATTTTTTACATATAAATTCTGTAAATCAGCAATCTTAGCTTGTCAGTTAAGCTCGGCTGCACACAGCTTTCTTTTGATAACTAAAGAAAAAGTATTGTCCAGGTTAGCTGTTTATATTTTAAGCCCTCTAGCTGAGCAAACAAGATGAGTACCGGTGTCCTTACCATGACTAGCAGAGGCAGGACATGCTAAGCTGCTCTAAGCTAAATTCTTGCCTCCTCTGTTTCTCCTTTCCTTTGTCACTGCCAAATGGATAACTTCATTTCATTTTGATACAGCCACTCACACTGTTTGTCTACATAAGATGGCACCCTTGCAAGAGTGAGATGTGGGAGTGGACCCCTTTAGGGAGTTCTATGTCGGCCTACAAAGGTCATTGCAAACTCTTCACATTGTCACTGCTGTAGTGATTCAAAGTTGGTCAGCCCTCAGGGGCCCCCTTTTGTCCTGGGGCCCCAAGCATTTTCTTGCCGGCATGCAGCGCCCCTCTCTCTGAGGAATGTCACCAGCACCTTGTTGAATTTATGCCATGGTGAATTAACAGTTCTGAAGGAATAAAACTATACAGCAAAATACTTGTTCATTTACTTTGTAACAGAAGTTATTTTTTTGTGTTTTATCTTTCACATGTAATCAATTACAATGAGAAAACAAGCTGAGTGGTGTCTGAAAATGTAATTTCTCAGTTTTCTGCTGACTTCAGTACCTTGAACTCCTTATATAGTGAGTAGGAAGCAGTGAATGCTGAATAATCTTAGACTTGGCTGATAGAAACACCAAACAACATGATCATATAACTTGCCCCATGCTCTTAAATGAACTTGCACAAGTGTGTCTATTACAGCTGCTCCCCCATTGAACGTTGTCAGTTCGTCTTGACAACCGCGTATTTGTTGTCTGTTAATCCATTTCATTTGCATGTCATCTTTCTTATTGTCTTAAATGATTAACAGTACCAAATGAGAAGGAATCAGTTTGACAGCAACAACTTAACATTCCTCAGAAATATCTTTTTTATAGATTTGACTGTGTGGGAGCTGAAAGGGACCTGCTCCGTCTGGGGCTGCTTTCAACGTGTACTTAAGGAATAACAGTGATTTCAGAGCACAGACATTGATTACAGTCTTCAGCTGAGAACCGTTGCATAACACTAATGCGAGACCTGTTTGACTGAAACTCTTCTGATTCCGTTAATATGCCCGACAGCTAACACTACCATTTAGCAGATTCCTGTTCTTGATGATAACATCAGCAAAAATCGAAAGGTCTTTGAAAACCATGCTTTTAAATCAAACAGGATTAACATATTTGTACGCAAGTGTAATTGAACCCTGGTGGGTTTTTTTTTTTTAACTCTAGACATGACGCCCCAACCTCCCAACCCTGCTTTAGTACAATGAATCAACAAGCAAGTGTTTTCAATGGCGTGTCACTTTGGCTTTGTGTTTCATACACAGCAAAATGGTGTGAAACTAATCTTACAAGACACTTGGATCACAGGTTTAGACTGCAAAGTGATGAAAAGGATCTCCTGGGTTTTTTTCTTTGCCTCTCCAAATCTGCCAGTTGTAGCACAAAAAAAAGCAAGTTATTGAGTCTGATTCATATCCTCAGTGTTACTTTTTTATGGAAATTTCAGTTGTGGTATGCTGTGAACGCAGCTGTGGCTGCAAGAATTTAACTGTGAAATAGTACAGTACAACCTTTTCAAATATTACACTGAAATGACAATAGTGCTGTTAATTTATGGTTATTTACTGCTGCAAAGCTGTATGATTAACCTGAAATTGCATTCATTTTTACAGTAAAACTCCAGCAGACAAATCAGTTTTACTATCAACCTTTTCCCCTCCAGGCCTGGATGTTTAAGTTTCCAGCCAGTGCCAGTTTTTTTTCTTTACCAAATTTGTTTATTTCTCAGGATGTCCAGAATATTTTGTTTATGAAATGTGTGGGCAGTGAATATATCAAAAGACAGAAAAGATTATATTTTTAAAAATCTATAATCAAGTTTGAGAAAATTGCAGTTTTGTAAAATATAGTGATTCACAAAAACTGCATACAGTACATTTTGCTCAGTTTTTTTTTTCACCTCCAGATGTTGTCAGCTACTGAATAAAAATAAAAATAATCATTTTCGCGACAAGAAAAAATAAGAAAAACTGATTGCGACCATAAAAACTGTTGGCGAACTGCTGTGCAACCTTTTGTGAATTCTGACGAAACCCCAACAATTGCAATGTTTGTGAACGTTCCTCAGCATTCGCCACTCAATGAGATACGGAGCTAAGGGGCGAGACCAAGTTGAGATCATTAAAGTTCTTTCAGCAAAAAAAAAATAAAAAAATTTCTTTCCAACCTATCAATTGTGAATGACACAAGTGTTGTCGTCCAAACCAGACAGAGGGATGTAAGAGGTCTTTGTTGCCTACGAGTACCCTGAATTCCTTGCAGCCACAACAACCCGTGGATACGTCATTTCTATATTAAACATATGGCAAGACTATTTAACATACACTTTAGGCATAGATATAAAAAATGCTCAGCGGTTCACCAATAAAGAAACAATATTTTTCCTCATCAAAGGTTACAGCTATTTACCATTAATTTTTTTACAGTATAGTACATTTTCTTTACGTCTGATACTAATTGCGTTTTGTAAATTAAATGAACTCTCCAATCTCCCCCAAAGTAATTTTTATGTGTCCAAAGAATATTAAAATATGAGATTCCAGCCAAGGACACTTTCATTCGGCAAAGTTAATCACAAAATCCATTTTGTGTCATTAATGAAGAGATTGTGATGTGACAAATTCTCTGAGCAGGAAACAATTAAACCACAAAGATGGTGATAATGTAACCCTGATGGAAAATCTCTGTCTCACTTAAGCAAATGCGGAGTTCTGCGGTGTACTGTATACCATGTGAAATTAATTGGGAAAATCGGTGTTTTTATCTAGACTAAAGAGGAACCTGAGTGAAGGCAGCACAAGGAGAGCTGGGCAGCCCTCTCAAGAAAAAATGAGTCCCACTTGACAGGTTCCCAATCAAAGGGGATGATGGAAGCACCTCGGCTCAAAAAGGGATGCAGAGAACCAGAAGGGTGAGAGTGTTTCAGACCACAGAGCCCGCCTGAGAGCTGTGTGATCCAAAAAGGATGAAAATTAGCAGACTCTGGGGAGGAAGGTGAAGGGCAAGGGATGAAATAAAAGGAGCACCAAGGCAGAGAAGAAAAGAGCTCCACATTACTCTTGGCCAAGTATTTATCCCAAATTAAAACCCCGCCTCATGTGAAAGTACTCCAGTGAGGACTCTCTTGGAGCCTGTAGCTTCTTCTGCGCGATCCCTAGACGAGTTTCGGTTTCACAGAGTGGATTGGAAACGCTCCTTGCCATCCATCCCTTCCCTCTCTCCATACAGGCTGAAGCCCTGGGGATGGGGAAGAGTGTGGATGAAAGGGAGGCAGGTTGATGAGAACGATCTGGAGAAGTTGGTGGGAGGAAACGACTGAGAAAAGGGCTAGGCTGTGAGGAAAAAAATTGGATATGAAAAAGGAGGCAGCAAAAGTCATGGAGGAGGAGGAAGAGGGAAGAATGGCGAGATGATGAGAGGAGGAAACAGCAGCTCAGCGTGTTGTTCTCCCCTCTGGCCTCTCAGCTGAGATGCTCTGATTAGTTTGGAAAGCAAGAGCTGGAGAGAGAGAGAGAAACAATAGACTAAGAGACAATTGGATGGTGAAGGAGTGGAACACAGAGAGGAGAGAGTGTTCTCTATCGTCTCTTTTCTCCCCTTGTGGCCGTCTGTGTTGTGTGTGTGGCCTCTTTCTGACAGCAGCAACAGTGAGGCGATTAGCCCTCTAATCTATACGGCGCTTATCTCACTCTTTGTCTTTTGTCGCATCTCCCTGTCAGCCTCCTTTGTTACTTTCTGCCGATCTCCCTCTTTTCCTCCCACTCTTAAGAGAGCTATCATTCTCGCCTCTTTCCCCCCCGACTCATCTGGGTCTGGATTAATCTAAGCACATCAAATGGCGCAGTTTTACGGAGTCATTTTTTTTTGTCCTGTTAGGAGTCTGGGTCTGTCATTTTGTTTATTAGCAGGGTAAACTATTTCAGTCGGATTCAGTGGAGCATTTAACTGTTGGCATCAGTCTCTGTCCTGATGCCCTGACTTGGGCTCACTGACTTCCTGGAAGATGTTCTCCAGCCCACACACATTCAGGCCATTTGATTTATTGCCATGCAGTTTCAACACAAGTGCTCGTGACCCCCACAGCGTGGAACTATGGAAATCCCCTGACTTTGGTGCCAAGTTATGGTTGAAACTTTGCTGAAAGATGGATAGAGCAGGTTGCAAAGAAATATAAGACATACACTATTTCCTTTTAAACTGTAATAACTTTGACTCCAACTTTTCGATGCATTTCAGAAAGTTAAAATGTACAAAAACTGAATTTTTCAATCACCCCTTAAGACATCACATATTGTTCATTTTTCATGGATTAATTAAAGACATATTTATCTAGTTTTAAAGACCAAAAACAGACAGTTTCAGTTTTCTCATTAGTTGTTAATGAGCCCATGATTTGATTAGGTAAAGTTTTTTTGAATAGACCAATCACAAGTGAGGAGGCAGTCTTTGTTTTGGTAATTTAGACAGTCCCTCCAGGATTTTGTGATGTTGCGATCTCACCAATTCACGCAAAATCAGCCTATCTCTGCAAATTCAGTGCAGCCTTGCAGCTTCGTCCAATCACCACAACTTTCCCGCAATTTTGGCCAATCATCGTCACCTTTTGTGAATTTCACATCAGATTTGTCCCCGAGTAGCGCTCAGACATGTACATCATCAGTCTAACCAATCAAATGTGTCGCTGCACCACACTCACTTCCTTGTTTACAGTGAGTATGAACTGAATACTTAAGCAAAAAAGCTGAATGCGTGGTTAAAAAAACAATCACCCGCGAGTTTTACATTGCTATCCCTTCCTCCGTCTCCCCCTGGCTGCCAGTGGACGTCACCGCATGTCTCCATGCTGACCGTGTGTATGAAGTGCCGGGCTTGGGTTGGAAAAAGTAGCCCTTCCACGGGAATGTGCATGAGGAGAGATGTAGTAAAACCACAAACAAATCAGAAAATATAATACGGTAAAAAATTACTACTACATTTTGTCAATGAATTTTAAAACTGTGAGCCTCCGGTCTGGACACAGAGCAACACGCACCTCCTGGCAAACCCCCAGGAGAGCCCCTCCTCCAGGTAATCCAATCCAGTCCAATCCAGTTTTATTTCTAAAGCGCTTTAAAAAACAACTACACCAGACACAAAGTGCTGTACATCAAGAATAAATAAAATCTGAAAGACATATAAGACATACAAGGAAATAAAAGACAATAAAATACAACTGAAAAAGTATAAAACAAGACAGGTAAAAATGACGATCATATAATAAAAACAATTAAACAAGTGAGATCAATGTCTCATGCTGGGTTGAAGGCCAAAGAGTGAAAATGAGTTTTAAGAGAAGTTTTAAAAATGGACCGTGAAGGAGCCTGTCTAATAGCCAAAGGGAGACTGTTGCACAGTTTAGGAGCAGCGGCAGAAAAAGGTAAGACTCATATTGAAAGAAAAGATGAGAATCTGATGAGGCAGGTGTGTGTCGAAACACACAGACGGACAGATGGGCAGGAGTGAGAAAGAGAATATTAAGCATTTGTTCAGAAAAACAGACTTCAATACACAATACAGAGGAACAGAATAAACATTTTTCTCTGTGCGCTCAGTGTACAGTTGTTGTGGACCACTGTTGTAAGGGAGTTTTCAAAAGAAGATGCTGCCATAATTTCCAAATCTATACTCTTTAACATGCATTCAATGCGATTTTGCTATTGTAATGGATGATTATTTTATTCATCCTTCTTATTTCAGTTCTCAGCAAGAGTAGCTTGCAATGTTGGTCATTTTTATGACAAATTTAGCACTTAATTCTCACTTAATTATGCTGAATTCTATATTTGCTGTTGCAGAAAAGGGATTTTCTGTGTAGCAGAGGTTTCTGCTTAATTGACAAATAGATCACTGTCTAATAGGAAATATTCGACAATCCTGTGCTTTTCTTATGGTGTATCATTGCAGTAAACTATGGAAAAACATACAGCTGGACAGCTTGGTGGCGCAGTGGTTAGCACTGTGGCAGCACAGTAAGAAGGTCGTGGGTTCGATCCCACCCCCTGACCATCGGTGACCCTTCTGTGTGGAGTTTGCATGTTCCCCCTGTGTCTGTGTGGGTTTACCCCACGTACTCCGGTTTCCTCCCACAGGCCAAAAACATGCGTTAGGTTAACTGGAGACTCTAAAGTGGCCCTAGGTGTGAATGGTGAAGGGATTGGTGCCACACCGTGGCTGCCTCATCCATCCAGGTGGATGCCCTGAATTTCCCTTCTTAAAACCCTGGAGGTTCATTTCTTTAAGAGCTCAACTAAATAAAGTCAGTGTGTATTGAACAGTTTTGTCTGTATTGTTCCCATTTACTGCTGGGAAAACTTCAGCTGTTCATTATTCTGTCACAGTTTTGTTCTGGCACAACTGGTCCTCTTGAATCAAGTCTTTCCTTTTTCTTTCTGAACATGATTTCTCATTTGCTGTTTTTAAACAGCTTTCCTGCTTTATATTCACACACTTCCTCACATTTCCTTGACAGCACCCCCCCCCCCCCCCATCTGCCTGTCCGATTATTTGAGGAACCTTTCTGTAACCATTTTCATGTGCCATTCTTCATTCGTGTGATGCGATGTGCATCCTTGTTTTGCTGTGAAAGTATACACAGTACATTTCTCTGCCTTCCGATGACAGCGTTGGCGTTTGTGGTTTCAGAGGGTTATTCTCTTTCATCACAATGCCATCCTCACCTCAGCAGCTACAGAAAGTCATGCCATTGCCTGTAACAGGATGCTAAACATGGCAGAGGGAACACACTGGGCACCCTGGCACTCTGAATAATAAATGGAAAGAATATAGTTTTCTTGCTCTCCTTGTGATGGTTTGACCCCAAGGTCTTTGATGAAAGTGGCTCACCAGACAAAGGTCTTGTCACTGTGAAGCTGGAGGCATATCAAACAACACAGTCAGATACTATACTTCAGTGCTGTGATATGTTACAGTACAACTACGGAAAACAGACCAGTGTCAACCAAGATCTCTTTGCCCCAAGAAAAGCAGTGTCTATGCCAATCTCAGCTCTAGCAATTTGCCTTTTAATCAAAGGTTATTCCATAGGTTTTCATATACAGTAAACAATTGTGGGTCATTATTGTTTGTGGATGGTTCAGTTCTCAGGCCCCTTATAAGTTTTAAATAGTTGTTTGAGCAGCACTGGGTGACTGAGCTGAAGGAGCCGTGACAGTCGTATTGTGTCTTTGAATTCTCCTAAGGACACATTTCTGTGGACTGATATGCTATTATGGGGCTGGGAGATTAATTATCAAGCATCTAGTAAAACAAATATTTAATTAAGGACAATATTTGAAAGCCATAAGCTTTTACTAACAAAGTACAGAGCATGGTGACACTACACCGCATTCCAAATTATTATGCAAATAGGATTTTAGTGTCTTAAACATTCAAGTTTTTGTTTTTCAATTAAACTCATGGATGGTATTGTGTCTCAGGTCTCTTTGGATCACTGATATCAATCTTAGACACTTGTCGTAGTTAGTTTGCCAGGTGAGCCCAATTAAAGGAAAACTACTTAAGAAAGATGTACCACATTGTTAAGCATGCCACAGGTTTCAAGCAATATGGAAAAGAAAAAGGATCTCTCTGTTGCTGAAAAGCGTCAAATAGGGCAATGCCTTGGACAAGGTGTGAAAGCATTAGATATTTCACGAAAATTTAAGTGTGATCATCGTACTGTGAAGAAATGTGTGGCTCATTCAGAGCACAGACAAGTTCGTGTAGATAAAGGCATAATGAGGAAGGTTTCTGCCAGACAATTTTTTTTTGTTTTTTTATGAATGAATCTTTATTTTCGGATAGATTAAAAGTAAAGATTAAAAAAAAAAAAAAGAAACAGAACAATATAACAAAGGGGAAAAAAATCCAACAAGGTCAAATCAAACAATAACTCCTCTGATTATACAGTTCAACATAAGTTATCCGAAATGGGTGGTGGCTGAAGCTGCAGCTTATATTGCCCACCCATGTTCCATCCAAGAATCCAAAAGAAAAACAAAACAAGAGCGATTACAATTCAGAACAAAGCTAAGACAAAACGTGACAAAAAACCCCCAAAAAACTAAGCAACAACACAACACAGACTGGATATGACAATCCTTATGTGATTTTACATGTCATCTTGTATATATGTTTGGAGTATTTCTTCCTTTAGTTTTTGTTTAAATTGTCCAAGCGTTGTACATGATTTTAATTCGGGTCCAAAAGTGTTCCACAATTTGACTCCTTGCACTGAAATACACTCACCGGCCACTTTATTAGGTACACCTGTCCAACTGCTCGTTAACACTTAATTTCTAATCAGCCAATCACATGGCGGCAACTCAGTGCATTTAGGCATGTAGACATGGTCAAGACAATCTCCTGCAGTTCAAACCGAGCATCAGTATGGGGAAGAAAGGTGATTTGAGTGACTTTGAACGTGGCATGGTTGTTGGTGCCAGAAGGGCTGGTCTGAGTATTTCAGAAACTGCTGATCTACTGGGATTTTCACGCACAACCATCTCTAGGGTTTACAGAGAATGGTCCGAAAAAGAAAAAATATCCAGTGAGCGGCAGTTCTGTGGGCGGAAATGCCTTGTTGATGCCAGAGGTCAGAGGAGAATGGCCAGACTGGTTCGAGCTGATAGAAAGGCAACAGTGACTCAAATAACCACCCGTTACAACCAAGGTAGGCAGAAGAGCATCTCTGAACGCACAGTACGTCGAACTTTGAGGCAGATGGGCTACAGCAGCAGAAGACCACGCCGGGTGCCACTCCTTTCAGCTAAGAACAGGAAACTGAGGCTACAATTTGCACAAGCTCATCGAAATTGGACAATAGAAGATTGGAAAAACGTTGCCTGGTCTGATGAGTCTCGATTTCTGCTGCGACATTCGGATGGTAGGGTCAGAATTTGGCGTCAACAACATGAAAGCATGGATCCATCCTGCCTTGTATCAATGGTTCAGGCTGGTGGTGGTGGTGTAATGGTGTGGGGAATATTTTCTTGGCACTCTTTGGGCCCCTTGGTACCAATTGAGCATCGTTGCAACGCTACAGCCTACCTGAGTATTGTTGCTGACCATGTCCATCCCTTTATGACCACAATGTACCCAACTTCTGATGGCTACTTTCAGCAGGATAATGCGCCATGTCATAAAGCTGGAATCATCTCAGACTGGTTTCTTGAACATGACAATGAGTTCACTGTACTCAAATGGCCTCCACAGTCACCAGATCTCAATCCAATAGAGCATCTTTGGGATGTGGTGGAACGGGAGATTCGCATCATGGATGTGCAGCCGACAAATCTGCGCCAACTGTGTGATGCCATCATGTCAATATGGACCAAACTCTCTGAGGAATGCTTCCAGCACCTTGTTGAATCTATGCCACGAAGAATTGAGGCAGTTCTGAAGGCAAAAGGGGGTCCAACCCGTTACTAGCATGGTGTACCTAATAAAGTGGCCGGTGAGTGTACAGTGTTGCTTGGTGGTAGTTCTCACTGAGGGTTTTTGAAATATCCATGTTCCTCTGAAATGATAGTTTCTCCCTTATTTGGAACAACTTTTGGATATTTGCGGGCAGTGATAGATTCTTTACTTTAAACATAATTACTGCAGTTTTAAAGTCAACCAGATCTTTCAACTTGAGAGCTTTTAATTTAAGGAAAAGTGGGTTTGTTGGTTCCCTGTAAGCAGCTTTGTTTATTATTCTAATAGCTCTCTTTTGAAGCATAAAGACTGGATATATGTTTGTTTTATATGTATTTCCCCATTCTTCAGTGCAATATGTCATGTATGGGAGTATTAATGAATGATACAAAGTATATAATGTGGGTTGATTCAGCAAATATTTCACTCTGTGTAGTATTGCAATTGATTTAGATATTTTACCTTTAATTTAATTAATATGTGACTTCCAACACAGTTTATTATCAATTATTACTCCAAGAAATTTAGTTTCAGATACCCTTTCAATCTCTACACCATTTACACTAAGTTTAGATACTACGTTGTTGTGATGGTCGTTAAGATGTTAAGATGTTAAGTTAAGATGTTTTTGATTGAAATAGCTTTTGATTTCAGTAAATATGACCTCCTAATGCTGTCGTTCTTTACAACTAATAAAATGTTTTGAAACTGTTGTGCATAATAGTTTGGAACAGTGCATTTTGACTTTTTTAATTTTTGCAAAAGAGTAGTTATGATTGGGAGGTTTGTTCAATAAAATTTGAATTATGCTCTAACGGTTGATGACTTGAAAATTATACTGACTGTCATTTGCATCAACTATTTAGGACAATCAGAGACAAATATCATTTGCATAATAATTTGGAACGCAGTGTGAAGTGCACTCAAAATATTTCATGCATTTCAATTGGGTAACAATTTTCCATTGATTCCCATATTAAACATGCTAATACAGCAGATGTGTCCATTTGTCATTTGAACAAATAAACTGCATAAAAATAATGTATATGTTATAAATCAATCCAGTTCATTATAAATTCTAATATCTGTGTATTAATCTGATTTTTTTCACAGCATACAATATTTAAAGGAGTCATTGACTGCATTTTTTCCACATTTTAACAGCTCACGCATGTCTTAATGAAGTGTTTGTGACATGTTTTGTTCACATTTTCTTTAATTTTTTTTTTTAATTATTGAAGCAAATTTGTTTTTTATTTTTCTTGGCTTTCTTGAAATGCTCTGATTTAAAGCCTATCACTTTAAGAAACATCCTTCAGCTGTTCAACTCCACCCTCCCTCTTACGTTAGTTAGACATTAGCTAAAAAAAAACAGTTAGCTATTAGCTGACTAGCTTCTAGCCTCCTTCTAGTTTGGACGGACAACACTGATTCACTGATCCGTAGTCATTTATGCATCTCGCGTCACTTCGGCCGACCCTCCAACAACCCTGCTGAGACGCTACAACAAATTGGTAGCACCAGGCAATTCGCCAAGCTTGGCCGCAACCTGAGGCTGCCGGCCGATCCACGAGACCTCAAAGGGCAATGTCTCACTCTGTGGCACTCCACTCCTCTTTCACTGCCAGCTGGGAGATGTCCCGTCATGAAGCGGCTCCCCCACGCTACCCGCAAGAGTATGCCCCGGAGGATGGTGGGGGAACTGGCAGTGAAGCCAGCAACTCCAGGGAGCAGCCCCAGGTCACAGCGCAGGCACTTTCCACGACTCGGGGATGCTGCCTGGCATGTTGGATCTTTCAATCAAAGAATCGGGTATTTTTCTAACAGCCTGGCATGCGGAACCATGGCGAAACTACCGGGAGACGGGCGGAGCAATGCGAGGCACATTTTGGATCATGAACCAGTGAACCAGGTGGTAACAGGGATGGTTATTAGGGTGACTAAGATCTGTAGAAAATAACAATATAAGCTGCGCTCAGTTCGAGCTTCCTTTTACCAGTGTTAGCTTGGGGGCTAATAGCTCAGGGGCTAATAGGCTACCTTTAGCACCCCTTCCATCTCCATGACTGACAGCTAGGTGGGCCAATATTAGAACAGTGGGCTGGTCTCAAGGATGGCGGTGGGTTGGCTTTTTCTAGACATGACGTATAAGGATTCCACAGAAGAGTCAAAAATGTTTCTGGCGTTTCTAGGAGAGAAAAATTAGATAAAGGCTGCAAGTTTTTTTAAGAGAACTGACTCTTTTGAAAATTTTTGGATAATTAGTTGACCAGTAGAGTCATTTCAGACAGTTAAAACCTACAAACACACTATTCTTCAGTCACTGACCCCTTTAAACTTTAGGGGTGTAACAGTACATGGGGGTCAGGGTTCGGTACGTACCTCAGTTTTCGGGTCACGGTTTGATACGGGTTCAGAATTACAGGAAAAAGAAACAAATTGAAATGCTGGGTTTCATTTAATTTATTTTGAACAGAAAGTAACTATTGACTTAATGTGTGCACGGAATGGGACATTTTAATGGGGCTCGGGTACTTTTAATAAATATCTGAAGCCTTGCTCCCCTACTACTGTGTATGTGCACATAGCCGATGAAATGTATGTAAATGCAAATTGCCTCAGTAATGTCTTGGGTAAGGTCTGCTTTCACATCTAACTGTGTAACTGAGTCAGGTTTGTAGGCTGCCTTGCTCACACATGTCTTTTCAGCTCTGCCCACAAATTTTCTATGGGACTGAGATCAGGGCTTTGTGATGGCCACTCCAAAACATTGACCTTGTTGTCCTAAAGCCACTTTGTAACTACTTTGGTGGTATACTTAGGGTTATTGTCCATTTGGAAGACCTATTTATGCCCAAGTTTTAACTTCCTGGCTGATGTCCTGAGATGTTGCATCAGTATTTCCACATAATATTCTTTCCTCATATTCCATCTATTTTGTGATGTGCACCAGTCCCTCCAGCAGCAAAACACTCTCACAACAGGATGCTGCCACCCCCGTACTTCACATTTGGGATGGTGTTCTCAGGCTTACCCTGAGAACACTAAGTTTCCCCTTGGTGTTCTTCCCCTTCCCCTTCCCCAAGTTTCCCGTTTTTCCTCCAAATGTGACAATGGTCATTATGGCCCAGCAGTTTAATTTTAGTTCCATCAGACCATGGGAAATGCCTTCCAAAATTAAGGTCTTTGTCCCTGTGTGTATTTGCAAACTGTAATCTGGCTTTTTTGTGTTGCTTTTGGAGTAATGGCTTCTTCCTCGCTGAGTGGCCTTTCAGCCCATGTCGGTACAGGACTTGTTACACTGTGGATAATGACACTTTTTCTACCAGCTTCAGCCAGCATCTTCACAAGGCTTTTTTTTTTTTGCTTTTGTTCTGGGATTGATACACACATTTCACACCAAAACACGTTAATCTCTGGAACACAGAACCCGTCTCCTTCCTGAGCAGTATGATGGCTGGACATTCCCATGGTATTTGTACTTGTGTATAATTGTTTGAACAGATGAACGTGGCACCTTCAGGTATCTGGAAGTTGTACATAAGGATGAATCAGACTTGTGAAGATCCAACAAATTCTTTTCCTGAATATCTTGGCTGATTTCTTTTGATTTTCCCATGATGTTACACAAGGAAGCAGTGTGTTTGAGTGTGTGTGCCTTAAAATACATCCACAGGTGTGCTTCCAATTAACTGAAATGTTGTCAATTCACCTATCAGAATCTTCCAAAGCCATGGCAGCATCATCTGGGCTTTCTCCAAAAAAAATCTTACAAAAAAATAGAAATAATTTTGGTAATCTTAACTGACTTAAAACAGGAAAAGTTCATTTTGATTTAAAGTCAGACAGTGAGAAAAAAAGTTATGACTGAACCTGAGATCAATCCCAGACCCTCTTGCTGTGAGGCTGCAGTGTTTATCACTGATCACCATGCTGCTGTACAGATCTTGGATAGTACCGCAAACCAGTGAGCTGCCATTGCTGTGGCATATATTTGTGCGTATACAGCATGGATACATTTGACTGCAAGCTACTGTATGTGTGTAACACTAACATTTTGCACATATCTTTTTACTTTTTCTGTATTCCTACTTTTGACAGTGATTTCTGGAAAATTGGGATTATACGGTTCCTAGCGACTGCACCCGCAAACTTAAAAAAAAGTGAATTACATGTCTTACGGTTTATGTTTACATTAACTAGTCTTTACTGTACAAGCTGAACTTAGCAAGGTGAAACAGGAGATAGTCAAGCTTAGCACTATCTAGCTAGCTCTGGAACCTAACTTTCTGGAAGGACTGACTGTTGTGATCATTACTGAAGTGACCCGGCTGGTCTCACAGGTCTCTTACACACTGGCATTGCTGACTGACCTCGGCAGGAAATTAACTAACACCTGCTGGCCACAGATTGCATGCCGCTGTTACTCTTTCACCTTTCAAACAAATGACTGTCAGGCTAGAGAAAAGATATCAGCTATCAAGTGGATGAATAGCAAGATATCTTATCAGCCTCCTCAGGCAGGTTGTCGGGAAAGTCAGCCATTCAGACATGCGGCAGCGGCGGGGTGGGGGGGGGTCCTTCACTCTCGCTCTCACTCTTTCACTCCGACCTGCCTCGCTTAACTTGTCGACATGGCAACCACAGAAAGAGCAAGAGAATACGTTGTGAGGGCATATTGGGGCTCGTAATTTGGTGTTACTTCAGTGAGACGAGCACATGCTTCTTCACTGTAGAGATTTAGCAACTTTGCACCATATGCAGAATATCGGTAGCAGCATGGGTCAAGTTTAAAATGTGTTCAAAAAGTTAAATATTACATCATTAAAAATGTGCACAGCTGGAAGCATCTGGAATTATGAAAAAATTAGTAAAAAAGCCAGAAAGCACTACAAGATTTGTCATTTTCCTCGAATGAATATTTAATAAAGATTTTTAGTGAAACTAGAGTGGTGTATGAAGTTAAACAGTAGAGCAACTCATTGCAGCATCGGATGATTAGTGTGGTCTCTGCCGCTTGATCCCCCGCCCACAAAACCATTTTTGCAGTTCAAAAAGCCCAATCAGAGCTTTGTAGGTGAGGTGAAAATGTGCATTGTCATCTTCTTTTGCAGTATCCAGAGAAACAAGCTGTAATGAGGTCAGTGCAGTTCTCTGGGTCATTCCAACTTAGATGTTTAACAGTGTATTTCCCTGATTTGTGGCATAGTTGTAACCATAACCAGTCCTCCTGGAATAAACAGATTTTATAAAAGTATAACTAGGGTGTTAACAACTACTACAGGGGTTCAATTTAATTGGATTTTTTTCCCTTTTCCTACCAAGCAGCTAGGTAAGCAGAACAGAAATCTGCTTGCCTTATTGTGCAAAACAGATTTACTTTGCCAAAAGGAGCTTTATACAGCACATATCTATGGTCTGTATATTATTTATAGACTCCTCTTGTAATAACTTTTAATACTTTATTTAAATTGTTTTACCCATGATAGACCTGACGGGGAGGGGAAAGGGAGGGGTGGGGAGGGGGAAAGAAAAGAGAGAGGAACAAACAGATAAAACAAACAAGCTGACACAACTGAAACAAAGAGAAGAAAAACTATTTCTTCTTCTGAAAAGGTCTCATCATTAGCCTGGTATCTGCACCGGTAAAAGAACATATGTGTGTGTATGAGAGTGTGCTCAAAGTGAGTGTGTGCATGTGAGTGGTTTGCCAGGAAATATGCAAAGAGCGCGGCAGGTCACAGCACCTCCCCCCCGCCCCCGGAAACGCCGAACAAGCAAGAAAGTACCATCAGCCCTCACAGAGCACAAATGCCCCGAAGCCAGCAAGCCCCAGGACAACCATGCAACCCAGGAGGGATGGCTGACGGAGGCCGGCGTGGTGCGCCTCCGCCCCCATAAAATCATGTGGCAGAAAATAATAACTATTAAAAATTAATAGTGATTAATAGATAAATGCTGATAACTAATATTAATCGCTAACTGAAGTGTGATAACTATTTGATTTTGTTCAGGATTGTTACTGCAGAAGGAATAAATGATTTCTTGTAAATGTTTTTATGGGCCAATGGAACTTTATAGCGTCTGCCTGATGGCAGTAACCGAAAAGAGTGATGAAGGGGGTGAGATGGGTCCTCTGTGATCAGGGTGGCTTTCCTGATCACAGGGCACCGATACAGTTCAGACAACGGTGTCTGTGGTGAGCCAATGATTTTGCTAACCTGATTAACTACACGGAAAAGCTTTGTTTTGTGCTTGATGAAGAGGGAACTGTACCAGGATGAAATGTTAAAAGTGAGAATCGATTCAATTAATGAAGCGTAAACCAGAGTTAAAATGTGTCTGCTGACATTAAAAGTCCTCAGTTTCCTCAACAGGTGGAGGCGTTGTTGTGCTTTTTTATAAACAGAGAACATGGTGTGCAAAGGACAGGCTGCAGTCCATCTCAATTCCCAAATATTTAAAAACTTGAACTTGCACAATAGTCTGACCCTGGATACTGAGGGGTGTAAAGAGAGTAGCTGAAAGTTTCTCTTCCCACAGCACAGCTTCTTAGTCTTTGTGGTGTTTAACTCCAGAAAGTTTTGATTAAAAGTCTGAGCTAGATCGTTCACTTCCCGCTGATAGCGGGTCAGTGCACTACCGTCTGTCATACGAGCCACCAGGGCCATGTCATTTGCATATTTAAAAAGAGTTATGCCTTCTCTGTCACAGGAGATGTTATCTGTGTTCACAGAGAACAAAACCAGAGATAAAACACAACCTTGAGGAAGACCTGTGTTTAAAATCGACTTGCTAGATGTAAAACCATTTAAAAACACTTGTTGTGACCTGTCATATAAAAAACTGTGAATCCATAAAATCAATGTTGGGTGAACCTGCAGGTCTGTTAGGTGATGTAGCAAGGTGCCTGTGTGTACAGTGTTAAAAGCAGAAGAAAAGTCCATAAACAAAATCCGTGTGTGTGGGTGTGAAGAATCCAGTTGTTTAGTGACAGTGTCTAGAATTGTAAGACATGCATCCTCTACACCCCGTTTTGCCTTATAGGCAAACTGGAGGGGATCCAATTTGTGTGACAACATGTTGGTCAAAAAGTCACACACCACTCGATCCATACATTTACAGAGCACAGAGGTCAGGGCTACTGGTTTGTAGTCTTTCAGGTCCTTAGGGTGAGTCTTTTTGGGGATTGGAATGATGGTAGATTCTTTC
Source organism: Pholidichthys leucotaenia (assembly GCA_020510985.1). Classification (NCBI taxonomy): domain Eukaryota; kingdom Metazoa; phylum Chordata; class Actinopteri; order Cichliformes; family Pholidichthyidae; genus Pholidichthys; species Pholidichthys leucotaenia. Next base: position 61,350,897 of record CM035842.1, read on the forward strand.
CACTGATCAGGGACACATCCAAAATCCAAGAGATGCTGAAAAAGTCTGGTGAGGACTACACCTAGCTGAATGGAACATTCCTTGAGGATTCTGCCTCTGGGCCTATCAGGGCCAGCGGCTTCGTGTTGGTTGACCCTATGTAAGATGGACGTCACAAGTTGCTCCTCAATGATAAGGGGTTCATGGGGGGAGATGGAAGGTGGGGAGATCCAGGTGGTTGGTGTGCTGCTGATATTAAAACGGATGAAGAAGGTGTTAAGCTGTTCTGCAAAGGAAGTTGGGTCTGGGCAGTTGACCATGGCAGGTTTTGGGGCTCTGCCCATCATGATGTTTAAACCCTGCCATGCCTCTCTCACACTTCCTGATGTTAATTTCTGCTCCACCTTATTCTTATAATTTATTTTAGCCAGCTTTGCCATCCTCCCAAAATCTTTTTGCATTTCTTTCACCCTCAGCTTGTCTCCTTGTAGGAAAGCTTTTTTCTTTTGGACCAGGCAGATTTTCATGTCCCTTGTAACCCATTTCTTATTGTTTGGGTGCATTATTATATGGTGGGTGGGAGTAACAGTGTTCTCACAGAATAAGATGTAAGAGGTCAGCACATCTGTCACCATGTTAAAATCACTGCCACAGTCAGTAAAGAATAGATCCCAGTCTGTCAATTCAAAGCAAGCTCTGTGATTCAGCTGCATCTTTATTCCAGGCTCTGATGGGTTTTTTTTTTATGGGTTTACCCGTTTTCAGTTGTGATCTGTATTTTGGCAGTAGCAGAATGACGTTGTGATCAGAACGTCCGAGAGGTGGGTGTGGTTTGGAGATGTATGCACCAGGGATATTACCATAACACAAGTCCAACATGTTTTCCATTCTGGTGGGAATTGTGACATATTGCTCCAGATTGGGCAAATATGTGGTGATGTCGCATCTGTTAAAATCCCCCAGTGAAAACACAGGCTGCTCTCCAGTCTGATTGACAGCTCTGTTATAACAGTCAGCTATGTGCTCCGCAGCTCTGCTAAAATCAGGACCTGGTACATAGGCTAAAATAACTGTTATTTGAGCAAATTCTTAAGGTAAATAGTGAGGTGTGAAGGACACGGTCATTAATTCATAGTGTTTACAACATTCAGTCTCTCTTACTGTGAAGTTTGTTGCCCACTTACTGTTGACAGCCATGCAGAGCCCGCCCCCAATTAATCTCTGTGTTTTTTCCTTGTTCCTGTCAGCACGAATGATGTTAAAACCTTTCAAATCAAAGTCTTTATCCTCAGAAAACCATGTCTCTGTGAAACAGAAGAGACTGGTTTGCCAGTAATCCCAATTATACCTGATCAGTGTGGTGAGTTCTTCACTTTTGTTCTTTAGCGAACGCACGTTTGACAGGGTTATGGCAGGTAACGGTAGGCGGCTGCCTCTCCTCCTCAGTCTGTTCCTTATTCCTTCTCTCGATCCTCTTTTCCTTTGTATTCACTTCCTCTTGTATCCACAAATTAACTCCACAGGTATGTTGTCATCGTAGAGCGATGTCAGTGCAGACTCTGGTACCGAGCGGCTCAATTCGAACAGGTAGTCCGCAAATAAGCGAGCCTACTTGGGATGGTGGTGAATGGCTGCACCGGTTGTAAACAAAGTTCGTTTGCACACCACAGATTCATGATAAACAGTCAGGCACAGGCCAGATAGAACACTGTTTCAATTTTCATTTCAGCAAGAGCAAAAAAGACAGAAAAACATGCAAAAAACACTCAAAAACAACAATAATTCTCCCACTCACTCAGCAGTGTCCGGAGTCGCTCTGACAGAATGCCCCCCGCCCCAAGTTCACAAATTTGATCAGTCTCATAATCTGGGCCACCATTGCGGACCGGCAGCCACACCCCCACCAACCTGCCCCAGGGCAGCTGCGCCCACGGAAGCAGCCCACTGCCACTAACGCCCGCCCGGACCGAACGACCAATGGTCCCACCACAAGCGCCCAGAGATGCCACCCGACATGCAAAGTCCGACTACATATACTGTATTGCATGTCCGACTCACCATCACCATCACTACTCATCACTCCCTCTCTCTCACTTCCTCTCACTTGCTCACTCACTCTCTCGCCACTCCCTTGCTCGCACCTATTCACTCGTGGTAGCACCTTGGGATGATGACAGCATGGCGGGCCCCAGGTCACCAGCCAGGCCCCAGGCCCCCAGTAGAAGGAGGGCAGCAGGGGTGGAGGAAGACCCCCACCCCCAGGTTTAATTTTAAAGTTTTGATATCTTCAGAAACATACAGTATACTCAGGAGGTGTCATCCCCCTTGTTAGTAAACTGACCTAAAATCATCTCCCTTATTAAGCTGCCCCCCAATCCAAAAGTCTGATAGATAATATCCTTTACTGCATGTTCTTTTTTTGCATAATTGTACTTGCGACTCCCTCCCCCAAGTTTTGTAAATTTGCAGTTCCCCTCCTCTTAATTTTTTTAAGTTTTCCATCTTGTAAGTTTGTGACTTGCCCCCTCAGTTCTGAAAATTTGAAACTTTTTACCCCCAGTTTCATAAATTTGTGACCTTTTAAGTTCTTGTACCTTTCCAACCCCTCCCCACCCCCGCCAGTTATTTTCGGGTCACGGGGGGGGGCATCTTTAGGCAACAGGTGCAGTAATAATAATGCATCAGAGTTATATAGCGCTTTATCATAGACACTCAAAGATGCTTTTTACAAATAGATACATTATTCATTCACTCCAGACAGACAATGGTAGTGGCAAGCTACTGCTGTAGCCACAGCTGCCCTGGGGCAGGCTGACGGAAACATGGCTGTCAATCCACGCCAACAGCCACCACCGAACATTTATACACATTCATACCCAGTGCTATAGACACTGGAGGCAAGGTGGGTAAAGAGTCTTGCCCAGGGACACAACAGCAGGATATCTGGGGAGAGCGGGATTTGAACCGCCAACCATCCGGTTATTGGACGACCTGCTCTACCTCCTGAGCCACCATGGTCAGATCACCAGACCACTGCAGGGCCTAAATTTTGACTTACTTGTGATAAATTTATGACTTGAGCTTGATAAATGAACATATTTTATTATATTTTTGCTCACTCCTTTATTCTTTTAAATTTATGCCTAATTTACATTCATACAGTTGTACCTTATGCTAAATTTGTGAATACCTCCCAAACCACCACCATCCCCCTTGTTAAAATAACAAATTGCCTACTACATATACTGTATTGCAATTTTAAAAGTCAAGATCCATTGCTGTGTTGTTTTATAGCTCCTCAAAAAGCTATCTTTAAAGTTCTGTATCAAGCAGTGGGTTTCTCATTAATATTAATGAGCCCCTAATCTAATTGGGTAAAGTTTCTGGAGTGGGCCAATCACACATAAGAAAGAAGTAAGGGTGTGTTTTTTAGCTAACTTAAGAGAACTGAAGGCGGAGCTTTTTTGTTTGTGATGTCATAAACCCTAGGAAGTGCATTTCACTCATTTGTTTGATAAGCATAAATAAATACAAGCTGTTTAATTAATTAATTGTAAACGTGACCCATGACTGTTATTGAGAGTAAACCCCATGAAAAATACCGTGTAGCATTATATGGGACCTTTAAGTCCAGTTTGTAATTTCTTCCTTGCAAATCCAAAAACAAAAACGTATTAATTGATGTCAAAAAGGGATTTTACTTGATCAGAGAATGATTTAAGAGCCCGCTGTCTAGTTAGTTATAAAAAAGTTGAAGGTAATACTTAGCTAATACTATCGCAAACACCTTTGAGATTTATTCAGATTTCTGTAAAACAAAAAAAACCAAAACACTTCAGCTCAACTTGAAAATGGTTGCGGCACATAAACTCATACAAAAGGCTTCATTTCTTAGCTGCGTCTTCCACTCTGGTTTCCTAATAAAAGTCTAAGTTTTTACACAGGCTAATGTTGGAGCTTGGGTTTGGGCAGGGTCACCGACCTTGCCACATACGTAGGTTGCCCTTTAAGCTTGCATCTGTGGCTATACTGTTGGGCTCAGAAAGGTCAAATTCCAAGGTCACAAGGTCATGAGCCTGGAAGGCCAACATGGATGTGCAGTAGCTATATCACTTATGCATATGCTTTCATGATTCGTATCTGCTCATATCTCATGAAAAATGGGAAAGAGATGGGTCAGCTGCTCGGTCTGCAATTGCATCATAAAAGTTGTCCATCTAATTCAGTATTTTTTTTTTCCACTGGAATTATTCACATATTTTACAAACTTCCTTCTAACTCATCTTCCCTACCCCCAGGATCAGCGGGAAGTGAGGTTACAGTTTGGCATCTAGGCTTCAAGCTCATCATTAATCACTGTTATAATACATGGAGAAGGTGGAGAAAAAGTGTTTAATACCCCAGGAGACAGCAGGGGAATGCTGGAAGTGGTAGAGGGTCTGAAGCAGCAGGCTGCTGTTTGTGTGACGAATAAAACGAAACGATGGGGAAATCTTGCTTCAGGCATGTTACATGTTAACGATATATGTCATTACTACGGTGCTGTGCAAAAGTCTTGAGCCACCCGTCATTTCTTTGTTTTTCTTCCAATTAGCCAGCCTTTATTGTAATTTTGAAGTCTTCTTGAGTAATAGTCCTAAAGGCTTTTTGAATGTCTTTCAAAGTTTTTGTTCAGACATTGGCAGCTCTTTCACTCATTTTCCACCCAGAACGTTGTCCTCGACCATTGTGGAGAGGAGGACAAAAGAAATGGAAGTCCTTAAAAAATAGATAAACATTACTTAAAAGTCGTGTCCTTAAGCAACAGGGAAAAAAACCCACCAAAAACCAGACCTACATTGAAATTTAGGATCATTTTGACAAAAACGTGGAACAAATGCCAGCCAACATTCATTGAAGAGCTCTGGAATGCCCACCAAGAAGGCTGGAGGATTATTCCTGAAGACTAGTCAAGAAATTACAAGAATTCTTGACTACAAGAGTTCAGGCTGTTGATGAATAAAGGTCGTCGTACCGAATATTGAATTTCAGGCTTAATAGTCGTGTACCAACTCTGTTTTAGCCTTCTGTTACAATTTCAAAAATCACTACACCTATTCACAATTTTCTTAGCAAAATGTAAAAAAAAATGCGGGTTGGCTCAAGACTTTTGTTGGTGTCCATGACATCCCATGAACTCATGGCACATTCTGACGCTTTACAACAGATTATTTATTGATTAGCCAACTAAGATTTCAGCATGAAAATACATGTAAGCACTGAACCTGTTTCTAGGGAGAACTTGAAACAATGAAAAAAGACATTAATGACCAACAGTGATCTGTGTGGAGTTTGCATGTTCTCCCCGTGTCTGTGTGGGTTTACTCCAGGATTTCTCTGGTTTCCTCCCACATGCCAAAAACATGCAAGTTAGGTTAATTGGCATCAAACTGGGGATTCTAAATTGTCCTTAGGTATGACTGTGAGAGTGAATGGTTGTCTGTCTCTCTGTCTTGGCCCTGCGATGGACTGCCGATCTGTCCAGGGTGGACCCTGCCTCTCGCCCAAAGATGCTGGGATAGGCTCCAGCCCCCCCGCGACCCGAAAAGGATTAAGCAGAAGAAGATGGATGGACTAACCTTGGGCTTTTGATAATGTCTGCGATGCTTCACTGACTGGGCTTTTCTATTATATGAAGTGACTTGTTTTGTTCACAATTTTATGAAAACCTTTTGTTTAGTCTGCTGCTAGTCTGTACAACAAAACTGCTGCTTTTCAGCATGAATCGTTGTTTTTCTCCAGGAGGTTGCATTGAAATTGAGCACATAAAATAATACAAAGTAAGTGAGGAGCTGTGAACTACTTTTTTTAATGTGAAGGATATTAATAATCTCTGTCTAAAGGCTTTGGATATGCTTGGCTTTTTTTAGCTAAAAGCAGCACTTCATAAAAGATTATTGTCACGAGCCGAGCCGGTTTGGCCTTCCCCGGCTCGGTCTCGATCTCTCTGTCGGTTTTGGCTTCACTGTTTATGTGCATTTTGTGTTTTTCTGTATTTATTCCATCACCTTAGCCACTGCCTGACTGGCAGCTGTTAGTCAGCCTCTGTGATCTTTTTCCCACACTGCTTACAGTCTGTCGGTCCTACCACGCCCCCTCGCTCTGCGTAATTCCACCAGCTGTCCCAGCCCCGGTAATTATCTTTCTCGCGCCTCGCCCAGGTGTTCCCAATTTGTGTGGCCAGCAGCATTTGGATTTAAGCAGCTCTTTGCTAGACAAACGCCGCTGGGTCATTGTACGAGTTACTCTCATTCTCTATGGTGTGACCGTCACGTCGGAAAGGACATTTGGATTACGCTCACGGAGAGACTTGGACTTTCTGGACTGTTCCTTCTGGTGAGTAAACTGTTGCGTTTCTCTGTGCAGTTGCTGCTACGCTGGACCAGAAGCGTTTCCTCTTGCATTGATTCTGCTACGCTTCTGGTGGTGTTTCTTCTCGCAGCATAACCGCTACGCTTAGGCTGTGGCCCAGTTTGCGTTCCCCCCAAGTAAGTTGAACTCCCCATAGTCTTCCCCACTCTCCCGAGCACATTAATAGTGTATTGTAACCTACTGGTTCGTCCTTATTTGTGTACAGTGCTTGTCAATAAATGTGTGTATGGTGAAACCCTGCACTTAAATCCTTCCTGCCTTCTCCTTCTCCATGCACTATGGCAGAGCGCACAAAGAGTTTATGACAATTATTTATTTAATAAGCCAGTGAAATTGAGGCAGTTTTTGAATGTGTTAACATTTGCCAGAAAATTTAAAAATGAAAATCTTTTATTAGAGAGATTCAGTTCAGTACAAATGTAGACGTACCTGCTTATATAAAGTATGTGCAGTGTTGGGCAAGTTACTAAGAAATAGTAACTAATTACAGTTACTAGTTACTTCTTTTCAAAAGTAATTGAGTTACTTTACCAATTACTGCATGATTAAAGTAACTAATTGCTTGGAAAAGTAACTTTCACTTTACTTTTAAATGCATACTTTAATCATCTTGCACACATAGCAAGATAATTTAATTAATTAATGGATTGCATTACGGGCTGATTAATGTCAGGCTGAAAACAGACTGTTTCAGACAGAGCTTTTAGAACATGTTCAGTCTACTTCATCCTGCCTTGAGAGCTCTTATTGTGGGAAAAATCTGAAGAAAATCAATATGATATTGCCAGTAATTTCCTCATTTTGGAGTGAGAGTTGGCAACACTGCATAAAGCTGCCCATGTTTATCTTACCTTCATGATGTGGATTTTATCCACTTTGCAGTGATCCAAAGAAAATATCCATTATCCGCAATCCAAATGTCTGCTGTAACAGAGACATGATCCAGTCCCTCAAATTTCTTTTGGAAATCAAAATCCATTTTTGAATAATCTTTATCCAGGTAGCAAGTAAATATGTTTTAACTTCAGTGGATCACAGTCTCAGCTGTCTGATGGAAAGTCACTGTTATCACATCTTCAGTCTGTAGCGACGTGTCTGGCAATCAGGTTTAATTCTTGCTGGGTCACAAACTGTCCAGATGCATACCTGTGATTGAAATTCAGCCATGGCTGTTGAGACAAAAGTATTTCTACTTTACATCCAGCCATGGCTGTTCAGATACAGTAGATCCACTAACACTGTGTTAGTTGTTAGCATAGCTAGCCGTTACTTAGCACTAGCTTTGTTGGAGCTTTGTTGCTCTTTTCAAGCACTTCTCAAGATTGCAGTAGGTCTCAACCGGCACTTAGCTTGCAACCCACCAATATGTTTTTGTCCTTAACTACAACAAAGGAAAAATAATCTATTTCCACAAAAACAAAGTAGCTTCATCTCTTCCTCCGCTCAGTAGTGAAGACTGAGCTCTCAGCTACAGTAGGGTCAGTGTGTATATTCGTTTATTAGCCAAAAACATATCTATCCATATTAATAAAATGAGTAACGAGTAATGCATCTGATCAAATTTCAGTAACTGTAACGCATTACTGCACTTTTAAACAGTAATGTTGTTACACAGCACATTACTGCAAAAGTAGTGGTGTTACAGTAACGCGTTACTCTGAACACTGAGTATGTGACTAAGTCACATCAGTGGGAAATAGTGGGATTGTCTTTGGTTCATAACACACAGACACCCACAGTTTCGTTGTACTGTACAACTGTACAATATCAAAGCCTATTCTATTCTATTCTATTCTATAAAGAAAATAATAAACCTTTTTTGCCTTAAGGACTGGTTACACATTTTTTCTGCAACTTTGTCTGCAGACCAGCTGGATGGGGTTTAAAATGAATGGAATACTTCAAAGTGAAAACAAAGTGTGCACTCAAAAACAAACAAACAAAAAACTCACCTTCAGTGGGAGCAAGGAGAAGGCCCCATCCAGGGGTGTCAGGAGAGAGCGGCACTCGAAGTGTGCTCCACATATCCAGTCCACTCCGATACCTTGCCCTGGTCACCGCCACTGCTGTAAAACCTGGCTCACAAAGAAAGAAAGCCGGAAGCCTTCATCATTCCTGTGGCAGTCCCAGGACGTTCCACTCTGGTTTTAATCCAAAATGTTGGCCCAGAACACACTCCGTCACCTACTGTCTTATGCAGCTGGCACCCTCACATGGTATGGCTGCAAAAGGGTTGCATCTCTACTCCTCCCACTCCATGGGTCCTTGCACCAGCTGATAGAAGGAAGGCCCTAACTCACTTTCTTCCAAAGGCCCTGCTGATAAAATAAGATGAGTTGAGATAAGATAATCCTTTATTAGTCCCACAGTGGGGAATTTTACAGAATTACAGCAGCAGAGGGATAAATATATGCCTTGAACTCCCTCCAAAGATTTTCTATGGGGTTGAGATCTGGAGACTCACTAGGCCACTCCAGGACCTTGAAATGCTTCTTACAAAGCCACTCCTTCATTGCCCGGGCGGTGTGTTTGGGATCATTGTCATGCTGAAAGACCCAGCCATGTTTCATCTTCAATGCCCTTGCTGGTGGAAGGAGGTTTTCACTCAAAATTTCACGATACATGGCCCCATTCATTCTATCTTTACACGGATCAGTCGTCCTGGTCCCTTTGCAGAAAAACAGCCCCAAAGTATGATGTTTCCACCCCCATGCTTCACAGTAGGTATGGTGTTCTTTCTCCTCCAAACACGACAAGTTGAGTTTTTACCAAAAAGTTCTATTTTGGTTTCATCTGACCATATGACATTCTCCCAATCCTCTTCTGGATCATCCAAATGCTCTCTAGCAAACTTCAGACGGGCCTGGACATGTACTGGCTTAAGCAGGGGAACATGTCTGGCACTGCAGGATTTGAGTCCCTGGCGGCGTAGTGTGTTTCTGATGTAGCCTTTGTTACTTTGGTCCCAGCTCTCTGCAGGTCATTCACTAGGTCCCCCCATGTGGTTCTGGGATTTTTGCTCACCATTCTCGTGATCATTTTGACCCCACGGGGTGAGATCTTGCGTGGAGCCCCAGATTGAGGGAGATTATCAGTGGTCTTGTATGTCTTCCATTTTCTAATAATTGCTCCCACAGCTGATTTTTTCACACCAAGCTGCTTACCTATTGCAGATTCAGTCTTCCCAGCCTGGTGCAGATCTACAATTTTGTTTCTGGTGTCCTTTGACAGCTCTTTGGTCTTGGTCATAGTGGAGTTTGGAGTCTGACTGTTTGAGGTTGTGGACAGGTGTCTTTTATACTGATAACGAGTTCAAACAGGTGCCATTAATACAGGTAACGAGTGGAGGACAGGGGAGCCTCTTAAAGAAGAAGTTACAGGTCTGTGAGAGCCAGAAATCTTGCTTGTTTGTACAGTAGGTGACCAAATACTTATTTTACTGAGGAATTTACCAATTAATTCATTAAAAATCCTTCAATGTGATTTCTGGATTTTTTTTTTCTCATTTTGTCTCTCATAGTTGAGGTATACCTATGATGAAAATTGGAGACCTCTCTCATCTTTTAATTGTGAGAACTTGCACAATTGGTGGCTGACTAAATACTTTTTTGCCCCACTGTATTAGCATTAGCAATATATTTCACAGTTGAATGAGCACACTGTTGTTGCGACCTTCAATAGTAATATTAACAGTGGATTGGAAAGGAACATTCCTTACTTGTGCAAAATAGTAGTAGTGTTATGTGCAGTATCTATGTGCAGTGCAGATTGTAAAGTCTGACAGCAGCAGGTAGGAAGGACCTGCCAAACCTCTCCCTCGTGCACTTTGGATGGAGCAGCCTGCCACTAAACGTTCTTCTCAGTGCACTCATTGTGTCCCCCATCGGTTGGGACTCAGACTCCAGCAGAGATGACAGCTTGGCCACCATCCCCCTCTCTCCGATCACCTCCACTGGGTGGAGGCGGCACCCCCAGAACAGAGCTGGCCTTCTTGATTAGCCTGTTCAGTCTCTTCCTGTCAGCAGCTGTGATGCTGCTGCCCCAGCAGACCGCTCCATACAGGATGGCTGATGGCAGCACATCAAGACACAAACAGACAGACCTGGCAGGTAGAAAGTCAGGCACAGGAATAGAGAGAATATCCAGTAATTTTTCTAAGTTAAACACCCGGCAGACTTTGATAGTTAATACAGACGAACAGAATAAGTTATTTATTTTTCTGCAGCCTAGTATAAAGTGATGGTTGGAGACCATTCCTTTAAACCACTTTTATTAAGAAACCAAATGGGGAAAATCCTTATCAGTATGCAGAGGTTAAGAAAACAACCAGAGGGAAACATTCTAGACACTTTTCTCTATAAATTATCACCTATTATACTTCTAATACTGCTTTTTAGTATGGCTCATTTGCATATGTGTACACAAGACAGTGTTTATTTAGGAAAATGAAAGCATATTCCTCGACAAGAGTGTGCTGTTTGTGGTGTTTTTACAGGAAAAGAAAAAAGAAGTAAGAATGTAATCATCAAGGAATTTCATGATATTACACTGGAGCCATAAATAATTAATATCAGTTTCATCTACTTTATGTGTGCTAGGCAAACCACCCAAGGGTTTGGTTTTGTAGTGATTCACACCCATTTCCATAATTATTGCTAGTCGTAATCATCCTCATGGCAAATCTCCCTCCCGCTCCATTCATTTATGAACCTACTTTCCTCTGGCTCTGAAGGCAGCAATCAGCCCTATTTTTATTATAATTTTTAAATTTCTGCTCTTGTAATTTATGCCGTACCATAACTGGGGAGCCTGCAGTCAGACGGGTGGCATGGGGGATAAGTGAATCAAGCAGGTGGCGGGCGTGATGGATGGGTCCTCCTCACCTATAATTGCTGACAGTGGGTGAAAATGGGGCCCAGCCTTGATTACCACAATTCCCACAGCTTGTACTCGGTACCTGTCTCATCAGCTGATCCATGCCAGCACTGTTAAAAAGCCACTTCACGGGGCAGAGGTGGCAAATTATGCCCTGAAGACGGTACATCCCCTCGAGATCGTCTGCTAACTGCTGTAGGTGTGACCTCGGAGCTTCCCAAGCTGCAAAAATCCAAGGTCAGATGAAACCAGGAGCTGGAAGGTCAATCGATGTCTGCTGCAGGAGTCATCTGATGCGAGTGCTTTGTACAGGCCAGGCTGGGGGTCTACTGATGTGCCATCAAGGACTAAACAGACAGTAGCATCTTCTGACAACACTATTTAGACAGAGCAGCAGGTTGTGAACTCTGTGCCTGTAGTTGATGTTTATTTGGCCAGCTGCACTTTTAGATACCTGTGGCTGAGGCTTATCTCACTTCCAGAAATGATGTAAAAGTACAAATTTTCTTTTAAAAAATTGCTTGTATTGTCCAGAGCTTTCCCAGGTAACAGTTTTGGGGCTCTGAGTATTTAGGAGCAATCCAGAGAAAATGCTCAAATATATTATACGCTGCTTCTTTTCCCAGTCAGTCAGCATTATCAGTTTTTTTTTGTTTTGTTTTTTTTCTTTCAGAAATATGACTTAAAAAAATTGCAACTTTTTTCTTGCAATTTCTTCCTATTTGTAGCTTTTCTTGTACATTTACATTTCCTATAAATATGTAGTTTTTTTTCTTAAATTTACAGCTTTTTTTGTAAATTTAAATTTTCATCAATTTCCATTATTTGCCACACAATTTTGACTCTTTTTTTTTTTTTTTACATATTATCAAAATTTATTCATGTAAATTTGTGACTTTTGGGGAATGTTTTTTGTGACTTTACTGTCATAAGTTGCTACTTTTTTCTTGATAATTTGTGAAAAATGTCTCCTAAATTTGCAGAGATTTTTTTTTTTTTTTTTTAACGGGCATTAAATTTGACAATGCTAAATTTTATTTTATTTTATGCAACAATTTGGAGAGAAAAGCAACTATTACTACTAACTACTAACCTGCACTTATATAGCGCTTTTCTAGTCACAAAGACCACTCAAAGCGCTTTCATTAATACCAACCCTCTATTCTAAGGGCCTATAGGAAACAGATATCTAGGGACAATTTAGAACAGCCAATTAACCTAACATGCATGTTTTTGGCATGTGGGAGGAAACCGGAGAAATCCCGGAGTAAACCCACGCAACACGGGGAGAACATGCAAACTCCACACAGATCACTGTTGGTCGGGGGCTGGGATCGAACCCACGATCCCACGATCCCCACAATCCCCCGGCCAAGGGTAAACTGTGCTGCCGCAGTGCTAACCACTGCGCCACCGTGCAGCCCAACTATCTGAAAACTAGGTTTGTGCATCAATTTAAAAAATGTAACTAATTAATTGCACATTTTGAAAAGCATTTTGAAGCTGGGTGTATGTGCGGGATGAGGTTGCGCACTTAACCCTTTAATGTTCCGGCTGTCATAAGACATCAGCATCACCTGCTGTCCCAGGTGCAGTTCTGCGCCTGTCATGTGATGTGTCCCAAAACAACTATGATTCTAAAAAGAGATTATTAAGCTTCTGAAGGGAAATATTTACCTTTTGTGACAGCAGAAGATAGTCTGGAGCGTGTACACTTTCGTCTGCCATCAACAGAGATGCACGTGATGACAGAGAACAATAGTGCTGGTTCAGTGACGTAATGTAACCGAAATTGAGGTGGAATAATTCATAACATACATGTGACAGTTTCTGGATGTTGGAGAGAAAGCGAAAATGACTGGCAGAAGACGAAATAAGGACCGTGGATGACAAAAATGGACGAATGAAGACACGACGAGCAGTAGGTCTGATTGTTTTTTATCGGTTTGTGTACATTCTACCGATTTTCTGGTTCATATACTTTGAAGATAAGATAACAAAAAAACAAAAACGAAGACAAAAGAACAAAACCATCCTTTGTGTAAATATGTCCAAAGTCCACTTTTGACCGAAAGTTATGCAATTTGATATGGCTGCCTTCACATTATGCAAATTAGATGCTTAAATTTACTGCTATCTCAAACTTTGGATCATATTCTACATCTTTCTAATTGACAGTAAGCCATTATCTCTTACCACTTTCAAGTTATAGCCTTTGGAATGCCTGATATCTAAACTGAATATTTTCTTGATAAAAAACCTTGACCACCAGAGGGGGGAAGGCTGATGGGCGCGCCGGTGTGCCACAGAATTTTAAGAGGTTAAGGTGCCCTGAGTGTCCCAGAGGGTCCCTCAGGGCACCTGAGCTTAATAACAAGTCTTACTCTTGTTTTAAGCTAAGCCAGCTGCTGGGAAAACCAGGCACGACTGCCAACACAACTTCAGAAAGTGCCAGTATTTAAAATACATTATATATGCATAATATATTTGATGAAAAACAATCTGGTTTTAGGACGAGCCATAGTACGGAGACAGCCCTGGTCAGGATTAATAATGATCTATGGCACAACATGGACTCACACAGAATTTCAGTTCTGGTTCTAGTGGATCTAAGTGCTGCCTTTGATACAGTCATCATCGTCATCATCATAGCAGTCTGTCGGGGGCGACAATGACTGTTTCATTTAGGTCTGATCAGATTCCTCCACACAGCTCTGTCCTTCGCCCTCTGCTACCAGGAACTTGTTAACCCAGGCGACGTCCGAGCCGGTATGAATTGCTTTCTAGACTACCATATTCTTCTAACCAGACTAAAGGATCTGGTTGGCGTCTCTGGTACTGTTCTTAATTGGTTCAAGTTCTACCTCACAGACAGGAACTTTTTGGATAGTCTGGATACATGTGCTTCTAGAGTGTACAAAATAAACTGTGGTGTGCCCCAAGGTTTTATTTTAGGTCCAATACTTTTTAATCTGTACATGCTGTCCCTTGGGGATGTTATCAGGAGACATGGTGTTAATTACTATAGTTATGCTGATGTCACCCAACTTTATATCACTGTCTCCTGATGACATGGAACCAGTTAACACCCTCTATAACTGTATTTTAGACATTAAATCTTGGATGGCAGCAAACTTTCTTCAGCTTAACCAGGACAAAACTGAAGTGTTAGTCATTGATCCTGAAGCTCAGAGAGAGAGAATTTTACCAAAATTACATAGTCTGTCCTTTACCTCATCCCAACAGGTTAAGAATTTGAGTGTCATTTTAGACTCTGAACTTTGTTTTATTCTACACATTAAAAATATAACACAAACAGGATTTTACCATGTAAAGAACATAGCCAGAGTCCGCCCACTTCTCTCTCACGCAAACAGAGAGATACTGATACATGCTTTTATCACCAGTCATATTGATTACTGTAACACCCTGCTCTCTAAGTTAATCTCTTTCCACAACATGTGGTGTATGGGGCAGTGCCTACCTCTGTTTCTGTGACCCTAGGCCACACAGCTTCTGTAAGCAGTGAAAGCCGCAGTGGGGGTGGGGTGGGTCCTTGTGGTAGCTCTGTGCGTTTACTTTCCTTTCCCCATTCTGTTATGCTGAGCCCCAAGCTAGAAGGCGGAAAGTACCATTTTTATATGGTCTTTGTTATGAACCGGCCGGGATTTGAACCCACGACCTCCCGGTTGTGGGGCAGATGCTCTACCAACTAGGCCACCACTCCTGCTCTCTGGTCTTCCCCAAAAGACAATTTCAAATCAGCAGTTACTACAGAATTCACCTGCACGTGTTCTGACGAAGACCAGACTGCAGGCTCATATCACACCGGTTTTAAAGTCACTGCATTGGCTCCCTGTGCCATGAATCGCCCTTCAGGGCAGAGAGGAGAGATCCACACGCTGGACTGCAGTTTGTGATATTTATTAACCAGAACACAGAATCCCAAACAGTGCAAAAACAGAAAATCCAAACTGAAATACAAGCAGACTTACAGCACACCAGAACAGGGCCAGGATTCTGGTGGAGACGATAACTGAGACCCTAGCAACGAGAAATGAAAATAACAGCCCTTAAATGAGGCTAGAAACAATCAAACACAACTAGTACCCGGAGTGAATCAAATGAGCGGGCTGGGGAGAGAATGACAATCAGCTGTGAGTCATGAGGAGAGGAGGCGGAGCTGACAGTTTGACAGGAGCACCGCCCACAACCAGGGAGCGCCCCTGACAAGTGCAGCTCCTGAGAGAGAAAGAAAGAGAAGACACTGGCAACAATAAAGTGGAAACAAATAAAGACAACTAAACCCAAATGTGTAAACAAAACTGCACTGAACGTAAACAGGAAAATAAATCATACAAAGAAACAACTGTGAAAACAAATTAGAAGTAACATCACAGACAAATAACTCCAAAATACAATATTATAGAAATAAGGAAAAACAAAAAGGCAAAGAGACAAAGCACAGTGGATCCCCCCCCCCCCCCCGTCCCCCGTGCTCAGATCATGACACCCTGTGTCCTTCAGGGTTGATTTTATGGTTCTTGTACTGGTTTGTAAATGTCTGTACGGTCTTGGACCTTCTTATTTATCAGAACTAATTTTAACATATGAGCCACTACAGCCCCTGAGGTCCTCTGGCACTGGTCTTTTAATTATTCCTACCATCAGAACACGCACCCACGGTGAGGCTGTTTTTAGTTGTTTTGGCTCACATCTGTTGAACAGCCTGCCGGAGAACATCAGGGCTGCCGAGAATGTTAATGTTTTTAACCTTCATCAGCACACGTGCCCATACTGATCAATCTGTACACCTGGGGTCCACGTGGACCGCAACACTACTTCATGTACTTATTAACTGTGTAAAGTATACAAGTGCCTAACATTTTTAAAATGATTTTTAAGCTTTAGATACTATGGTTAAAAATAGAAAAAAAGAATTCTTTATTGGTTTTAGTTGTTTTATTATTTGTTTTATTATTTTTAGAGCAGGAGCACTTGCAGCTGCGTGGCGACGGATGTCAAGCATGCTCAGATCTACAAAGGCAGATTTCACAGCCATGGTCATGGTGCATGGAGGAAAGCATGATGACAGCATTGTTTTCCTTTGGCATATATGAAACCAAGGTCAATTTGGTTAAAACATGCAATATTCTAGCTAGGGTCCGTATGGACCACAAATGAAAATCTGATCCAGAAATCAAATGAACAAGTGAAACAAATCAATCATTTCTGAGTGGACTGATAACTATGGGGGTGACAACTACCTATTACAGCGTACAACAACTGGTCACAGTTATTTATCTTACAACTAATTATTATTACTTTTGAATTTATGTCTGTTTGATTGTATCTAAGTGTTCTTTTTTTCTTTTAGTTGACTGTTTACTCTTTTTATCAGCAAATTACCTTGTTATTATTTATCAGTGATTGTTTTATTATTTTTTAATCACCCTGTCCCAGCTCTGGCGTTTCCTCATGGGGAGCCGTCCCACGGGGAGATGTGCCTGTTTTCTGGCTGCAGGGCGCTGGCCTGTGGCTGCCCCGTTCTGTCCGGCTGAAGAGATCGTGCACTGCGGTGTCGACCTCTCGAACTGGACTTGGGCGGTCTCAGAGGTGGTGTCCCTGTAGCCGTGGACTTGGTGCTTTTCCCTGCTGGTGATGGCTCCCTAGTGTTGGTGCTTCCACACTTGGATCCTCAGTGCCCAGCCATAAGCCACAAGTTTTACAGTCGAAAGTTTCTCTTTGTGTGTGTGCACGTGCGTGCGTGTGTGTTGGGGGGGGGGGCTTAATTGTGTTTTATTTCAATGTGTGAAGCACTTTGTGTTACAATTTTTTGTATGAAAAGTGTTATATAAATAAAGTTTTGATTGATTGATTGATTGATTGATTGATTGATTGATTGATTGATTGATTGATTGATTAATCAGCCCACATTAATTGAAAATGTTAACGGATTAAATATCCCAACCAGTGTTTTGAACAAATATCCAGATAATTGAATGTTTGGGTGCAGCACTCGTACTGTCACCCTAGTTTCCTCTATACATCTGTTTATCATTCTCCAGTCTGTAATATTTTGCCATATTTCAGAGATCTGAATGTGTGACAGTAGCTAACCGTAGCCTGTCGACAAAAAAATCTGGGAGCTGGGAGACATTTTGAGATCAATCATTTTTGGCTTCTGAACCACTGCTGAGGATCATGTGGTTCCCCCAGGTACCAAATCCCACCGTAACGTGATCACTCAGAATAAGTTTTGCTGATTCACCCTGACCCTTCCCTAAAGATGCATATGTACTCAAACCATTCTTGCAAAAAAATCATTGCTTTTGTTTTTTTTTTCCATTAAAAAAATCTCCCACAAGTGTCTGCATTAAACTTCTTAAAGCATGACTGAGCAGAGCTCAGTCATTACTCCATTCTGAGTCATCATATTTGTTTACCAACACCCACAGCTGGAAGACAAATTTTCACTTTCTAACAGTCTACTTTTCTTCTTGATTTTTAATGAGACCTACAGTGTGCAGTGTGATGGTGTGGTGTGCATGGGTGAGCAGCTGATGCCCCCCCCCCCGATGTGTCATTTAATGGTTTATTTGCTCAGTAGACCAGTCAACAATTAATGCATGACTTGGGTTCCATTTATCCCCATATTACTACCCGTATTTGAGTGTTTTTTGTTAAGAAAAAATAGACTTTAGAGCATTTATTACAGTTAAAATTACCTCTTGGGCTTAGTTTCTGAGCCTCGATTCATTTGTCTATTTGACATCATCCACCCTATTGTATGTTACGTCATGTATTCCAGTTAGCATTACAGCGAGCAGATGCAGCACAAATCTTAGGCTGTCCAGAGCTCTGCCCCACTTCTGTCCCTCCTCATGAAAACCTTTGTTTACCAGGCACTTGTGGTCTGAAGTCCCTCGTGACTTCATTACACCTGTCCCGGTCCACGGGGAGCCCCGCTTGGCCCCTGGTGGCTTTGTTACTTTGAGCGGTGAGACCTCAGGCTCGGCTTATGTGTGCTACGTTTTTAATGTGGTCCCATTAGTGGAACTGCAACACTCGCCCTTCTTGCCTTCACAACAGCAGATACAAAAACATTATCTCACCAACAGAGAAAGCAAAATAAGAATCTACTGGTGCTCCTTGGTTGCATCTGGGATATGTTGTCATACAGGGTTTCTGTTTCCCTCGGCAGCTGGCTCAGCTTAAAAAAAAGAGTAGTCTTGTTTTTTGGCTTTTAAATTTAGACCACACTAAACTGATCCTCCGGTACTCAGGACCACCTCATGCTGCATGTACAAACCCCACTTAAAGTACACACACATATGTACCACATTTACACGCACCCCTGACGTAGCGTTATTGAAGCGGAAGAATTGATGTCAGAGTGAGCGGAGAAAAACACACACAATCCAATAAAGTGAATAAAAGTTTCTAACTCACCATTAAGGTCAGGAGGTCTGGAAATCAATTAACCGTTTGAGTGTGACTGTCACCAAACTGCGACATAACCCCTAGTGGTCAACAGTGGTAAAGATTTTTTTCAAGAAACTAGTCAGATCAGATGTCAGAACTTTCCAAGGCTATAACTTTAAAGTGGTAAGAGATAATGGCTTACTGTCAATTAGAAAGACATAGAATATGATCCAAAGTTTCAGATAGGAGTGAATTTACGCATCTAATGTGCATTCAAACAAACAAAGCTATTTGTCACTTACCTCTGGCAAAGCGGTGTCCTTTAGCGGCGTTCTAGTGGTTATTTTGTCCTCTCCCGGTCATTTTATTGTTCTGTCCTTCATCCAGAAACTGTTCTTGATTTTTCCACCGTAATTTCACTTTTATTCCAGGGTAATTTATCTTATATTGACGACATACAACCAGCGATTGTCCTCCAGTCACATGACGCTCCAGGTACTGGCAGGTGAATTCAACGAGCCTCACGTGTTATAAGAACATGTAAACATCTACCTTCATAAGCTAAATAATCTCTTTTTAGAATCATAGTTGGCAAATTCGGGACCAAATCCTCCAAATTTCCTCGTCCGTGGGTGATTGCAAATGTCCACAATGATGGTCCGCATCCATCTTGTGCTGTGATCTCCAAGACGACGAAGAAGAAGGAGGATTTCTTCTTCTCTGGTGTTGTACGTGTCATCCATGAGTCCTCCAATGCGTGCCTGCCACCTTGTGAACTGGCATGATCAGTACAAATCCTCAGTAAAGGTGAACAGTGTTCAGGAAAGTAAAATCAGTTGACAGGCGCAGTGCCGCGCTCTGCCACTAGGGGCACGCGGAATCTCACACTCAAAGGGTTAAGAATTACTTTGTTTGGTTCTTTTAAGGATAGAGACAATCAGGAGAGTTACCTTAAGTAGAAGCACTGATGTCCTCTTTAACTGTTTCAAAATAAAACAGGAAATGAAACAGTATTAAAAATGGTAGTTTTGCAAAGAAGTTAACTCCCTCTTTATAATGAATTGAAAAACAATATTACAAATCGCTATCATAGAAAATTAACTAAATATATATTCATGATTATGAAGTGTTTTATTTTTTGTTAAATAATGACTGCTTTTCATTATTTCTTCATTGTAATTTTATTATCACAATTAGTTCAAGAAAATGTGCGCTTAAATAGTTACATTTTTTCATCAATTCCCAGCCCTAGTTTAAACAAATTCATTGGTTTTACTTTTTTTTTTTTTTTTTAGGAATTACATCCATTTTTATACATAATGTCAAATTTTCAGAGGTTCAGAAGTAAATGGATTAATGACTGATGAGCAGTTTCATGGACAAATCTGGTCTGTTCCTTTTTTATTCACTTACAAATTAGGCATATGAATGATCTATTGTTGAATCCTACTCTGAAACTTACATCAGTAAACTTTTCACTTGAAACTCAGCACGGGGTCCAAAGAGATGTTGATGCAAGAGAATAATGCCATTATTAGGCTGGAACAAACAAAATATTGTGACGTAAGCAGGGTTCACACAAAGAAAATGGAGCAGATGGTTGTGATCAACTGGATTTATTTTTCACACACTCTGAGCACAGGCACGAGGGGAGGTCATTCTCCCAGACCTCCGTTTAAATCACGGTTACACACACATAACGTTTTCAACTGGCAAAGCTTGCTGGGAAATTCCTGCCCCCCTTAACATGGCCCCAACGTTACACTGCCCCCCCCCCCCGGACTGGTTTCTGTCCCCAGAAAAATTAAAGTCCAATTTAAAAGTCCAATACAAACTCATCCAGGTGTCGGGGCGGTCTTCGGCGCCGGCGGCCAACATGTACAGGCCCCCTAGTGTCCATCTGGGTCTCGGTCGGGGTATCGAGCCGGGATGGAAGCTCCGGTTCGTCCACCAGCGGTGCAGATGGCCGATACGGGGCGAGACGGTCACGATGAAGGACCACAACCCAGTCCCTTTTTCTAAGCCTCACCCTGTACACCACATCTGACAGTCTCTCCAGGACCACGCATGGCCCCAACCACTGGCTCGCCAGCTTCGGTGATCGTCCTCTCTTCCTCTCAGGGCAGAAAACCCAGACTCGATCTCCCGGTGCAAAGTCCCTCTCCTGGCAGCGGGAGTCGTACGCTCGCTTCTGCTGGCCGCCCGCCGCTGTGGAGACGTTCTTTCAAACAAAAAAAATAATCCAATCCGGGTTTTCCCTCCACCTCCGGCTCAGGGGGGCAACCGAATACCAAATCCACCGGTGTGCGCAGCTCGCGTCCAAACATGAGCGCCGCAGGGGTGCACCGGGTAGATTCCTGAGCTGCCGTCCGGTACGCCCACAAAACAAAAGGCAGGTGCAGGTCCCAGTCTCGCTGTCGCTGGTCCACTAGGATAGCGAGCTGGGTGGTGAGGGTCCGGTTGAATCGTTCAACCAGGCCGTCGCTCTGTGGATGCAGTGGGGTGGTCCAGGTCTTCCGGATGCCCAGCCGTTTGCAGACCTCTCTGAAGACCTCCGCCTCGAAGTTCCGACCCTGATCGCTGTGCAGCTCCTCCGGTGCGCCAAACCGACAGAACATTTCATCCACCAGCTTTGATGCCGTCGTAGCGGCGCTCTGATCCGGGACCACGTACGCCTCTGGCCACTTAGTGAAATAATCCATCGCGACCAGCATGTAGCGGTTCCCCCGGTCCGTGGTCGGGAAAGGGCCCAGGATGTCCACTCCCACTCGCTCCATCGGTGCTCCCACCCGGTACTGCTGCAGGGGAGCGTGGGATCGCTGAGTTGGTCCCTTCTGAGCTGTGCATGTGTCGCAGCGATGAACGTGGAGCTCCATGTCCTGATGACAACCGGGCCAGTAGAACCGGGCCCGAAGGCGCTGCAGCGTCTTTGTCACTCCGAAGTGGCCCGCTCCTACCGCCCCATGAACCAGCTGGAGTACTTTGGGCCGGAGTCGACGAGGAACCAGCAGCTGCCAGACGTGCCGCTGCCCAGCTGGAGTCTGCCACTGTCGATACACCACGCCCTCGTAGCAGTGGAGGTTGGCCCACTGGGAGTGTAGGGCCTTAGTCTCTGGGTCCAGTGGTGACACAACCTCCCAGGCGGGCCGCTGTCCTGCGTCCAGCCACTGCTGAACCCGCGAAATGACCGGGTCTCTGTCCTGCTCGCTCTGCAGCTGCTGGGTGCCAAGAACCTCTGTGACGTCATCGCTGGGGAGAACTGCCTGATCATCTGAGGAGGGGCTGTGCGTCGCTGCGTGATTCCTGCTCGCAGCGGCTCGGAGAGCGGCAGCCCGTGGGGCGGTTTGGTCCCGATCTTCAGCCCGTTGGCAGTGACGATACTCCTCTGTCGCGCAGGGGCGCCGAGACAGCACGTCAGCGTTGGCATGGAGGCGGCCTGCCGGATGCACAATCTGGAAATTATAATCCTGCAGTGCCTCCAGCCACCTCGCCAACTGTCCATCTGGTTCTTTGAAGTTTAACAACCAGGTCAGGGAAGCGTGGTCCGTCCTGAGCTGGAACCTCCCCCCGTACACATACGGGCGGAAATGACGCAGTCCTTGGATGACAGCCAGCAGCTCTCTGCGAGTCACACAGTAGTTCCTCTCGGCTCTGCTGAGAGTGCGGCTGAAGAAAGCGACTGCCTGCTCTCCGTGTTCTCCCTCCTGGGATAGCACCGCCCCGATGCCCTGGGTGCTGGCGTCCGTGTCCACGATGAAAGGGCGGTTCGGGTCAGGACACCGCAGGACGGGAGCTCTGATGAGCGCTGCGCGAAGCTGGGAGAAAGCAGCAGCACAGCTGTCACTCCACTGGAACGTGCGTCCTTTCTGCGTCAGCTGATGCAGCGGGCTGGCGATGGTGGCGAAGTCTTTCACAAACCTCCTATAATAGGAGGCCAATCCAAGAAAACTCCTCAGTTCTCCAACGTTCCGCGGCACTGGCCAGTCTCTCACTGTTGCCACTTTTTCCGGGTCGGTGGCGACCCCCGCTGCGCTGACGACGTGGCCCAAAAAGCTGGTCTCCCGCCGGAACAGGTGGCATTTCTTAGGGTGTAACCGTAGCCCCGCCTGCTGGATGGCTCCCAGCACCTCTCTGAGATTTGACAGGGCGCTGTCAAAATCAGCTGCATGCACCAGCAGGTCATCCAGGTAAACAACGCAGCGACTCCGGGGCACGTGAGCCAGCACTCGCTCCATCAAGCGCTCAAAGGTGGCCGGAGCGTTGCAGAGTCCAAACGGCATCACTTTAAACTGCTACAGTCCCTGCCCGATGGAGAAGGCTGTTTTTTGGCGGGCCTCAGGTGACAGTTCTACCTGCCAATAGCCGCTGCGTAGATCCAGCGAGCTGAACTAGCTGGAACCGGCGATGTGGTCCAGTGCGTCATCGATGCGGGGCAGGGAGTAGGAATCTTTCCTGGTGGCATCGTTCAGGCGTCGGTAATCCACACAGAACCGCCACGACCCGTCCTTCTTCTTGACCAGCACCACAGGCGCCGCCCAGGGGCTGCTGGAGGGCTCAATGACATCTGCCTCCAGCATTTCTCGCACTTTTTGTTCCGCCGCTGCCCGCCTTGAAAAGGGCAGCCGGCGTGGGCGGAGTCGAATCGGCCTGGCCTCACCGGTGTCGATCTCGTGCTGCACCAACCCGGTCCGGCCGCATTCCTCATCCTTCACGGCGAAAACACCCACGTAATAGTCCAATAGCTCCCGCAGCTGGCGTCTCTGTTCCGGGTCCAGCCCGCTGCAGCTCCGCTGAAATAATTCCTCCACCGCCTGCTGCGTCTCTGCTGACACGTTGACCCCTCCCCTTGCTGTCCCTGTGTGTGCTCGTGCTCCCTCTGTCCGCGCTGGTGACGTCATCGTGTCCAGTCCTCGCGGTGGCCTGCCTGGTCCGGTCTGTCTTGGCGATCCCTTGATTGCGCGTGCCCCCGTGTCCCTTCCCTGGGTTCTGCTGTGGAGCGTGATGGTCCGGTTTCCCAGCTGGAGGGAAGGTTCGGCGGTGTCGATCTTGGCACGCCAGGCTGTGAGCAGGTCTAGTCCAATAATACAGGGGTCTTGGATGTCAGCCAGCCAGAACGGGTGTCTTATGTTCTGACCGGCCACCCCCACCACCAGCACTCTCCGCCCCTTCAGTCGGGCGCGCTCACCGGTAACTGTGGTGACGCAGCGCTCGGTGGGTTCCCACCCCCGCGGAGCCGTCTTGCTCGTGCCCGGCAGCACACCGGGTCGAACCAAGGAGATTGTAGAGCCGGTGTCAATCAGGGCCCGGATCGACGTCTTCCCCAAGCTGCACTGTAGATAGATCCCTGGAGAGTGTCCAACTCGGCCCACGCGCGGTGCCGGCTCCTCGGGGGAAACATCTGCTGGAGGTGGCCTGTCCCCGTTCACGCCACCTTGCTCTAACTTAACGCCGGCGAGGGGCCGGTTTGTCGTGGGGTGGGTGCGGGGCAGTATCGCGTGATGTGTCCCATCTCTCCGCAGCGGAAGCATCCTTCTTCGCGCCGCCGAGGCCATCTTCTCCATGGACGTGCCGCCGTGGTCTGCCGTAATTCCTCCTCCTCCCCCTCGCTCTCCATCGTAGCCTGGTAGGTTCTTCGGCTGTGCGTTGCTGCTTCAGCGGTGCGATTTATTAGCGGCTCTGCTTCTGCCACTGCAGTCCTCCAGTCGCTCGCGGCGTGGAGCCGTACGTGGCTCTGGAGCTGGGCCGGGTGGAGACCTTGGATGAAACTCCGGAGGGCGAGCTTCTCTACTGCCTCCGGCGCGAAATCTGGGTAGCTGCACCGGGTTAACAGCCATATGTCTGCAGCATAGGCTCCTAGTTTTTCCTGGTGGTTCCGGCGGCGGCGGGTCAGTTGTTCTTGGGCGTGCTCAGCATCCGCTATTCTCCCAAATTGTCTCTGGAGGGCCCCTTGTAGTGCTGGCCAGCTGTGGTGCTCCTCGGGCCGGAGATCAGAGAGCGTGCAGAGGGCTTTCCCTTCCAAGGCCAGCACGACCTGTACGGTGGTTTCCTCTGGCGACCAGCCGTTCAGCGCCGCAGTCAGCTCGACCTGTGTCAGGTAGTCATCCAATGTGGCTTCGCCGTTGAAACGGGGAATCTTGGCCCGCTGTCGAACAGGTGGGGTGGTCGTTTCCTGATCGATCGCCACCCTTGATCGCCGTAGGGTCGCCAGCCCGTGCTGTCCTGAGAAGGGTGGAATGTTTGCTCTGCTCTGTCTTGAAAAAGACAGGAGGCGGGGTGCGCTGGCCCCGTCAGGTCCGCCGCTTCGTTCGTCCCGGCTCCGGGCTCCCGGTGGTGGTGTCTCGGTCCCATCGTCCATCATCAGCTGAGCAATGGCCTGCTCCAGCTGCTGGATCTCCATTCTGATCCTAGCTTCCATTTGCTCCATCCCACTTCTGACACCAGTGTGACGTAAGCAGGGTTCACACAAAGAAAATGGAGCAGATGGTTGTGATCAACCGGATTTATTTTTCACACACTCTGAGCACAGGCAGGAGGGGAGGTCATTCTCCCAGACCTCCGTTTAAATCACGGTTACACACACATAACGTTTTCAACTGGCAAAGCATGCTGGGAAATTCCTGCCCCCCTTAACATGGCCCCAACGTTACAATATATTTATCAGATACTATAAATTGAGGACAGTTACAGTGGATGAGAGTGCAATCTTTTTCTTTTGTAAGAAAGACTCCTTCACAATGTCTAGCCAAGAACACTCTCAATGAGCTAAATGCATCATCATCAACATCTACAATTAAGATACAGCTTTAAAATGTAAATGTACCTCGTTCACAAAGGAGATGCAAAGTGCCCTCTCAACAACAGAAAGACTTGGCAAGACTTTGCCATAAAAAATGAAAATGTGCATACACAGTTCAGGGACAAGAAAAAAACACCTTTTGGACAGAAGAAACAAAGCTGAACTTGCACCAGACTGATGATAGAGAAAGTTCTGGAGGATTAAGGAAGAACTCATCTGCAGAAACATAGCACACATGCTATGTAATGGGTATGTATGGTCACTAGTATCTGTAGTGTTGCAGTCTTCTTCTTCTTTTAGATTTGATTGGCGGTTGGCAACCAGCTTACAGGTGCATTACTGCCACTGACTTGATTATCATCACTCTATATCTTTGTATAAGGAGTTCAGAACAACTCCTTACGCGTGAAAAAATTATCCATCCTTGGACTGTGTCTGAGGTGCAGACGAGCCCAAGACTGTGGAAAGACCAAGACTTTAAAGGTGCAATAGATAACATTTTCATGAAAACAAAGATTTAAAAAAATAAATAAATACATCAACAAAGTGTTTAGAAACGTGCACAATGTAAGTCTTAATGTTCTAAAAATTAGTATATTGATGGAAAAATTTTTTTTGTAATTTTTGGTAGGTCGACAGTAATATAAATATTTATATCCAGCAGCTGGAGTAAGACAAACACAGAAGTCCAGTGAGGATGTCACAGCCAATAGCATTGCTATCTTGATGTTACATGCCATCATCTTATTTTGGGTTGTTGGGTTGCCATGTAGTGAATTATTCAGCTAAATACCTGAGTCTCAAGGCGGACGTCAGTTTCCCAATCGTTCTCAAGTATTGCACAACAAAGGAACAGGATAAATATGGGTTCTGCTTTTGATGGCTGATGTCTGCTGAAGAGTGGCAAAGGGCTGAAAAGTCACGCAGAGGTGACCACTTTTCTTCTGACAGGTAAGGTAACCAGTGCTGGCTATGATGCTAACTAGCTCATCATCTTCTGCTGCTAATCTGATGGTTAGGGACAGGGGGGGGGGTGTCCAACAGTCTAAAGTCTATGTCACCAACAAAATTTTATTTCTGACATGTTCATAAGTGTATGATAATAATATTAGACAATATATGATGTGGAACACATACCCCACTAACTGCTCCTTACCAAGCTGACACGTATGACAGGTTCATGATGTGATCAACATTTGCATCTATAAATGTAACAGCACATACTAATTGTGCAGCTGTCATGTTTTACATAAAGATTTTTTTTAATTATCAGCTTTGATGTGCAGCTGCTCAGTCTAATAATTTGGTGTACAGTGAAAAAAGTTACAGTTGTTTATTGCTGTTACAGTTTAAGATAATAATGTAAAACTTTATTAATCACCATGGTGGAAATTGAGATTAAAAATAGTTCAAGTTCTAATAGTAGAATAAACAGGTAATATAAATAAACAGATTTATTTTGTTACTAATGTTACTGCATAGCATTAGCCACGGGATTTCTTAAGTACTTGAAATAGCTGTAATTATGTATGTATATGTACAAATTATCGCAGATTTTTGACAATCGAGTAATAAACCACAACATTTTTTCACCCTCTGTGAGGACTTCCTCCATCATGAGGTGAATAAGGACAGATTGGTGTTTGGACAATGTCATCATGATGCAAGAGAGAAGAGCTCCACCAAACAGTGATGGAGAGAGGGTCAACAGCTTCTGAAGCCCTCACCGATGTGATGGACCAGTGAGGGTTAAGGACAGAACATCAATATCTGACATTTAGGTGAGTATGATGTAAAGTTTTACATGTAAAAAGTCACAAAAAGGACTATTAATATGACTGTGTTCTCATAGATCAACATTTAAAAACCACATTCTGATGTCAGCAGAAGCTTCTCCTCCACCCCACCTGTGTATGAGGCCTGGACTCCATTAGCAGCTTCGGACAATAACCACCTCAGGAACTGTCCAGTAAGGAAGACAGTTGGCAGCACACCAATGTAAGTTTAGTCTTATCAAAACATTTTACACACAGCAATGTACAGTATAAAGCCAAATCCTTTATTTTGAATTTTTAAATGTGTTTGTTTAGGAGATTTTTTTAAACTGTTTTTGAATTGTTAAGGAGTGTTTTTTTTAATATTTATTGAGTAATCTTGTCAAATCAATCATATTTATGGACTATTTTGCCAAAAGTAGATGCAACAGATATTTGTTTTTCTTTTTTGAATAACTTCTCAAGACAACAGTCAAAATTTGGCAGCTAAAATGTCTTGGACTTTTCATTTTTATTAAAAGCACAACCTGCCTGTGCACTTGGTATTCCAAGAATGTAGAATTAGAAAAAAAATGTTGTTCCTCTTCTTTAATCAGGTCCAGTCATGCAGCAGGAATGAATATACAACACAGCCATCCACCCATCTTCTACGGCTTTTCTGGGGGTCCAGGTTGTGGAGGCAGCAGTCTAATCAGAGAAGCCCAGACTTCCTTCTCCCCAGCCACCTCCTCCAGGTCTTTCAGAGAGGACACCAAGATGTTCTCAGACCAGCTGGGAGATATAGTCTCTCTAACGTGTCCTGGATCTGCCCCGGGGTCACCTCCCTCCTCCCACAACACACACATAAAAAGTAATTCCATTTCTGTACCTGGTCTTTCCTTCACCTACAGTATATTGTCATTCATATTATGTAGACCAAGTAAACTCATTGCATCACTGCTGTAGTCCTAAAACTGTCTAGTAGTTCACATACTGTCATGTTTTAATGCTGTTAGTCTGTGATGACACTTTCTTAGAGACTATCCTTTTTTACACCAACAAATTGTATCTGACTATAGTAAAAAAGGTCAACACTGACTATGGGGACAGCAAAAGCTTTTCA
The DNA here is from genome assembly GCA_020510985.1 of Pholidichthys leucotaenia. NCBI lineage: Eukaryota > Metazoa > Chordata > Actinopteri > Cichliformes > Pholidichthyidae > Pholidichthys > Pholidichthys leucotaenia. The sequence goes on from CM035842.1 coordinate 61,379,260, forward strand.
GAGTGTCCTAATCCTGATTTAATTAATTTCTCTATTGCTCTCCCAGGTCTGCCTCATGGATCCTGCATCTGGACTGTTTATTTTTTTAATAAATATTTTCCCCAAATAAATTTCTGTTTGTTAGATATTGACTCACTTGATTTGAGGTTGATTTTCTTTTACATTCTACTCATCCACCTCCAAAAATTGAAAATTGTGGTGAATTTATTTTTAGAAATAACTCAAATCTAAAAAGTAAAACTTTCATATTTTACAATAATCCCATATAAGTTTAGCCATTTTAAGATTTTATTTTATTTTATTTTTTTTGATGAATATGTCTGAACTATTTGATATAGATCTGAATGGTGATGTGCTCATTTTTGGAGATGCAGTAGTGTTTTTACACAGTATTATTTGAAAAAAGATTATTATTCCAACATAAATTATTTCCAGCTTCACTAAGGATTATTGATTAAAATGTTATGTATATATCTAATATGTTCAGTGTATTTTAGGTTCTTGTTTATCACTACATTATAAAAATGATGAAATGATGAAATAATTATAAATATAAAATGATGACATTATGAAAATAGTTTTTTAGAGATGAGGTAAACCATTACTTTGTGAATCTGTCACACTGAATAAACAATAGATTTCATCTTCTACAGGTAACTGAAAGGGCACAAATAAATGCAGGCATCCAATGTTTCACAGCATTTATTTATATATTTTAAAACAATAAAACAGAACACATTTACAACCTAAAATGAACTGGAACTGACTTAAATGACTGCTAGAGCTTAATCGCAGCAGCCATTTTTTTTAAGCATGCGTAGCTGAAACGGATGAACTTAAACAGACCATAAAAGTGTGAGTCAGCATATTTACAAAAATCACAGAACAACTAACAGCAGTCAAAGTCCTTACAATCTGATCTAAAGTGTTGTCATAGTTACGTTGTCAAAACTAGAGAGCTATCCGGTTTGATTGCAGCTGTGCTACATTAGCATAACTGTCAATAACACTATACAATATAGTTATTTAAAAAATGTTTACCGGAGATGCGCATCAGAGAGGATTATGTTAAATTCATGATTCTATGCCACAAGAGTCCTCGCTTGGCATATTGTTTGGCTCATAGTAACCAAAGGTCTGAGATGTTAGCTGTCTGCAGTATATTGATGTTAGCCTCCAGGAAGTGCTGTTTATCTCTCTACCTGGCAACCGGTACGAGATTATAGTGAGTCAACAGTGTGTGCGACACCTACTGGACAGGGGGTCAGAATCCTTTCTGTCATGAACTCAGCCCGTGCTTCCTGTGGGCTCGGTTCTGATCGTTCTTGCTGGCTCAGGCAGTGGGTTTGTTATGGGGTATTGTGCTTTGTGTTCTCGTCATTTTCGTGTCTGTGTCCTGTCTCTGTGTATGCCTGTAGCTGCCGGTCTGGCCTGTCCGGACACGCCCCCTCCTTTCCTGACAATCAGCTGTTCACCCCAGTAATCATCTTCCCCGCGTCTTGCCCAGGTGTTTCCAATTTGCCACGCGGGTGGCGTTTGTACTAAAGCAGCTCTTTGCTAGACAAATGCCGCTGGACCATTGTACGTGTTGGATGGTAGTTCTTCCCTGTCTAACCATCACGTCTCTAAGGACTGTTTCTGTGTGTGCTTGCTGGGAGACTAGGATTTCTCGGATGGCCCCCTCACCGTGAGTAAACTGCAGTGTGTCTTTTTGCCGCTGTACTGCTTTGCTTTCTGCAGCGTTCCTCTGTGCAGCACAGCCACTACGCCTCGGCTGTTTGCCCTGTTAAGTCTCCAGTGTGTTTGTTGGGCGTCCTGACGGACTCTTTAGCATACCCGAGCTGCCGTGACTTTTGTTCGTGCCTTTTTGTGTTAATAAATGTGTGTTTGGTGTAACCCTGCACTTAAGTCCATTTGTCCTTTTTCTCCTCCTTCATGCGCTTCTCAACAGCGTTTATGACACCTTTGTATTGCACCTTTAAGGAGTCAAGACCACTGTGGATGTAGGTCTTGGTCTTGACTCCTTATTGTCTTGGTTATGTCTAATCTTATTTTGGTCTTGGGAGACTCCGATTCTGACGAGGTCTTCTTGACTACAAAACTCAGTATCTGTACCATGCTGACCAGTGTTTGACTTCCAAAGTCTTAAACATTTGACTAATGAGATTGCTTTCTATTGTAGAGATCTGGGCAGTTGCCCAGCTCTGTCACGGGGGGTGGCTGTCTGGGCTGGTCAGGAAATACACAACCTAAATGCTGGATGTAAGTTTAACGTTTTTACTGAGCTGGTTAACCCCAAAATGCAGCTCAGGGGCTCAAAATAATAAACAGGGCTTGGCAAGGCAAGGTAAGAAAAACAAGGCGTGGCATGGCATGGCAAAATATAAAGCAAGGCAGGATACAGGCAAACAGAAGCATGTTGTTGACGCAGTATGACTATCAAGGACACTGCCCAAGACACAGACAGATACAAACTTAAATAGGACAAGGAGTAATCAACCAATACAGAACAGGTGGGGAGGTTAATCAGGCTAACAGAGGACACACAAGGAAAACAGGATCAGCAGGTACGGAACAACAGAACGGACATGGATGTACAGACAAACAAAGACAGGGGAAACATGAGACACGATGACAAAGACAATGAACCTACAGCATAACAGACAAGGCAGGGATAATACAACAGAAACCAAGATATTAATAATAAACCTAATGACCATAAACTAAAGCTGAAGCAGAGAAAATGATATAATGAAAATTAAGGACTAACAACAAGGCATGGAAACATAACCAGACAAACTAAGACCACAATGATAATAATTAGGACCAAGACTAAATACAGAAAATCACACAATAATAACTCAAGGCAAGGACATAGGCTGAGCCCATGTTCTGGTTACAGCAAAATACATAAAACTGGAAATCAAGGCGAGGACTTGGGCCCAACCCACACCTTGACAAGCTCAGCATGGTTTGAAGTTCTAGGAACAGAATGAATGCATATTGTCACCCCCTTCCCACAAGTTGCATTTGAGGCCTGCGCAACCTGAATCACACCATCCCTCTCCAAAATTATATAAGGCACTTGCCTTCGAAATTACAGGGACCAACTGACACCAATGACAACAGTCCCTTAGTCTGCCGATAGAAGTAGCAGGTTAGTTCTGAAGTGTAAAGCACTAAACTCTGCTAAGATATACTGTAAAAGCAACCCAAGAGTTTCTCAAGGCAATGAAATGGGAGATTATTTATGTCCAAGTTGGTCAGCTGATGACTACACTACTGAAGACAAAACCTAAGGCAGACATAATGTTTGCAAACAAGTAGCAACAGCACATGGCTGCTGAGAGAGATTAAGGTAGGAACCAGCATTTGGTGATTTCCATGAGGTCTAGACCTCAGGTAGTCATTGACTGCAAATGATTTTCACCCAGTTTGTATATTTTGAATCATCATTTCATCAGTTAATAAACATTTATTCCGTAAACAGTTAAAGCAGTATGGTGAAGTCCTTTGGATTAAAACTGAAAGCCTGAATTTCAGTCACATCTTGATTGTTTGATTTGAAGTGTTTCTTGTCAAAGCATTTCTGGGTCCAAATGTGTAATATGTCCTTTGCTGTCCTTTACTACACAAATCTAATCCACAGAGATATAGATGCCAGAAACATTTTGATTTAAGAACACAGGGCAACAATAATTTAGAGACTCCATTGTATAAAAACTACTGCGCAAATGTTAGCTGCAGAGAGGATCTATTGTATATATTTTATATAGAAATCTGAAGGAGAAATACTATATTAATTATTTTTTTCTAATGGTGATTACACATTTATGTCTATAATGAACGCTGCGCCACCACTGAGTTGTCACCCCGCTGTGTTGTCGACTGGCCCCAAGTTATTATTTTAATCATGATGTATGGGCGTGATTAAATTCTGAGGGTGGCTGTTCATCTCTGAGCTCTGTTTTTGCCATGACTTCATCAGCCCGCTGATATATTCATCAGAGACTGTTTCGTTTTCAATGTAAGAGGTGGGTTATTTATGATATTTATTTGACAAATTTAGATTTTTTTTAGATTTAGTATACTTTATTGATCCCCAGAGGGGAAATTGAGGGTCATCCACCACCTGGATGGATGAAGCAGCCACGATAGGGCGCTATCCCTTAACCATTCACACACACATTCACACCTAGGGCCACTTTAGAGTCTCCAATTAACCTAACCTGCATGTTTCTGGCATGTGGGAGGAAACCGGAGAAATCCCGGGGTAAACCCACGCATACACGGGGAGAACATGCAAACTCCACACAGATCACTGTTGGTCGGGGGCTGGGATCGAACCCACGATCCCCATGATCCCCCGGCCAAGGGTAAACTGTGCTGCCGCAGTGCTAACCACTGTGCCACCATGCAGCCCAATTGCAAAATTGCATACTTCCCTACAGAAAATATAGTATTAGTCTTTCACCCAGCAGTGAGGCCTCCTTTACACAGATGGAGATTGTTGGATGATCATTGAGAGATCAAAAATTGGCCTGATCTCTCAATGACTTCATGAAGCCTCATGAAAGCCATTTCTGTGGAAATGTTTGGGAGATGTTTTGACAGTTTTCATGGTGATCTATAGAGATTTTTGAAAGGTCCTGAAGAGATCACTGAGAGACCAGGAGAGATTGCTTAGGGATCCTTGAGAGTTTCTGAGTGATCACCAAAGGGAAGCAATCTTTCAAGTAGCATTCAACGATCTCAGCAATCTTTCACTGAACTGCTGAGAGATCACTGGTCGATTGAAGAGATTGTTGAGCACTCATTGAGAGGTCATTGAAAGATGGCTTCCTGTTGGTGATCATTGAGATTGTTTTGGACCGAGTCAAAACCTTACTGACTGTGGAGATCCCTGAAGATCCTTGAGAGATCTTGGTGATTGCTGAGAGATCACTAAACGATTAAGCGATTTGGCCATTTATTCATCTCTCACCGATCTCCATCTCCTGTGTAAAGGGGGCATAACTAGCAAGAGAACAAAAGAACTTTTTTAAAAAGCTGAAATTCAAAAATGAAATTTAAGAATATAAAAACTACTGGCTTTCCAGGAATGAATGTGGCATACTAGAGACCAAAGAGACAGAGGTAACAGAGGGTTTCCTTTTTTCTCTAAGTCTGTGGGGTCTTTTTAAATGACGAACGGGGTTTCATTGGACATTTTTTTCTCTACATCATCACCCCACCATTCCAGCCACCCACATCTCCCACTCCAAAACCCATTATCATTTCTGCACAGCAATAAATGCTCTATTAAGTTGATCAAATGAGAAGTAAACAATTTGAAGTTGAAGAAAACAGCCAAAACAGAGAAGCACATTTACTAAGTTCACATATAATTGCTGTGGCCTGGTGATGGCAGGGCTGAGATTCCTGTGCAGATTTTTCAGTCAATATTTATTTAGGGACAATCAGCCAAAATGTTTTACTTACGCAGAGAGAGCTAGATGTACAATTACTACTTGTCAAAACAGATTTATACAGTCACGATTTTTTTTTCTTCTTCGTTATCTGAGGGCTTTGGACTCCGTTGCGGATGACTGAGCCTCTCAGTGTTTGGCTGGCGGAGCGCACTGCCCTGTCAGCATGTAATGTGTTGTGAAGCAGCCCGGACGCTGGCTTGGCTCACTGAGCAGCAAATGGACTGGGCTTCCGACAGAGGTAGCGCCACTTAAGGCCCAGCCTGCTTTGTTTTTGTAGTTAGGTTTTCAGGTTTTTACCTGTGGAGACTGCCAAAGGCTGCACTGTCGTCTGGAAAGAAACCATAACAAATCTGAAATAACATATTCAGAGTCGGCTCCGGCGCATGTTCAGCGCATCACAGCAGTTGTTTCACCAATCTCTCAAACCACAGGTGCTCTGGAGCAAAAAGACACACAGACTTTGTGAACCCTTAATTAGATTTTGGGTTCAGCTTAAATTCCAACAGCTAAACTTGAGTTAAATCCATCCTGTGACGGTGGTTTCACACACACTTCAACCCATTAGTGTAGAGATTTTGCCTTTAAATCTCTGATGAGTTGCAGTTTCTTAATTAAAGCCCAAATAAAACAAACTGGTGAATTGTGACTTATCTTACCCATTTATCCGTCCATGTTTCTTGATATATTTTATTCAATTGAGAGCTCACAGTATTCGTCAAGGTCAGTAAGGCTGTGCTGTTGCTTGAATAATGCTTAGATATCATTCTGACTAATTAACGACATGCATCTAATTAAACCACATCATTTCACGTATTTTGTGAGCATGAACTTCATTTGAAACATAAATTTGTGCCTATTTGTGGATTGATATTTGATCAATAAGGCTAAAAGAAGGTAATGTAGGAGTCAAGAATTGAGGAGACTGGATGATTTTTCCAGTAACTGCTTTAATTCCCCATTCATCCTACGTCCTCTCTCGATCGGAGTGAAAAGAGGCAGGACGCAGTCACACACATACATTTATACATTCATCTTCTAACAATACATCACACACAAAAGTCACAATACTCAGCTACATCCTTTCATCTCTAATAGAACACCCAGAGTTCTTCTGTTCTCCTTTCCGACCCCCAAAGGTCAGGCTGGGTAATCTTCTCCTCTCTCCTGAGTCCCCAGGGGGTGCAGACATGTCTTCCTCTTGAGGTGTGAAGTCAATACACATGGCTAGCTCAAAGTCTCTGTTGGCTGAATTCAGCCAGCCACATGTGAGTCACATAGATTATAACTATGGGCTCCACATCACTCCCCCCTTCCACGCGAAAGTCTGGGCACCCACATACAGTCATACAACAGTCATACAGCACGTCACCCCCCCAACAGAATCTCACAGCAACCCAAACAATCTGACCAAAAAAACAAACAAAAAAAAAAACAAAAACCACATCATTCTGCATGCAGCTTAGGTTTCAATCTGCGGTAATCGCCCCAAGGTCTCCATGAGCCGTCAGCTTTAGGTACCATGTGGAGGGGGGAAGCCCAAGCGGACTTCGAGCGGCGAATTATGCCCAACCTTTCCAGGTTGGCGAACTCCTCGCGTGCAATGGAGAGTTTAGTTGCATCCAAGCGCGGAGCCTTCGCAAAAACGGGTGGGCCACTCGTGGTAATAAAGTGCTCCACCCCGTGCTTCGCCACCTTAGCTGAAAAAGTAGGAACTGTGAGTGCTGGGAACTGGTGTAGAAGGCTGTGAAACTTAGCACCTGCTGTGGCGACGTTGGTCTGTACTGGCGGCGGGCACACCCGAGCTGCACAAGGGATAGAACAGAAAGAGAGTGCATTTACTAGTCGTTTGTTGGCCAGATCAACTAACAAACCATGTGAACACAGAAAATCAGCACCTAACATATTGAAGCTCACTGCCACCACGATGAAATTCCACTCATAGGCGCGGCCGTGGAAGGACAGAGACAAGGTTCTCTCTCCGTACGTCTTGATGCTGGAGCCGTTGGCCGCTGTCGCTCCGTCTCCGCAGAGTCCCGCGACCCGATCAGCGTAGGCAGCAGTGATGAAGCTCCTCTGGGCTCCGGTGTCCACTAGGAATTGCCGCCCGGAGCCCGCGTCTGTCAGATAAAGCAGCTTGTTCCGTTCGCCGAGAGTGGAAGCTGCTAACGACTCACGGCCCGATCGTTTCCCTGCTTTTTTGAACTTGCAGGGCGGAATGCATTTGTGCGCCTTCCCAGCGAAACGTCGATGGTAAAAACAGAGGCCGTCATCTCCCCTGCCACGGAATCTCGCTGCTGCTGTCGCCGCTGGGGTGGTCACTGCCGTCTCTGGCTCCACACTGCCCCCGGCCGCCGCGCCGAGGTCTGCCGCTGCCACGGAAGCCTCTGGTTCCTCGCAGGCGTTGAGGAGCCGCTCCGCCTCTTGGGCCAGGTCGCAGAAGTCCTGCTGGGTCAAACATCTCCTGCTGGACAGGGAACCTCTCGTGTGCGCTGGGAGGGTTCTCAGGAAATATGTTTGAAAAGGAACGGGTCGTTGTCTGTCCCGATCATTTGCAGCATGTCCTCCATGAGGACAGTCGGCCTGCGTCCACCTCAGGTCCAGTAGCTGCCTGGCTCTTGCCTTAGACGACGGCACGAAGCTCCTGATGAGGGCGGCTTTCAGCACGTCGTATTTGCCGACGGCGGGTGGTTGCTGCACCAGCTCCGCACACACCGAGCTGTGCGGCTGTCGAGCGTCGCGATGACATTATGGAATTTAATGTCATCCGCTGAAACTCCCCCGAGCAGGAACCGCGACTCCACATGCTGGAACCACGAGTGCGGGTCGCTTTGCCAGAACTCGGGGAGCTTAATCAGTCTTGTGCCCCTGCTGGCATTCCCCGGTGAATCCGGGTCTGAGCGGCTGTCTCCCAGCTCTTCCATATCGATCACGAGGCTGTCCTCCAGCCTCGGCGTGCTCAGATTCATGCGTAGGTCACCAATTGTAGGAGTCAAGAATTGAGGAGACTGGATGATTTTTCCAGTATCTGCTTTAATTCCCCATTCATCCTACGTCCTCTCTCGATCGGAGTGAAAAGAGACAGGACGCAGTCACACACATACATTTATACATTCATCTCTAACAATACATCACACACAAAAGTCACAATACTCAGCTACATCCTTTCATCTCTAATAGAACACCCAGAGTCCTTCTGTTCTCCTTTCCGACCCCCAAAGGTCAGGCTGGGTAATCTTCTCCTCTCTCCTGAGTCCCCAGGGGGTGCAGACATGTCTTCCTCTTGAGGTGTGAAGTCAATACACATGGCTAGCTCAAAGTCTCTGTTGGCTGAATTCAGCCAGCCACATGTGAGTCACATAGGTTATAACTATGGGCTCCACATCAATATCCTTCAGGCCTCAGTTATATCGACTCAATACGTTGTTTGTGAGCATCTTTGTTTCTGTAGTGTCTCTTCTGATCTGATGGTTCAGATCAGGGGTCACCAACTAAAACTGCTAGAGGTCCGATAAGTTGGTCCTCCTCCCCAGCCGAGGCCCGAACTAGGTGTGGAAATCTTTAGGCACTTCATGATTCGATTATGGTTTAGAACTCCGGCTTGATTCTAAAACCATTTTCAATGCATCTTGATGGATTTTTTTTTTTTTCAATTCAGGATTTTTCCCTCCCACTGTGTGACAACTTGGTCCTTTAAAAGCGAAGTATTTGCAATGACCCATGAATTTACTTCCAACATCTTTTATTAAAACAAATGGAAGAGAAATCTGACACATGGACAAATTTATCTCAAAATGTGCTTTTAAAAGCTGCCATCATTTCATGGACATTTTTTCAGAAGACCACAGCTGTCTACAGACAGGCCAGTATCATTTAATTTGCTTTCACACATTATTTTATTAAGGCCATGTTTTAGCTGCTTTTAGCTCTATATTAATTTTTAATCAAAAAAATTAAAATTAGTTCTTTGTTCAATTTCAAACAAAATGTGTAATTAAAATTTTTTAATACAGGAGAGCAGTAAATGTGTTTGTTGACTCCAAATAAATAGGTTTAAAATTCTAAAATCTACAACTAAAATCCCAAAAATGTTTTACAGGAGAACGTAGACTAAATTGTATTGCATTTTTTTAAAAGATTACTATCTAAAAAAACAAATTTCACAAAAAGTCCACCTCTATACAATATTTTCAGTGCAGAAAACTGTTTCAAACTGTAAGACAAAAAAAAACTGACACAAAATATAATTCCTCTGACATGTTTTTTTTTATTGCAGCAGTAAACTCTGTTACAGCACGGATGAAGCTGTAACTCCATGATTACAGACAAAGGGGAGGTGGAACTTTTTAAGTTCGGTAACACACAGAGCTTATACAGAGTTTTTATGTGATATTGGAGGCAATGAAAAGGGCTTCCATAACCAGCGACCTCACCTCTGCATCCCAGCATGGAAAATTCTCGGCAGAATAGAGGAAGAAGTACCCTGCAGCCCCGGTAAATACACCTAATTTAACAATAGCGCTTCATTTCGTGGATGCAGATCTGAAATGAAGTGGGTCTGTCTGGGGTGGATATCCTGGCTGTTGGCCTTGTGTGTGTATGTGTGTGTGTGTGTGTGTGTGTGTGTGTGTGTGTGGTGGTGGTGGTGGTGGCGGGGGTCGGGGGGGGGGGGGGTTGTGCCTGCAGCGAACTGTGGTTTTGCAGCCTGCTGCATATACTCTGGAGTGGTTGGAGCCACAGCGTGAGAGTGGCATTCGTGGGACAGCGGACAGGGGACTCTGCAGCAGGAGAGTGCCCAAGGGCTCATGCCATAATCTGTCCAGACAGTTGCCAATACAGCAGTTCAGTTCTGTGTTTTTCCGCATTTTTTTCATCTAAACAAAACAGTCTCCCTTTTTCCCAAATTGTATCAAAAGGCTTCGGGGTCCGGACAGAGGACTCTCGGGTTCTGGATCTGGACCAGAGTCTGCCAGCTGATGACCCCTGGTTTAGACTCTTAACCCGCCCCAAACAGCACGCACGCACGCATGCACACACACACACACACACCTCATTACTTTACCTACTGTATGTGTTCATGCACTGCACCCTTATGCATGTAGATGGTAAGTAAATGGTTTATTATTTTCATGGGGCGGCTGTGGCGTAGTGTGGCTGACTACTGATTGGCAGGTCAGGGATTTGATTGCCACTCTATCTGCAGTCTGCGTATCGAAGTGTCCTTGAGCAAGATACCGAACCCCCAGTTGCTCCTGGTGGGTCAGGCCAGCACCTGTGTGTATGGCAGCTCTGCCACCATCATTGTGTGTGAATGGTGGATAGCAGGATCTGTAAAGTGCTTTGGTCATGTAGAAATGAGAAAAAGGGCTATAAACGTGAACACCATTTACCATTCAGTATGCAAAAAATAGTACTTTATAATAGTGACTAGCAGAGCAGCAATCAGCTGGTAATTCAATAAGTCTTTCTACTTTCTTTGTCCAAGGCTCTATAGCTGCATTTAACTGATCTTGCTCTTTTCCCTCAGGTGCATCCTGTTAAAAAAATAAATGCTAGTTACGAGGCTGGCAGATCGGCTAAAGTAATATTACCGGTAATTTTTTCAGCCTCACATTAGGAAAGTAAAAATTATTTACCGAAGGCTACACCTTGAAAAATGAAATTGAACATTGGCACCATGACTGCAGCCACAAGGAGAGGCTTTCAAAATAAATGCTGAGGTTTCACAATTAAAGGAAAGTTTTTCACCAGTAAATTCAGATGTCTCTCTGACTGATATAAAACAAAGTGAGACTGAATTAATATTATTTCATTAAAAGATGTTAGTAAAACCAAAGTTGTTCAGTGAATTGTTCAGTTAATTGTGATGGTCACGTCGCCCAGCCCTACACATGCTTACAAAAGACAAGTAATGTCAAATTATAGGAGAATATGGAGGAAAATCATCTCAGACATGTGCTCGTGTCACAAACCTAAATCTCTTTTCCATGCCAAAATCTTAGTTGCCTAGTCAGTAAATCATCTTTCCTGAAGTGTTAGTATGTGACATGAGCGGATGGGTTGTCATGTGCACCATAAATGTAATGAGGTATCTAATGACACATGTCGTTAACATGTAACGCTGTATGCCTGAAGCTAAACTTCCCACTGTTCTGGGTTGGTACGCCACATAAATAACAGCCTGCTGTTTCAGCCTCTTCACCACCTCCAGCATTCCTCAGTAGTCTCCTAGAGTATTTGAGCATTTGGCACCAACTTTTGCATTATCGCAGGAGTGTGGAGCTCATAGATGGACACTTACAGAAATATCTCAAATAATTAGAATACTGTGAAAATTTTGTATTTCTTACAAGGGAAATATGTCAAGCCTTTTTTTTGTTTTAATTTTGATAACAATAATTTATAGCTTATGAAAGACACAAATCTTTTATCTCAGATTATTAGACTATTTCCTAAGATCATTCCAAAATAATAACACAATGTCAACAGACAATTTTGAGAGATGTATATTTTACAGGGGTCATTGACTGAAAAGTTGTGTTTTTGTAGGTTTTAACCTTCTGAAAGGCATCTGTTGGTCACGTGATTATCAATAAAAATATTCAAATTGCCATGATTCAGGGCAAGAGAGGCTCAAACGCAGAGCTACCAGAACGAACACTCAGACTCAGATGTAAAAGTACACCAGTTTATTGTAAAAACAAAACTTACACACAACTCTAAATAAAAGTGCACAACTGAGGAAAAGAGCAACACAAAAACACACACTTAAATTTACACAAAAACCGGTGCCGCTGGAGCACACGCAGCCTACGGGAGGAGAACAGAAAGGGATGATTAGGGACAGAATCTCCAGAAGAGGAGAATAAGAGTAGGAGAATTCTCTTACTGCTGATAGCAGAGGAGCCCAGCGGGGAACTCCTGCGTGGACCAGGGAAACAGGGGGAAGACGGTAGACCTGGGTGGACGTTCCGGTGTCTTCTTGGTCAGGCGAGCGTGAACAGCCCCGGAGTACACAACGCTAAGGTGGCAGCAAACCTGAGGAGAGAGGAAGACACGGGAAGTGAAACACATCAAACTGTGGAAAACAATATAACGTGGCTCAGGCTTCAGGTAGCAAACCTAACGATCCAGCTGTGAGCTCTTCACACACTGGCTCTTAAATACGCTGAGCAATTAGGAAGCAGCAGGTATGTAATCACACAGGTGTAGGTAATACTCCAGAGCCAGGAAGACAGGAACAGGAGGGGAGGGGGAGCACGCTCGCCTGATCATCACATAAATGCACAGGATATCACTTACATAGTAAACTCAGCCCAGCAGGTCCTTGATACCAGCCTGCTGCTCTACTATTAATCATGTGGACAACATTAAGCTAACAAGTTAGCCTACCAAGCGTGGTTTATATAATTATTACCTCTGCCAAGGAGGTTATGTAATCGGGGTGGTTTGTCTGTCTGTCCGTCTGTTAGCAGAATTACGCAAAAACTGCTAGATGGATTTTGATTAAATTTTCACCAGAGGTGGTCCTTGGACTAGAGATGAACCCATAACATTTTGGTGATGATCCCAGAATGCATACCTCCACCAAGGCTCTAATTTTCTCACAGTGTGTTGGCAAGAATACTCCAAAACTATTGGATGAATTTGGATGAAATTTTTACCAAGGCAAGGGTGTTACGTGTGGCCCTCGTGAGCCACACAAAGAGAGCCAAGGGCGAGCCAGTGAGTTGCGATGTTTTATTAATAATAGGGAACAGGGGATAAGGAACACGGCCTCGTGGTCCAAAAGGCACAAATACTCATACAATTGTACACTCACAAGTAATGCCGAATGACGTGTAGGGTGAATTGCCTATAAAAATATTTGTCATAAGGTACAGGAACTATTTATTTTATTTAATAGTGGGTGTGAAAGGGGGCGGAGTTAAACCGTCACTTCTACACCCGCTAAATTAAATAAAAGCACTCGTAAAAGGGGCACCAGTCCTAACGGACAATAATATTAACTTTAATTTTAATTAACTTTGTACCTTAAATTACTTAATGAATCAGTCTCAAAGTTTCAGTGAGTTTTTGTCCTGCCGTGATTAGGAAACCTGTATATGCGAAAGGAAAACGCTTCAACTGCTCTCATTCACTCTTTTATTAAACTCATTCAGTTTACATGGCATAGCGTTCAAATGATGAATAAACAGATTCAGATGATGACAGCGTAAAATATCACATCAACTGATATTGGGTTCCTGAACATAAAATCCAGCGTTACACCTCTGCAGAACCAAGGAGAAACTAGGCTTATGTTTCAACGGTAAATGAGGCTGGAATGTTTTAACAAAACAACGCAATTTTATGGGGAAAATTCATAAACTAATTATCTAAAAATGACTCCTGAATTAATCTACAAAAATTTAAGGGCAGTTACTTAAAAATGACTAAGAGTTTTCCTTCAGTTTACAGTTCTATCCTGTGGCTGAGAGACTAATTGAGCCCTGAAATACGGGCCATATTCAATTGTAATTTAATTGTTAGGACATCACGTTTTAACCCAGGAGATAGGAGAAATAAGAGTTTCACTCACAAGACAGCTGTAGGTCCACGTTTCAGCGGGTCGATACCGGCCGAGTTGGGAGTTAGGACGTCGGAGGAAGCGGCTGCTGCGATGCCTCCTCACAGCCGTGGAAGTGTAAACTCAGCTGGGGGGCCCTTCAAGGAGACACTTGCAGCCGTGGATGATTTGTCTCAGGGCAGCGTGAAAAGTCCTTGGAAAAGAATCCAAATTTTGAGGTCTCTTGTAGCGGGATCGACCCAAAAAAAAAACTGAAGGAAAATCTTCTCAGTCTCTGTTCACTTTAAACTAGGCAAATTAAAGGTCCACTTTAATGGCGTGAAAAGTCATGAAAAAAAATATTAGAAAAACATTTACTAGGATAAGAATGGCTTCTGAGGTGAAGGAAAAAGTTTGAGAATTTGATTCTCTAAAAGGGACGAGCTCTAAAGAAAAATGGTTTCTCCTCAGTGACCAGAATATAACGAAAGACTTGACAAACACACAGAGAATAAAATAAAACTTCACAGGGCCTTGAAACGGTGGAGTAAAATCTTCTTCTGAGATCTAGATTGCTATTCTGCTTCTTTAATCTTAATTTAGTTCCTAATCCTTCTCAAAATCTCTTTCTTTCTTCTTTCTGTGTTTCTAATTCTTAATCTTATCACCGCTTTCTATTTTGCTTCTTTCTAATCTTCCTGCCTGTTGTCTCTTACTTTTTTCTACCCTTTTTCTACTCTGCTAATCTCACACTTCTCTCTTTTAAAGTTACCTCGCCGGGTCGTAAAACTGATGATGTTTGTCGCAAGAAGACCAATCGTCTTTTTCAGAAGCAGTTTGAAATGGCTGCTATCCAATGTGAGAACACTTCTTTGTTTGAGAGCAGCCAATCAAATGAAGACCCCATCCCATGAAATTTCAGAGGGAAAATCAACACTCAGTCAGTTCTTATGAAATAAATGCTCAATATAAAATCTAACTAAATTAAATGACTTAGCTAATATTTGGTGATCATGCATTTATACCATTACTCCAATAACACTCATGAATATAACATTTCTTATACATAATTATAATACATGCATTCACATTTAGATCAAAATCCAGCAAAACATGCAGCAAACCATGGTTGGTGATAAAAGAGGGATGATTTTCAGTGTCCTTAGGATCCAGAGGATGAGCTGAAAGAAACTTAATGTTTGGAACAAATTAAAAGTCATCCTACATACTGAAAACACATTCCGTAGGCATCCGCTAGGAGGTACTGTTGAGCTGTAGATGATTTCCTTTAGTATCTGGGCGAAGAAACCAGGACAGCATCGGCTATAAACCCGTCAGATTAAGTGGTTTATGACTCTTTTAAGAACATTGGTTTCCTGTGAAAAGGTACGTTATCAAATGCAGTGTTCACGTTGAGAGGTCTGGTCTCCTGAGTTTTATGTTCCTTTGAGCCTTTAAAAGCAAATTCTGATCCTTACAATCTCTGCAAGAGGCAACTGTTTACATTGGGGCCCTGGGAAAGCAAGCATCTTTGGTCAGGCCTGGAAGAGGCCTGCATGAGTCGACATAAAAGCCAGTGATATTCCTGAAAAGGCAGAAAAGTGATATTCCTGTGTAATGAATAAAATGAAATTCCTATAAAATGAAGAGAAGTGATCTTCTGTTTTGGTTTGAGGAGACGATGATGCTACAGACGAGTAGAGGACTGGCGCCGGGCGTAGGGGTTCCAGCCTTCAGTGTGCTAAGTCGCAGCCCCGAGTGATCGGAACTGCTCTTTTTTATATTCATCAGCAGCGCCTCAACTGACGAGGGTTAATTGGGCTCCAGCCGTCCCGTAACTGACAGCTGGGAGCCCGCTGAGACGCTGCCACAGAAAGGACAGGGCTGAGGGAATATGGTCTGAGCACCGGATGACACGGCGTGTCATCCCACGTGACACAGCCCCCCCTCACGGTCGGACTACGAACGACCCCATACCATCCAAGACCCCCCCCCCACCTAGGGTGGGCGGATGGGGCGCAGGTCAGGAGGGAGAGAATCAGAGAGGAGAAGAAAAAACCGACAATAACTCAATACAGAGTACCAAGGGAAAACCCAAACACAATACACCATACGACATGAGAAAAAAAAGCAAACAATCGACAATAAACCAATACAGAGTACCAGGAAAACCCAAACACAATACTCCGTAACATAAGAGAAAAAAACCCAGAGAAAGGAAAAAGAACAGACAATAAACCAATATCGAGTACAAGGGAAAACCCAAACAATATACTCCACAAAATACAACAAGAAAAAAAACCCAGAGAAGGGAAAGAAAACAGGCAATAAACCAATATAGAGTACAAGGGGAAACCTAAACATAATACTCCATAAAATACAGCAAGGGAGAGAAAAAAAAACCCAGAGAAAGGGAAAAAGGCAATCGATAACAAACCAATACAGAGTAAAAGGGAAAAACCCAAACACAATACTCCATAAGGTACCACATGAGAGAAAAACCCATACAGGCAGAGAATAATTGCGGAGATAATAGCCCAACACACAGGGAAGGAAAAAAACCCACAATACCCCATAAACCATGTACAGGTCAACCATCGAAAATCAACCCTGGGGCCCCCAAAATGAAAGGAGAACTCCCAAGGGCGAAAATAAACCATACAGCCACCCCTCACACAGGAGGGGAAACCCCCCCAAAAAAGTCACGCTAAACGCGGAACAAAAATAACAACTTAGCTGTACCCACCCAAATACAAGCACAGCACAAGACATTCAGTTCGGGAGGTCTCCCCGCACCCAGCATCCATACCGCTAACACGGGTGAAGGGAAAAGTTCCGGCGGCCTACCCGAACTCCAGGCCAGAAAACACAGTTCCTCGGGAGGCCGAACCAGATCGCCGAACAGAAAGTCTAGCGGGTCGGGCGGCCGCACAAGCGAGCCGAATGGGCATGGCAGACCCTCCGGCGGCCGGCCCGCATCGCTCAACCACCAGGCCCGTGGGAGGGAGGGAGAGGTCCAAATGGGCCCTAGTGGAAGAGGCTTGGGGAAAAGCCGATGATGAGGTGGTCCAACGTCCGACGGCAGGGAATCTGCAGCTCCCTCACCGGACCTGGACGCCACTGGTGCAGGACCCACGTCGGACCCCGATTGGGTCTCTGTCAGACCCACGTCGGACCCCGATTGGGTCTCGGACGAACCCGCGTCGGACCCCGAGTGGGCCGGCGCCACACCAGAACCGACCTCCGACGTCGAACCTGGACCATCTGGCACCACGAGCGATGGCAGCTCCTCGCCGGCGACCCTGGGAGAAGGCTCAGGAGAGAAAACAGAACCGGGGTCAGGATCACCGGCAGCACCAGAACCCGGTGAGATAAGCTCGGACGCAGCGGACGGCTGCACCTGGCTCATCTCCCATAGAGACAGGCTAAAATGCTCTAAAGTGAGGAGAAGAAAGAAAAAATAGAGCACTTGCCTGATCTCGGGTTCTGACGCCATCCAGGACTGCGAAGATCCGGGATCCAGCATCAGGAGGTCGTCGTCAGGCTCCCACTCAGCTGCGTCGGGCTCCGCAGCTGGCAAGATGGACAGCGCAGCTTGTGATTCCTCCGGCACCGGTGCCCACGCCGACAGCCCACACGGCGTGATGGCAGGAGAACCTCGTCCCGCTGGACCGGACCGCTCCTCCGTGGAGACCCGGGGACGCTTAGTCGTTGGTGCAGACTCCACGTAGCAATCCATCTTCCTCCTCCGTCCACGGCGTAGCTGCAGAACCGGAACCAGGCTGTCCAGAACCGCAGGCTCCCTCCTCATCCCACGACGTTGGCCTGGTGCCGGGGACCGCTCAGCGGAGGGAGACACAGAGGGTGCAGGATTAATGACAAAGGCTACAGCAGGTGGTGGGAGTTCAGGGAGCTGCGAACCCCGGACTCCACCTCCAGGAGTTTGACAGGGCAAATCACAGGGTGAATGTGAAAAAACTGGGACTTGCCTGTCTCCTGGAGGCTGGATGGTGCCTGCTGCAGTGGACGTTGCTCCTCCCTTTCCCCGCCGGGCGGTAACGGAGGTCCCCCTGAGAGGACGTCGGGGAGCCGCTCGTGTAAATTCCAGGAGGGAGCTCGCCAGGTCAGGACTCTGGACGCACACAGCAGCCGAGGAGCGCGTCGAGGAGGAGGGGGTGACAGCCGAGACGAGCCGGGCCCGAAGTGCTGACGTGACAGCGGAGGGAGGAGGCTCAAGAGGCGAGGCTGTGGGTTCTCCTCTCAGACGAGGCGCAGGAGTGACAGCTGTGTGGGAGGATGAGACCTTGCAGCGACCCGGAACTGGATCCAGACGGGGAACAGGCTTAGTAACTGAGGACGGGTGCACAGCGGAGCCTGGAGCAGCCACTCGGTCCCAGACCTTAATAGCTGTCAGCTGCAGATCCTCCGGGGGAATCCCAAGTGACGTCGTGCTGGTTGGGGAAAACCCTCTGGATGGCGCGAACTCCCGGGCCGGAGCGGAGGCAGGAACGGGATCCCGAAGCGAAGGGTGACGTCTCCTCCTCTTCGGCTTCCTGCCGGGATTTCCCTCCAACCCACAGAGTATTTCCCGCTGTGCGGCTATGTCCCATCTCCTCACGCTCACCTCAGGATGACAGGCGAAGCGGGGAAGATAATCCAGTACCTCCTCAGCCTGGTCTAAGTACCGGTGCACGTCGCTACTGAAGTTTAGGAGGGAAGCGGTGTTGAGGATCTCATCCACGCACTCAAGGGCGTCAGCGAGGACATCACTCGACCCCTGAGTGCGGAACCTCCGTGACGGCATGCTTCCGCGATGGTACCTTGACAGTTAAGGGCAACAGTCCAAAGTAGCAAACTCACGGCCGCCGGCAACTCGTCTGGCTGCGACTTACTGTTACGTGTGGCCCTCGCGAGCCACACAAAGAGAGCCGAGGGCGAGCCAGTGAGATGTGATGTTTTATTAATAATAGGGAACAGGGGATAAGGAACACGGCCTCGTGGGCCAAAAGGCACAAATACTCATACAATTGTACACTCACAAGTAATGCCGAATGACGAGTAGAGGACTGGCGCCGGGCGTAGGGGTTCCAGCCTTCACTGTGCTAAGTCGCAGCCCCGAGTGATCGGAACTGCTCCTTTTTATATTCATCAGCAGCGCCTCAGCTGACGAGGGTTAATTGGGCTCCAGCCGTCCCGTAACTGACAGCTGGGAGCCCGCTGAGACGCTGCCACAGAAAGGACAGGGCTGAGGGAATATGGTCTGAGTGCCGGATGACACGGCGTCTCATCCCACGTGACAAAGGGAAGTTTATTAGTACAGCACATTTCGTGTACAAGACAATTCAAAGTGCTTTACATAAAAACATTAAAGGATTACAGAAAGTTGCAAAATGAATACATAAGAATTTAAAAGCAAACTAAAAAATAAATTAAAAAGAAAAAACAAGTTAAAATAGAATAAGACAGAAAGCATGCAAAAAATAAAAGTTACAGTACATTGTGGGAGATTAACAATTGTTCTACTGAAAGGCCGTGACAAATAGGAAAGTTTTTAACCTAGATTTAAAGCTGCTGGGAGTTTCAGCAGTCCTGATGCTTTCTGGGAGATTGTTCCATATGTGAGGGGCATAAAAACTGAACACTGCCTCACCATGTTTGGTTCTAACTCTGGGCACAGATATTAGGCCTGACCCGGATGGTCTGAGGGCTCTGGGTGGTTCATAATGGACCAGCAGATCTGAGATGTATTTTTGCCCTAAACCATTCAGAGCTTTATAAACCAACGGCAGTATTTTGAAATCTATTCTTTGACAGACAGGAAGCCAGTGTAAAGATCTGAGGACTGGAGTTATATGATCTACTTTCTTGGTCTTAGTGAGGACTCAAGCAGCAGTGTTCTGAACTAACTGCAGCTGTCTGATGGACTTTTTAGGGAGACCTGTGAGGACAATGTTACAATAGTCCAGTTTACTGAAGATAAATGCATGGACAAGTTTTTCTAGATCCTGCTGAGTCATCAGACCTTTAATCCTCGCTATGTTCTTTAAGTTATAATAGGCTGACTTCAGTGCTGTTTTAATGTGGCTGTAAAAATTCAGGTCTGAGTCCAAAACCACACCCAGATTTCAGGCTTGGCTGCTGGTTTTTAGCATCATTGACTGAAGCTGAGTACTAGCTTTGAGTCTTTCTTCTTTGGCTCTGAATACTATTATTTCTGTTTTGTCTTTGTTTAACTGAAGTAAATTCAAGCACATCCACTCTTTAATTTGACCAATGCATTTGATCAGGGTTTCAGTTAGACCATAGTCTCCTGGTGAGATGGTTATGTGGAGCTGTGTATCATCTGTGTAATTATGGTAATGTATTTTGTTGTTGTTTTTTTATGATTTGAGCTAGTGGGAGCATATAGATGTTGACCATAGGTGGTCCTTGGCCTAGAGAGAAACCCATAACATTTTGGTGATTATCCGAGAACGCATACCTCCACCAAGCCTGTTATCTTCCCACACTGTGTTAGCAAGAATCCTCCAAAACAAACCCATTACATTTTGGAGGTGATCCATGAGGGATGGAAGGAACCTTGGTGGAGGTATGTGCTCTCTGAGTGCTTTTCTAGTTTTCTTTAGATTTCAGTCACCCTAATGGACATCACTGTTTCCACCTGGTTCATTAATCCACAATCGATAATGTATCTTGTGCCATTCTGGCTTATTATTACCTCCACCAAGGGAGGATGGAGGTTATGATTTTAGTGACGTTGGTTTGTCTGTTGGTTGGTTTGACTGTTAGCAATATAACTCAAAAAGTTATGAATGGAATTTGATTAAATTTCCCAAAAAGGTGTGTAATGGCACGGGGAACAGATGATTAGATTTTGGTGGTGATTCGGATCATGATGTGGATGCAGGAATTTTTTGAATATTATTTTATACATTAATCTGGTGCTTTTCATGTACTGCCTCTTTTAAGATGTGTCCACTGAGTTACGTGCGTGGCCATGCCATAGGGTCATGTGCCTCGGCAACCCGGAAGCCAAACATTGCAGAAAAGGTATTGTGGGGTGTGTCCACCAAACTCATTTTTTCTGCTATTTTGTCATGACCCAAGCACTATGCCTTGGTGCTCGGGTTATTCTTGTCAGGGTTTGACAGCGGAGTTATGATTCTAGCTCTCCGAGCTCTTATTGTGATAGTGCTCGGGGAGGCTTCCGCCCAGCTGTCAAACCCTCAACAGCTGTGCTGCATTTGTGGTCGTTAGCGCTCAGGCTATTTTAACCCACGCTGGCGATCGCATCTCGCAGCAGTGTCTGTTCACTTCCCTGTTAACTCTCCATCATGCGACGGATGCTTAGGATTTATTCCTACCACGTCTGCTTGGTTAGACCATCGAGCCCCTGGACCAGTAAGTGTGCTGTATAGCCTTACCCCTCCCGGTGTGTTTCGATCTCTGTGTGTCTCTGCCTTAGCAGCTGGTGTAATCATTATTTTCACCAACCTTGCCTGCCTAGTGTATGACTGTCTCCTGCTATGGACCTGTAGAGCTGTTTAGCCTATGCCTCCTGTTGTGAGTAGACTCAAGAGTCATTGTCTCTGCAGCTTGTGTTGTCACTTTTCTCACCGTAAATAAAACTCACTGAACTCACTGGTGACTGTGTGGCGTCTTATGGTGGCTCGCGAGAGCCACCCATGACTTATTTTTGACTATTTTCTATTCATTCTCTATGTAGCCCAGCATTTACAGCGCTGAGCGCCCTCGGTGCTGAAGCACTTTGAACGGTGGCCGCTTTTTGTCACAGTGCTCAGGCCTGAAAAAACTTAATCTTTTTAGACTACTGTACAGCGCCTTTCATTCAAATTTTCAGGAAAGGTGTGTAATGGGGCACTGAGCACATGATTAGATTTTGATGACGATCTCAAAATGTATACTTCCACCAAGGCTCTTATCTTCTCATAGAGTGTTAGCAACAATACTCCAAAACTACTGGATGGATTTCGATGAAATTTTCACCAGAGGTGGCCCTTGGCCCAAAGGTGGACTCATTAGATTTTGGAGGTGATCCCTGAGTGCATACCTCCACCAAGGCCCTATCTCCTAATGTACAGATGGATGGCGATATGGACGGACAAAGGGACGGAGGGGAGGACAAAGGGAGGGAGGGTCAGAGCCTTGGTGGACGTATGCACTCTCTGAGTGCCCTCTAGTTTTGTTTATATTTTTGTTTGTGATGCTACGTTGAGCTCTGTTAGCATTAACTTGGCTAGGTGGTCAGTTCGATTGGTCATGTGGCCGATAGGCCGCCTAGCATTAGCTTAATTGTTGATCTGGTGAGTTTGGATTGCTATTTTCTATAAATTCTATTCACCCCCACTAAAATCCTTGACAATACATGTCCTTAGATGCTATTTTGAAAAGCTATCTAATGCCAGCTAGCCGCTTTCTTAGGCTAGCCACTAACGTCAGCTAGCCACCTTGAAGCTAGCAGTTTAGCCACTCATTCGTAAATGTTTCTGTCATCTTCCTATCAACCATGAAACGACACAGCCCTATCAACCAGTGATGCATTATTTCATTCATTCTTTAAGACAAACCTTAGTTGGCTCAGGGTAACATGTCAAGTCGGTCCTGACTCAGTCGGCCACCAAGTTGGCCCCCAAGTCCCCCGGTGCAAGCGGAGGACCCCCACAAACATGTTTAAAAGACTTTTCTTGGTCACTGTGGTGACCCAGCACACTGCGGACGGACACTATCTCACACTCATCAGGGCTGGAGGAAACAGAGGACAATTTACATACGGACAGAGAGCCCCAGGGGGCAATCAGACGGGACTGTTGTGTATGCGTCCTCGGAGGGGACGTCCGGGCCGGGCGCTAGCTGATGTCATGCTAATGATGTGTATTGACTGATGTGTATTAGATGACAGTCACTACGCTAATGTGCCATGCATTCTCTGTCTGTATAACGTGTATAAAAGAGCTTGTTGTGGCGGTTTGGGAAAACCCCCACAACACACAGGGACAGACAGCTCACTACTCCTGGGTTTTTTCCGCTGCATGCTGTGATCTAATCAGCCATTTATGCATTTCACTGCTGTGAGGTTAATGTGCCATCCATGCATTGTGTTCATGCATCCTGTCTGTGCCTCTCATATGCAAATGCTCATATCGACCCATGTGAATGCTTTGATGTATTGTTGTAGCTGAGTATATAAGCTGTCTGAATTTCATGTTCAATCTCTCATTCTCTCACTTCAACCTCTGCTGCAGGACACAGACTTTGTGTCCTCCTCTCCTTCTCTGAGAGCCGTGGGCTCGCTCCCGGCGCGCACGCACGGCGCCGGGAGAGGAGCTTGTGACGGCGGTATGATATAATAAACTTCCTTAAAACCTCAGCATCGCTGCCTTATTTTATCATCCGCCGCACCGGTGACCCGACGCTGAAACGAACACGCTGCCAGCGAACGCAAGACCCGGCGGTGATTCTCCGACGACAAGCGAACGCGGCAGCCTGACTGATCTGCCCTCCCTTCTGCTTCAGGGAGACCTCAACGCGGAGTTTCCAGGCGAAACTCCCTGGAGAACACCCACGACCGGGAAAGCTGAGCAACGTTTCATGGTGAGATCTGCACGCCTAGATCGGCACATCCACGCTGGACCGGCCGCGCTCACAGCCCCTCCACACGAGAGCGCATTCACCTCGTCCCCTCTCCACGATGGCGATCCCCATGGCCGACGGAGCACACGTGGACCTGAACGCACCATGACCGAGCGAGTGACAGAGCGTCTACTTCCCTTCACCGCTCCAACACACTGAGCCGGGATGATTAAGCTCCCTGACCCTGGTTCTCCTCTCCAGCTGGCCCACCCATCACGGAACCCCGGCGCACGCACCGGGGAGTTACGAGGACGGCGCACACCACGCACGGGACAAATACGGCTTTTCTGACCGCCTTCCTTCTGCTGCACACTGGCCCTTCAGGCTTGCTCGTTCACCTGAGGCACGCAGCTTGCTCACTGGATTTTATGGTCTTAGCCACGGCACACAAGGGAAATTCAGCGGTTTGCGGTTCCCGAGAGCTTTAAGGTTGTGCCCGCACCTAAAGCCAACACGCCAGTCCCTCTGCCCTCATCACAGCCGCCACGCAGCCTCGTCTTTTCTTCATGGCCGCTATTAATCCTTGCAGGACTTAATCGCGGGAGGAGCCAGTGACTAATTTTTCTTCTTGTGGACGGGACAGCCCTGCGACATCGCGGACCCACAAGCAATTTTTGCGCGGCCCGGACGTTTTCATCGTCTCCGGCCGGCTTTTACTACCCCCCACCCCCCTCCACCCCCTCCTGCACAGAGCTTTTCCCTGCTCGCTGCCCAAGCTGCACTATCGAGGTCTCGGCCACCTGCCGAGCCCTCTGGGGGGGGGAGCTGTGGCGGTTTGGGAAAACCCCCACAACACACAGGGACAGACAGCTCACTACTCCTGGGTTTTTTCCGCTGCATGCTGTGATCTAATCAGCCATTTATGCATTTCACTGCTGTGAGGTTAATGTGCCATCCATGCATTGTGTTCATGCATCCTGTCTGTGCCTCTCATATGCAAATGCTCATATCGACCCATGTGAATGCTTTGATGTATTGTTGTAGCTGAGTATATAAGCTGTCTGAATTTCATGTTCAATCTCTCATTCTCTCACTTCAACCTCTGCTGCAGGACACAGACTTTGTGTCCTCCTCTCCTTCTCTGAGAGCCGTGGGCTCGCTCCCGGCGCGCACGCACGGTGCCGGGAGAGGAGCTTGTGACGGCGGTATGATATAATAAACTTCCTTAAAACCTCAGCATCGCTGCCTTATTTTATCATCCGCCGCACTTGTTATACATGCATATGCAAGATGAACAAGTTGTAACAATATATTGCACATAATTAAGGTACCTATTTATTAGCTTCATTTTATATTTACTTATTTTCGTAGGATTTTATTTGGGTTCTAAATCTTTTATTGGGTTTTAGACCTTTGAGTTTTTAACCTCTTTGACTAGTCTTTAACTTTTTAATATGACCCTTCTCTCTTATCTCTGGTTTATCTCTCATCTGTTTGTCTTTATATCCTGATTGATGGAGCCTTGAGTATTTTTATCATGTTTATAGTCAGCTTCATGCGTGCCCGTGTTTGTGTTTATGTTGAATGTAATTGTGGCTTGTAAATATGGATGTCACCAGACTGCAAAACAAATCTACCTACGGGTACAAATAAAGTAACCTGAACCTGAACCTGAACCTGATGCCTCAAAACGCAGAAACTCTCCTACCAGAGACGTGGCCCCAGCGGGCAACGCTGGGGTCCACCGGCTGTATTTATGTTAGAGGGTCAATAAAGAACCTGTGTCGACCTACGCTCGTGCCTCGCCTCCACATCCTTCCCTTACACCCACTACATCACCAACAAATGTAAAGAATTTTACAGAAATTCTCCACCCATGCCACAAAAGTTCCTGGGGCTCGTCTTCGACTCAAGATACATCTGACCTAAAGGCTAGGAGCTAGCCAGTTAATGTAAGCAATCTTGATGTAAGCAGGAGGGTGGAGTTGAATACAGTCTGAAAATTTAAAGGTGTATAGACTCACACAGGCCATTTTCAGAAAGGATGGGGGGAAAACAAATTTGTTGCAGTAATTAAATTATTAAAGAAAATTTGAACAAAAGATGTCAAACATTTCATTAAGACATACAGTGGGGCAAAAAAGTATTTAGTCAGCCACCAATTGTGCAAGTTCTCCCACTTAAAAGATGAGAGAGGTCTCCAATTTTCATCATAGGTATACCTCAACTATGAGAGACAAAATGAGAAAAAAAAATCCAGAAAATCACATTGTCTGATTTTTAAAGAATTTATTTGCAAATTATGGTGGAAAATAAGTATTTGGTCAATAAGTATTTGGTAATACTTATTACTTAAGTAATAAGTTTGGTAATACTTATTACTTAAGTAATAAGTATTTGGTCAATAACAAAAGTTCATCTCAATACTTTGTTATATACCCTTTGTTGGCAATGACAGAGGTCAAACGTTTTCTGTAAGTCTTCACAAGGTTTTCACACTGTTGCTGGTATTTTGGCCCATTCCTCCATGCAGATCTCCTCTAGAGCAGTGATGTTTTGGGGCTGTCGCTGGGCAACACGGACTTTCAGCTCCCTCCAAAGATTTTCTATGGGGTTGAGATCCGGAGACTGGCTAGGCCACTCCAGGATCTTGAAATGCTTCTTACGAAGCCACTCCTTCGTTGCCCGGGTGGTGTGTTTGGGATCATTGTCATGCTGAAAGACCCAGCCACGTTTCATCTTCAATGCCCTTGCTGATGGAAGGAGGTTTTCATTCAAAATCTCACAATACATGGCCCCATTCATTCTTTCCTTTACACGGATCAGTCATCCTGGTCCCTTTGCAGAAAAACAGCCCCAAAGCATGATGTTCCCACCCCCATGCTTCACAGTAGGTATGGTGTTCTTTGGATGCAACTCAGCATTCTTTCTCCTCCAAACACGACAAGTTAAGTTTTTACCAAAAAGTTTTATTTTGGTTTCATCTGACCATATGACATTCTCCCAATCCTCTTCTGGATCATCCAAATGCTCTCTAGGAAACTTCAGACGGGCCTGGACATGTACTGGCTTAAGCAGGGGGACACGTCTGGCACTGCAGGATTTGAGTCCCTGGCGGTGTAGTGTGTTGCTGATGGTAGCCTTTGTTACTTTGGTCCCAGCTCTCTGCAGGTCATTCACTAGGTTCCCCCGTGTAGTTCTGGGATTTTTGCTCACCGTTCTCATGATCATTTTGACCCCACGGGGTGAGATCTTGCGTGGAGCCCCAGATCGAGGGAGATTATCAGTGGTCTTGTATGTCTTCCATTTTCTAATAATTGCTCCCACAGTTGATTTCTTCACACCAAGCTCCTTACCTATTGCAGATTAAGTCTTCCCAGCCTGGTGCAGGTCTACAATTTTGTTTCTGGTGTCCTTTGACAGCTCTTTGGTCTTGGCCATAGTGGAGTTTGGAGTCTGACTGTTTGAGGTTGTGGACAGGTGTCTTTTATACTGACAACGAGTTCAAACAGGTACCATTAATACAGATAACAAGTGGAGGACAGAGGAGCTTCTTAAAGAAGAAGTTACAGGTCTGTGAGAGCCAGAAATCTTGCTTGTTTGTAGGTGACCAAATACTTATTTTCCACCATAATTTGTAAATAAATTCTTTAAAAATCAGACAATGTGATTTTCTGGATTTTTTTTTCTCATTTTGTCTTTCATAGTTGAAGTATACCAATGATGAAAATTGGAGACCTCTCTCATCTTTTAAGTGGGATAACTTGCACAATTGGTGGCTGACTAAATACTTTTTTGCCCCACTGTATGTGACATGTAGAAAAAAAAGCCCAATCCACGATCCTTTAAAAAAGAAGAGCCATGCAGCAGTCTTTGTCTGCTATTGTTGTCACTTAGATCTCATTAGTTCAGTTTAGCTATATAGTGTTCTCCCTAATGCAGCTTTGGCATCATAAAATTACCAAAGCAGAAGAAGAAATGGCATATTTTCCTCTCTGCTTGCTTGATTTAAATAGACCGGGCAGCAGGAAGATCTAAAGAAAGTCTCTGCCCACACTGTTTGACTTACAGGTGATACAGAAAAAGGCTGCAGTGAAGAAGGGGAAGAAAGACACTGACGTTGCTATTATGAAATCAGCGCTGCACTTTGAGGCTGAAACAGATCAAGCAACAGGGGCCAATTGATCATTTTCATATATTTTCCATCTTCGTGTCACAATCAATTTGGAACTTCTTTGAAAGATTTCATAAGCTGATTTGAGCCTTACTGTGACAGCATTTGAGCCCCCCCATGGTGGGGGCACCATCAATTATTACATTTGAGGAAATCAAACTCTTCATATACAGCCCGCATAGCCCGTCACCTTCTAAAACTACTGGACCAGCTCCCCTTCCTCTCTCTGCCCAACAGATGGGAAAACATAGTCAGATTTAAATAAACAGAGCTGCGGGGGGATGGATCAGATTTTAAATGTTGCATTGGGATGACAGCTTCAAACTGCAGACTGACTACAGGGATTGAACCGTCTAAACTCATGAGATCAAAATAGCGTCTAATAGCTCAATACAGATAAGAGGCTGTTATTATTTTTTTCTTTTTGAAACATTTTGATCAAATTTGCTAGTAGTTGAATTTACAGCTGACTGTACCTTTTCAAAGTTTTACCTCCACCAAGGAAATAATGCTATCTGTGGTATCAGTGTGTGAGTTTGTTTGAGAGTAGGATTACGCTAAAAGAAATTGATATGTTCTATTGAAACTCTCCCACTAGCCTAAAAGTGATTAAATCTTTGTAGTGGTCTGGAGGTTTCTTACAAATTAGGACCTACACTACTCTCCCAGTAATGTTTTACATGCCACATTCATGGGGGCGGTGTCTGCTGATACTAACACAGTAGTAATAATAATCTGCAATGTTCTTTTGTGCTTGTCAGTGTTTGCACAGCCTGGACAATTGAACTAATGATTTGCCAATGCCACAAAAGCAATCTTATTCTATTGGAAGCCCCTTCATCTGTGCACATGCTCAGAAGGAAATGAGTGTGATTAGATCAAGATGAAATATTTAAATGTGGGAACGTCATGAAAACGGTGTCTCATGGTTCAGCTAGGGTTTGGATCCAACTGGAGAACACAACACACAAGGCAAGAGGGGGAATTTTATTGGTAAATTTACGGATAACTGCTTGCACAGCATGGGGAGTAGTAGACTCCTGTGGAGACAGAAGGGAGATAGGTCAGTATTTAGAGCTAGGTTGGTGAGTACGAAGAAAGGAATTTTGCAGGTTGTGCTTACTTGTGAGCTGTGGAGTCTGACAGGTAAGGAGCAGTGGCTAGAAGCAGGTAGGGTCCCCAACCCTTAGGTTGCAGCTCACAGGCCATACTGGAGTAGGAGTCCCTTAGAGGGTTTCAGATTACTCAGGTTTCTAATTTGCTTAGGGTTATTCTGATGCAGAGGTTCCAGATAGCATGGGGTCCACAGAGGAGTGAGCAAGGGAGTTCGAGTTTACAGGAAGGTAGGTGAGGACGTTGGAGATCTTCAGGGAAAAGGTGGTTACTGAATATTGCAATATCAGAGTTCTTACTTGGAGTGTTTCCAGAGGCTGGGAATTCACAGGGAGGGCTTCCATAGAGAGGTGGGCCAGGAGGTAGGAGATCCTGACGCACAAGGGGATAGATGATGAATAATTAATCAGATTCCTGGGAGTCCAGGTGAGAATATCCACATGGAGAGGAGGCAGCGAGGAGTGGGCAGTTTGCTGGGTGAGCGCCTGCTGAGCCAGGGAGGGAATCCAGTGGTAGGCTGACAAGATGGTAGGTTAAGACACTGAGCCTGGACATCATGAGCAGAAGGTCACCAACACGTTGGTCCTACATCCTGGCACCAATCAACCTCCCTGGCTCCTGATGAGAGAGTTACGTAACAGCAAAGAGTGGAACACAACAAGATACTGCAGCGCTCACCCAGATCCACAACACAGTTTTATTTAGTTGCAGACCATCTTGATTATTCAAGATTCAAAGGCTTTATTATCATGTGCACAGGTAAGAAATGCAACATTTCCTGAGCAATGAAATTCTTACTCTGCTCTCCGAACGAATGCCAAGGTAATAGATACACATCAATACTAATAAAGGTAATAAACACACCTCTTACCATCCTCACCTGTACATAACTGCCCATCTAACTTATTGTACATTATTTGCACATAACAGTACCCTTAACTTTCTGCACTGCTGCATATATTTGCATATATTTGCTTAAATTGCACATACTGTTATTTACCGTATATACTGCACTGCTGTCCTTTGCACTTCTGATTGGATGCTAAACTGTGTTTCGTTACCTTGTATTCATACATGTGTAATGACAATAAAGTTGAATCTAATCTAATCTAATCTAATCTAATACTAAATACTAATACTAATAAGGGCGCATGCGCACGCAGCGACCGGCAGCTGGTGAAAAAAAGTCTGTCGTCTGTGTGTGTTTTTATGTACTTTTATATGTTTTTACGAAATCCTCTGTGTCGTTTCTGCCCTGGAGTGTTTGTGGACTGTATGGCGAAGCGCTCCCTGGTTCCAACAACATAGACTTCCTTCCCTTTCTTGCACTGCTGCTACTTTTCCTCTGGCTCTTTGTCTCTGAGGTAAACGCGTTCGGCATCATGGCGGGCAGGATACATTATTCCAGGGACATGTTGCTGCATTTAAACACGGTTGATACAGCGGCTGTGATTGATCCTAAGCTGCAACTGCCGGACTTTATTTTGAGAGACGGACATAGCGGTGAAAAGAGAGACGGGAGAGACGGCAGAAGGAAGCGCGGAAGGCGTGGAGGTGTGAAATTGCGCCTGAGAAGACGTCAGTTTGGTAACATTCCTCTTCCTTCGATGATTTTTGGGAACGTACAATCTCTGAGAAACAAGGTGGATGAAATTCAAGGGAATGTACGCTACCAGAAGGACTTTAAGAACTGCTGTGTCATGGCTTTCACGGAATCTTGGCTTACTGCGCATGACCGAGACGCAGACCTGTGGATTGACGGCTTTGGAGCCCCGCTGCGCTCGGATCGGCAGGAAGAGGTAACGGGGAAACGTCAGGGGGGCGGCGTATGTTTATACATTAATAAGCAGTACTGCACATCTGTCACAGTCAGAGAGCACATCTGTACACCCAATGTGGAGCTGCTGTCTGTGTCACTACGCCCCTTTTATTTGCCTCGCGAGTTCCCCCAGCTTTTCATCACAACTGTGTACATTCATCTGAGGGCAGACGCTGACTCTGCCTGCAGCACAATCTTTGATGTGGTCCAGCAGCTGCAATCAGTTTCTCCAGAGGCGCCAAACTTCATTCTTGGGGATTTTAACCATGTTTCTTTAAAGAAAACACTTAAAAACTTTTATCAGTATGTCTCCTGCCCAACCAGGCGAAAAAAGACATTGGACCTGTGCTATGGATCCATAGAGAGGGCCTATAAATCACTCCCCCTTCCTCCTTTAGGATCCTCAGATCACAACTGTGTACATTTGCTGCCCACATATAAAACTGCTCTCAGAAGAGGCAAGGTGGAGACGAGAGACACTGATGTGTGGACAGAAGATTCAGTGCACAGCCTCCAGGAATGCTTTGACTGTACAGACTGGGAGATGTTCACACTGTCCTGCGGGGATGATTTGGACTATTTGGTGGATGTCACACGCTCATACATGGCTTTCTGTAAAAATAAGATCGTTCCACGTAAACGTATCAAAATATATCCCAACAACAAACCATGGGTTACAAAATCAGTTAAATCCTGCTTACAGAGGAAAGCACTTGCCTTTAAACAGGGGTCTGTTTCTGAGCTACAGGTTGCCACAAAAGAGCTGAAGTCCGAAATTTTAAGAGCAAAACAGAATTATAAATCAGAATTCGAAAGCAAGATGGCAACAAAGAAACTTGGTTCAGCCTGGGCCAGTATGAAAACTATTGCAGGCCTTCAGAGCACAGAGCGCAGTAATCATGTGTTTTTAGATGGTTTTAATTCAGACACAGAGCTGGCTAATGCTCTTAATTGTTTTTATGGTCGTTTTGACTCCTTTGATTTTAGCACAGAAACCCAAGATTTGAAACAGGAACTCAAAGACAATCAGCACTTTAATATTGAGGTGCAGGATGTTAAAAGGGAGTTCTGTGCTGTAAAAGTGAACAAAAGTCAGGGCCCTGATAATATATCTGGGTGCTTGGTAAAGTCCTGTGCACATGAACTGAGTCCTATATTTCATTACATTTTCAATAAGTCCTTACAGACACAACATGTGCCTAAGATCTGGAAAGAAGCCGTGGTTGTTCCCGTTCCAAAATCCAGCTGTCCTAAAACGGTAAATGACTTTAGACCAGTTGCTTTGACTTCAATTTTAATGAAAATTTTTGAAAAACTGGTCAGATGTGAGGTCCTAAAGCAGACTGAGCATGCATTGGATCCTCTGCAGTTTGCCTATAGGCCTCACAGAGGAGTGGAGGATGCCACTGTCACTCTGTTTAACATGCTTTTTAAACATCTGGATTTTAATGGGACACATGCCAGACTTTTATTTGTGGACTTTTCCTCCGCCTTTAATACAATCCAACCTCATATCTTAGTTGAAAGGCTCCTGCAGCAATTTGATTTGAGCAATAATCTGGGGGGTTGGATTCTGGATTTCTTAACCAACAGGACGCAGAGAGTAAGGGTCAATGGTACATTGTCTGACCAAAAGTGCTCTTCTACTGGCTCTCCTCAGGGGGTGGTGTTGTCACCACTACTCTTCATCCTGTACACAAACGTGTCGGAGCAGACATGACAACAGACACATTATAAAGTATGCTGATGACTCAGTTATTGTCAGTCTCCTCCAGGATGGTGAGAGTGGCCACGGCCCAGTAGTTGATGATTTTGTTCACTGGTGTGAGGATTCCTACCTGCAGCTGAATACGACAAAAACTAAAGACATGATTATTGACTTTAGGAGGAAAAATCCCAGGCACAAAGTCACCGTACTAAAAGGCCAGACCACCGAATGTGTACAATCCTACAAATATCTTGGGACGATTATTGATAGTAATTTAAACTTCAAAGTGAACTGTGAAAGGGTGTGCAAAAAGGGTCAGCAACATTTGCATTGCTTGAGAAAACTTGCACGCTTCCAAGTTGACCGAACCATAATGACAATGTTTTATCAGGCTTTTATTGAATCTGTTTTATCCTTTTCTTTAGTGTCATGGTTTGGTCTGATAAAACTGAAACAGAGGAAATCCTTGGATCAGGTAGTTAGATTGTCCAGTTGTTTGCTTGGTGAGCCACAGCTGAGCCTGACATCCCTGTACACCAGACAAGTACAGAGGATGGCTACCTCCATTTTAAATGATGACTCCCACCCTTTGCACTGCCACTTTCAGCTTCTTCCCTCAAGACAGAGGTTTGCTGTCCCAAAAAGTAGAACCCAGCGCTACAAAAACAGCTTTGTCCCTGCTGCTGTCAAAGAGTTGAACAAGCTGTAACAATATATTTTATATTTACTTATTTTTGTAGGATGTCACTTGGGTTCTAAATATTTTATTGGGTTTTAGACCTTTGAGTTTTTAACCTCTTTGACTAGTTTTTAACTTTTGATATGACCCTTCTCTCTTACCTCTGGTTTTTCTCCCATCTCTTTGTCTTTTTATACCCTGATTGATGGAGCCTTGAGTATTCTTATCATGTTTATAGTCAGCTTTACATGTGCCTGTGTTTGTGTCTATGTTGAATGTAATTTGTGGCTTGTAAATATGGATGTCACCAGACTGCAAAACAAATCTACCTACGGGTACAGATAAAGTAACCTGAACCTGAACCTGAACCTAATAAATACACATTAAAGCAATTAGGACAATTAAAGCAGTTAAACTAGAGGAAACGAGAAGAATGAAAATTGAAAATTTACTGGATGACTATAATGGACAATGGTATTTTAATATCAGAGATGATATGAACCTGAGATGGCATGAGACTATGTACAATGTGCAAATGAGCAATGTACAAATTAGCACCCAGTGTGAGAATTTCTCTGTGTAACGTGCCCTGATAATACCCAGTAGACTGTACAATGATAATTTAGCAGCAGAGATGATATGGACATGAGACGAGGTGAGACTATGTACAATGTGCAAATGAGCAATGTGCAAATTTAGCATCCAGTGCGTGAATTCCTATTTACAAAGTTGTGTCCAGAGTTTATTTATTCAGGAGTCTGATGGCAGTGGGAAAGGAGTTTTTTAGTCTGGATGGCCTGCATTTCACACTTCTGTACCTCCGGCCTGAGGGTAGAAGTGTAAACATTCTGTGCTGGGGGTGGGTGGGGTCCTGGATGATGGAGGCAGCTCTCCTTTGGACTCTACGGTGATAGATGCTCTGCAGAGAGGGGAGTGGAGCTCTGATGATCTTCTCAGCTGTCTTCACCACTCTATGCAGGCATTTGCGGTCCAAAGCAGTAGTGCTGCCGTACCACGCAGTGATGCAGTTGGTCAAGATGATCTCGATGATGCAGCTGTAGAATTTTTTCGGGGACATGCCAAACTTCCTCAGCATCCTCAGAAAGTACAGCCGCTGTTGAGCTCTCTTAACCAGCTCTGTGGTTTTGAGTGCCCATGTAAGGTCCTCGCTGATGTGGATACCCAGGTATTTAAAGCTGCTCACCCTCTCCACCTCAAGCTCCTGGATAAACAGTGGCCAATGAGGTCTCCTCCCCTTCCTCATGCCCACTGTCATCTCATTCGTCTTGTCTGTGTTGAGGGTGAGGTTGTTGTCCTCACACCATGACACCAGGCTGGCCACCTCCCTCCTGTAGGATGCTTCATCACCACAAGTGATACGTCCCACCACTGCTGTGTCATCTGCGAACTTTAAGATGGCATTGTCCTTGTGGGAGGCAACACAGTCATGGGTGAAGAGGCTGTAGAGGATGGGGCTGAGAACACAACCCTGTGGGACACCTGTGTTTGTGATGATGCTGGCTGAGGTCCTGTTACCCATCCTGACAGATTGAGGCCTGCCAGTCAGAAAGTCCAGTAGCCAGTCACAAAGGGTGGGGTGCAGGCCAAATAAAGACAGTTTGTAGGTGAGTTTGTGGGGGATGACCGTGTTGAAGGCGGAGCTGTAGTCGACAAAGAGCATCCTGATGTAGGAGTCTTTATCTTCCAGGTGGGAGAGAGAATAATGGAGTGCAGCAGCGGTGGCATCTGAGGTGGATCTGTTGGGCTGGTAGGCGTACTGCAGGGGGTCCAGGGTATCTGGTGTGCTGTCCTGAATGAGGGCCAGCACCATTCTCTCTAAGCACTTCATGATGATTGGAGTGAGTGCTACCAGCCCGTAATCATTCAGGCAGGTCGGCGGGCGCTTTTTGGGGAGGGGGGCGATGGTTGTGGTTTTGAAGCAGGAGGGGACTATGTTCTGGTTGAGGGAGCGGTTAAAAATGGATGTGAGAACATCATTCTGCTCGGCAGCACATGTTCTAAGAGCCCGCCCAGGGATGTTGTCTAGTCCTGCTACCTTGTGGGGGTTGATATTCTTCAGTGCTTTGTTTACCTGGCCTGGTGAGACTTTTAGTGTGTGTGTGTGTGGGGGGGGGGGTCTCCTCTCTGCACTGTAGCTGGAGGTCTCTAGAGGGTGTAAAAGATGTTGAGATCATCCAGCAGGCTGTCTGTGTCTGTGGAGCTAGTGGTGTTGCTGTTGATTCTCTTGTAGTCTATGATGTGTTGCAGGCCTTGCCACATGCGCCCAGGGTCAGGAGTGGAGTAGAGGCTGTCCAGCTTTTCTCTGTACTGCCTCTTCGCTGTTGTTATAGCCTTCCTCAGTCCATACTTTGCAGCTTTGTACTCGGCCTCATTGCCTGGTTTAAATGCAAGAGAGTGAGCACGCAGCATCTGACATACCTGACTGTTTATCCAGGGCTTCTGGTTGGGGAACTTCCTGACTTGTATGGTGGGTACGATGGTATCAACACAAGTGCTAGTGTACCCAGTCACATACTCAGCATAGTCCTGTATGTTTACAGAAGAGTCCTCCCGGGTGGCTGAAGCTTTAAACACATCCCAGTCTGTCTGGGCAAAACAGTCTAGCAGGGTGCTCTCAGCCTCTGGAGTCCAGCATTTAATTTGTTTAATAACAGGATTTGTTTGTTTCAGTCTTTGTCTATAGGCCGGGTACATGAACAGGGAGATGTGACCTGACTGTCTGAAGTGGGGGCGGGGTGCCACTCTATATGCACTGCGTATGTTTATGTAAACATGGTCCAGTGTGTTCTTATCACGGTGGGAAAGTCCACATGCTGGTAATATTTGGGAAGTGCAGTCTGTAAATTGCACTGGTTAAAGTCACCAGCAACAATAAAAACAGCATCAGGAAGAGGCGTCTCTAATGCGCTGATGACCTCATGGAGTTTGCGGAGCACTGCTGTGTAGGTGCTTCATGGGGGAATGTAAACAGTGGCCAAAAACACAGCAGTGAAGATAGATCGGTAGATAATAGGGACAGCATTTCAGCAGTAAAAACTCCACATCAGCGAACAGTGCATGTAAACAGTCTGTACATCTCTTCTTCTTCTTCTTCTTCTTCTTCTTCTTCTTCTTCTTCTTCTTCTTCTTCTTTTAGATTTGATTGGCGGTTGGCAACCAGCTTACAGGTGCATTACCGCCACTGACTTGATTATCATCACTCTATATCTTTGTATAAGGACTTCTTATAAGGAGTTCTGAACAACTCCTTATGTGTGAAAAAATTATCTGTACATCTCCACACCACGAGTTGTTTATAAACCCCCCACCCCCACCCATGGCTGATGTCCGGTCTCCCTGATGTACGGGGTGGGTCTGTAGTTGAACGGTGAACTCAGGGACAGGTCTCACAGAAAATTAGAGTGCAGCACACTCTTATCTCCTGCTGGTCTTCAATCCTTACTCTTAGCTCATCCAGTTTGTATTCCAGAGACCGTACATTGGCTAGCAGGAGGCTAGATAGCGGTGGCCGGCTAGCGCGAGCTCTTAGCGTAGCATGTAGCCCTCTACTCTTGCCTCGCTTGTGACGCCCTTTCCGAAGCGCTCTCTTGGATCAGCATGCTCACTCCAGCTCGGTACTTCGGGGTCTTCCTGGGGGTGGTGGTGATCACTGTGGGAGCAGACAATGCATTGTAGTTCGGGTGGTATAAAGCCAGTGAATTCCATATGGCTGCTTGTCTTGGCGATGTCCAGCAATGCCTGTCTGTTGTACGTTAGCAGTGCGTGACATTTATGCACTGCAGAAAGGGCAGCAAACATGCAAAAAAGAAGAAAATGCCGGCATTCGAGAACGAAGTGAGCAAACACGTCTGCCTTGGGGGGCGCCATGATGCTTTTCTCATTATGTAAATTCATTCACCCTCTTCATTACACCTGGGGTCCAACTGTACCCCAGACGTATTTATTTGTTGACATTTTTTCAAAGAGGAATGCTAACATTACTCCAGAATGGGGCTCCAGAATACCTCCCCCCAGGCCACGGGGGGCAGGGAGTGGGCGAACAACCTGAATCTGTTTTTCAATAGATTTGACCAACCGCCCTCCCCCCTGTCTGCACAACAACCACTGCTGCCTCTAAGAAATCAAGTCCTGCTACCCACTCCCCACTCCACCGACACCCCCCCCCACTCCCAACACACAGCCCCCCATCCTGACCCTGACCAAGACCCAGGTGAGGACGGAGCTGAGGAAGATCAAGGCGAGGAAGGCGTCGGGACCGGACGGCATCAGCGCAAAGCTCCTCAAGTCCTGTGCAGACCAGCTGTGTGGGATTGTGACGTATATCTTCAACATGAGCCTGAAACTGGGGAGGGTACCACAGCTGTGGAAAACATCTTGTGTGGTACCTGTACCAAAAACTTCCCACCCCAAAGACCTGAACAGCTTCAGACCGGTGGCCTTGACGTCCCACTTGATGAAGACCCTGGAGAGACTGCTCCTTGCTCATCTCCGCCCCCTGGTGGAACCAGCGATGGATCCACTCCAGTTCGCCTACCAGCATGGCATTGGGGTGGAGGATGCGGTGATCTTCCTCCTTCACCGTTCTCTGTCCCACCTGGAGAAGCCCGGGAATATGGTGAGGATCATGTTCTTTGACTTCTCCAGTGCTTTCAACACCATCCAACCGATGATCCTGAAGGACAAGCTGCTGCGCGCAGGGGTGGACCAGCACCTGTCATCATGGATCCTGGACTACCTCACGAACCGGCCTCAGTTTGTGAGAACCCGGGACTGTGTTTCCGACACGATCATCAGTAGCACGGGGGCCCCCCAGGGAACGGTGCTGGCTCCCTTCTTGTTCACTCTTTATACTGCGGACTTCTCACACAACACAACACATTGCCATCTACAGAAGTTCTCTGATGACTCTGCGATCGTTGGTCTCATCTCCAGCGGAGATGAAGCTGAGTACAGAGGGCTTATCCAGGACTTTGTGGACTGGTGCCATCGGAACTGCCTCCAGATCAACGCGAGGAAAACTAAGGAGCTGGTGGTGGACTGCCGCAGGCATGGGCAGCCCCTCACAGCACCAGTAAATATACAGGGAACAGACATCGAGATGGTGACATCCTACAAGTACCTGGGTATTCATCTGAACAATAAACTAGACTGGTCACACAATACTGACGCACTCTACAAGAAGGGACAGCGCAGGCTGTTCCTGCTGAGGAGACTCAGGTCTTTTGGTGTACAAGGGGCGCTGCTGAAGTCATTCTATGACACGGTGGTGGCATCAGCCATCACTTTTGGAGTGGTCTGCTGGGGCAGTGGCATTACTGCAGCCGATAGGAAGAGACTGAACAAACTGATTAAGAAAGCTAGCTCTGTCCTGGGGCAACGCCTTGATCCGATGGAGGAGATAGGAGAGAGAAGGACGGTGGCTAAACTGTCATCTCTGCTGGAGTCCGAGTTCCACCCTATGCAGGACATACTGGATGCACTGAGGAGCTCATTTAGCAGCAGACTACATCATCCCAGGTGCACAACCGAGAGGTTTCGTAGGTCCTTCCTACCAACGGCTGTCAGACTGTACAACCTAAGCAGGGCTGCTCGCAGAGATAGCAAAAAGACGTAACAAACTAATAGTTTCTTTTTTTTTTTTTTTTTTTTTTTTTTTTTTTTGAATGCAAAAGATGCAATAGACTTACACTATGGTCCTCTCCGGCATACAACTAGGAACATACCGGTCGCTATGGAGGGTGAGAATATGTATGGGCACATAATCATACCATGTAGGATAACTAAATAGACGGTTATGCTGTTTCATCCCACCTAGCAACAATGCTCTGCACTGTGTGTGTTTATATATTTACATATTTATTCCATCTAGCAACAATGCTCTGCACTGTGTGTGTTTATATATTTACATATTTATTCCATCTAGCTACAATGCTCTGCACTGGGTGTGTTTATATTTATATGTCTATATATTTATTCCATCTAGCTACAATGCTCCGCACTGTGTTTTTATATATCTACATATTATTCCATCTAGCTACATTGCTCCGCACTGTGTGTGTTTATATACTTGCATATTTATTCCACCTAGCTGCAATGCTCCATACTGTGGGTGTTTATATATTTACATATTTATTCCATCTAGCTACAATGCTCTGCACTGTGTGTCTGTGTATGTGTGTGTGT